>JAJAQA010000001.1:3396691-4106691 GCA_021464565.1 Rutilus rutilus | reverse complement strand
GGAGTTTCAGTGTGGCACACACACACGCACACACACACACACACACACACACACACACACACACTTACCTCGGCCTGGTCATCACTACACACACACACACACACACACACACACACTTACCTCGGCCTGGTCATCACTACACACACACACACACACACACACACACACTTACCTCGGCCTGGTCATCACTACACACACACACACACACACACACACACACACTTACCTCGGCCTGGTCATCACTACACACACACACACACACACACTTACCTCGGCCTGGTCATCACTACACACACACACACACACACACTTACCTCGGCCTGGTCATCACTACACACACACACACACACACACACACACTTACCTCGGCCTGGTCATCACTACACACACACACACACACACACACACACTTACCTCGGCCTGGTCATCACTACACACACACACACACACACACACACACTTACCTCGGCCTGGTCATCACTGCATTGGGGAGTTTCAGTATGGCAGTGAATGCTCTCAAAGATAAAGCTCGAAGAGCTCTATATGCAATTAAGAAAAAAATCCAAAACATTGAATTACCGATTCCAATCTGGTGTAAAATCTTTGATAGTGTAATTCCGCCCATTGCGCTGTATGGAAGTGAGGTTTGGGGTCCACTCAGTGATCAGAGCTACACTAGATGGGACAGGCATCCAACAGAAGCCCTACACACTGAATTCTGCAAAATGATCCTAACACTACAAAGGAAAACACCCAGTAATGCATGTAGGGCAGAATTAGGCCGATTCCCATTGATTATTAATATGCAAAAAAGATCCCTCAAATTCTGGAAGCATCTAAAATCAAGTCCCACAGAATCGCTACATTTTAAAGCACTACAAACCCAAGACCTGAACCCCGAAAAGAGTCTCCTCAGTCAGCTGGTTCTGAGACTCACTAACCGGACTAACCCTACTAACACTAACCAGTCTCAGACCAGCACTGCTTCTCACACACACATCAGGACAAACCAAATTATCAAACAGTCTAAAAATACATATCTGGAACATTGGGATCAGGAAACTAAAACACAAAGTAAATTACAATTCTATCGAAATCTGAAATCAAATTATGAACTGGAAGAATATCACCAGAGTGTGAGAGACACAAAGCAGAGACGGATCCTGAGCCGGTACAGGCTGTGTGTGTGTGTGTGTGTGTGTGTGTGTGTGTGTGTGTGTGTGTGTGTGTGTGATCCTGAGCACGTACAGGCTGAGTGAACACAGTCTAGCCATCGAGACACAGGAAGAGACAGGCAGACACAGGAAGAGCTGGTTACCCCGAGAGCAGAGGGTGTGTGTTCACTGTAGGACAGGAGAGATCGAGACAGAGACGCACTTCCTCCTTCACTGTCACAAATACAGTTCAGTCAGAGAACTCTACTTTAACAAACTCACTAACGTAATACAGAACTTTACAGCCATGACTGAAGTAGATCAGATAAAGATCCTGCTAGGAGAGGGCCAGACAGCAGCACTGGCTGCCAGATACGTGTGTGTGTGTGTGTGCCACAGCCTGAGAGACAGCAGGTGAATGTGTGTGTAATGTGTGTGTCTGACCTCAGTGTGTTTCCCTACTGCCCACCACAGTGACCCTCAGGGATATGTGTGTGTGTATATGTTAACACACTGTGGTGTAAAATGTTCACAGATATTATAATTTGTTACACTGTTAATTTGTACAATTAATTTAAGTTGTACATTTAGATTTAAGTTATATTATAATATTTTATTATTTTGTACTTTATAATTTTATACTCTATAATTATTCTATGTGTTCCAAGCTTTGGCAATATTGTAATATGTACAGTCATGCCAGTAAAGCAATTTTGAATCGAATTGAATTGAGTGTGTGTAGAGAGAGAGGGAGAGAGAGAGAGGGAGAGAGAGAGAGAGAGAGAGGGAGAGAGAGAGGGAGAGAGAGAGAGGGAGAGAGAGAGAGAGAGGGAGAGAGAGAGAGGGAGAGAGAGAGATTACAGGCCTGATTACACAGATCTTTAAACAAGGAGACAAATATGAGCCACACAATTACCGAGGCATATGTGTCAATAGCAACCTGGGGAAAATATTCTGTTCGATTATTAATGTAAGACTGCAGAACTTTCTTAAAATACACAAAATTCTGGACAAAAGTCAGATTGGTTTTCTGCCCAAACACAGAACATCTGACCACATCTACACCCTCCACACCATCATTGATAAACATGTTTACCAGAATAAATCTAAAGTCTTCGCTTGCTTTATTGACTTTGAGAAGGCTTTCGACTCGATCTGGCACGAAGGACTCTTCCTAAAACTACTGGAAAATGGGATTGGAGGGAAAACATTTGATCTGATAAACACCATGTATAAAAACAACACATGTGCTGTAAAAATAGGGAATAGTCGAACAGAATTTTTCCCCCAAAATCAAGGAGTCAGACAAGGTTGCCCATTGAGCCCCACTCTATTTAACATTTATATAAATGAATTAGCCAAAGCCTTGAATACCTCCACTGCCCCCGGCCCAACCCTGACGGACTCAGAGGTCAGATGTCTCCTCTTTGCAGATGATCTAGTCATTCTGTCAGAAACAAAAGAGGGACTACAACAGCTCCTCGACGTCGTAGAGACATTCAGTCGAACGTGGGCTCTCAAAATTAACTTCGCTAAAACAAAAATAATGATTTTTCAAAATAGATCCAGGTGTAGGGAAAATAAATACGTCTTCAGAGCAGGAAACCAAGTCCTCCAACACACCCACGAATACACATATCTGGGACTAAAGCTGAGCTCAACAGGGAACTTTAATCTGGCTGTGAATGAACTGAAAGCAAAAGCAATGAGAGTCTTTTACATGATTAAAAACACTATTCGGCATGAAATTCCAATTCAAACCTGGCTAAAAATCCTAAAAGCAATAATTGAACCCATTGTTCTGTATGGCAGCGAGATATGGGGACCTCTCAAAACCCAAGATTTCTCAAAATGGGAAAAAGAAGAAATCGAAACTCTGCAAACCCAAATTTGTAAAAGCATCCTAAAAGTAAACAGAGCGACACCAAACAACTCGTGCAGAGCTGAATTAGGACAATACCCCCTGCTGATCACTATCCAGAAAAGAGCTGTGAAATTCTACCAGCACCTGAAGCGCAGTGACCCGAGCTCATACCAGGCTGAGGCCCTGCGGTGTCAGGAGCAGAACCGGCACCGGAGCGCAGTGACCCGAGCTCATACCAGGCTGAGGCGCTGCGGTGTCAGGAGCAGAACCGGCACAGGAGCGCAGTGACCCGAGCTCATACCAGGCTGAGGCCCTGCGGTGTCAGGAGCAGAACCGGCACCGGAGCGCAGTGACCCGAGCTCATACCAGGCTGAGGCCCTGCGGTGTCAGGAGCAGAACCGGCACCGGAGCGCAGTGACCCGAGCTCATACCAGTCTGAGGCCCTGCGGTGTCAGGAGCAGAACCAGCACCGGAGCGCAGTGACCCGAGCTCATACCAGGCTGAGGCGCTGCGGTGTCAGGAGCAGAACCGGCACCGGAGCGCAGTGACCCGAGCTCATACCAGGCTGAGGCGCTGCGGTGTCAGGAGCAGAACCGGCACCGGAGCGCAGTGACCCGAGCTCATACCAGGCTGAGGCGCTGCGGTGTCAGGAGCAGAACCGGCACCGGAGCGCAGTGACCCGAGCTCATACCAGGCTGAGGCCCTGCGGTGTCAGGAGCAGAACCGGCACCGGAGCGCAGTGACCCGAGCTCATACCAGGCTGAGGCCCTGCGGTGTCAGGAGCAGAACCGGCACCGGAGCGCAGTGACCCGAGCTCATACCAGGCTGAGGCGCTGCGGTGTCAGGAACAGAACCGGCACCGGAGCGCAGTGACCCGAGCTCATACCAGGCTGAGGCCCTGCGGTGTCAGGAGCAGAACCGGCACCGGAGCGCAGTGACCCGAGCTCATACCAGCTGAAGCCCTGCGGTGTCAGGAGCAGAACCGGCACCGGAGCGCAGTGACCCGAGCTCATACCAGGCTGAGGCCCTGCGGTGTCAGGAGCAGAACCGGCACCGGAGCGCAGTGACCCGAGCTCATACCAGGCTGAGGCCCTGCGGTGTCAGGAGCAGAACCGGCACCGGAGCGCAGTGACCCGAGCTCATACCAGGCTGAGGCCCTGCGGTGTCAGGAGCAGAACCGGCACCGGAGCGCAGTGACCCGAGCTCATACCAGGCTGAGGCCCTGCGGGGTCAGGAGCAGAACCGGCACCGGAGCGCAGTGACCCGAGCTCATACCAGGCTGAGGCGCGGCGGTGTCAGGAACAGAACCGGCACCGGAGCGCAGTGACCCGAGCTCATACCAGGCTGAGGCCCTGCGGTGTCAGGAGCAGAACCGGCACCGGAGCGCAGTGACCCGAGCTCATACCAGCTGAAGCCCTGCGGTGTCAGGAGCAGAACCGGCACCGGAGTGCAGTGACCCGAGCTCATACCAGGCTGAGGCCCTGCGGTGTCAGGAGCAGAACCGGCACCAGAGCGCAGTGACCCGAGCTCATACCAGGCTGAGGCCCTGCGGTGTCAGGAGCAGAACCGGCACCGGAGCGCAGTGACCCGAGCTCATACCAGGCTGAGGCCCTGCGGGGTCAGGAGCAGAACCGGCACCGGAGCGCAGAGACCCGAGCTCATACCAGGCTGAGGCCCTGCGGTGTCAGGAGCAGAACCGGCACCGGAGCGCAGTGACCCGAGCTCATACCAGGCTGAGGCCCTGCGGTGTCAGGAGCAGAACCGGCACCGGAGCGCAGTGACCCGAGCTCATACCAGGCTGAGGCCCTGCGGTGTCAGGAGCAGAACCGGCACCGGAGCGCAGTGACCCGAGCTCATACCAGGCTGAGGCCCTGCGGTGTCAGGAACAGAACCGGCACCGGAGCGCACTCTCTCAGCTCATGCTGAAACTACAGCCAGACCAGCACAGCACTATCTGGCCCAACCAAATGATTAAATTACAAAAACAAAATTACATTACCTATTGGAAAGATGCTACTAAATCACAAAAGAAGATGGAACTCTATTTACACCTGAAAAGAGACTATACACCAGCAGAATACCTGAGCTGTGTGAAAGAGCATAAAGTGAGAAGGACCCTGACCAAGTACAGGCTGAGTGACCACAGTCTGGCTGTAGAGAGAGGTGTGTGTGTGTGTGTGTGTGTGTGTGTGTGTGTGTGTGTGTGTTTGTGTGTGTGTGAGTGAGTGACCACAGTCTGGCTGTAGAGAGAGATGTGTGTGTGTGTGTGTGTGTGTGTGTGTGTGTGTGTGAGTGACCACAGTCTGGCTGTAGAGAGAGGCCGGCACAGGCAGAGATGGCAGCCGAGAGAGCAGAGACTGTGTTCACTGTGCTCTGAGAGAGAGGTGGAGACAGAAGAACACTTCCTGATACACTGTGATCACTATCACAGCATTAGATTGGACTATTTCACTAGATTCCAACAACTAGAACCACATTTTATGGCATTACCAAATTCAGAAAAATTAAAGCATATTCTGGAAGAGAACTCCAGCTCAATCACAACAGCAGCAAAATATGTGACAGCCTGCCACAAACTCAGAGAGTCAGCCAGTGGACAAAACTAAAGTCAGAATCATTCTCATCTTGTCTGAATGTTGGTACAAATGTACATAGGTGTTTTTTTTATTGTTTTTTTTTTATAAATGTATTCATGCATTTGTTTACTGATTGATTGATTTATTGAATTTATTGATTATTTGTGTATGTAATGTAATACTGTACAAGTCATGCCAATAAAGCTCATTTGAATTGAATTGAATTGAGTGTAGAGAGAGAGAGAGAGAGAGAGAGAGAGAGAGAGTGTGTGTGTGTAGAGAGAGAGTGAGAGAGAGTTTGTAGAGAGTAAGAGGAGGTAAAGCGAGAGAGAGAGTGTAGAGAGAGAGAGAGAGAGAGAGAGAGAGAGACCCAAGAAAGGGACCCAGAGAAGAAGAGAGACAGAGCAACAGTCACAATCTTGTTTTATCCTTTCCAGACCATGTGACTTTAACCCAAATGAGAGACGTTCAAGCTGGCCAATCAGATAATTACACTCCCCCCACCGCACTAAAGGTGTGAGAGTTCATCGACCCCGAAGTACAGACATCTTGGCCTACAGGCCTTGTTCACTATCAGCCCCTCTGTGCCTTTAGTTCTACCAGAAAGACGTATTTATTAACAGCCCAGCAAGCATAAATTTACAAAGTTCTTTGGCGTAGGCCCCGTCCTTAGCGCGCAATGCGAAGGTAGCGGAAGCTGCATATCCTGCCTGAAGACGAAGGCGACCCCCTGGAGGTAAAGGAAGGGCCCATCCTGGTGGTGTTGGGGAGGATGGAGGTAATTGGCAGCGTCAGCATCTGCGAACTCAGACAAATGTAAGTACCAGTTCTTTTATACTGCGAGTGTTAGCACATGATTGGTTAGAAGTGAGGTAATACATGACGCACTGATTGAGTCTTCCTGGCAGAACTTACGCTAAAACTTTCATGAACTACAAATGGTCCTTATGGTAGAAAGAAGGGGTGGAAAACAGTACCACTAAAACCTAACCCAAACCACTCAAAACCAGGACCAGACCCCCCCAAAACCACTAAAACCTAACCCAAACCACTCAAACCAGGACCAGACCCCTCCAAAACCACTAAAACCTAACCCAAACCACCCAAAACCACTCAAAACCAGGACCAGACTCCTCCAAAACCACTAAAACCAAACCCAAACCACTCAAAACCAGGACCAGACCCCTCCAAAACCACTAAAACCTAACCCAAACCACTCAAAACCAGGACCAGACTCCTCCAAAACCACTAAAACCAAACCCAAACCACTCAAAACCAGGACCAGACCCCTCCAAAACCACTAAAACCTAACCCAAACCACCCAAAAACCACTCAAAACCAGGACCAGACTCCTCCAAAACCACTAAAACCTAACCCAAACCACTCAAAACCAGGACCAGACCCCTCCAAAACCACTAAAACCTAACCCAAACCACTCAAAACCAGGACCAGACTCCTCCAAAACCACTAAAACCAAACCCAAACCACTCAAAACCAGGACCAGACCCCTCCAAAACCACTAAAACCTAACCCAAACCACCCAAAACCACTCAAAACCAGGACCAGACTCCTCCAAAACCACTAAAACCAAACCCAAACCACTCAAAACCAGGACCAGACCCCTCCAAAACCACTAAAACCTAACCCAAACCACCCAAACCACTCAAAACCAGGACCAGACCCCTCCAAAACCACTAAAACCTAACCCAAACCACCCAAAACCACTCAAAACCAGGACCAGACTCCTCCAAAACCACTAAAACCTAACCCAAACCACCCAAAACCAGGACCAGACCCCTCCAAAACCACTAAAACCTAACCCAAACCACTCAAAACCAGGACCAGACCCCTCCAAAACCACTAAAACCTAACCCAAACCACCCAAAACCAGGACCAGACCCCTCCAAAACCACTAAAACCTAACCCAAACCACTCAAAACCAGGACCAGACCCCTCCAAAACCACTAAAACCTAACCCAAACCACCCAAAACCAGGACCAGACCCCTCCAAAACCACTAAAACCTAACCCAAACCACCCAAAACCAGGACCAGACCCCTCCAAAACCACTAAAACCTAACCCAAACCACCCAAACCACTCAAAACCAGGACCAGACCCCTCCAAAACCACTAAAACCTAACCAGGACCAGACCCCTCCAAAACCACTAAAACCTAACCCAAACCACCCAAACCACTCAAAACCAGGACCAGACCCCTCCAAAACCACTAAAACATAACCCAAACCACTCAAAGCCAGGACCAGACCCCTCCAAAACCACTAAAACATAACCCAAACCACTCAAAGCCAGGACCAGATCCCTCCAAAACCACTAACACCTAGAATTTCAGGGTCCTACAACATTCCGTCTCCTTATGGACGCGTGACCCTTTTTTGACCTTTTGACCCCTGTCAGCTTATGACATTTTTGAATGAGGCCTCATTAGTTTTAAACACTAAACGTGTATTAACCCGCCTCTACTGTACTAAGCACACTCAACTGGACACATTACACTCATTTTCAAGAGATTTCAGTGGTTAATAAAAAATTAACATGAATTAAAAATATATAATAACGTAAACTACTTATCATGATTTAATAACATTAATCAATGGAAAATCACAAATTGTAATATTATAAAATAAAAGTGCAAAATTCTAAATGTTATAAATGCATGAATGTTATATTTATATATATTTAAAATATATATATATATATATTTTCATAAGTGTTTACAACATGATAAATAAGTGTTGCTTGCCCACTAGAGGGAGACACAGGATAAGGATGGAAACTATGAATGGAAATAATCTTATTGATCAAGTAAACTAATTATCATGATTTAGTAACATTAACCAATGGAAAATAAAAATTGTAATATTATAAAATAAAAGTAAAAATGTCTAAAAATTCCAAGTGTTATAAATGCATGAATGTTATATTTATATATATATTTTATAATTATATGTTATTTTCATAAGTGTTTAAAACACGTATAATAAATAAATGTTGCTTGCCCACTAGAGGGAGACACAACATAAGGATGGAAACTATGAATGGCATTAATCACATTGATCTAGTTCATTTTTATAACTTATGGTGTACTGACAGAATTGTTTTATGCAATTAGTATACATAGAATCTGTGAAATGCTTAAGGATTATTAAATGTTATAACATATACACACATGTTATATTTATAAGTATTTATACCATATTTGGTGCACTTATAAATGTTGTAAATACGGATATATTTTTCACACAGGTAAAGGATTCACACAGGTAAAGGATTCACACAGGTAAAGGATTCACACAGGTAAAGGATTCACACAGGTAAAGGATTCACACAGGTAAAGTAATCAACAGGTTTATTTGCAGAAGTATGTGATCGCAGCGATGGAAGCAGGAGAGTAACTGATGAATACAGTGTTCAGGATAGATGTCTGTTCTGAAATGGAGATCGAGGCAATGACTGAAGACGGATGAAGGAAGCAGATGACTGAAGACAAGTTGTTCAGGTAGGTATCGTGCAGGTAAGGAGTCAGGTAAGTGCATGCAGGTGAGGGCCAGAGAGGATGATGGGAAATGTAGTGAGGAGGTGGTGACTAGCTGGTGACCGTGACAAAGTGCACCATAAGTGAGTAAAAACCCTCACCATTTATCCGGGCTTGGGGCCGGCACTGACCTTAAATATAAATAAATAAAAATATAACTTTAAAAATAAATATTTTGTAAAAATGAAGCATAAATACACATACTACCACTAAAAACATTTTTTTTTAAATACAAAAATACAAAATATGGGCTAACTTTACATCTAAAAGAGTGAAGTGAACTTTTGAACAAAAGAAATGGACTGGGGCGTACTCGTCCAGCCACTCGAGATCTAACCCCCCCCCCCCCCCCCCCCCCCCCACGGCACGATTTACGACTCACCCCACAGTCAAATACTCCTGATCAACAATCTAAGATTGTGTACAGATCCAAAGGACTTAAACAAAGCAATCCAGCGAGAGCATTTTAGACTTCCAACAAAATCAGATATAACTAGTTCAATGAGTGGAGCATGTTACTTTTCTAAATCGGATCCTCATCCGGGTTTTATCAGATAGTGATAGACGAGGAATGTGCAAAGCTATGCACCTTTAACACGCCATTTGGAAGGCATTGTTTCCTAAGGTTACCGTTTGGCATCAGCTCAGCCCCAGAAGTATTCCCCAGAACCGTGCAGCAGCTTTCCGGACGGGATCGAAGGAGTCTGAGTTTCCACTGATGATGTAGTAGTATGGGGCCGCACTAAGGAAGAGCACGATGCAAGACTTCGCAGGGTCCTAAATCAAGCACTAAGAACAGGGTTAAAACTGAATAAAAAGAAGTGTCAGTTTGGTGTAAGAGAAATCACATACCTGGGAGAGAGACTGTCTGAAGAAGGGGTACAGCCGGACAGAGAAAAAATCCAGGCAATTGAGGAAATGCCGGAACCAAGAGACGAGAAAGACCTGCAGAGAGCCTTAGATCAATTACACATACCTCTGCTTAGCCATGAACTGGTCGAAAGCTGATGACGTAACATCCGCCGTAGGCCCCCCCTCACGTGATACTGATTGGTCGATTGATAAGCCTAAATCTGATTGGCTAAAGAGTACGACTCCTCTGTGTAGGGAGGAGTGCGCTGCCAGGAAAGTCTCAAAAACACACACACACACACAACCAAGGCGATTCACACACGTGAATGACGATTTGCACATTCACATTCAAGGATAAACTCGTACATTTTAAACATTCAAAGGTTTTTGTGCACAGTTGTATTTCTACGAATTGTGTTTTGCATTTGTGAAAATATATTTTACGAATATATCATTTTATTTTGTGCACGTGAATTGCTTTTTGTGAATGTATATTTTTTTCACGCACGTGAATTTTTTTTTTGGGTACGTGAATTAGGTTTCATGCATGTGAAACTGTCTACGCATGTATGAATCTTTTTTTTGCGTGAATAATATTTGAGACTAATCTGCTTCCATAAGCAGGTGTCGCTGTGTGCATTCTGTTGTGGCAATTTTTCATTAAACAATCATCAACTGCGTAAGAGACACTCTGAAATTCAAATGATCATTAAAAAAGTATTTTATTCTTGCAAGAAGGCCCAGTTGCCACACAGAAGTCATTAGTACAGTCTGTGGAACAAGTGCGACCAAGGGAGGGAGGGCAGAGGAGCCTTTATATCTTTTCCAAGGTCTCTTACAGGCCGGCTCTTATCTATAGAAGGGAAGGTTTCTCTGCTAGTGACCTAATCCTGCTGAGTTTATTCCTACAAACTCAGAAGTCCCAAATGGGACCACCTCTGATCCCAAGGGGTCAGAGGTTCCTTTTACAGCTGTCTCCCCCTTTGTCTCACAGTGTTCACATTAATCATTATATTGAAAAATCAGGAGCACACCTAGAGTGTGAAAATTAAAATTCCCATTACAATTCCAAACCTGGAGAAATCAACCACTTTTACACACATCAGGCTGGAAAGCTTTAAAGCTTCATGAAGCTTCATCTCACCATCACTACCTTCAGGTTCACTCAGCTCAACAGTTATACGCTATATTAGCAATAATGAGTATTTTCATCCTTTATTCTGAGCCCTGTCTGAAATGACTGGTGTTAGTGGCGTGTCCCTTAAGGCTTGGTTAATGTCATTGCATGTTTTTAAAACATTCATATATATCCATCATTTACAGACAAAGCATTATGAAGTTATTCTCTTACGGTTTGTGATGCTGCTGTCAGATCAGTACAGTTCTGCTTCACGTCTCAACTAAAGTTTCTTCACAAACTGTGCATTTCCCCTGTGCACTTCAGCGCTATACAGAGAGATATATAAGTTGCAGGGCGAGCTCAACCTAAAGCCTAGTTTGAGCTTGGCCTGTGAACTTAAAGGGATAGTTCACCCAAAAATGAAAATTCTGTCATCATTTACTCTCCCTCAAGTTGTTCCAAACCTGTATGACTTTCTTTATTCTGCTGAACACAAAAGAAGATATTTTAAAGAAGGTTGGTAATTAAACAGTTGCTGGTCCCCATTGACATCCATAGTATATTTTTTTCCTACTATGGAAGTCAATGGGGTCCATCAGTCGTTTGGTTACCGACTTTCTTCAAAATATCTTCGTTTATGTTCAGCAGAATAAAGAAAGTCATACAGGTTTGGAACAACTTGAGGAAATGATGACAGAATTTTCATTTTTGGGTGAACTATCCCTTTAAAGGTCATAGGAAGAGAGTGTATGTGTGTGTAGCTATCGCTACATGACATGTTTAAGGGTGTTAAAACCACATGTGTTTCTGAAGAGAACTTGGAACATCTCTAGATTCACAGATAGAAAAGGTGTGAAGCCGAAGAGGGTCAAAGGGAACAGGGGAACTTTCCATATAGAGCTTTTGGTGTGTGTGCTGCATAAGACAAGGGTGATACAATCTGTAGATAATCTGAATATGTGCTTTCACAAGCTTATGTTAGTGAAGGGACTCGGATAAGTCCCAACCTTTACCTTATAAGGGAATTAAGTGTACTAAGATGACAGCCCATAGATAGAAGGCGGCCCAAAAAAGAGGGTTTTTTCGGGTCCACAACTCGGGTGAAGACTCTCATGTGTTTATTATTCTGAATCTTTTTAATAAAACAAAGTCATGTTGTGGTGATTCGTAAAACTTGTTAAACAAGTCTCAGAGTAATTTTCCATATTATTATTTCATGAATTTAGTAATGAAATATTAATGCTAGCGAACGCCCAGTGCATTCGAACTCCAGATTGATCTGGTTCGAGGCTCCGCCGTGTGTGTGCTCGTGTGTGTCTGTGCGCGGGTGTGTGTGTCTGTGCGCGGGTGTGTGTGTGTGTGCCGAGGACCCTGAATCGACATCAGACATCCCTAATCTGAAAGGTAAGGGAAATGTTTAATTTAAACAGATTATGCTTATGTCTGAGAATGATTTATGTGTTACAGTGGTAAAAAAATGCAACAAGCTTCATGTATTGAGTGTTGGCTGTAAACCCGTGATCCAGGAACATCCGGATTAAATAATCAGATTCTAAATATATAGTACTTGTAATTAGATTACATTACATTTTAATATACTTGTAGTCAGACTACAATTACTTTGTGTCACAGACATCACTGGTGAAATAAACATAAAGCCTAATGTTGCAGTGTATGATGGGAACCACCAATCAAAGCTCATCCGTCCTTGTTGTGCATACAGTTCGACACAACTACACAAGCATTTTTTTTAACCGAACGTTAACGTTACTCTGTCAACAGCCTATTGTCTAAATTACCGAGCTAACAGAGCTACGTAAACTAAGAGCGAACATGAGAGCACCCGACGGCAGACGTCAATAAAGCAGCGTAATGGAATAATCTCCCAATCAAACTCCGCTTCCCGAACTTTATAAACTGCCTCAGGAACCCAGTTAAGATACAAAAATCTATTCAACAAAAATAGCGATGCAGTTAAGTGTTTTTCACTGTCTCTCTGTCCTGTAATAAAGCTCTTTCTGACTGCAAATCAACTACATGGATCTACGAGAACAGCTTCAGTGATTCAGCAGTTGAACTGATTACTGGAGGGATAAAGAATAAAGACACAGAGAGACATGAGAGACTGAGTCTGGAGTCTGACTGCTCTCTGAACATCAAGAATGTCACAGTAGAAGATTATGGATTATACACCTGTGAACAATATGTGAATGGAGAACAACAAGGACCTGATGCTGATGTTTATCTGCATGTTCTTCATGGTAAGTTTATGATTATGTGGTCAATTTAAAAAGAGCAGATTCTCCCTTTAAACTCAGATGATGATTGAAGAGTCTGTGATTTGTGTCTTGTGTTCAGTTTCAGTGTCTCCATCATCATCATCTTCATCATCATCATCTTCATCATCATCTTTATCATCCTCACAGACTGAGATCAGTCCAGGCCGCTCTGTGACTCTCTCCTGTCAGTTGTATAATGTATTCTCCTGTGATAATTGGGTCCGTCGTGAGGGAGATTGAGCTGTTGTGGGTGAATCAGGCTGGTGTTGATCTGAAGACAGACTCCAGATATCAAATATTATTATCATCATCAGCTCCAGATCCCTGTAACATCACTCTGACTACAACACTCCTGAATGAAGATGACAACAGAGAGTGGAGATGTCAGCTTACTCGCAGAAATCAACTGGAGACCTCAGTCAGATACACTGTCAAGTATTCAGGTGAGAAAACACTCTTTTCTGACAGATTTGTGAAAACTTCCACAGATTGGCTCTACTCTTTCTGATGGCTTCATACGTTTTGGAGTTGTAAAATATTAGTGGTCAAAGTCATAAACTGCATAACATATAATTCCCAATATTGGCCTCCTACATGGGTCATACATGATATATTGCATAAATTAGACGAGTGCATTAAAGCCTAGTATGACCCATGTAGGAGGTTATAAGGAATTATAAGGCTTATGTCCTTCATTCAAGCTGAAGGTTTATTTGCAGAAGCTCAACTGTGTTTCACTCTCATATAAACCAGGAATAAATTATACAGTAACACATTAATACAGTTATACAGTAATACAGTACAGTCTCTTCTCAACTACTGCCACTGTAAACTGTGATGATGGAACACAAACTGCATGTGATGATCGATATGAACATATGATGTTAATGTCCTACAGATGATGCGTCTGAACATTCATCTTCTGCAGATCCAGTCGCTTCACCAACACTGATTCCAGTCAGAAGCTCAAACTCTGAGAAGACATCAAGCCGAACTACAGCAGCAGCTCCTACACAAGGTTCATGATCACATGATCACTGTATAAACAGATTTATTTTTGGTGAATGGTGATAGTCATTCTCCTCCTGACAGCTTGAGAGTGAAGTAAGAAGATAATACATGACAGACTCGTGCACATATTCATCATTTCTGTGATGTGAAGCTCCAGTATTATGTGATGATGATGTTGTGTATATGTGGCATTATGTGTTGAACTGAACTAACAGACGTGATCCACAGATCCAGCTGATCCAGCATCAGAAACTGGAGTCAGTGTGACTGCTGGATCATTATACAGAGGTACGACACGTTCATTTATACTGACAGCTTTATAACATTAAACTATCAGTCAGTCTGTAAATGCTTCATCAATAACTGTTGATAGTTGAATACCCTTGACTTCAGTCATGTACAGTTTCTCTTCTTCCTCTCATGTTTCCTGCAGTGATTGTGATTATTGTTGAGATGGCAGTGTTTGCTGCTCCTACTGTGATTCTTCTTCAGATCATCTGTGCAAGAAGAGCTGGTGAGTTTTGAGCCGCACACAATCTGATGATTCACACTCATCTGATCTGGAACAATCTGCAATCATGATAAAAACACATACGAGAGGTCAGTCAATGCTTTTATTTTGCAGGGAGGAAGGACTCGAAGCACCCGGAGGAAATAGAGATGCCCACAATATTAGAATAAAATACTGATGAGTTTAGAGCCAATCTGCAGCAATATTTACAATAGCAAAAACTTACAGAGGATTGTTCATTGTTTTATTTTCTTCTTCTCAGAAAACAGAGAAAAAACTCTGAGCACTTATAGTGACATAATCATGTTTAGATTAAAATGTGTGTTTTTTTACATATAAAAAGCCAGATTCATTTTCATTTATATGGATGTTATGGATATATTTGCCTAAAGTGTTGAAAGTCATTATCTTGCGCTTCATATGTAAACTGCTTTAAATATAATATTAATACAGTAATGGACAGACTCAGACTGTATAATCTCTCTCTGTTCTGTGTGATGGAGCTGATTTGAGGATTCTTGGATCTCGTCTGTTCATTCCTGTTTTTAGCATCTTTTTTCATTTTGAATGATTGCTATACTTTTCTTAATAAACCTCTGCAGTTGTGTTTAATAAGTCTCCTTTCCTGAGATGTTTGTTAGGAATATGTTCATTCCCCTTCATGAGCTGGTAATGTATCTGTAAGTCCACTGAAGCGAGTTGTAGTTGAGAAGCCGCTTCAATAACCGAGAGCTAGATATTGGGTCTTAAACACCTCACGACACCCTGAAGGAGCCACTGAGAGGTCAGACTTGAAGCACTGTTCCTGAGATGCTCTTCTTGGTGGTTAACTGTAAGCAGCAGACAGATCCAGCAAGAGGAGAACTGAGGATTCAGAGGCTCCTCTTGCCAGTCTCAGAGCTTCAATAACCGAGAGCAGGGCCGTCTCAGTTTAGTGGCGCTTCTGAAGCCAGACTGGTTGTTGTCCAGGAGGATGTTCTGTGTGAGAAATGTAGATAGTTGGTCGAAAACGACTCGTTCAAGTGTTTTAGCAAAGTGGTCCAGAAGTTCAGGGAGGCGGAAGTTAAATCAGTGGTGCTTGAGAAATACATCCCAGATCTTCCAGAGCATTTGTAGTGTTGATAAAGGAGTCTGGATCTGATATATTTCTCAAGGCTGGAGAGAGTAAAGCAGAACGTTATAATCCATGTGTAGAAACTGTGTATAGTCAAGTCAAGTCAAGTCACCTTTATTTATATAGCGCTTTTTACAACACAGATTGTATCAAAGCAGCTTCACAGTGATAACATGAAAATAATACAACAAAGTTTGTTTCTAGAAGTAAATTGCTTCATCGTCCACCCTAAGTAAGGCAGATCAATAATATTGTTGAATATTAAATGTCCCCAACTAAGCAAGCCAAAAGCCAAGGCAACAGCGGCAAGGAACCAAAACTCCATCAGTGACAGAATGGAGAAAAAACCTTGTGAGAACCCAGACTCAGTCCCTCAGTTCTCCTCTAGCCAACCAGACAATCAGTGTGATTAACAGTATATGCATTTCTCACTTGTTTCACGCATGTAAAGCCACACTTCACTGTGGGACACAGTGTGCGCTTTATTTGACCAAGCTGATGCTTATAATTACTTTACAATACTTTTAAAATCTGTTTTTTTAATTCAGGAAACTGCTAAAAATAAAAAAGAAGGGAGACTAACAGTAATGCTCTCGAGTGCAAAAGAATATCTTATAAACTCTTCAGAGCAGATGTGTGTTGAGCCAGTGTGGTTCACAATACGCACGTCTCACACGTTTCACACATGTAAAGCAACACTTCAACACTTCACTGTGGGACAGTGTCACCAACACTACGGAAACTCTAGCAGAATTTAAACACTGAGTTGGTCAGAACAGAGGAAGTTAATAACCACAGGAGGAGCTGATGATGTTAAAGTCTTTACAAAGGGGACATAGAGAAGTCCTCTGTCACTTCCAAGCAAAAGAAGTGATTAGCAGGACAGGTCAGTCCTCCATAGGTGAACAAATTCATCTCACTGATGACGCACCACTGTGTGTGAGACACTTGAACAGCATTTGAATGGCCATGCAACGATTCAACATTTATGAGTTTGCTATCATTGGAAGAGAAAGGCTGCAATGTGTAACATGTACAGACAACATAATTATGAGTTTCATGACAACAAGTGTGACTGGTAAACAAGGTCTCAGTACCCTTCAAAGTCATATATCCAGTGAGGAGATCCCATTTAATTACCTGATCTTTAACTACCACTCCAATGGAGCGAATAGTAGTGGAATTTGGATAAACTTGATCTGGGTGGATTAAAGGAAAAGTGGCAAAAAACCCAATGCAACCAATACATTCGTTTCCAGTATACATCATAATTGTGGATAACAGTTCTGAATATTTGACTTTTTTTTTTTTCTGAAGAGAACCATCTATGCAAATCTAGAACCTCAATTAAATCATATCTTGTGCATATGATCTGCAGGCTAAGTCACGTTCGATGGTACGGGTCTGATTGAACAATGTGTGGCTGACCATTAGAAGCGCCTGCGCCTCAGAACGAACCGCTTTGATAATGTTGTCATTGCTATTGGTGATGTGTTGAAAACCAGTGGCCATCTGATCTGTCAACCATGTGGAGAATTGGGATTGTTTGGTTATTTAAAGGTGTTGGCTGCTGAATTAATAAATCCGAACAAGCCGGCTATCCCGCTGAGGTCTCGTTTTGAGAGAGCAGGTGGAATTTGGACGGCAAGTCTGTCTTTGTAATCAGAAATTAAATCATCGATTCGTGACTCTAGCCATGCATATGACTCATCATTAACAGTGATGCCGGTAACGCGTTACTTAGTAACGCGTTACTCTAATCTGACCACTTTTTTCAATAACGAGTAATCTAACGAGTTACTATTTCCAAACCAGTAATCAGATTAAAGTTACTTAACCAAGTCACTGTGCGTTACTATTTTTTGTCATTTTATTTAATAAAAATATATATTTATTTCTTCTTGCATCTCGGGGAGTGAAGTCACGTATGCGACAAGTCACGTTTTCAGCATGCATGAGGTTCACGTCACGTGTACGTACCACGCGCAGCGACACAAACGTAAACAACAATGGAGGGAGGCGAGAGATGTGCGTTTTCTAGAAGTCTTTCTGGCGGCGACAAAGTACAGAAACACCACGTTGAATTTGAAAAAAACATTTGGAGTCCATGCACTGCACAGTCAAACTTATAGAGCAAGTCACACCAGGTGATGCGATGCAGAGTGCAGGAGGTCCCCGACCACCCAAACAACAAAAGCTGGACTTCGGTGCAAAACCAGTATGTGGGGGAGAGTTGAAGAAGTTAGTCGGGCAGTTTGTTGTGGAGGAAATCCTGCCATCAAATACGGTAGACTCGCCCTCGTTTCGTGCCATAATAAACAAGATCCCCACTACTGTCAATGCCGCTGCCTCACAGAACAGCTTTTTTTTTATGTTAAGTGAAGTCGAGAAAGAAAGACTGTATTTATTTTTTATAAAAACAAGTATTTATGTCAAGTCAAGAAAGACTGCCTTTATTTTTTGTAAAAACATGTATTTTTTTCAGGAAATAGTTTTTAAGTTCAACTTTAATTGTCAGGAGATAGATTGTTGATGTTACTGTTAAAAATACACTTCCAATAAAGTGAGTGTTGGCAAAACCGGTTGTCATTTTTATGTTGTCGGCAGCTGCTGAATGTAACTAATAAAGTAACTTGTAAAGTAACTAAGTTACTTTTTAAATCAAGTAATCTGTAAAGTAACTAAGTTACTTTTTAAATCAAGTAATCTGTAAAGTAACTAAGTTACTTTTTCAAAGTAACTGTGGCAACACTGATCATTAACATTACAATGTTTTGTATAGGCAGAGAGTATGTTGGAAATGTTGTAAGTCACATGTGTCATTACCAAATTTACATAATGTAATAAAGTTTTGTTAATGTTTCCTCTAATCAATCCACCAGGAGGAATTCTGGACACTTTTTGGGTTTAGTGTATCCACAGGAGGTCAGATTAAAACAATACATAAGAGTCCATGAACAGTTGTGTGGGACTGTTGAAATTGTCTATGTGCTATGTGAACATTCTCCAACACAATACGTTCCTTCCTTTTGGTTGGTCCACACAAATGTTTTTGCTCGTTATGTGTGTACGATGTGAGATCGTACATTAACTCTGTGAACCTCATGTGTGTGTCATTATGTGTTTCTGTATGTGTGCACCTATATGCTGCAGGTTCCAGATTTTTAACATTCTAGCACAATTCTGGGTCTATGCCATTGTTGATGTTTTTGTGTAGAGTGTACATGTCACCTATTGTGTCGCCTGAATCTATTTTAAGTTGATACCAGGCAGTGTGGTTGTGCATGAATTTTGGTGCTCGAGTGTATCCTGAAATGTTTCCTGAAGCTGGGTGGGTGCCACCTGAACTACAGCAAATTTGCGGTGTGCAATCTGGATCCGGTACTATACCGGGAGGCCATGTAGCTGTTTCTTTAGGTGTGACTGTGATTTGTGGTGTGGACGGCCCCTTGGAGTATTTCCACACCCACCTCCCACATTTCTGGTTGTGTGTGAGTGAAACCCTTTGGCCCAGTCTGATGCACGTGGGCCCGGACACTTTACTTTCATCCGGCCTCCATGGGATCGCTGCAGTCGACCTGGAAGGCAGGAAGAGAAGACAGTGACAGTTATTTATTTATTCTGTGTACCTTTAAATGATTTGCACTGAGACATGTGATACCATCGCAGTCATACGTTGTGGTCACACAGCTGTTGCATACAGCTTTAATTTCATATGGGCCATCTGGGTGTGAATGCACCTTGCTGCACAAAAACACGTATCATTACCATGTCTCCTTCTGAGAGTTTCACCTCAGAGTTTGGGTTGAATTGTGCATCATTTGTTAGGTCTGATTGCTGTTGTTTCAGAGCAGCGTGTGCATGTAGCACTTCCAGCCTCTCTCGTAATTGCTTCAACACAGACTGTTGAGTTGCGCTCACGAGAGGCTCCAGGTCTGCTGGGCTAATTTCTGGGTCGATGGGCAGCTTCATGACTCTTCCAGTCATGAGTTCGAATGGACAACTGTAAAGTGTTCATGTAGTGTCAGGCATAATGCCTGGATTTTTGATATTTATTCAAATAAATTTAAGTTTGCTATCTAAGTTAGAAACGTGTATGCCGATGTTGTATGCAACTTTAGAGACGTTCCCTAAATGTGCGAATGTCCAATGTCAAGCCAATTTTACATTTAGTCATTTAGCAGATGCTTTTATCCAAAGCGATTTACAGTTAAACTAACAATAGGACAACAATATGCAAGTGCTATGACAGTTTAAGCTAATGCAGTACACGTAGGCATACTATAGAGAGAGAGAGAGAGAGAGAATAGAATAGAATAGAATAGAATAGAATAGAATAGAATAGAATAGAAGAGAAAGTGTTAGTATTAATTGATCAAGTGTTGATTTTATGCCAGTATATCACGAAACGCTCAGCATGAAACTTTGCGCGATAAGTTCATATTCTGAGTCCATCTTCTTGCCTGAAGCCAACAGCCTACTTCCTCAATAAGGTGCAAGATTGGTCTTTCATTGGTCTTCCCAAACTTTTTAGCCCGCGACCCCCATGATAAATGCGCTGCTACCCCGCGACCCCGCACCTCCCCCACCCCAGGGTCCGAAATTAACTTTTTGGCTCACCTGCCACCGGGACTGGTAGATGAAAAAATCCACTAGCCAAGCATATTTTTTACCGGCCAAAATAATAAACAACCTTTTTTTTTTTGGTCACATATACATTCATTTCAGTAGGCTACTTTTAATTGAGATAATAAGGTAGGCCTATTATGTTGAATACAAACATAAAAAAAATGTCCAGAGCAAAATCTGAAATGTATAATAAAAAAAGATTAATATATTGATATATTGATGTTTAATATTATTTTAATATAGTTTAAAAATTGATGATTACAAGCTTGGGGGAATTGCAATTAATTACAGCAAATTGTGCAATTAATTAGTTAATTTTTTTTGCCCGATTCCCAGCCCTAATGAGGGAAACCGATTATAATCCTGTTCATGGTAGAGAAAGCTGATGACATGGCATGACAAGTTATTGAATGAAACATAAACACAGCTTTTGTGTGTTTATCATCTTTTCCGCATATACTGACACAGATAATCATTTTCATTTTAAGAATGAATGTCTTCGTCAACAACAAGCTCTTTTGCACCCCCTGCTGGTGAGGTCGACTAACAGCAGATGGAGAGGATGCTCGGTAATCTACTGCAGTTCCTGGACGTCACTGTTGAATTTACTGTCGAATTTGAACCACTGAATTTGTGGAAGCGAAATAAAATAGACCGGAAATTGCCTGTTGAATATTATAGGTTGTATTTTTAAACAGTTTGAATATTTTGGAAGTGAAATATGAAAGGTGAATATGGATTATTGAATTTTTAATAATGAAAATGTGTTTGAAATGTTTTGAATTGAAATATTAACAGCTTAAATATTCAACCATGTTGAATTTCAGCCCATAAAAATGCAAGCCCTAAAAATACAATGCATTCAAATGCAAGCATGGTTAATGCAATGCCTATTTTTTTCCAAGTAGTGCAATTAAACAGGCTTTTTATTTCAAAAACATTTGACATTATTTTACTTCCATACAATTTCATTTCTAACATGATAAATACTGAAATTAATGATTTTATTGACACTACGTTGTACTTTTGCAAAAAAAAAAAAAAATGTACGTGGGCTTCCTCAACATTGATTTCAATCGTCTCTGGGTTTATTTCGCTGCTGATTCGTATATCATAGTAATAGTGCATTTAAATGTTTGTTACATTTGTTGATTGGGATTGAGTCAGTTTAAATTAATTACGTTTATGGCATGATGTTTATTTGTTTCATTACACTCTGAATTGAAGTCTGCTTACCACCTATTCACCTTATTCCGCCCCGCCCACTTTTACTTCTGTCCAGGACTTCCGTTGTAAACCAACTTCCGGTTTAGCGGACCCTCATTCAATTTCAAGGAGAACTGCAGAGAAGTCTCACTGATAAAATGTCACATAAGATAAGCTAATTTGTGCCAAATGTGCTATGTACGTGTGTACCAACAGCACAGCAATGCACTGTTTCTCGGGGTAATTTTTAAACGACTTTTAGGTGTTTATATGACCCGTCTGCCTGTCTGATCGCAGCCCGGCCGATGTGTAGTGTTTAGCCTACATTAGCCACAAACATCTAATGTTGTAATGGTCTCACTACAGGACACATACACATGCTATACCTTGTTTGAAAGCTATGGTCCTCTAGAATTCAGTCGCTGGATTTATTTTACAGCCATTACTTGTGTTAGAGATCAAAGCATAAGAAATTGCAGCTAGCAGTTAGCTAAGCTAACGTTACCCTCTTGTTCATCTAGTTGAGGCTCTACTTTCTTTCTACACCAGTTCGTGGCTATTTTTTTCTCATCTGTTGGCTATACACTGCAAATGTATCTGGTGATTAACAAACAAACTGTGGTGTAATAATGTTTCAAACTTTACATGTAGTAGTGTTTGTGCACATCTTCATAACTAAGTAATAGCTATTAGAAAGACACAGCTATTAAATAATTTGATTGTGGCATTGTTTCAAAAGCTTCAAGTGAAATGTACTTTATTAGTACGTTGCAGCAGTTGTTAATAACCATAGGCCAACGAATTTGGCTACAGTATAATATTATAGTCTATCTACTTATATCAAGACAGATAACAGATTGGACCAGGGCAAACAAAGCGCTAAGTAGCTAAACCAGGAAGTGAGATTACGCGGATGGCGCCACCCAGTGCTACTTCTGGAATAAGGTGAATAGGCTGTTTCTTGTTCCTCTGACCTCCCCTCAATTAATGAGATCCAGTCTGACTAAACTGAAAACATATTTTCTGATATTTTCATATAAAATGCTTCATTATCCATTTTAAATGTGGAATTAAACCCACTTCCCATTATTGCATGTTACGCAATCATGTTGTTAGGTATCTAAAAACTTTTTCAGATCTTTGCTTTTTCAGGCAATGACCAACATGATGAGGAGGACAAGCCAGTTTTGGTGATTGAACCCCAAGCTATTTGTCTGGCGAACATGAAGAGGGAACACCGGCAAGAAGAATTTGCTTCGAATGCTGGAAGTCCAGATGTGAAACTGGTATTTCAATGGGGAAAGGTGTTCTTTATTATTTTTTAAGAAACTCATACAGGTTTGGAACAACATCAGGGTGAGTAAATGATGACAGAATTGTAGTTTTTGGGTGAACTATCCCTTGAAATTGTATTTATTTATTTTTTATTCCAGGTTTACTCAATGTTACACCGTGGGCCAGTAAGAGAATGATCATTTCAGAGAATGAGAAATGTTATGTTATTTAATTACATTTTGCTAATAAAGTTATACAAATCATTCCACTGAATTGACATGGTAATTGTTGCTACGATCAAGCTCTTGTGTTTAAAAGTTTAAAAGTGTTCTTTAGAAAGTTCTGGATCTTCCTCCAGCGTGAAGAAGGAAGGGTGTGTGTGTGTGTGTGTGTGTGTGTGTGGACACTGTTTCAGATACAGCAGAATAACCCCTGGGGTCAAGGTCAAGCTTTATTAAGCTCCCTTATGCACAAATAGAAACAACTGACATATACAGGGCATCTCAAAAGTAACAAAGTTCTACTATCTAAGGATCGTAAAGTTAAAAGTGAAGAAAATTTATTTGAAATACTGTGTGTTAGTGTTATATTTTTGTTTTTATTTCATTTTTCTTTAATTCGTTCAATCTCAAAAGATACATTTCATGCAAAAGAGCAAACAAACAGAAAAACACACTTACCTTTTCATTAATTAGCTGCATTCCAGAGGTCTGAGTGGTTAATTAGTTTTATTCTTTTCTTAAGATCATCTTTGCAAATTTTTGCTTTTAAATTGTATTGTTTGGCAGCCGTTACACTGTCCAGTCCATATTAATCACTTTTATCTAGTCTAAAGAACTCCATCATTCCCCTCGGTTCAACAGAAGCACTGCCCACTTACAACATTATGAAACAACAAAACTTCCAAGAACTCATTTATTTATTTATTTATACATGTGTATGTTAATGTATCACAACCCATCTAACAAATATTGAGGATTTGTTCTGCATGATATTAGCATTGACCAGCAGGTGGCGCTGTGTGCATTCCAAACCTGGAGAAATCAACCACTTTTACACACATCAGGCTGGAAAGCTTTAAAGCTTCATGAAGCTTCATCTCACCATCACTACCTTCAGGTTCACTGAGCTCAACAGTTATACGCTATATTAGCAATAATGATTATTTTCATCCTTCATTCTGAGCCCTGTCTGAAATGACTGGTGTTAGTGCCGTGTCCCTTAAGGCTTGGTTAATGTCATTGCATGTTTTGAAAACATTCATATATATCCATCATTTACAGACAAAGCATTATGAAGTTATTCTCTTACGGTTTGTGATGCTGCTGTCAGATCAGTACAGTTCTGCTTCATGTCTCAACTAAAGTTTCTTCACAAACTGTGCATTTCCCCTGTGCACTTCAGCGCTATACAGAGAGATATATAAGTTGCAGGGCGAGCTCAACCTAAAGCCTAGTTTGAGCTTGGCCTGTGAACTTAAAGGGATAGTTCACCCAAAAATGAAAATTCTGTCATCATTTACTCTCCCTCAAGTTGTTCCAAACCTGTATGACTTTCCTTTCTTCTGCTAAAACACAAAAGAAGATATTTTAAAGAAGGTTGGTAATTAAACAGTTGCTGGTCCCCATTGACATCCATAGTATATTTTTTTCCTACTATGGAAGTCAATGGGGTCCATCAGTCGTTTGGTTACCGACTTTCTTCAAAATATCTTCGTTTATGTTCAGCAGAATAAAGAAAGTCATACAGGTTTGGAACAACTTGAGTAAATGATGACAGAATTTTCATTTTTGGGTGAACTATCCCTTTAAAGGTCATAGGAAGAGAGTGTGTGTGTGTGTAGCTATCGCTACATGACATGTTTAAGGGTGTTAAAACCACATGTGTTTTTGAAGAGAACTTGGAGCATCTCTTGCTTCACAGATAGAAAAGGTGTGAAGCCGAAGAGGGTCAAAGGGAACAGGGGAACTTTCCATATAGAGCTTTTGGTGTGTGTGCTGCATAAGACATGAGTGATAAGACCTGTAGATAATCTGAAAATGTGCTTTCACAAGCTTATGTTAGTGAAGGGACTCGGATAAGTCCCAACCTTTACCTTATAAGGGAATTAAGTGTACTAAGATGAAAGCCCATAGATAGAAGGCGGCCCAAAAAAGAGGGTTTTTTCGGGTCCACAACTCGGGTGAAGACTCTCATGTGTTTATTATTCTGAATCTTTTTAATAAAACAAAGTCATGTTGTGGTGATTCGTAAAACTTGTTAAACAAGTCTCAGAGTAATTTTCCATATTATTATTTCATGAATTTAGTAATGAAATATTAATGCTAGCGAACGCCCAGTGCATTCGAACTCCAGATTGATCTGGTTCGAGGCTCCGCCGTGTGTGTGTCTGTGTGCGCGTGTGTGTGTCTGTGCGCGGGTGTGTGTGTGTGTGCTCCGCCGAGAACCCTGAATAGACATCAGACATCCCTAATCTGAAAGGTAAGGGAAATGTTTAATTTAAACAGATTATGATTATGTCTGAGAATGATTTATGTGTTACAGTGGTAAAAAATACAACAAGCTTCATGTATTGAGTGTTGGCTGTAAACCCGTGATCCAGGAACATCCGGATTAAATAATCAGATTCTAAATATATAGTACTTGTAATTAGATTACATTACATTTTAATATACTTGTAGTCAGACTACAATTACTTTGTGTCACAGACATCACTGGTGAAATAAACATAAAGCCTAATGTTGCAGTGTATGATGGGAACCACCAATCAAAGCTCATCCGTCCTTGTTGTGCATACAGTTCGACACAACTACACAAGCATTTTTTTTAACCGAACGTTAACGTTACTCTGTCAACAGCCTATTGTCTAAATTACCGAGCTAACAGAGCTACGTAAACTAAGAGCGAACATGAGAGCACCCGACGGCAGACGTCAATAAAGCAGCGTAATGGAATAATCTCCCGATCAAACTCCGCTTCCCGAAGTTTATAAACTGCCTCAGGAACCCAGTTAAGATACAAAAATCTATTCAACAAAA
Organism: Rutilus rutilus; assembly: GCA_021464565.1. Classification (NCBI taxonomy): domain Eukaryota; kingdom Metazoa; phylum Chordata; class Actinopteri; order Cypriniformes; family Leuciscidae; genus Rutilus; species Rutilus rutilus. The sequence continues at coordinate 4,080,510 of JAJAQA010000001.1, read as the reverse complement.
ATAGCGATGCAGTTAAGTGTTTTTCACTCGGCTCAGCCGAACCCTCTCTGTTGCTGTGTGGAGCAGCCTGTGTCCGTCACTCACTCATCCGGGCATGCACTGCGGTCTCATGAGGAAACGCAGCTTTTTGACAAAGTTTTTCTTGTTCCCGAATACAAAACATGTTATTTGTGCCTTTCCGAACACCATATTCGGGTTCGTCTCCACCCCGATGCAATGTCTATTATTTTCTAATTTGATCTTTCAACTTGTCTGATTATCTTTATTAACTGCTGTGCACGATTAATCGGTTCGTCTCGAGGGGGTTGAGTCTTGGTGGAAGACCTTCGCCAGCGTCTTTCTCTCCTTCTTCTCCGTCTTGCGAGATCTCTTTGCGTGGTTCCTCTGGAGGTGTTCAACTACAAGATCGCCCATAACAATCTCAACTTTGTCCAACACTCAACACATTACATGGGGGTTTTGTAGAGGAAAGTTGAGTGTCACTCAGAGTCAAGACCATTCAAGACCACAGAGCAAAATCCTCAGTGTTAAAGTACACAGTTCAGAGTCTATATGAGCCCAATCTACAGAGAGGACAAAGTTACACTGGGATAGTGTCACTATATAGCAACGGATGTAAACACTCGGTTGATCAGATGAGAGGAAGTTAATAACCACAGGAGGAGCTGATGATGTTTAAAGGAGGAGCTGTAACTATATATAATGAAGAGGAAGACTGACAGAAACAGAAAATGGCTGATAAGTGTGATCTGTGTCTGCTGGGACTGATCATTCTCTCTTCACTTCTCACAGGTAAAGAAATCTGTATTTTCTCTAAAGACATTTAGTGGAATTAGTCTGGAAAGAGTTCATTTGAACATGCTCAGTTTATTCTTGCACACATTCACGTTGTGATCTCAGAGTTGTGTATTGATACACACAGATCATACTGTATTATTCCTGATACTGGACATAGTGTCACTCAAACATCTGATGATGAAGAATTATCTTCATATTAAGAGTGTGTCAGTGATTTGAACAGCTCTCTGATAAAGACTAATAGTTTATTCTGGAGAGTGTGTTGTTTGCTTTAAGTCAGGAAAAATACTATGATTTAAAACTTCTGCTTTTTATGCTGGTGTGTTTTATGTTTCATTTATTAATATACATCATAATGATCACTGAGATATACTGTGTTTCAGGAACCAGTGGAGTGGATGATGTGTTCATCAGTTCTGGTGAAAATGTCTCTCTGTCCTGTAATAAAGCTCTTTCTGACTGCAAATCAACTACATGGATCTACTCTAACAGACTTTCATGGAGAGTTAAACTGATTACTGGAGGGATAAAGAAGAACGACACAGAGAGACATGAGAGACTGAGTCTGGAGTCTGACTGCTCTCTGAACATCAAGAACGTCACAGGAGAAGATTCTGGATTATACTACTGCAGACAATCTGTGAATGGAGAACAACAAGGACCTGTTGCTGATGTTTATCTGTATGTTCTTCATGGTAAGTTTATGATTATGTGGTCAATTTAAAAAGGGCAGATTCTCCCTTTAAACTCAGATGATGAATGAAGAGTCTGTGATTTGTGTCTTGTGTTCAGTTTCAGTGTCTCCATCATCATCATCATCTTCATCATCATCTTTATCATCCTCACAGACTGAGATCAGTCCAGGCCGCTCTGTGACTCTCTCCTGTCAGTTGTATTCATATTATAGATTCTCCTGTTATGATTGGGTCAGTTCTAGGGGATTTGAGCTGTTGTGGGTGAATCAGACTGGTGTTGATCTGAAGACAGACTCCAGATATCAGATATTATCATCATCAGCTCCAGATCGCTGTATCATCCTCACTCTGACTACAACACTCCTGAATGAAGATGACAACAGAGAGTGGAGATGTCAGCTTACTCGCAGAGATCAGCTGGAGACCTCAGTCAGATACACTGTCAAGTATTCAGGTGAGAAAACACTCTTTTCTGACAGATTTGTGAAAACTTCCACAGATTGGCTCTACTCTTTCTGATGGCTTCATACGTTTTGGAGTTGGAAAATATTAGTGGTCAAAGTCATAAACTGCATAACAATCCTTATAATTCCCAATATTGGCCTCCTACATGGGTCATACATGAGATATTGCATAAATCAGACGAGTGTATTAAAGCCTAGTATGACCCATGTAGGAGGTCGGCTTTAGGAATTATAAGGCTTATGTCCTTCATTCAAGCTGAAGGTTTATTTGCAGAAGCTCAACTGTGTTTCACTCTCATATAAACCAGGAATAAATTATACAGTAACACAGTAATACAGTTCCCTTTCGAGGGAACTCGAACTGCGTCGGTGACGACACTAGGGGAACGCCCTTCAGCGTAGCACGTCTGAATTCATGAATGAAACCGAATCCAATCCTATTGGCGTTGCGTGATGACGTAGTGTGTGACGGCATATACGGATGTGTACAAAAGCACGCCGGCACACAGAAATGTCAGCTTTTTGCTATTCAGCAAGCGCTCTGTGTGTGTGAAACAATTCTGTCCTATTTGGTGTTGTATGTTCTGTAAAGTCTGCATTGCAAAATAGAATAGGGGCTCGGATTTCGCGTTTGCTGAGGCAGCGCGTAGATTACGAGTCTACTCTGCAATAAGATTCTGTGGCTTGGATCTCGTGTTTGCCGAGGCAGCGCGTAGATTTTAACTCTGCATTTCAATACAGAATCTAGTAACTCGGATCTCGCGTTTGCCGAGGCAGCGCGTTGATTACGAGTGTACTTTGCAATAAGATTCTGTGGCTGGGATCTCGCGTTTGTCGAGGCAACACGTAGATTTAAGGTCTGCTTTGCAATACAGAATCTAGTAGCTCGGATCTCGCGTTTGCTGAGGCAGCGCGTTGATTACGAGTGTACTTTGCAGTTTGCTATACGATTCTATGACTGACATCTCGCGTTTGCCGAGGCAGCGCGTAGATTGAATGTCTGCATTGCAATACAGAATCTAGTAGCTCGAATCTCGCGTTTGCCGAGGCGCGCGTTGATTACGAGTCTATTTGCAGTTTGCAATAAAGATATAGGCATGTAGTCATAACTCGCCGCACACAGTGCGTTTCGGGTCTCTCAGCCGCGCCTGTTGACTTTCTTCTCGAGAGATGAAAGCCAAATTTATTGTGAACCACTCGAATCTCGCGTTTGTTGAGACAGCGCGTTAAGGGTCTGCAATAAAAGGGACACACGCGATCTGGGAAATAATACTGTTTGGGTGCGAGGCATTCACAGTCAGCTCCTGAGGGTGCTGGCAGGCTGTTCATTGTGAAATAACTCGCCGCACACAGTCGTGCGTTTCGGGTGTTTCAGCCTCGCGCCTGTTGACTTTCTTCTCGAGGGATGAAAGCCAATTTGTAACGGCTCGCGTTTGCCGAGGCAGCGTGTAGTAGATCGTATAAATAAGTATTTAAACAGTATTCTGGTGCACTATCCAGTGTTTATGGCTACATTTAATTCTGAGGAATTAAAATAATTAAAATATTATCTGACTTTAGAACTTGGTTAGATATTTGAATTCAGCCTAATATCTGAAGGAGAGTGTCGCTTCTAGAAGTCCCCCTCAAAAAAAAAAAAAAAAAGCAAAAGCTGAGGTTGGGACTCTAGGCGGCGCTCTCGCCCAAGCCTCCTGAGAAGACGGATCTGAGGACTGTCCTTCAGGCCAGGAAGGTGTCGGGAGAGAGGTCCTAACTTATGTGAGACCTTGGAGGGCTGGCCCCCCCAAAAAGAGAGCGATCGAGATCCTCCCTCTCACCGGGCCCTCAGGAAACTAGTGTCAGCATCCCGCCGCTAATTGCGCTTCGGGACACATCAGTTTCCAGCGAACGCACGCTGCTCTGTCTGCCCCAAGAGCTTGCGGCCGGGCAGCGCTGGCGTCCGCACACCGAGAGTCGTTTTCGATTATTCCCTGCCGGTCCTCCGCTTCAGGGTATCGTCAAGGGCTCTCACAAGACACTTGACACCAACCCTTAGGGGCTGGTTCCCTTGCTGAATTTTTGTCGAGGCATGGCAACGTCTCCCCAATATTTCTCCATGGGTCCTGCGCACTGTAGAAATAGGGTACAGGCTCCAGTTCCAGGCTGCCCACCAAAAAAGAGGTAAGTATCAACGGGGTGGTTTGGACTGCAGTAGACCCAGAGCAGGGTCTGGTGTTAGAACAGGAAGTTTACTCGCTGCTGGCAAAAGGGGCCATAGAGCATGTTCCCCCACCAGTCAGGGAGTCCGGATTCTACAGCCGGTACTTCATAGTTCCGAAGAAGGATGGAGGGTTGCATCCACTTTTAGATCTGAGGCACTTGAATCGGTCTCTGAGGAGGTTCAGGTTCAAGATGCTCACTATTCCCATCATCGTGAGTCAAATTCAATCCGAGGATTGGTTTGTCACGATAGATCTAAAAGACGCCTACTTCCACATCTCCATCCTTCCATCTCACAGGAAGTTCCTGAGGTTTGCTTTCGGGGGCGAAGCTTACCAATATCGGGTTCTTCCGTTCGGCCTAGCACTCTCCCCTCGCACATTTACCAAGTGTATGGATGCAGCTCTAGCACCCCTGAGGCTCGAGGGCATCAGGGTGCTCAATTACATCGATGACTGGTTAATATTGGCCCAGTCGCGAGAGCTGGCGATTCGGCATCGAGATGTCGTCCTCGCCCGCATCCAGAGCCTGGGGTTAAGACTCAACACGAAGAAGAGCGTGTTGACACCAGCCCAGAGAACCACGTTCCTGGGAGTGGTGTGGGACTCGGTCACGATGCGGGCTCAGTTGTCTCCTGCTCGGATCGAGTCTATCCTGACCACAGTGTCCAGGTTGAAGCTAGGCCAGGCCGTCACTGTCAAACACTTTCAGAGAGTGTTGGGTCTCATGGCAGAAGCGTCCAGCGTGATACCTTCTGGCCTGCTACACATGAGAGCTTTGCAGTGGTGGTTGAGAACCAAGGGGTTTTCCCCGAGGGGAAACCCATTCCGCTTGATAAGGGTTACGCACAGATGCCTTCGTTCCCTGTCAATTTGGAAGAAGCCTTGGTTCTTGTCCCAGGGTCCCAATTTGGGAGCGTTATGTCGCCGAGTATCTATTTCGACAGACGCCTCCCTCACGGGCTGGGGCGCGGTCATGGACGGCCGTTTTACGAGAGGCCTCTGGCAGGACCATCATTCCTCTTGGTACATAAATTGCCTAGAAATGTTGGCGGTGTTCCGGGTTTTGAGGAGCTTCCTGCCAGACCTCCATGGTCGCCATGTCCTTGTAAGAACCGACAACATGTCGGTGGTGTCTTATTTGAACCGCCAGGGGGGTCTGAGGTCGCGCCCTCTGTGCAGACTGGCGCATCAGATCCTCCTGTGGTCCCAGCGGAGACTATCGTCTCTCAGGGCGATGTATGTCCCGGGGGACCAGAATCAGGGAGCAGACGTCCTGTCGAGGCAGGGGCTGAGGCCCGGGGAGTGGCGACTCCACCCAGAGGTGGTGGAAGCCATGTGCGTGAGATTTGGCCCAGTGGAAGTGGATTTTTTTCGCGTCTCAAGAGACGTCCCACTGTCCACTGTGGTTTTCTCTCAGGCATCCAGCTCCGCTGGGGCTGGACGCCATGATGCAGACGTGGCCGAGGCTGCGTCTGTACGCATTTCCCCCGATCGCTCTGCTCCCAGCAGTTCTGGAAAGGGTCCGTCGAGACAGAGTCAGTCTACTTTTAGTAGCCCCGTTTTGGCCGGCCCGAGTATGGTTTTCGGACATCATTTCACTCCTGGCAGGCCCGCCATGGCAGATCCCTCTGAGGAGGGACTTGCTGTCCCAGGCGGAGGGCTCAGTTCTCCACCCTCGACCCAAGCTGTGGAAACTGTGGGTCTGGCCCCTGAGGGGGCACAGTACCTAGAAGCCGGCCTGTCAGCTGGAGTGGTCGAAACCATATTAACTTCCAGAGCTCCCTCCACGAGGAAGTTATACGGCCTTAAGTGGAATGTATTTTCCGTTTGGTGCAGAGAGCGTGACTTGGACCCAGTTAACTGCCCAGTGGCTTCAGTACTGGAGTTTCTCCAAGACCGCTTTTCTGCCGGGCTTACCCCGTCCACACTCAAGGTTTATGTGGCTGTCATTGCGGCTTTCCACGCTCCTCTGAGTGATGGCCCGCTGGGGAGGCATCACTTGGTCGTACGCTTCCTACGTGGAGCCTGGAGGATGAGACCTGCGACTCGCGCCAGAGTTCCCTCTTTGGACCTGGCAGTGGTTCTCGAAGGGCTGGCCGAGGCTCCCTTCGAACCACTGGAGTCGGCTGAGGCCAAGAACCTTTCGTTTAAGGTGGTCTTTTTGTTGGCCATTACTTCTCTGAGGAGGGTAGGAGATCTCCGGGTGCTCTCTATTTCCTATGGGTGCTTGGAGTTTGCTCCAGGCAACATTAAGGCCATCTTACATCCCAGGCCCGGCTATTTGCCCAAGGTGCCATCTAATGTGGCACGGCCTATGGTTCTGCAGGCATTTCATCCTCCACCTCACGTGACGGCGGATGAGGAGAGACTTCATCTGCTCTGCCCTGTCAGAGCACTGCAGTGTTATATTCAGAGGTCCTCCTCATGGCGGAAGTCAGACCAGTTGCTGGTGTGTTTTGGGTCGCCCAAGAAGGGGCTTCCCACCTCTAAACAGACCATCAGTAACTGGATCGTTCAGACTATTTCCCTGGCCTATCAGGTGCGCAAATTGCCTTCACCTAAGGCCGTGAGAGCTCACTCCACCAGAGGCATGGCGTCCTCTAGAGCCCTCCTTTCAGGGGTTTCTATCCATGACATATGTGAGGCGGCTGGCTGGGCCACTCCGCACACATTCATGAGGTTTTACAGTCTGGACCTTCCCTCTACACCCGGTGCACGAGTGCTTTCGTCCTAAGTGCGCCTGAAGACAGCTTCACACTAGGATGAGCGGGGTTCGTTGTGGTATAGTGGGTATCTCGTTCCCCTAGTGTCGTCACCGACGCAGTTCGAGTTCCCTCGAAAGGGAACGTCTCGGGTTACGTATGTAACCCTTGTTCCCTGAGAAAGGGAACGAGACACTGCGTCGGTTCGCCACACCTCACCCCGCCTGGAGCACTTGCTTCATAGCAAAAGCTGACATTTCTGTGTGCCGGCGTGCTTTTGTACACATCCGTATATGCCGTCACACACTACGTCATCACGCAACGCCAATAGGATTGGATTCGGTTTCATTCATGAATTCAGACGTGCTACGCTGAAGGGCGTTCCCCTAGTGTCGTCACCGACGCAGTGTCTCGTTCCCTTTCTCAGGGAACAAGGGTTACATACGTAACCCGAGACGTTATACAGTAACACAGTAATACAGTTATACAGTAATACAGTACAGTCTCTTCTCAACTACTGCCACTGTAAACTGTGATGATGAACACAAACTGCATGTGATGATCGATATGAACATATGATGTTAATGTCCTACAGGTGATGCGTCTGAACATTCATCTTCTGCAGATCCAGTCGCTTCACCAACACTGATTCCAGTCAGAAGCTCAAACTCTGAGAAGACATCAAGCCGAACTACAGCAGCAGCTCCTACACAAGGTTCATGATCACATGATCACTGTATAAATAGATTTATTTTTGGTGAATGGCGATAGTCATTCTCCTCCTGACAGCTTGAGAGTGAAGTAAGAAGATAATAGACGACAGACTCGTGCACATATTCATCATTTCTGTGATGTGAAGCTCCAGTATTATGTGATGATGATGTTGTGTATATGTGGCATTATGTGTTGAACTGAACTAACAGACGTGATCCACAGATCCAGCTGATCCAGCATCAGAAACTGGAGTCAGTGTGTCTGCTGGATCATTATACAGAGGTACGACACGTTCATTTATACTGACAGCTTTATAACATTAAACTATCAGTCAGTCTGTAAATGCTTCATCAATAACTGTTGATAGTTGAATACCCTTGACTTCAGTCATGTACAGTTTCTCTTCTTCCTCTCATGTTTCCTGCAGATCCTACTGTGGAATATCTATGTATTGAAGGCATCTAAAACATGCAACGCTTCATGTATGAAAACATTCAAATGCACAAATATTGATGAATCAATATAAAAAAAACTGGTACTGCGTTAGATTAAACTGGAAAGGCTCATCGTACTTGCATATTGTTGTCCTATTGTAAGTTTAACTGCTTCTGTTGTTCTCATTTGTAAGTCGCTTTGGATAAAAGCGTCTGTAATGTATGTAGATGTAATCCATGTCTATTTTGTATATCTATCTTGTATATTAATCCTCTTACTTATGCTTATTAATGTTGGTGTCTTGTAAGTCCATGCGGGCTGGGCTTAATCATACGCATGACACAATAATAAAACTTCATTCATTCATTCATTCATTCCATAAAGTTTAGAAAGTTTTTTGTGTGCAAATAACAGCCAAGATTTATTTTCATTTATATGGTTTTATGGATATATTTGCCTACAGTGTTGAAAGTCATTCTCTTGCGCTTCATATGTAAACTGCTTTAAATATAATATTAATACAGTAATGGACAGACTCAGACTGTATAATCTCTCTCTGTTCTGTGTGATGGAGCTGATTTGAGGATTCTTGGATCTTGTCTGTTCATTCCTGTTTTTAGCATCTTTTTTCATTTTGAATGATTGCTATAATTTTCTTAATAAACCTCTGCAGTTGTGTTTAATAAGTCTCCTTTCCTGAGATGTTTGTTAGGAATATGTTAATTCCCCTTCATGAGCTGGTAATGTATCTGTAAGTCCACTGAAGCGAGTTGTAGTTGAGAAGCCGCTTCAATAACCGAGAGCTAGATATTGGGTCTTAAACACCTCACGACACCCTGAAGGACCCACTGAGAGGTCAGACTTGAAGCACTGTTCCTGAGATGCTCTTCTTGGTGGTTAACTGTAAGCAGCAGACAGATCCAGCAAGAGGAGAACTGAGGATTCGGAGGCTCCTCTTGCCAGTCTCAGAGCTTCAATAACCGAGAGCAGGGCCGTCTCAGTTTAGTGGCGCTTCTGAAGCCAGACTGGTTGTTGTCCAGGAGGATGTTCTGTGTGAGAAATGGAGATAGTTGGTGGAAAACGACTCGTTCAAGTGTTTTAGCAAAGTGGTCCAGAAGTTCAGGGAGGCGGAAGTTAAATCAGTGGTGCTTGAGAAATACATCCCAGATCTTCCAGAGCATTTGTAGTGTTGATAAAGGAGTCTGGATCTGATATATTTCTCAAGGCTGGAGAGAGTAAAGCAGAACGTTATAATCCATGTGTAGAAACTCCCTGAAGACAGTTAATATCTGCTTTACAGACGCTCATGTGCAAATGCAGCTTTATTTTACCAAACTGATGCTAATAATTACTTTACAATACTTTTAAAATCTGTTTTATAATTCAGGAGTCATGGATAGTGGAAACCTTTTCAGTAACGAACCAATTTTATCACTAATAATTTCAAGATTTTACTTCTAGAGTTTAATGGCATGCAGGAAACTGCTAAAATACAGACGTGAAACTAGCAGTAATGCTAAGAATAGCCTGTGAGGGTGGATTTCCTGCAGGGGTTCAGTCTGCAAGACTGCCGAATGACTAAAGAAACGTTGTCAGCAAGATGGTAGGAAACTGCACATTTCTTGTTTATTCCACCCACTGCCACTGATACCAGCGACGGAAATAAGCGCAGTTACAACAGCTATATATGTGGGAGAGCGTTGCTGAAGAGCAGGGCTATTCACTTAGCTTCATTCGAGGGCCGGATTATTAAATCGAAATGTTGAGGAGGGCCGGTGGGTTTAGCTGATTTATTGAAACATTATTTATTACTTATTGAAACATAACAGTATCAATAAATAAGCTAAAGTAAACCTAAAAAAATATTGTATATACTTGGAAATGCGGTACCCAACATTATGCAGATTTATGAGTCTTTAATAAATAACTTATTTACAGCTATGTACAAAAATATGAATTACACAAGATCATAGCTATTGGTAAGAAGTATTTTATTTATAATTATTATAGGTTTAAATGAAATATTCTGACAGTGAGACTTGATAACCACAGGTAAAACCATGCATGGCTACTCATTCACTACCACTGTATAACAAAATGCCTAAACACAGGTAAAAACTATACACAAAATGAATTGTATATTCCTCTACCCACCTGATTAATCTACTGCAATATAAATTACTATAAGATAGTATTCAATTTAAATATTCCACATTGCTACCCAAACCATAGTAAATTACTACAGTACATTCCTGGTAAATGTTTGTAAAGGTGGTGATTAGGGGATTTAAAGTCTTCTAACTTCATTCATGGCACAATGTTTCTGCTGTTTACCTCATCAGTTGTGTTGGGAATGTTGAGGCCGCTCGGGTAGAATGGTATTAAAGGCTGCACTGAAATCTACAAACAACATCCTTACATAGGAGCCAAGAAAGTCGAGATGGTCCAGAGCATAATGCAGGCTTAAGTTGACTGCATCATCAACTGAGCGGTTTGCCCTGTAAGCATACTGCAGTGGGTCAAGATGGGGAGCTGTGATGGGTTTGAGATGAAACAGAACCAACCGCTCAAGACATTTCATGACCACTGATGTAAGGGCCACCGGTCTGACTAGCGCAGTGCTTCAGGGTGGCAGGCGAAATTCCATCGGGCCACCTGCTTTCCTTACATTCTGCCGGCTAAATAGCCGGTACACATCCTTCTCCTCAATATTAAAGGGGACTTGATCTTGAGGGGCAATGTTCTCCTCCTCCCTGAGTGGGACTGATGATTATGAGCCAGATCCCATCTGGAAGGGCAAGGGGAAGGGGGAGGGGGAGGGCAGGGAGATCTCTCAAATCTGGTATAAAATACATTGAACTCATTGGCCAGTTTAGCAGATGGAGTGACTACTTGTATTTTATTTTTATAGCCTGTTAAGTTCTTCAGTGACCTCCAGGCTGAAGAGGAGTCATTAGTGCCAAATTGTTCCTCCATCCTCACCTTGTAGACAGCTTTTGCTTTCCTAATGGCTTTATTTAACTTTTGTCTGGCAAGCCTGTATTCATCTACATTTCCTTCCCTGTAGGCCTGCTCTTTGGTCTTCCTGAGCAGCCTGAGGGATTTTGTGAACCAGAAATTGTTGTTATTATATTTCACCACAGTTTTGGTGGGAATACAGGTATGCTCACAAAAGGAAATATATGAACACACAGTGTCTGTATATGAGTCACAAGAGGCACGCATGGATTCCCAATCAGTGGTGTTTAAACAGTCTTGTAACATCCCAATTGCCTCTGTTGTCCATCTTTTAGATGTACAGGTGCTGGTCATAAAATTAGAATATCATCACAAAGTTGATTTATTTCAGTAATTCCGTTAAAAAAGTGAAACTTGTATATTATATAGACTCATTACAAGCAAAGTGAGATATCTCAAGCCTTTATTTGTTATAATTTTGATGATTATGGCTTACAGCTTGTGAAAACCACAAAATCAAAATCTCAGAAAATTAGAATATTACATGAAATCACACAGTAATTACACAGTAATCCCATGGTCACTGAACCAGGTTTTGGTTATTTTGGCAGTGTGGGCAGGTGCAAATCCTGCTGGAAAATGAAGGAAGCATGACGTGCTCTGAAAATGTCCTGGTAGACGGCTGCGTTGACTCTGGATTTAATAAAGCACAGTGGACCAAAGTCCTCTTTTCTGATGAGAGCACATTTTGCATCTCATTTGGAAACCAAGGTCCCAGAGTCTGGAGGAAGAATGGAGAGGCACACAATCCAAGATGCCTGAAGTCCAGTGTGAAGTTTCCACAGTCAGTGATGGTTTGGGGAGCCAGGTCATCGGCTGGTGTTGGTCCACTGTGCTGTCCACTCAACGCAGCCGTCTACCAGGACATTTCCAGAGCACTTCATGCTTCCTTCAGCAGACAAGCTTTATGGAGATGCTGACTTCATTCTCCAGCAGGATTTGCACCAGCCCACACTGCCAAAATAACCAAAACCTGGTTCAGTGACCATGGTATTACTGTGTAATTACTGTGTGATTTCATGTAATATTCTAATTTTCTGAGATTTTGATTTTGTGGTTTTCACAAGCTGTAAGCCATAATCATCAAAATTATAACAAATAAAGGCTTGAGATATCTCACTTTACTTGTAATGAGTCTATATAATATACAAGTTTCACTTTTTTAATGGAATTACTGAAATAAATCAACTTTTTGATGATATTCTAATTTTATGACCAGCACCTGTATACTGAACTGCTTTGGCTAGTTTTAGTTTTAGTTTGTAGGTTGGGACTATCTGAATTAAACAATGATCAGAGTTCGTGAAGGGGGCATGGGGAAGTAAACGATATGCTGCTTGTTGGACAGAATAAAAATGATCCAGTATATTTCCTCCACGAGTCGGACAGCTGACTAGTTGTTTGTATTTGGGCAGATCAAAATCCTGCTTTGCAAAACATTCCTCAAAAGATTTTAAAAAAAAAACTCTAGAAGACTAAACAAAAACGGAAGTCTGTTACAAAACATAAAACAATGAAACACAGTCTCCCTTTCATTGCAAAAAGGACAATTCTCACTTACATTTGGGTTCAAAATTGCCACAAAAGAGTTAGCTGCTATAGCCCCATGGAGTATCCTCCATTGAAGATCACTAACTCTTTCAGGTAACGGAGGTTTGTACAGGATCCTCCACACTGGGCTTGTTTTTTCAGTGATCTCCAATGTGTCTCTCCATACAGTATCACTTCTATTTAACCATCTAATATTGGTCACTTTCACAATACTTCTGTACAATGCTTTCCCTTTAACTTCAAAGAAATCAATTTGCACATCAATTTCCTTCTTCAACAAGGGATTAATGTCATTAAATGAAGAAAGATCAGGTACAATACTTATATCTGGGAAGAAATCTTCACAATCTGGAAATATGCATTTCTAATTGTACTCAGCAAGTAAAATTATTTCCTGTACATTCAGAGCCCCCTGCAGTTTATCTAAAAAACGTTTAATGTATCGTGCAGACTTTACCTTTAAAAAGGCTGAAACTGCTCCTACATCGTTAAAATCAGGACATGCCTTATTTATAATGAGTTTCAACTGTAGAGATCCACTTCTGTACATCAAATCCTTAAGACCTGGTATTTCGTTACCAGATACATCGAGACCTGCTCCGCACACAATGGGCTCTTCGAGTAACCAGTACAGGGACATTAATGGTTCCATCCATTGAGGCTTAAACAGACTCCATATTTTAAAAAGACTTCGATAGAAAGCAGGAACTCCTCTAAAATATACATGAGTCCATTAAAAACAAAACATTGTCCAGGCCAAGTCCACTTATTCTGCATAAAATGCATTGAGCCACTGGTCTCCATACCAGTCTTTCAGATCCTAGAATAAACTTCTGCAAAAACTGAAGACGATAAGCAGCACATCTACTTATAAAAGTACATATTCTTGTGTGATATTACAAAAACTGTTGTCTTTTTTTATCCATGGCCATTAGTGATCGATAATGATAATAATACAGTGTCTTTGATTGTGTTATCAGTATGCTCACAGTATATTTTGTTTTGTTTTTTACAGATGTGACAATGAACTTGTCCAAGCACCTGTCCCGAAGAGAGCCAAGGCTAACCAGCAGGCAAGCAACAGGCAGTCCACTCTGGCATGGAAAACAGAGACTGATGTTGACATGGTTCCACAGACTGTGCGATTCCGTCCTGCACGAGAAACTGGACCGTAACTGAGCCCTGTAGACTCACATTCGCCCATGAGTGTATATAAACTATTTTTTTTCAGAAAGTGCTGTCTCAACTCTGTGCCACAACACAGGAATTTACTGTGAGATACCTGCCTTTACTTTTGTTTATCGCTCACAATTGCTTTGTTTATAGCAGACTGATTCATTTATTTTGCTCACATTTGATTTGCTTAGAGCAAATTTAGAACATTTAGTTCCTCCACATAGAGGAATTACAATAAAACAGATTGAAAAACAAAACCTTTGAATCTCCTCTTCTTTGTTCAGGCACTTGATGGCCCATAAGCCACTGGAAGAGTGTATGTCACACCCCTGGTCTGAATCTCATTAATATTGATGGCCATTGGGCCATTAATATTGATGGGCCTATACCCCTCCCATGCATAAACCTCTTCTGACAAAAAAACTGTTTTAGAAAGTTAAAATCAATGTACTGTTTTACGAGAACGATAAGGCAGGATGATTTTCACATCATTTTGAAGCCAGAACTCGAAGCTACAAAATTCATTAGTCAAAAGTCTTATTGACACATATTTAGTATGTTTTTTGTGGTCTTATTTCTGCAACTTTCATTTTAATTTTTTCCAATAACCACGCATAAACATTATTCTCTTAAAAATTCAAACATATACATGCATGTTGATCAGATATGTTGGTAGCCCTGTTTGTGCTATATAGAGTGAATTTACACCTTTGCCATTAACATGTTTATAAATAACTGAAAAAAGCACAAATGTCAGAGCATGTCAGAACACCTCCAGGGCCCAGAAAACAGCTCAGACTCCAGAGGGTTAAAAGACAACTGAGGAAGCAACCATTTCCATTTTTTCAAACGTCCAGTTACTTTATCTGCCATTCCTTCCCAGTTCTTCTGCATGAAAGCTTCATTGCCTAAGAAAACACCAAGATATTTTAACCCATCTTTTTTCCATAATAAGCCTCCTGGTAGAATGGGATTTCCTCCTTCCCATTTTCCAATCAATAAAGCATCACTTTTTCCCCAATTTGCTGATGAAATATCCTTAAAATCATTAACAATTATTTGCAACGTTTCAACATCACCACTATAATTTATAAAAGCAATAATATCATCAGCATATGCAGATAAATGGAAAGCATTATTACACTGTGGCAATGTTAAACCCTTTAACTTGTTTCGTAACATGGACAACAGTGGTTCTATAGCCAGCACATATAATAGCCCAGACATGGCACATCCTTGTCGAACCCCTCTCTGTACACCAAAGGGAGCACATAAACTACCATTCATTTTAATCACACTCTCAATTTCACAATACATTGTTTTGATCATATCAATAAAACGTGAATTAAAACCAAAGGCTTCTAAAGTATGCCACAAATAAAGGTGTTCAACCCGATCAAATGCCTTCTCTTGGTCTAGAGAAATAAGGCCAATATTTATACCAAACAGCTATATTATCAAAATTCGATCTATTTGGTACACAATATGTTTGATCGTAGTGTATCACCTTCCCTATTATTTTACTCAATCTTGTAGCTAATGTTTTAGACAGGATTTTACACTCTGAGCACAGCAGAGAAACAGGCCTCCAGGTTTTTATGTTTTGAAGATCACCTTTTTTGGGCAATAAAGTGATAACTGCTGTGGTAGATTTTTCCCTAAACCTAACTATCTGGGGCGTCTCCAAATCGACACCCAATTGATCTTATTACCTGAGGCGTCTCCAAATCGACACCAATACCTTTATACTCTAGCTCTTGCGTCTTCAGTCGACAACTGGCCGAGTTTTACTCCAACTAACTTGCTTCCCCAAACTAGCCTACTTCCTAAACTAGCTTCCTGCGCAGGAATAAATCGACAAACAGACTCAAGCAAATGTCCTTTAAATGCTTTAATCACGGCCAGGAGATCTTCCCGAGCAGTTCTCAGGGAATCTCTCCCAAGAAGCAAAGGCCGGAGGATCTCAGACAAATTCCATTGAGAATCCCACCAGAAAACACGGATACAACAGTTTTTATAGAATCGACTAACATGTCACCTTCAATATGATTGGTTCAAAAGCCCCAACCTTTATCCTCTGTCACTGTCATAAGCAAACTCTGACTACTGACTACAAACTCTGACTACTTATCACAAGGTTTGAGAACTAGTAATCTGTCTAGTTTCACTTCCCTAATTATTATTTATACACACACACACACACACACACACACACACACACACACACACACACACACACACACTCAAAGTCACAAGTTTTCCCCAAATACTTTGGACACATTTAAAAGCATATGAATGTCATTCCTGCAAGAAAAACAAATGTTAGTTAATTAATAAAAATCCTTCACACTGTCACTCTGCAACTAAGGGGAAGAAACCCATTAATAAGGCTTTCATCACTCACTCTTCAGAAAACAAAGATATCTTCTCTTAAAACGGGCCAGAAAGTTTTATAGAATTCAATGGGTAACCCATCAATCCTGGGAGATTTCCCATTCTCCATGCCCATCATTGCTGTATAAAGTTCTTGCTCTCTCAGAGGTTGTTGCAAACTTTCATTTCTCTCTTCATCGAGTTTTGGCAGACCTTCAAAAAAACTACTAATAGTCATCTTCTCATTTATCAGATCAGCTGTATATAATGTTTTATAAAACTGTACAGCAACTTATCTTAACTCAGAAGATTTAGTTAATTCCTGTCCTGTATCAGAGACCAAGGAATGAATTATTCCCCCAGGTAGCACTCCTAGTAACTCGTTTATGAATTATTCTGCTTTGACTATTTTTTTTCTCCATACTGAAGAAAAATGTGGAAGGTGCATCCATTTGTGTGATATTCTGGAAACGTGAGCAACCAGCGCTCCCTGTGCCTTAATGTCCAACAGGTTTGCCAATAAAGTTTTCTTCGATGCCAGAGCTTCAATGTGTTCTTTTTTGCCTGTAGATGCAGACAAACTGTACAAATCAACTATCTCAGTCTCTAACGTATTCAATGATCGAGTTATTTCTTTTGTAACATTAAGAGTGTATTGCTGGCAGAAGTTTTTGATTTGTATTTTCCCACAATCCCACCACTGTTGTAGAGAGCTACTGTATATAAATACTTTTGTTGTTTAAAAACTTCCCAGAAAAAAAAGTAAAAGAATCTTTCAAATGTTTGTCATCAAGCAAAGATGTATTAAAATGCCAATAGGCACTGCTTGACTTCACACAACTTACTAATACAGAACAAAGAACCACACTATGATCTGAAAATCCTACAGGATTAATTTGACAAGATTTAAAAATATTGAACTGGTGCTTAAAGCTGTAAAACCGATCAAGACGTGCCAAAGACAATGAATTATCTTTACAATGAACCCATGTGTATTGCCTTATTTTTTATGCATTATTCTCCATATATCACAGAGATCAAAAGTTTGAACGAGTTGCTTAATAACTCTTTGAGATGCAACATTAAATGATTTTGATCTACTTTATCATTCTCGGTACAGTTAAAATCTGCCCCTAAAACTAAGAAATCATCTGTATAGGCTTTTCAAAGTAGTGTTGACTAAATTTAAGAACAAAACTCTTTCCACTCCACTATTAGGAGCATAGATATTTAAAAAAAAAACTTTTTTTTTTTTTTTCAAATTTAACAATAACTTTTAAAAAACGACCTTTTACAATTTCAACAGATTCATACGATACTGGAGTCATATTTTTAGAAAATAAAATTGCAACACTTCCACTTACAGAGGATTTTGTGACTAAGAAAAAGTTGACCTTCCCACTCTCTTTTCCAGTCTACCTCATTTCTTTGATCACTATGCGTTTCTTCTAAGTACATGACATCAACAGACTTCTGATTTATATATTTATATATTCATACAACATCATCCTTTTACGAACATCTCTAGCTGCATTTAGATTGAGAGTTCTGACTCATAGTTTTATTTAGGTTCAACAAGAAACTCAGATGGGAAAAGACAGAGATTATGCATATGGTAAAAAAAAAAAAAACAAGTTTAGGGATTTAAACCATGGCATTCTTATCATCTCTAGGATTTTTTTTTTTTTTTTTTACTTGTTTACAAATTTCCATAAACGGTACACTTCCAGATCTGCGAAAGCCCCTTCTTTTATCAAATATCTGGTGTCCTTCACAAATTGTGCACTATTAGGAAAATAAGCCTCAATTTGCACGCCTTTTAACCCTTTCATTTCCTGAAGAAAAACACTGATGTCTCCAGCTTTGTACAAAACATTTAGGCCTGCTTCATTTTGAGAACAAGCAGAAAACTCTGAACACACAGAAACGCAAGAGTCAGAATCATCATCGTCAGAAGCTATGATTTCATCTTCAGCAGCGTCTTTTATTTAGATTTGTTTACTGACTTTATCGTTTTGACTCTTTCTTCTTTTAATTGGTGTTTTGAAGGTTCAACTTCCATGTCCAATCCACAGTCATTCAATCTCAGATCTTCCTTTACAAGTTCTCTGTCTTGTTCTACAAGCACAGAAGATAATGTACTCCATACTTCGGATGAGACGTTAAACCGAGGTCCTGACTCTCTGTGGTCATTAAAAATCACGACGCCCGCGCCTCCGCGCTGTTCACTCGAGCTTCTCGATCGGTGTCAGGGGTGCAAACACATGTATGGTCAAAAAAGAGAGAGGTAATCGAAGCCCTCGTCCCGCGGCAAATATCCAGATACTACATTGCCACCATCCCCAACCCACCCCTATAGGCACATAGAGTCAAATGAAATTTAGAAAAACTATCTTGCACTTCTTCTTCTTGCTTTACCGCTACTTCCTGAAAACAATTTCACCTGATGATTTGAATAGCTCTTTTTGTAAAGAATTAATAATTCTAGGATGATTGGGGTAATTGTGTAGGGTAGGCCTAGTGCATCTGCATAGAAACTAATAAACAAATACAAATATAAATACAATAAAACACAAATACACAAGAAATAAAGCAGTGCTTTATGTTTTCAGGTAAATTAACTGTATTAAGTATTAATACAGTTTATCTTTTAACAAAACGTGATTTTAGATTCATCAACAGCGCCCCCCTCTTTACCTGCATCAATCTGCTCTGTGTTCGTGCTCATTTTATCAGGGCAATTACGACTAAGATGTCCGATTTTCGAACAACCAAAACATTTCATCGTTGTATCAGATGATGTGAAGACAGCATAATCAAAGCCTTCTATTTTAAATTTAAAAACCAGGTTCATCCTCGCCATTCTTCAGAATCATAAACGCCTGTCTCCTAAAAGACATGAGATGTTTCACAAAAGGTGATTTACATCCAAGCAGAATTTTTATTGATGTTGGTCTCGGGTCGGGACGGTTTCGGGCTGATAAATTGCAGACGTTGTCGGGCTGGGGCCGAGTTAGGGCTTGAACACCACGGGCCAGGGCTGGGTTAGGGCTTGAGAAAACTGCGCGAGTTTGAATGGAGTTTGTCTGTGTGAGTGTGAGTGTTGAGAATGTTGTACAGAATCACCCCTTCATTTGTGTGTATGTATAATATGCATTGTGTAGGACCTAGTGATTTTTATGTTTTTATTTTTTTGACAAAAAAATAAAAATGCTCTGAATTACAGTTTTTCCCATTCATTCCTATGGGTGCCCATTTCTGTCCACAGAGGCGAGATTAAGGAGTTTTTTTTTTTTTTCACCCACTTAACATTGTAGAACAGGCGCGGATTTATGGGTGGGCCTGGGTGGGCACGTGCCCACCCAGATTGACCGGTGGCCCACCCAATCAGATTAATAAAAACAATTACATTTTTTTTATTTTAATAATAACGAATTAATAAATAATTTCATTTTAATAGTTTCCTGATGACATTTATGTACAGTAGCTACGAAAAATAGCTACAAAATACAAATATTATGTCGGCATATCACGTGTCAGACCAGTGACGCTATCACGCAACACCGCGGGCACGGGCGCGTTTCGGACCGAAAGTTTTCCGTAACCGTTTTTAGGTAGCAGCGGGAACCTAACAGAGCTAAAAAACGATGGCTAAAAAACAGCTATCGTTGACCCACTTTTTAAAAAAACCACGTCTAGATGACGATATAATTCTGGACCATCATGTCATACCTGAGGAGGAGGAGGATGGTCGTGAGACACTTAATGTTAGCGGCTTATTTTCATCAAGTCATGCTAGCGTTAATGTTAGCATGAAGGCTGACACTGCACTCCACCGCCACAGACCGCCACCAGCATCCAAAGAGACAACCGCTACGCCATCGGATCTATCGGCATTGGAGGAACCTGCCACTCAGCCAAAGCTGTCAACATTTCCAGCTACTGTCATAAGTGGAAAACCACGCTCATTCAACAGCAACTGGTATGAGAAATTCAAATGGATTGAATACAGCAGAGAACGGGACACAGTGTTTTGCAAGGCGTGTAAACATTTTCCGGAGACGCACACAGAGTTTGCTTTTATTAAAGATGGCTACAAGAACTGGAAACGTCTCAGAGAAGCCTGTGACAAACATGAAGCAAGCAAGCCCCATGCTATGGCGTTAACTAAGCAAAAATCTTACATGGTCAGTCATGCACCGCAAAGCCGCGGGACAGTTTTGAACCAGCTGCATGGTGATGCCCCGTCATTTGTGGAGCGAAACAGGGAGCATATTAAAGTTGTGTGGGACATTGCCATGTTATGTGCCAAGCTGGAAATACCACTCAGAGGCCACAGAGAAACCGAGGATGCACTTAATAAAGGTAATTTCTTAGAGCTCTTCAAGTTCATGTCAAAATATGCTCCAGAAATTGAAAATAGACTGAACGAGCTGCCTCGAAATGCCACATTCATGAGCCACCACATCCAGGATGAGCTGCTTGAAGCTGCAACATCGATCCTACTCCGTAAAATAAAGACGGAACTGCATGGGCAATATTTTGCCATACTTGCGGATGAGTATAAGGATTTAGCTAAACGTGAGCTAGTTGCAGTGTGTGTGCGATTCATACATGGAGGAATCATCAAAGAGCGGGCGGTTGGCTTTGTTGAGGCCGCAGATCTGTCAGCGCAAGGGATATCACAGAAAATCCTGGAGGTCCTTCAACCACTGGAACTGGATCCTGCTCTCTGCGTCGGTTTCTGTTTCGATGGAGCATCGGTCATGTCGGGGCACAAGGGAGGGGTACAGTTTATTTTGAAAGGAACATTTCCTAAAGCCATCTATGTGCATTGCAACTCTCATCGGCTAAACTTAGTGCTTTGCACCGCCGCTAAAGTGTCCGGACATGCGAGTACTTTTTTTGACACCGTGAATCAAATACACAGCTTCTTTACCGGAGCCCATCGGCACTCTTGTTTGATGGAGGTACAAAAGGAGATGCATCCCAACCGCCAGGTTATGGAGCTGGAGCGTTCGTGTGATACCAGATGGAGCTCAAAATCAGGGTCAGTGCATAAGATTTTGCAGTTGCTTGATGTACTGCTGGAGAGTCTGGCTGGATTTTCCGAAACTAGTGGACAAAGTAAAATCGAAGCAGATCAGCTGTACGAAAAAGTTTGTTTTCATGCTTTTAACGTTTTGCAAACTGTTTGAAAACAGCGATTTTGCCACCAAGGGGCTGCAGAGTTCAACGCTATGTGTGACGGACTGTATTTCACTCATTGAAACACTTAAAGCTACATTTGCAACTTTCCGAGAGGATTCGAAGGGTGACTTTGTTGAAGTGCTCAGACGGACAGAAGAGCTGATGGAAAAGCACGAGATAGCTAACTGGGACGTGGTTGCTTCTCGTGAACGCAAGCTGCCTTCAAAGTTTCATGACTCTGTTGTCACCACAACGCTGGGAAAGACCTCGGCTGTCAGAAGCAATGAGGATTTAAAGGCCCTGTGGAACTGCATCATTGATCGACAGATAACCGAGTTAAACTGCAGGTTTAAAGACGACACCTACGGTGTAATGAAAGGGTCTGCCTCTTTCGCACCTGGATCTGCCACTTTTGGAGTGAAAAACATTTTAAATGATCCGTGTGCTTTGTATGGCATTGACATTGCTGATGCTGAACATGCTGTATTCATCCAGCACATCAGACGGAAAATGGATAAGGAGAACTTCCCCACATTAATGGAAATACTGGATAGCTGCCCTGCCGACATTTTCCCCAACATCAATGGTTTGTTGAGGGCCATCATAACACTGCCTTTAACATCCTGCAGCGTAGAGAGACTTTTCTCCGCAACCAACAGGATCCAAACGCGCCTGAGGTCATCCATGCTGACTGGACGCCTGAACAACTTGGCACTTCTGTCCTTTGAAAGAGAACTTATTGACAGTTCGGATTATGATGACATAATCAACGTTTTCAACTCAAAGCCCAGAAGACTCCGCCTGGTTTAGAGCTCAGGTAGCACTGTAGTTTTTTTTTTTTTTTTTTTTTTGCTGGCCCGCCGTGGCATTAGCCTACTGCTGTTTCTGAAAGGATGCACTGAAAAAAATTATAGTTGAATTTACTAAAATTTTTATGGTAAGTGGTTCCACACAATTGATTTTAGCTACATTTAAAGAAATGCATTAAGTTGAACTTATTACATTTTAGTTCAACTTAATGCATTTCTTTAAATGTAGCTAAAATCAATTGTGTAGAACCACTTACCATAAAAAAATTAGTAAATTCAACTATTATTTTTTTCAGTGTGGTCTGATTCGAGTTATTTTATTAATATTAAAAGCCTAGCCTATTCATGTTCGGTTTGGGTGTAGCAACTCTTTTAACGAGTTTTATGAGACCTGTTGTTGTTTCTTATTTTTAACGAGTTTTATGAGACCTGTTGTTGTTTCTTATTTTATGTGTGGTGTAATCTGCAGGCTGTTTATCTGTGTTATTCTGCCCACTTTTGTGTTGTAATGTTTCACCGTCTCCTTTGGCGTTTGTTTACGTTTTGTGAATGTACTTCTGGCTCTGTGTCTCGAAATACAGCTGAGTATATTTCCATAGCATACCTGTTTGCCTTTCTTCTGTCATGAATCATTTTAAAACACAGAATCAGCTCGTTCTCCTGTGAAATTTTTTTCTGCACGGGTCGGCCACACGCTCTCCGTGCGCGCACTGATTTAACAGTGGCGCACAAAACGCCACTGTTACACTGTTACACTGTGAAGTGAAGCAACATACTCCGTGTGCAGTGCGTATGCGGCGCAGGAGCAGCACGCGCATATGCTGCGTTTGCAGGGCGTAACTAATCCATACTCACTATTTGTATTTCAAATCCAGAAGTTATCAGCAACTTTTATTAACAAAAAGTAAAAAAAAAAAAAAAAAAATTGTGTCAGCATTGCGATTCTCTTTGTAGCATACACATACTCTTTAATAGACGTTTTAACACAATTTAAACACAGTATTATTCAGTGCTACTTCTATAGATTTATATATTAAGTTGCTCAAGCAAATGGTAAAATATTTAACCATGTAGTAGGCCTACTTATATTAAAATCGCAAACATTTTAAATTAATACTTAAAATTCACAAAAACAGCCGACTATCATGCCTTTTCTTTTGCATTTAAGTTTTAATACAATAAATCTTGCATGTCACAAAGAACTTGTTTTTTTCACTTCTATGAATGAGACGAGTGTTGTTGTTCATTATGTCGCCTTGTTGAGGTAAATTGTAGTTTTACTTGCTTTACCCCAGTCTTAAAGTAAAAAAGATGACTGTGGAAAAAAAGAGTATAATTAAATTAAATGCATTTATGGTGAGATTACTACATTTTATTTAATTAAACTCGTTTATGGTGAGATTCTTATATTTTCATGTCAATCTGTGTTCATTTTGACCTCGAATCATGCGCTGTCACTTTAATTCAGCGTGTGCAGCACAGCAGAAATAGACTCTGTGCGGAAACGATCACTGCACTGATACGCACCGCACATGGAACGGATCCGCGCGCAGTGTGAAAGCTCTAATACGGAGCCCGGGAATCAGGTGTGTATAAGCTTAAAAAACTCGAGGCCCCTCCGTATATTCACCAGGCCCACCTATTAATGACGTTCTGTATCCGCCACTGTTGTAGAATCGAGTCAATATTTCTTGTGTGTGTTCAGGTGGCAAACTTTGTAAAAGTAGCCAAGTCTTGGACCGCTCAGATTAAGGAAAGTCTTTTTTTTTAATAAATAAAAATTATTTTGCCCACATTTGTCCCCAATACGGTTTTAATTGGACATCTCAGTGAAACTTAATGTGTGTAAAAAACCCGTACACGTCCATACACTTGAGATGCACAGAGATGATCAGATACAGGACATTTCTGATTACACACACTAGATGTGTTCAGAGATTTCCAGTATACCAGCAATTGCTGATGCTGTAATGTTTAAATCCTGGTAAGCATGAGGCCAAGAAAATTCTCAGTTCTTATAGATTTATTAAAATCCTAAAGCAATCCAACAGTGCCAGATGTTACATAATGGTCACCATGTACAACACACTTCAACTCTTACTCTACACCTTTTATAGGTGACAACATGTGGACTACAGTGCCATCTCCTGACTAATACACAAACACTACATTCCCCCATTACTAAAGAATTACTTCACATCAAAATGAAAATATCCTGATAATTTACTCCCCCCAATTCCATCCAAGATGTTCATGTCTTTCTTTCTTCAGTGGAAAAGAAATTACGTTTTTTGAGGAAAACATTTCAGGATTTTTCTCCACACAATGGACTTCAGCGGTCACCAAATTGTTGAAGTCCAAATCAATGCAGTTTCAAAGGCTCTGAAGTGCTTCAAAGGGCTCTGAACGATCCCAGCTGAGGAATAGGGTCTTATCTAGGCAAGGCAAGTTTATTTATATAGCACATTTCATACACAATGGCAATTCAAAGTGCTTTACATAGAAGAAATTAAAATAATAAAAATAAATAATAATAATTAAAACAGTTTAGAAAAATGAAAAATAAAATACAGTACAGTACAAACAGTCGGACAAACAGTGGCACAGTGCTCATTCAGTAAATGCACAGCTAAACAGAAGTGTTTTGAGTCTGGATTTGAAAGTGACCACAGTAGGAGCACATCTGATCTCCTCTGGAAGCTGGTTCCAGCTGCGGCTGGCATAATAGCTAAAAGCAGACTCGCCATGCTTAGAGTGAACCCTTGGTATTTCTAGCGGATATGATCCTAATGATCTGAGTGATCTGTTGGGTTTATATTCAGTGAGCATATCTGCAATGTATTGAGGTCCAAGGCCATTGAATGATTTATATACCAGTAATAATACTTTAAAATCAATCCTAAATTTAACTGGGAGCCAGTGTAAAGACCTGAGGACTGGTGTGATGTGTTCATATTTTCTGGTTCTGCTCAGAATCCTGGCGGCAGCGTTCTGTATGAGCTGCAACTGTCTTATGGTCTTTTTGGGAAGGCCAGTGAGGAGTCCATTACAATAATCCACCCTGCTGGTGATGAAAGCATGAACAAGTTTCTCTAAGTCTTGTCTGGAAACAAAGCATCTAATTCTTGCAATATTTTTCAGATGATAGTAAGCTGATTTAGTTATTGCTTTGACATGACTACTGAAACTAAGGTCTGACTCTAGTGTCACACCAAGATTCCTGACTTGATGTTTAGTTGTTTGACCCCTAGAGTGAAGGTATGCGTTCACCTTGAGAACTTCATCTTTGTTTCCAAATGCAATGACTTCAGTTTTGTCTTTGTTTAACTGAAGAAAGTTTTGACACATCCAACTGTTGACTTCATCAATGCATTGGCACAGGGAGTCAATGGGGCTGTAATCGTTAGGCGATAGGGCTAAGTAGAGCTGTGTGTCGTCTGCATAGCTGTGGTAAGAGATTTGGTTCTTTCTCATTATTTGGCTCAGGCTTTGGTGGTAATGGTGCCTATCTTTTTTTGGTTGGTATCTGGGGGCTTGCAGCAAAAGAGTGGGATAGTCTGGTTCCAGCATACACCAGTTCTTCCATTTTCTGTGAGAAGCACAGAAGTGGCGATGCTGGAGAGAGGGATAGCGTGTCTGGTGAAAGGGGCTGTTGCTCTGGTGTTATCGGAGGCTGTGATATGCTGTCCTGGCTTCCCTGGCTGTTTTCCAGGAAGTCGTCCTTGGGTGCTGAATCTTGGAGCAGGTCTGATATGTCTGTCTGTGGTGAGCTCTGTGGGCAGGGTTCAGCTGAGTTTGAGTCCGTGAGCAGAGGTTATTGTGGCGGAGTGGTGTTAGCATTGTCCTTGTGTGATATGTCAACATGTCCATTTTACTGCTGAAGTGAAGTCCCGTGGTCATTCATACTGTGTCCAGGTGAGTGTGTGCCGTTCAGATTGAGTGGATTGGCACACACTGCAGAAGGATGATTGAGGGAGAAGTAGATATTGTCCTTTAACACTATTGAACCAAGTTTGTTTGGGTGATGGCCATCCCAATGAAACAGTTGTCTCTGATTCCAGAAAAGATTGAAATTGTCAATGTAGTTCACTCCTTTTATATTGAAGGTACTGGCCCATTCAGTCTGTGTTCGATCACATTCATCACATTTGGGGATTCCTCATTTACATTCATTAGTACTTCAAATCTATTCTCAAGATGTATAGGCGGTGGTAGGAGACCAGTGTTTGCAATCCTTGTCAGAGCTGTATCTGGGGTAGAGGATGCTACTGCGGCAATATGTGATGCTCGTGACAACCTGATGTCTCGAGTGCCTTTGGGTCTCGCTCCCTGTTTGTGCCATCGATCAGTAAGTCTATCGGCTTGTTTCTCTACCTGTCGAGGAGCACTAGTTTCATGGGACTCACCGGCTATATGCTGAGGGTGTTCATGACGAAGCTCTGTTGTGTGCTCCGTCTGGTTTGGAACTTTGATTCAAGAACTGCAATCCTTTGTAAAAGTCTGTGGCAGTTAGTGCAGCAAGTAGATTCCAGAAGAGGCATTTTCTCTTATCCTTGAGGCAGTTGTGTTTTCTTTTCCCGGTATGTAAGCTGATCGGGTAAAAGAATTCTCAGTTTTTGTAGTAATTCAAACTTTGTCTTATGAGCACTGTGCTGATTTGCTGAAGTTAAAATTAGGTGATAAAAGGAAATAAAACTAGGAGATAAAATTTAAAAGCGATATTGCAAAGCGCGGAGCAGTAAGCAAGAGCGTCCGAACAGTAGCGGAGCAGGAAGCAGGAGTGAAAAACAGAGTAAACTAGAATGTTATTTGGCCCTAAACAGAGACTACACAACCGCAGAATACCTGAGTGCAGTGAAGGACTGCACACTCAGAAGAAGAATGACGAGGTACAGACTGAGCAACCACAGCCTGACTGTGGAGACGGGCAGATACAGACAAAGCTGTGTGTGTGTGTGTGTGTGTGTGTGTGTGTGTGATACCGTACTGTGACCAGGGAGAGGTGGAAACAGAGCAACACTTTCTCACCAGCTGTCCCAACTATGAGGACATTAGAGGGACCTTCTACACTCAATTTGAAAAACTTTGCCCTAAGGGACCGTTCGGTATTTATGGAAGGGGCCACCGGCGGAAAATAGGGGAGGGTCATGTCTTTTTATTCTTTGTTGAGGGGAGGGTCATCCAACTTTTTTTAAGTCTAAGTGGAGGGTCACCCAACTTTTATATTCATGAAAATAGCAACATTTCAAAGTGGCTTGTTTGGTGATATTTTGTTCCATTTAGCTCCATGGCATGTTGATCTCGCGTTATCAGCCCCCCTTCGATATCAGATGGGTCTGACCCAACAAAAATCACGTTTGCCACTGTTCGCGCACTTCAGTTCGTGCTTAGAAAAAGTGCATCATGTCAGAACAGAATGCCAAAGAAATGTTTTCCCGGCAAAGCTTTAAAGCACGAGCTAATAATGAACTTTTGTGAATGCGAATAAGTGCACAGTGTCCTGTGAGTGTACCTCTACCACTGCATTAACATGTGATGTGAACGTACGTCGAGTTTTACAGTATTGGGACTGAGGCACCAGAACTGCAGTTGATAGAATGTGCGCTAGCGCGCTACTAGGCTACCATATTTTAGTTTCTATTCTTATTTTGTTTCCACAATGTGTAAGATGTAGGGCTACCACATCTTTAAATTACTATTAGTATTATTTAAGTTAACATTAAATACATAGACCTACAGCACAAAAACTAGTTGAGGATAAATTCGTTAAAATTGGGCGATTCCAGTGTTATGGACGTGACATTTGCAGTCAAAACTTGAAATATAAATTCTCAGAAAATGCATTTAATACCAATATGTTGAAACGTCTGAAAGGAGTCAAGACATTAGAAAAATATCAGTCTACAAATGCGTTTTATATTTAATATGAGGGAAATACACATGTGACGTGACAAAAAATCTTTAACTTTTAGGTGGCAAAATATTTGTTAGTAATTCTATAAATTACACTGTGCAAACCAAAAGATATACACACCGGATGAATAAAGATCGGCCTCCACAGAACATCAAATATTAGGCTATTTTTATTTTATTTTTCGTGTTCGCATTTATGTGAAAAAATAAAATAAAAACAATGTTACGGGCGTGACAGTTCTCCATTACAGACATGACTGCTCTGCGTCTGAAAGCGACTTTAAAAATATCCCAGAGACCTCAAACAGAAAGCACAAAGCCTTTCTTTAAAGTGAATTTCGATTCTTTGTTAATTGTATCTTAATTTTAATCAATGTTTCATCTGTATTTAATAAATAGCCTAAGAAGTAAATATAGTAGAACTGTCTAGATGATCATGACACGGAGGCGCGGGCGAGTGAACTGGACTCTTGTCTCATAAATGAACCGAAACTCAGCGTAAGGTATGCTACTTGCCTCACAGACCTGAGAAATATATAGAAAGCTTGAAATGTCTACTTTTAAACAGAACAATTCAAAACGAAGGAAAACAGACTGCTTTCTGCTTTTGAAATGTGCATTTCTCTCTGGCGCATTCTGAGAAGATCGCGACGCATTGTCAACTTCATCTTTGCAGTCGACACAGAAAACACTTGTTAATTAATAAACAATTAAAATGTCTCCTTGCTATATTTGCTATATCTGACATATTAGGCTAATAATCATTACTTTTGCCGGTTATTTTGTGACAGCTTTTAGATGCTTTGTTGGCAGCGCCACCCACATGGTGAACGAGTCACACCGCATCAGCACCGAAAACATGATTTTTTTCAAATCTAAAATCAAAAATCTTGATACGAACCGAATCGTGGGTTTGGTCTATCGTTACAGCCCTTGTAAGATGAGAAAGCAAGAGTTTATGGTGTAAAAAAAAAACAAAAAAACAATGGCTATCTGAACATCTTTGCAGAAGTAGGCTAATCAATAAATTATCGGGGAGGGTCATGCCTTTTTTCACAATCATTTTGGAGGGTCATAGAAAAAATTATTGCTGGCGAAGGGAGGTTCATGTCTTTTTTGACAACAGATCTCAAAACTCCTCCGGTGGCCCCTTAAATAAATAACGAACAGTCCCCAACTTCCTAAAATTGAACAACAAAACACAATTTCAACACCTATTAGGTGAAAAAAGAGATTGTATCACATTAGCGGCAAGATACATCGATGCCTGTCACAAAAAGAGAGAGTTGACAACCAATCAGTGATGCGCTCACACACACACACACACACACACACACACACGCATGCTCGTACACAAAACAAACACACAAACACTTACACACTGAATTCTAAGTTGTTCACAGAATTTTGAAATGTTCATAAAATGTTTTACAATTTTTATTTATTATTTTTATTTAATTGAATTATTATTATTATTTTGTGTACTAAATGTTCAAAATCATTTTATATGTCGTTTTCATGCTTTGGCAAATGTATTTTTGTCATGCCAATAAAGCTTTATTGAATTGAATTGAATTGAATTGAATTGAATTGAATTGAGAGAGAGAGAGAGAGAGAGTGTGTGTGTATAGAGAGAGAGAGAGAGAGAGAGAGAGAGAGAGAGAGTGTGTGTGTATAGAGAGAGAGAGAGAGAGAGAGAGAGAGAGAGAGAGAGCCCCAAGAAAGGGACCCAGAAAAGAAGAGAGGCAGAGCAACAGTTGCAATCTTATTATATCCTTGTCCTGACCATGTGACTTTAACTCAAATGAGAGACGTTCAAGCTGACCAATCAGATAATTACATCTCCCCCCACTGCACTAAAGGTGTGAGAGTTCATCAACCCCGAAGTACACACATCTCTGCCTACAGGCCTTGATCACTATCAGCCCCTCTGTGCACTGAATATCTGATTCAATCCCTCCGCAGAAGTAGCAGTGCTTCGCCTTCTGAGAATATAGTTCCCAGTGTGTGTACGGTTAGAAGAGGATGTGTCTCATGTGACCTTGTTATTTCAACACGCTGTGATGAGTTTTTTTATTAATATATATATATTTTAGGTTTTATTTTTATTTAACATTTTTTATTTTTATTTTTTATTTAAAAAGTTCTTTGAAACGTTGTTCTTCAGGAAAGTTACTTGACATCAAGAAAAGGTTGGCCGTAAATCTTTATTTACTGCTGGATCACATTTGGCTATATAATATTCTCCACTGCATCCATATGCCTCTCTGTAATGGACAGTCTGTATTCATATTTGTGGCCATAATTGTCGGTGGTGGTAGTTATGTTTGAGGCCTATAATAAAATTGAACCTCTTAGTAGCGTGTGTGTGCGTGTGTGTGTGTGTGTGTGTGTTTTTGCGCGTGTAGCAGAGAGAGCTTACAGTGATATTGATGTTGGTCTCGGAATGGGGCCGGGTTAGGGCTTGAGAAAACTGTGGATTGAGTGTGTGTGTGTGTGTGTGTGTGTGTGTGTGTGTGTGTGTGTGTGTGATGATGGGTCCTGTCTCGACTCTTTGACTCGTCTAGAATCGTCTTTGACGGCTTCAAAGTGGCTGGCCACGGGTATGCACAAACATGTCCTTAAAACAACCCTTAACATTCGTTTTTAAAACTGTGTAACTCACCGAGTGGTTAGTGGTGTTCGTTGATGATTAAAAACAAATATATCGGCGCAATGTATGATTTCAATCCGTGTTATTTGCTATAGTGGAACTATTTTTTCAGATACCTCACAACTGCGTATAAACTTCCACTCGATATTTGAGTCTGAAGCGTCTTTTCCGTTTCCGGTAGCGCAGTAATATCAACGAGCAAAGAGTCCTCCAACAGAAATCAATGGGATTTTACAAAATGGCAAATAAAACACGACAGAAACTGTATTTTGCTACGCTACTTGTTTTGGAACATCAACATCATTATATAAATATATAAATCATGAAGGTTGAAGATGGCGCCGGTGTGTGCCATGCCATGCCAAAGCTTCTCTGAACTTATAACACCTCTCATGATTCAATGAGAACTTCTAATTAGGAGATACGGCCACTTCCGGTTAAGAATAAGAGTGTCAATATCTCATGACCCACACATAACAGAGACATCAGAGTAGACTCCTTGGAAAGGTGTGAACCAAGGAGGTTTCCAAGGAGTCTACTCTGATGTCTCTGTTATGTGTGGGTCATGAGATATTGACACTAACTCTATATTCTATAATTCTAATTCAGCCAGATATCAGTATCTCCAAACCACTCAAAGCCAGGACCAGACCCCACCAAAATCACTAAAACATAACCCAAAACCACTCAAAACCAGGACCAGACCCCTCCGAAACCACTAAAACCTAACCCAAACCACTCAAAACCAAGACCACACCATTCCAAAACCACTAAAACCTAACCCAAACCACCCAAAACCAGGACCAGACCCCTCCAAAACCACTAAAACCTAACCCAAACCACTCAAAACCAGGACCAGACTCCTCCAAAACCACTCAAACCTAACCCAAACCACCCAAAACCAGGACCAGACCCCTCCAAAACCACTAAAACCTAACCCAAACCACTCAAAACCAGGACCAGACCCCTCCAAAAGCACTAAAACCTAACCCAAACCACCCAAAACCAGGACCAGACCCCTCCAAAACCACTAAAACCTAACCAAAACCAGGACCAGACCCCTCCAAAACCACTTAAACCTAACCCAAACCACTCAAAACCAGGACCAGATCCCTCCAAAACCACTCAAACCTAACCCAAACCAGGACCAGACCCCTCCAAAACCACTCAAACCTAGAATTTCAGGGTTCTACAACATTCCATCTCCTTACGGGCGTTGCATTTGGATGGCTATAACAGGGTCATTTAGAAAATGAACTCGAAAGCCTTTAAATCCTAAACAAAAACTCACAACTTCATGAAAATTGGTGAGCAATATGTGAAATAACATTGTAAACAAGCATGCACAATTTTAAGGAGATCAGACCATAAGTGGCGCTATAACTGTTAAAAAGCTTTGAAAACCATATATTTCCTGTTAAATTGGCTGGAAATGGTCTTTTCCATGTATGATGTCAGTGGTTAAATGGTTGCCAAATAAAACTTAATGTCTTTTATGCATTTGTGCTTAAAGGTCTTGGAGAAGTTCACTTTTAAAATGAAAATTCTGTCATCATTTACTCACCCTCATGTTGTTTCAAACCTGTATGAATTTCTTTCTTCTGCTGAACAGAAAAGATGATATTTAGAAGATTATCAGTAACCAGACAGTTTTTGGGTCCCATTGACTTCCATAGTAGGAAAAATATATACTATGGAAGTCATTGGGACCCAAAAACTGTCTGGTTACGGATAATCTTCTAAATATCTTCTATTCTGTTCAGCAGAAGAAATTCATACAGGTTTGAAACATGAGGGTGAGTATACTGTATGACAATTTTCATTTTAAAAGTGAACTTCTCCTTTAAATGCTTGAACCCCGATAAATGCTGCTTGAGCTTTAATTTAAAATTGGAATTTCTCTGAAATTAAAAATCTTTGGGAACTTTTGGGATACTGGAAGTACACAACTGCAGGAAATATATCTCACTTTGCAAGTGACTTGGTGTTAACCCATTGAGCACAGTAAATCAAACTAAACGGCCCACATTGCCTGCATTCACCCTACATTTATTTTTAAGAGTGCATTTACTATTGGGAGCTATGGTCAAAAAGCCTCTGAAAAGACCAAGAAAAAAAAAAAAAAAAAAAAAAAAAATGGGAATGTTCAGGTTATGAAATATACTTTAATGTAGGACACATACAAAGAATACACAAGGAAAATCATGATTATCCTATTTGAATCTGCCCTTCCACCATATCCGACTCCCTCATCTTTGACTCTCAGTGCCTTCCTCCACATATTTTCTTGGGGGGCACTTCAGTCTTCTGCCACAGACTTGGAGTAGTAATACCAATCACACCGAGAGCAATTCTCTGTCCAGCATTCCCACTGAGTTTACTCTCCTCATCTGAACCCATTCCCAGATCATCCTCCTTCTCATGAACCACCACCGCACGTCCCAGAATGGAATAAGGCCCAAAGAGCTTGGCGTCTGGAAGCGTCAGGAACTGCCTTATAACTCCTTTCTCGGAAGCAAAGTTGCCCAGGTCTCCAGGATGATGAGGGTGGTCAACGCCGTTTGGATTATAATGAGGACCAACAGTGATGCTGCCTTGACTGAGGTCTCCATACTGATGGATGTGCATGGCACGCTCTTGACGATCGATGGCAGGCAAACCACGGAGGTTGATTTTCACTTCTAAATCTCCATTGGGGAAGACCTGCTTGAAGAGGATTTGCCCAAAGATCTTTGGCTGGTTACGTGGCAAATTGGGGCTGGGAGTTACTTCACAAGTGGCATAGATGGTGTTGTCGAACTCCACGACTTCCGGCTGTGGAGCTTCGGCAGGCAAACACTCCTCCGTGTGGAACTCTCCTCCTTGTATATGCAGCACCAGCAATATCAGAGGGAATATTAGGATGATTTTCTCCATGTTGATCTTTAAAGCCTACAATGAAGAGTGGATTCAGTGAAATCATGCCATTTGGTTTAAGAATGTAATATTTTTGATAAAAGGTCAAAGCTTTGTTGCAGGGAACTTTGAGAATGGAAGTTGCATTAGGTAAAAATAGCACAACCAGATTAGTTTGCAACGGAAAACCATACAAGAACCCAGACAGCAACCAGATCTGGCCCACATCTGGGCCGTGTGTAATCCATGTGTACCAGATGTGGGCCGACACCATGTTGCGGTCTAGAAAACTCAAATCTTTGAATTGCTATGTACCCTTGTGAAAATAAAATAAAAAATGCACTTATTGGTATTGGAGGTGTACCTGTAGTATCTTGGAAGTACAATAATAATAATAATAAAAAATAAAAAAATAAAAAAAAATGTAGGTCCACTTGCAGATAATAACACTGATGAATTATAAAAAGCCACTTAAGTGTACACACGTACACTTTCATAAGCGTCACACCTGCCAGCCAAAGTGCCTATGATACAAACCAATGACATACAGGTGGATGTAATCACACTAAAATGAGTCCAGGCAAAGGTTTATGGAAATGGAAAAGGTCTAGGGAGAAGTGCCCTCTGGTGGCCATGATAGGGCTTCTGCTGGCAGGAGTGACATTAAGTACATGTACACTTTAAAAAAAAAAAAAATCCCAAACAGTTTTACTTTAAAGTACATTATGTTTTAAAAAATCTTTTTGTTGTGCTTTAAAGTACACTTAATTTGATCTGTTGTAACCTACATGTTATTCAATATCAAATATAAAGTTAAGATTTTCTGATTCTGATATTTTTAAAAATAAAATAAAATAAAAAATAAAATAACTTTTGCTGAAATTAAACTTTTTTTTATTTGTACTAAATCAAGTCAGTTGATGGAGAAAATGGAATGGAGAAAAAAACACAAGCCTAAACCAGCAAAGGTGCACTACCGTACAGCTGAAAAGTCGTCCTCAATCCGTGTGGAGCCTGAATATTGCAGTCACAAAAATACTACAACGCTTAATCCGTGTGCAGTCCTGACCTGGGGTTGAGAGAATGTTCCTTTTGGCTGCTCTTATAGGAACTCATGTTGAGCTACAAGTTAACTATGATAGTCTGTTAGTCACTAATTAAGTTCACCTGTGTTTCATTTAGCTCCCTTTGTTTGCCTGTTGATATATAGCACTCAGTTTATTCAGTTCTTTGTCTTGCATTGCACAATGTGTTCCCCAGTGTTTTGTGTTTATTAAAAGAAGTACTGCTATAGATTCCTCTTCTCTTCATTTGGTGGTTCATTTGTGACTCATTCATTCTTATATATATTCTATAAAGCACTCTGAGATGGGTCTTTTTTTATTGAATTTCTGCAGTCTATACTATCACACTAAACTGCATTTGAGGTGTAGGTCAGGTGTAGGTCTTTTGCTGTAGAAATTCAATAAAAAAAGACCCATCTCAGAGTGCTTTATAGAATGTATATCCCTAGATGGGAATCAGCTGTGATTTATATTATTGCATAACTCAATCAGCTGTTTCTCAGTAGCAATAGGATAAAATACAGGGGATATATTTAAGTTTCAATTCACAATATAAGCAGCTGTTTACCTTGACTTTAGCCTGTAATGCCGAGTTCAGACTGCACGATTTTAGCCCCGATTTTGGCTCGCCGACAGGCTTTGAGAAATCGCCGACAAATGGCTGAAATTACAGGCAAATCGGTGCTCGTTCACGCGAGTGACAATCACGCAGTGTGAATGAGCAAAGACGCGATCTAAGAGAGTCACCGACGAGTCGCCGACGCCCGTGAGATATTTGGCATGCTAAATATCTGGACCTGTCGGCGATTCAAAATCCTGCTGTGTGAAAAGTGTTCTGACTGAAAACTACATCGATGACCGACAGCCAATGAGAGAGCAAGATACCGAGCAGCGGGGAGTTCAGGGAGGAGTTATAGGCCACAATATCAGTATTTTAATAGATATATTTACAATTATATCAAACAGAAACAAAGCACAAACATTTGCTTGAACAGCTGCACATTGCAAAATTATTTATTTACCCTCAACTCTCTTTGCAGAAACACACACAGGGTTCTCAAGTTTTATCAAAAGCTTGGAGTGAGATCACATGCGGTTGGGGGAGGAGCCCTAATGGAGCCCCGCCCCCACCTGACCCCGCCCCCCAATTTTACCCGTTGTTCATAATTAACCAGGACAAATTGAAAATATAACAATTGGTAAATCTGATAAATGACAGAAAAAATTCATCACATCAAATATAGCCTACTCTTTAATGTTATATTTATAATATCAAAATTACAAATAAGTTACGCAAATTACAAAAATATAACAAATTGCTGCATATAGTTTGAACAGTGTCTAGTTGAAATGGTATAATGATTTATTGTGTGGTGGGACATTGAGAACAAATAACATATTAGAGTATTATGGTGTGTGTGTGTGTGTGTGTGTGTGTGTGTGTGTGCGCACACTGGAGTACACACTCCAGCTTATGAAATGTGTTTTGTGTTGTAAGTGTCGGAAAAATACAAATGGCAATTAATATGTTTTGACAGGATATAAAATATTAGAGCACTCTGCTTTAATAGCCTTAATGTAACTAGAAAGACTATTAATACAGTATAATATATAATTTAAAATAAAATAAATAAATTTAAATTTATTTAAAATAAAATAAAGAAATAAATCTTCATTCCTTCCCATACCCACTAACATTTCCCTTAGTTTCAGATAACGTAAGCTAGCCAAACTGAGCCAAAGCTTCTGGCCTGGCTGCAGAGTAGTTGTAGAGTTTTTGACTGCATCAATAATAATGTAGGCCTATACGATGGGCTATATATTAAATGTTCTAGCCTAAAAATGTTAGACGAGCTTTCTTCCAACTTACTTTCTCCATCATTCACGACGTGTGTTCGCCGTGTTCGCGCGATGTTGTTGGTTACCTAGTAACGAACGTACAGTGGCCGAGAATGTTCCGTCAACTTCCGTGTGTTCGCGCGCCTATTAACGAACGCAATCTGGCCGAGATACGTGCTGGCGGCAGGAAACTTCACTTTGTGTGCCCGCGCCTCGTATACAACGTTATATATAAAGCTTGCAGGACAACTTGGTTGGCATTGCCTTTTCAGCGTGAGAAATACACGGTGTGGCGTGTGAGCGTGTGAACTGGTTGAATTGCGTGTGTCTCACGGCCAATGCGTGAGACTTGAGAACCCTGCACACAGTCCTTGCTCCCCTTGTCCTCCCACAGCCATTTCCTCATGCATAATATGTTTTTCTTTTTCTCCTTTTCGCTGCAAATCAGTGCACAGACAATTTGGATCGCAAGATTCTTGCAGGCTATCATTTTCAATAACAATTTAAGTCTCGCGCGAGAACTGCGGTCTTACGCACGCGGGATTTTGCGCTATTTCCTTATCACTTCTCGCGTGTGTTTGGTTGTGAAACGTAGTTTGCGGATCAGACAGAAGTTGTCGGCGATTCTTCCTCCTGAAAGTCATGCAGTGTGAAACCTCCTGTCACCGATGCATCGTGCAGTGTGAACACACCAGCAACTGAATGTTACCCCAGATAGTCACGCAGAGTGAAAAGAACAGTGACCCGACTACTTTGAAAATCGTGCAGTCTGAACTCGGCATAAGGTTAGGTTTAGAACATGGTGTTATCTGTTCTGACA
Source organism: Rutilus rutilus (assembly GCA_021464565.1). Taxonomy (NCBI): domain Eukaryota; kingdom Metazoa; phylum Chordata; class Actinopteri; order Cypriniformes; family Leuciscidae; genus Rutilus; species Rutilus rutilus. The sequence continues at coordinate 4,043,200 of JAJAQA010000001.1, read as the reverse complement.
TACAGTGTTAAAGCATTGGTAAATTTGGCAGTACAAATCCATTGTTTTGGTCTTGTTTGAGCTTGTGTGTAAAAGAAGTTCAAGCATTTTAAATGTGTGTTTATTGTATGCATTTTGTGTTAAAGCAACACGAAATGTGTTAATAGCATAGCTTACATAGACGGGTGTAGTGCTAACTAACCATGTTAAGAGTTTTGGAAAATTGTTAAAAGTATTGAAAAATCTGCCATAGCAATCGTAAGAAAACTGCAAATAACAGTCCAATTGCATGTGTAATATAGGCTTGTCAGGCTTGGTACATCAGAGTCTGTAGAAATGGTTTTTTAAAAAGGAAGAACTGTCAGCTATTCACTTATGTTTGATGAATATCTGCTATAAGAAGTGGAGTCAAGCATGAACGTCAAGTGGACTAACTAGTGTATTACTATTACACTAAGAATGAATGAGTCACAAATGAGCCACCAAATGAAGAGAAGAGGAATCTATAGCAGTACTTCTTTTAATAAACACAAAACACTGGAGAACACATTGTGCAATGCAAGACAAAGAACTTTTCTTCTTCTTCTTCTTCTTCTTCTTCTTCTTCATTTGGTGTTTTATGGCGGTTGGCAAACCAGCTAAATGGTGCATTTACCGCCACCAACTGGACAGGAGTGTGAAGCGTTAATCGAGTGAAGCAAAAATCCAAAGAACTTTTCTTTCTTTCTTTCGGAGTTTTATGGCGGTTGGCAAACCAGCTAAATGGTGCATTTACCGCCACCAACTGGACAGGAGTGTGAAGCATTAACCGAGTGAAGCAAAAATCAACTAATTATATATATAAAAAAATAAAATAAATAAATAAATAAAAAATAAATAAATTATATCTATATACATATAAAACTATATTCTGTTAACCAATCCTGTTTCTCTTAGATACCTCATTAGAGCACTATAAACCCTTGTCTCTTTCTGTGCGTTTTGAAATATGCTTTTTACTGATAGTGTATTAATACCTATGTATCTTAATGATTCTATAAAGTTGATTCTTTCTCTGTTGTATTCAATGCAATGAATCAACACGTGTTCAACTGTTTCTGACAAGCCAAATTATCACAATTCTCAGAATCTCTTTTTCCTATGATAAACAGTGAATAATTAAGGCATGTGTGCCCTATTCGAAGCCTAGATATTATGGCATCTTCTTTTCTGCTTCCGTATTTACTTCTCTCAACCCCAACTTTATTTTGAATTTTATACAGATGTCTACCTTTTGTCTCCTTGTCCCATTTCTGTTGCCACATTTTGTTTAGAGCAGATTTTATTATTGCTTTAACTTCAGTTTTGCTCAGTGATACATTAATGTCTATTACATTGCGTTTCAGAGATCTCTTTGCCAACTGATCAACCTCCTCATTACCCTTTACCCCCACATGTACTTGAACCCAAAATGAAATGTTTACTCCTATTCTGTATATTCTGTACAGATTTTGAAATATTTCATACAAAATTTCCTGCCTGGATGCTGACTTTCCACTGTTTATACTCATTAAAGCTGAATATGAATCTGAGCAAAAGACAAAGAACTGAATAAACTGAGTGCTATATATCAACAGGCAAACATAGGGAGCTAAATGAAACACAGGTGAACTTAATTAGTGACTAACAGACTATCATGGTTAACTTGTAGCTCAACATGAGTTCCTATAAGAGCAGCCAAAAGGAACATTCTCTCAACCCCAGGTCAGGACTGCACACGGATTAAGCGTTGAAGTATTTTTGTGATTGCAATATTCAGGCTCCACACGGATTGAGGACGACTTTTCAGCTGTACGGTAGTGCACCTTTGCTGGTTTAGGCTTGTGTTTTTTTCTCCATTCCATTTTCTCCATCAACTGACTTGATTTAGTACAAATAAAAAGTTTAGTTTCAGCAAAAGTATAAATATTTTATTTTACCTGTCCTTGTGAAAAATGTCAGAATCAGAAAATCTTAACTTTATATTTATTATTGAATAACATGTAGGCTACAACAGATCAAATTAAGTGTACTTTAAAGCACAACAAAAAGATTTTTTTTAAACATAATGTATTTTAAAGTGAAACTGTTTGGGTTTTTTTTTTTTTAAAGTGTACATGTAGTTAATGTCACTCCTGCCAGCAGAAGCCCTATCATGGCCACCAGAGGGCACTTCTCCCTAGACCTTTTCCATTTCCATAAACCTTTGCCTGGACTCATTTTAGTGTGATTACATCCACCTGTATGTCATTGGTTTGTATCATAGGCACTTTGGCTGGCAGGTGTGACGCTTATGAAAGTGTACGTGTGTACACTTAAGTGGCTTTTTATAATTCATCAGTGTTATTATCTGCAAGTGGACCTACAGGTTTTTTTTTTTAATTATTATTATTGTACTTTCAAGATGCTACAGGTACACATCCAATACCAATAAGTGCATTTTTTATTTTATTATTTTCACAAGGGTACATAGCAATTCAAAAATTTGAGTTTTCTAGACCGCAACATGGTGTCGGCCCACATCTGGTACACATGGATTACACACGGCCCAGATGTGGGCCAGATCTGGTTGCTGTCTGGGTTCTTGTATGGTTTTCCGTTGCAAACTAATCTGGTTGTGCTATTTTACCTAATGCAACTTCCATTCTCAAAGTTCCCTGCAACAAAGCTTTGACCTTTTATCAAAAATATTACATTCTTAAACCAAATGGCATGATTTCACTGAATCCACTCTTCATTGTACACTTTAAAGATCAACATGGAGAAAATCATCCTAATATTCCCTCTGATATTGCTGGTGCTGCATATACAAGGAGGAGAGTTCCACACGGAGGAGTGTTTGCCTGCCGAAGCTCCACAGCCGGAAGTCGTGGAGTTCGACAACACCATCTATGCCACTTGTGAAGTAACTCCCGGCTCCAATTTGCCACGTAACCAGCCAAAGATCTTTGGGCAAATCCTCTTCAAGCAGGTCTTCCCCAATGGAGATTTAGAAGTGAAAATCAACCTCCGTGGTTTGCCTGCCATCGATCGTCAAGAGCGTGCCATGCACATCCATCAGTATGGAGACCTCAGTCAAGGCAGCATCACTGTTGGTCCTCATTATAATCCAAACGGCGTTGACCACCCTCATCATCCTGGAGACCTGGGCAACTTTGCTTCCGAGAAAGGAGTTATAAGGCAGTTCCTGACGCTTCCAGACGCCAAGCTCTTTGGGCCTTATTCCATTCTGGGACGTGCGGTGGTGGTTCATGAGAAGGAGGATGATCTGGGAATGGGTTCAGATGAGGAGAGTAAACTCAGTGGGAATGCTGGACAGAGAATTGCTCTCGGTGTGATTGGTATTACTACTCCAAGTCTGTGGCAGAAGACTGAAGTGCCCCCCAAGAAACCATGTGGAGGAAGGCACTGAGAGTCAAAGATGAGGGAGTCGGATATGGTGGAAGGGCAGATTCAAATAGGATAATCATGATTTTCCTTGTGTATTCTTTGTATGTGTCCTACATTAAAGTATATTTCATAACCTGAACATTCCCATGGTTTTTTTTTTTTTCTTGGTCTTTTCAGAGGCTTTTTGGCCATAGCTCCCAATAGTAAATGCACTCTTAAAAATAAATGTAGGGTGAATGCAGGCAAAGTGGGCCGTTTAGTTTGATTTACTGTGCTCAATGGGTTAACACTTTCAGAGCATGACAATGGTCTTTAATTAAAGATACACCATTTCTTTAAATGATACAATGGTTTTGGTTGATGCAATATGACACTGGAGGATGTGGCTACATCTCAAGGGAGGACACCCTTATTGTTGAAGGTAGACATAACCTCTGACATATGATTTTATTTTCTAAATTCTAAGGTTTCTCGCTAAATGTCAACAAATGGGTATATTATTCTGACAGTTTGTTACGACAGTTAACAGGGAATCAAAATGTAAGGTGTTTAAAGCTACAATATGTAAAAAAAATTTTTAAATTGACCAAAAATCACTTGCAAAGTGTGATATATTTCCTGCAGTTGTGTACTTCCAGTATCCCAAAAGTTCCCAAAGATATTTAATTTCAGAGAAATTCCAATTTTAAATTAAAGCTCAAGCAGCATTTATCGGGGTTCAAGCATTTAAGGCCTTTAAGCACAAATGCATAAAAGACATTAAGTTTTATTTGGCAACCATTTAACCACTGACATCATACATGGAAAAGACCATTTCCAGCCAATTTAACCGGAAATATATGGTTTTCAAAGCTTTTTAACAGTTATAGCGCCACCTATGGTCTGATCTCCTTAAAATTGTGTATGCTTGTTTAAAATGTTTTTTCACATATGCTCACCAATTTTCGTGAAGTTCTGAGTTTTTGTTTAGGATTTAAAGGCTTTCGAGTTCATTTTCTAAATGACTCTGTTATAGCCATCCAAATGCAAAAGTTCAACGCACACAGTTGAGATAAATAAATAATCAGTCAGCTATAAATAAAGCAATTGTGAGCGATAAATAAAAGTAAAGGCAGGTATCTCACAGTAAATGCTTATGCCCTGAGCATTGGTGTAGTGGCACAGAGTTGACACTGCATTCTCAGAAAAAAACATTTTGAAGAGACTCTGAGGAGTGTGTGCGTCAGCAGGACTCAGCTGTGGTCCAGGTTCCCGTGCAGGCAGGAATCTCAGAGTTTGTGGAACCATATCAATGTCAGTCTCTGTTTTCCATGATAGAGTAGACTGCTTGTTGCTTGTCTGAATGTTTGTCTTGGCCCTCTTTGCAACAGGTGTCTGATGATCACCATCTTTATAGCTGTAAAACAAACAACTGTGAGCATGTTTATTACACAAAATACAACAACTGTATTTCAATCACTAAAAGAAATAGTGCCCAGATATTGAAAAGATATGGATGGATTTTTTTTTTTTTTTTTTGCAAAGCCATACAGACACATAATGTTTGTATGGACTTTGTAAAATCGGATTATGTAAACAGAATTATACTAATATCTGAAAGAAAGGGAATAAGTGTACTTACTTTTCAGTTGTTCTCAAAACTGAACGACACCTGTTGTGTGCCCTCCCAGTGCGAGTTGCAGGTGAAGGTGAGAGTGATGCTACCACATTCCTAAAAAAATTACAATATTAATAAAGGTTTAACAAAGTACTATGCCATCACATGCATAACAGATGGGCAATCAGCATGTCGATAAAACAACAAAAATAAGCAATTTTATGTTAACATTACCAATCACTAATTGTAATATTGTGCATACATGACACCACAATGTTTGCAAAAGCCACACAGGCACATGTCCATTTGTATCACGAAGTATATGAACAAAATTGAACTAACATCTGTAAAATAGTGGGTAAATATGTACTTACTCTTTCTGATTTCTGTCTGTGTTGCCGTGTGCCCTCTTAGTGCGAGTTGCAGTGAGAGGTGAGAGTGAGCAACCTACATTCCTTTCAAAAAAAGTTAAAAACTATTATTATCATATATTTTACTATTCCAGCACATGCACAACTGATGGGCATTATCATGCTGATAACACATTAGCCTATGTAACATTATCAACCAATCTCCAAAAATAAATAATAAAGTCATACAGGCTCATATTGTATTATCTAAGTATATAAACAAAATTGAACTAACTTGGGTAAGTATGTACTTACTCTTTCTGATTTTCGACTGTGTTGCTGCAGGTGAAGGTGATGCAGCTACATTCCTTTTTTTTTAAAAGTTGAAAACTATTATTACATAAATATTTCATTGCATTACATAACTATAGTACCATTAGTCTATATGAATAACTGATGCGAATAATTGTAGACACGTGCTGTATGCCTAGATATTGCGTGTCAATGGGCCATTACCAGAGATAGCACAACGCAAACATTAATACATTTGCAATTCATCAGCTGGGCATATTTACACATTTCAGCACATTTACACACATTTGCAACAGATATTTGCAAGCACTCTTCGTTGATGATAAGGCAGCATAAACGCTATAGTTAAAATATAATCTAAAATAAACCCTTGTGATAATGAGCTGATGAGTTGAATCAGCCGTGTTTGATTACGGAGACAAAGAAAACGTGCAGTGTTGGGGTGCCTTCAGGACAGGTTTGGCAACCACTGGTCTAGACCACTCAAATATAACTCAAACCTGCCTATTAAGATATATTTTAAATGTCAATAGGCTACTCTGAATTGCAAGTATGGAAATGGTCCAACCAGTAAAATATGTACATGTTTATATAAAATAGCTTGTCAACTAATGCAAGTAAATTTAAAAAGACTTACTCATCCGAAATATTATCCACGGCTGGATCAAGTCGCTCTTCAAAATGCAAACGTTCGTCGTCAGAGTCCCGCTCTTCTTCTGAGGAAAAAGTGAACTCTTCGTCACTATCCAGGACGAGCTGAAGGGCTTCCTCACCGGTGTATCGTGTCATCTTCCAACGGCGCAGGAAAGTGAATGAATGAAACTTGCTGGTTTTAAGACATTTGCCTGGGGGCGTTTACCTTATTTTGCATAGATCACCTCAGCTCATTATCTTATGAATAGCGCGCTCTGCGAGTGGGTGTGAACTCATTACAGATAATTAGATGAGACGGGAGAAACTGTACTTCTCTTTAGTTTCTTACAGATTACATTGCAGGAGAATATTTCTTTTAAATGTGAATTGTTTTATTTAAAAGTAGAAATTTAAAGCTTTCTTTAGACGCATGTTTCATGGTTGTGTGATAAGTATTAGCTGAGTTTCAGTTCATTTTCCAGACTTGTTTCAGAAAGATTTTTGCGGAGACAGAGTGAGCTGAAAGCGCACCCTGTTTATTTTATTTATTTAAAAAAAAAACAAGGTTTTGATGTTAATGTGAGTGTACATAAATAAAAGAAGACACTCTATAGTTTTTTAATCATGTATTTATTTTATTTATATGACCATAAATGACGGTGTATTTTAAGTCTATGTTGCTGCTATGTGAAAAAAATCCAGCAAAACGCGCGGGCGGTTACCCCAGAGGGTTAAAAGAGTGAAGTGAACTTTTGAACAAAAGAAATGGACTGGGGCTTACTCGTCCAGCCACTCGAGATCTAACCCCTCCCCACGGCACGGTTTACGACTCACCCCACAGTCAAATACTCCTGATCAATGGGGATGTTCTGCAGAGCCTTAAATAAAACCACTTCCTGGTCTTCTCCGTTAACAACTATTTTCCAGCAGAATGTCTTTATATTGGCCGGAGGAATGATTGATGCGGTGGCCAGACGTGTCTGCTAGTGGGTGACAGCTGCAAGGGAAGGTCTGGGCATCAATGCACAGGCCTTTCTCCCCGGATTTACAAAGGTACCCTGCCTCTTCCTTCAGATCCTCCATCATAGCTCTCCCCTCAGATGCTGTGATGATGACCTTGCCGTGGTAATCACAGACAGTGTCACCACTAAAAAAAAATTCTGGTCACAAACACTCCTGTAATTAGGAAAACATTACATTTCGAGTTACTGAATATACTTTGCATGTAGACAAACGTTTCAGGATTTAATTCTAGTTCTTGGTGCAGTTAATGGCTGTTAAAAGGTACAATTTACATTTTTGTATGTTCTTGCTTATTGGCCAATTGGTCGTCCACCGTAAGATGTACTGTATCTTTCAGCACACCTATTGTTCATTCGTGTTTATTTGCTATTAACTAGTAGTGAAGAGTAAGAGATGATCAGTTCAGGCGATACAGAGATCTGTCACGTCACATTTACAAGCACCAAAACCGTATTTATTGTTGAATTTCGTGATAAAATTGACAGAATCTGAGAGATGAGAGTGCGTTTCATATTAATGGTAGCCTTGTCTGTCGGTGTCAGTCCTCTTTGCTTCATGATTTTCCTCTGCGTGAGAAACTGGATGTGTGTCGTGAGAGCGAGTGAAAAGTGTCGATTGCCTGATTCTCAGCATTGGCAGCCCTGCATGAAGTCAAATTAATTTCCATAACACACCACTGAGGATTTGTTCTGCATGATATCAGCATTGACCAGCAGGTGTCGCTGTGTGCATTCCAAACCTGGAGAAATCAACCACTTTTACACACATCAGGCTGGAAAGCTTTAAAGCTTCATGAAGCTTCATCTCACCATCACTACCTTCAGGTTCACTTAGCTCAACAGTTATACGCTATATTAGCAAGAGGAAGACTGACAAGAGACAGAAAATGGCTGATAAGTGTGATCTGTGTCTGCTGGGACTGATCATTCTCTCTTCACTTCTCACAGGTAAAGAAATCTGTATTTTCTCTAAAGACATTTAGTGGAATTAGTCTGGAAAGAGTTCATTTGAACATGCTCAGTTTATTCTTGCACACATTCACGTTGTGATCTCAGAGTTGTGTATTGATACACACAGATCATACTCTATTATTCCTGATACTGGACATAGTGTCACTCAAACATCTGATGATGAAGAATTATCTTCATATTAAGAGTGTGTCAGTGATTTGAACAGCTCTCTGATAAAGACTAATAGTTTATTCTGGAGAGTGTGTTGTTTGCTTTAAGTCAGGAAAAATACTATGATTTAAAACTTCTGCTTTTTATGCTGGTGTGTTTTATGTTTCATTTATTAATATATATCATAATGATCACTGAGATATACTGTGTTTCAGGAACCAGTGGAGTGACTAATGTGTTCATCAGTTCTGGTGAAAATGTCTCTCTGTCCTGTAATAAAGTTCTTTCTGACTGCAAATCAACTACATGGACCTACAATAACAGACATTCAGATGAACTGATCAGAGTTAAACTGATTACTGGAGGGATAAAGAATAAAGACTCAGAGAGACATGAGAGACTGAGTCTGGAGTCTGACTGCTCTCTGAACATCAAGAACGTCACAGAAGAAGATTATGGATTATACAGATGCAGACAATATGTGAATGGAGAACAACAAGGACCTGATGCTGATGTTTATCTGCATGTTCTTCATGGTAAGTTTATTTACATTTACATTTTACATTTAGTCATTTAACAGACGCTTTTATCCAAAGCGACTTACAAATTAGGACTAAAATTAAGCGAGTCATCAAGAAGAGGCAAAAAAAAAACAACAACGCAAGAAGTGCTCAGAATACGAGGTTCAGGCATTATTCAGAGTAGCATAAGCCCGATAAGTGAGGTTTTAAAGGGAATTTTTTTTTTATTTTTTTTTTATGAGGTTAGGTGCTCACGGAAGAGATGGGTTTTCAGCTGTTTTTTTAATGTTGTCAGGGATTCAGCATTCCGGATGAGGGTGGGGAGAGTGTTCCACCAGCATGGAACTGTGAATGAGAATGTTCTGGAAAGTGATTTTGTGGCTTTCTGTGATGGAACCACGAGACGTCGCTCGTTGATCGATCGTAGGCGTCTGGTAGGGATGTAGGCTCGTAGGAGTGAGTGAAAGTAGGAGGGAGCCTGTGATAGATCTGTAAGCAAGCGTCAATGCCTTGAACTTGATGCGAGCAGCGAGAGGTAGCCAGTGCAGGGAGATGAACAGGGGAGTGACGTGGGCCCTCTTGGGCTCGTTGAAGACAAGACGAGCTGCAGCATTCTGGATCATCTGTAGAGGTTTGGTTGCACATGTTGGAAGTCCGGCCAGAAGAGCATTGCAGTAGTCAAGCCTAGAAATGACCAGGGCCTGGACGAGGAGTTGTGTTGCGTGCTCAGTTAGGAAAGGCCTGATCTTCCTGATGTTGTGCAGCGCAAACCTGCATGATCGAGCTGTCTTTGAAATGTGATCTGTGAAGGTCAGCTGGTCATCAAACGTTACTCCCAGATTTCTGACCGACCTTGATGGGGGGATCGATGATGAATCAAGCTGGATGGTGAAGTCGTGCTGTAGAGATGGATTGGCAGGGAGGACGAGAAGCTCAGTCTTTGCCAGGTTGAGCTGCAGGTGATGTTCCTTCATCCATGTGGAGATGTCTGCCAGACAGTTTGAGACCCGTGCAGCTACTGTGGGATCATCTGGCTGAAATGAGAGGAAGAGCTGTGTGTCATCAGCATAGCAGTGGTAGGAGAAGCCGTGTGCCTGTATGATGTGTCCCAGTGATGTAGTGTAGATGGAGAAGAGGAGGGGACCAAGAACTGAACCCTGGGGAACCCCTGTGGTCAGTTGATGTGCTCTGGATACCTCGCCTCTCCATGCGACCTTGAAGGACCTACCAGTGAGATAGGACTCAAACCAGTCCAGTGAAGTTCCTGTGATGCCCAGTGATGAGAGGCTGGACATAAGGATCTGATGGTTTACAGTGTCGAAGGCAGCAGACAGATCCAGGAGAATGAGGAGTGAAGATTTGGAAGCAGCTTTTGCAATCCGTAGGGCTTCTGTGACCGACAGTAATGCGGTCTCAGTTGAATGCCCTTTCTTGAAGCCAGATTGGTTGACATCCAGCTGATGGCATCAAGTTTATGATTATGTGGTCAATTTAAAAAGAGCAGATTCTCCCTTTAAACTCAGATGATGATTGAAGAGTCTGTGATTTGTGTCTTGTGTTCAGTTTCAGTGTCTCCATCATCATCATCTTCATCATCATCATCATCATCATCATCTTCTTCATCATCATCATCATCTTCATCATCATCTTCATCCTCACAGACTGAGATCAGTCCAGGCCGCTCTGTGACTCTCTCCTGTCAGTTGTATTCATATACTCTATACTCCTGTGATAATTTGGTCTATTTTGTGGGATTAGAGCTGTTGTGGGTGAATCAGACTGGTGTTGATCTGAAGACAGACTCCAGATATCAGATATTATCATTGTCAGATCGATATTTCTGTATCATCACTCTGACTACAACACTCCTGAATGAAGATGACAACAGAGAGTGGAGATGTCAGCTTACTCTGAGAAATCAACTCCAGACCTCAGTCAGATACACTGTCAAGTATTCAGGTGAGAAAACACTCTTTTCTGACAGATTTGTGAAAACTTCCACAGATTGGCTCTACTCTTTCTGATGGCTTCATACGTTTTGGAGTTGTAAAATATTAGTGGTCAAAGTCATAAACTGCATAACAATCCTTATAATTCCCAATATTGGCCTCCTACATGGGTCATACATGATATATTGCATAAATCAGACGAGTGTATTAAAGCCTAGTATGACCCATGTAGGAGGTCGGCTTTAGGAATTATAAGGCTTATGTCCTTCAAGCTGAAGGTTTATTTGCAGAAGCTCAACTGTGTTTCACTCTCATATAAACCAGGAATAAATTATACAGTAATACAGTTATACAGTAATACAGTAATACAGTACAGTCTCTTCTCAACTACTGCCATTCTCGTCCTGACAGCTTGAGAGTGAAGTAAGAAGATAATAGATGACAGACTCGTGCACATATTCATCATTTCTGTGATGTGAAGCTCCAGTATTATGTGATGATGATGTTGTGTATATGTGGCATTATGTGTTGAACTGAACTAACAGACGTGATCCACAGATCCAGCTGATACAGCATCAGAAACTGAAGTCAGTGTGACTGCTGGATCATTATACAGAGGTACGACACGTTCATTTATACTGACAGCTTTATAACATTAAACTATCAGTCAGTCTGTAAATGCTTCATCAATAACTGTTGATAGTTGAATACCCTTGACTTCAGTCATGTACAGTTTCTCTTCTTCCTCTCATGTTTCCTGCAGTGATTGTGATTATTGTTGAGATGGCAGTGTTTGCTGCTCCTACTGTGATTCTTCTTCAGATCATCTGTGCAAGAAGAGCTGGTGAGTTTTGAGCCGCACACAATCTGATGATTCACACTCATCTGATCTGGAACAATCTGCAATCATGATAAAAACACATACGAGAGGTCAGTCAATGCTTTTATTTTGCAGGGAGGAAGGACTTGAAGCACCCAGAGGAAATAGAGATGCCGAAAACAGATAAAAAACTCTGAGCACTTATAGTGACATAATCATGTTTAGATTAAAATGTTTGTTGGTTTTTTTTACATATAAAAAGCCAGATTTATTTTCATTTATATGGATTTTATGGATATATTTGTCTACATTGTTGAAAGTCCTTCTCTAGCGCTTCATATGTAAACTTAGCCTGGCTAACGTCAGACCTCGTCTCATTAAGACATGGTCTGGGAACCACATGTTCATTTTCTCGTATTTGAGGCGTGGTTTACGAATGCCCAGAGTCGTTTAGTGGGGGCTACGAATGTCTATCAAATGCGCCTGTACGTAGCTCATAGCCAATCGTTTCAATTATACCAGATGACGTATGTAGAGCGACAGAAATTTGACGAGGAAGAAGACGAAATAAACTTGCGTTCTAAACTACTTAGAAAACTATCTAAGGCTGCATCGAAAGGTAACTTCGCGTCTGATGCCATGTTGGATCCATAGATATAAACAAATTGCTTCGGTGTGTCGCATAGACGTCGTCATCGTCTTGCTGCTCCCTCCCCGTTCTGTGATTGGTTCCCTTTTTGAGGGGAAAATCTGGTCCATGGTGTCCAGGCTGCCTAGCAGCGTGAATAAAATCACGCTGCGCGCAAGGCAGCATGAGGAAACCCAGGCTAATGTAAACTGCTTTAAATATAATATTAATACAGTAATGGACAGACTCAGACTGTATAATCTCTCTCTGTTCTGTGTGATGGAGCTGATTTGAGGATTCTTGGATCTTGTCTGTTCATTCCTGTTTTTAGCATCTTTTTTCATTTTAAATGTTTGCTATTCATTTCCTTAATAAAACCTCTGCAGTTGTTTAATAAGTCTTCTTACCTGAGATGTTAGTTACAAATTTGTTAATTCCCCTTCATGAGCTCGTGATATATCTGTAACAAAAGTCCACTGAAGCGAGTTGTAGTTGAGAACCCGCTTCAATAACCGAGAGATAAACCATGTTTCTGAATGACAGATCCTAGTGATGTCACATAGATTGAGAAGAGAAGCGGTCCCAGCACTGAGCCCTGAGGCACTCCAGTAGCTAGATATTGGGTCTTAGACACCTAACCCCTCCACGACACCCTGAAGGACCCACTGAGAGGTCAGACTTGAACCACTGAAGTTCTGTAACTGAGATGCCTTTCATCTTTAGGATTTAGGATCTGGTGGTTAACTATGAGAACCACGCCACCTCGTCTGTCTTCCAGTGCCCTGCGTAAGTCTGAGCTCCCTGTCGTGAGACTGGCACGGACGAAGGACTCCTACTTAACACAGGAATACCAAGATACACTGGGAAGCATATCTCAGAGGAAATATGCAATTATGCCCAGCCCGAAGGGGGGAACTTGGAATACACATATGACCCGGAGGGGCTGCATATGGAGTATCACTGGGGTGTCCAGCCGCAGGTGGAATATTTCAACCCCAGGGGTGGCAAGGTGGCTTGCAGAGGGAAAGACACATGCTCAGAGAGGCTTACAGTGGAAATACACATGTGGGGGTCGCCCAGAGGGGGAACACCTGAGCAGAATCTAGTACCGGCTGGTTGAAGCGAGTACATGAGAAGAAACTGTGTCCACTCGGAGATTATAGAATCTCGTGAATGTGTTAGGTGTCGCCCAGCCTGCAGCTCTGCAGATGTCTGTTAGCGAGGCGCCATGCGCTAGAGCCCAAGAGGATGCCACACTCGGAGTGGAGTGGGCCGTCACACCAAGGGGGCATGGTCGACCTTGCTGCTGGTATGCCAGAGCAATGGCGTCCACTATCCAGTGAGACAACCTTTGCTTGGAGAGAGCCTTTCCCTTCAGCTTCCCACCATAACAGACAAAGAGCTGGTCTGAGGTCCTGAAACACTGCGTTCTGTCTACGTAAGCATGGAGGGCACGTACTGGACAGAGCAGTGCCAAGGCTGGGTCTGCCTCCTCCAAGGGCAGCGCTTGCAGGTTCACCACCTGGTCTCGAAAGGGTGTGGTGGGAACCTTGGGCACATATCCAGGCCGGGGTCTCAGGATCACGTGAGAGTTAGCCGGCCCGAATTCCAGGCATGCTTCGTCAACCGAAAATGCCTGCAGGTCCCCTACCCTCTTGATGGAGGCCAATGCAACCAGGAGCGCTGTCTTCATTGACAGGAACTTAAGCTCCACTGATTGCAGAGGCTCAAAGGGAGCACTCTGCAGGGCAGTTAGTACCACTGAGAGGTCCCAAGAGGAGGGCGAGGAGGATTCAGTCTCCTCGCTCCTCTCAGGAACCTGATGATCAGGTCGTGCTTTCCAATGGACTTACCTTCAACTGCGCCGTGATGTGCGGGGACATACACTTTCAGGGTGGAGAGAGACAGCCTTCGCTCCAACCTTTCTTGCAGGAAGGAAAGCACGACACTGATCGGGCATTTCGTGGGTTCTTGTTGTTTAGAAGAACACCAGTTGACGAAGAGGTTCCACTTCAACGCATAGGCATGTATGGTCCTTCCTCAGAGGAATTGGCCGGGAGGTGCTGTCGTGAGGAGTACCAGTTCTGGGAACCAGGTGTGGTTGTGCCAATACGGGGCAACCAAGATTACCTGCTCCTCGTCCTCCCTGATCTTGCACAAGGTCTGCGCAAGAAGGATCACTGGGGGAAACGCATACTTGCGGTGGCCCCGTGGCTAGCTGTGCGCCAGTGCATCCGTGCCGAGCGTGCCCTCGGTCAGGGAATAAAACAGGTCGCAGTGGGACAAGTCGTGGGAGGCAAACAGATCTACCTGTGCATCCCCGAACTGATCCCAAATCAGCTGAACCGTCTGGGGATGGAGTCTCCATTCTCCAGGGAGAGGCTGAAGCCGAGACAGCTCGTCGGCCGCACGGTTCAGGTCTCCCGGGATATAAATGGCTCGAAGCGACCTCAGATGCTTCTGACTCCATATAAGGAGGTGGCAGGCGAGTTGCGACATACGGCGGGATCGCAGACCACCTTGTCGGTTGATGTACGCTACTGTCGCGGTATTGTCTGATCGGACTAATACGTGCTGACGCCTGAGCAACGCACGAAAGCGGTGCAGGGCGAGACGTACAGCCAGCAACTCGAGGCAATTGACATGCCAAAGGCGCTGGGGTCCTGTCCAGGAGCCCGCGACAGCATGTCCATTGCACATGGCGCCCCAGCCCGTGGTGGAGGCATCTGTCGATACAACAACATGCCTGGAAACTCGTTCTAAGGGCACTCCGGCCCGTACAAAACTGAGGTTCGTCCACTGGGTGAAGTTCTGACGGCAGGTCGGAGTCACTGGGACTCGGAGTGTGCCGTGTTGCCATGCCCACCTCGGGACTCGATCGCGAAGCCAAAGCTGAAGCGGTCTCATATGAAGCAATTCAAGCGTCGTTACTGCGGCTGCGGACGCCATATGCCCCAGGAGCCTCTGAAATAGTTTCAGTGGAACCGCGCTCTTGCCTTCGAACTGACGAAGGCAAGTCAGCAGTGACTGCGCACACTCGCTTGTAAGCTGCGCGCACATGGCAACCGAGTCGATTTCCATACAGAGAAAAGAGATCCTCTGCACGGGGCAGAGTTTGCTCTTCTCCCAGTTGACCCGAAGGCCCAGACGAGCTAGGTGCCGGAGCACTAGGTCCCTGTGTTCGCAAACCTGGTCTCGAGAGTGAGCTAGGATCAGCCAGTCGTCGAGATAGTTCAGGATGCGAACCCCGTGTTCCTGTAGAGGAACAAGGGCTGCCTCGACGACCTTCATGAAGATGCGAGGAGACAGGGCTACCCCGAAAGGGGTGCGGATGAGGGGACTCTCCCTCGAACGAGGTCATTGAGTCTCGACCGCAACAGCGTGATGGTCATGTTCCCGCAATGGGAACATGACTCATCCACAAACGATGCCTTAGCGTGGCAGACCCATTCCGCAAATTCCGCAGACCCATGGCATTTCATTGCCATTGGCTCGTTTTATATACTCGAAGATGACAGGCTTTCTAAGCAAAACCCCATTCGTCGTCACTGACAAAACTCGTAGTAACCACGAAAGGGAACTGAGGATTCGGAGGCCACTCTTGCCAGTCTCAGAGCTTCAATAACCGAGAGCAGGGCCGTCTCAGTTTAGTGCCGCTTCTGAAGCCAAGAAGAAATGTAGATAGTTGGTCAAGTGTTTTAACAAAGTGGTCCAGAAGTTCAGGGAGGCGGAAGTTAAATCAGTGGTGCTTGAGAAATACATCCCAGATCTTCCAGAGCATTTGTAGTGTTGATAAAGGAGTCTGGATCTGATATATTTTCTCAAGGCTGGAGAGAGTAAAGCAGAACGTTATAATCCATGTGTAGAAACTCAGATGCTTTACAGACGCTCATGTGCAAATGCAGGTTTATTTTGCCAAGCTGATGCTAATAATTACTTTACAATACTTTTAAAATCTGTTTTATAATTCAGGAGTCACAGAAACCTTTTCAGTAACGAACCAATTGTATCACTAATAATTTCAAGATTTTACTTCTAGAGTTTAATGGCATGCAGGAAACTGCTAAAATGAAGTGAAACTAACAGTAATGCAAAGAATAGCCTATAAACTTTGTTCAGAGCAGATGTGTGTTGAGATAGTGTGATGAACAATATATGCACTCCTCACACGTTTCACACATGTAAAGCAACACTTCACTGTGGGGCAGTGTCACCAACAGCAACTCTAGCAGGGTTTCAACACTGAGTTGGTCAGAATAGAGGAAGTTACCGTGAATAAACAGCGCTCAAAGTCGACACGCAGAGACTGTGTTCCAGATCACACCCTATACCCTCATCATTTCTTTCATATATGTCCAAAAGTTCTTGTTGAGAATGAACAGAGGTTTAGATGTTTTATTGAAAATAATATAGTCACTGTTATGGTGATCGGTGTTTGTATTAGTTGGTCTCTTCACCCTTGACTCTTCAACATTAGTTTTCCTCTGGCTGCTGTGACAGTGTTGTATGACCCCATTGTGCTGGAGAGTAGAGAGTGTGCTTCAGTCCAGGAGAAGATCTAGAAACAGTGATGATTTGCTGCATGTGGTTTTATTTAACAGGCGGTGACTGTGTAGCTGCTGATCCAGTGGAAATCTCTGTATTTAAAATATTTTTAAGTGGACTCAAATTAATTAAGTGCTAGGGAGTTGATTTGAATGCATTTTTCTTATGCCAAATATTCCTCTAGTCTTTCTCTTGTGAAATGAGCAGTGTGTGTTCAGGTGAAGGAGTGTGTGTGTGTGTGTGTGTGTGTGTGTGTGTGTGTGTGTGTGTGTGTGTGTGTGTGTGTGTGTGTGTATGTGTGTACATGTGTACATGACTTCAACCTGAATGCACACAGACTCATGGGGACTCGTGTCACTGTGGGACCTAAAGTGAAGAGTAGTGTAGGGTTAGAATAAGAATAGCCTGTAAGGGTGGATTTCCTGCAGGGGTTCAGTCTGCAAGACTGTCGAATGACTAAAGAAACGTTGTCAGCAAGATGGTAGAAAACTGCACATTTCTTGTCTATTCCACCCACTGCCACTTACACCAACGACGGAAATAAGCGCAGTTACAACAGCTTAATATGTGGGAGAGCGTTGCTGTAGAGAGTGATGATATTGTATTGCAATATGAAGCACTTCAAAGTCAATACCAAATCAAAACTAGTTAGCACATTATTTGTAATTGAAAAGGTTTAATGACAAAATATGGTTATGATTACACTTAAAATAGTTACAAAATAGATGTATGAGATGATGATAACATGTACCACTAATTGAACCCAGCATATATGAAATATGTTACCAGAGAGAGAGAGAGACAGAGACAGAGAAACAGAAACAGAGTGTGTAGAGAGAGAGAGAGAGAGAGAGTGTAGAGAGTAAGAGGAAAGAGGAGGTAAAGAGAGAGAGAGTGAGTGTGTGTAGAGATAGAGAGAGAGAGAGAGAGTGTGTAGAGATAGAGAGAGAGAGAATGTTTAGAGAGAGAGAGAGTGTAGAGAGAGAGCGAGAGAGAGTGTAGAGACTAAGAGGAAAGAGGAGAGAGAGAGAGAGAGAGAGAGAGAGAGACAGAGAGTGTGTAGAGAGAGAAAGAGGAGAGAGAAAGAGTAGAGAGATAGAGAGAGAGAGAGAGCCCTAAGAAAGGGACCCAGCAGGGACTGATTGCAACAGTTGCAATCTTGTTTTATCCTTTCCTGACCATGTGACTTTAACCCAAATGAGAGACGTTCAAGCTGGCCAATCAGATAATTACATCTCCCCCCACCACACTAAAGGTGTGACAGTTCATCGACCCCGAAGTACACACATCTTGGCCTATAGGCCATGACCACTATCAGCCCCTCTGTGCCTTTAGGAACTACAAATGGTCCTTATGGTAGAGGGGGTGTAAAACAGTAAAGCAAATGTAGCGCCCCCAACAGTTGTTTATGGGGGAAGGCTAACCTGAGTTCTTTTAGATCTAATATTCAATCAAATTCTATATTTATTTTAATAAGGGCAAATGATTAATCAGGTTGCTGTAGTTCTCAAATAAACACAGAGTTATAAAATGAAAATGAAATAACAATAGCAACAACAATTGAAACAAATAAAGCTCTTTACTGAATATAAAATAAAATAATCACACAAGAATATGAATTAGTAAACAACCAAAAGATGATTGACAGTGTAGGCTAATTCCTAAACCTAATAGCCGGCAAAAATCTAATAATCCAATAAATAAAAAATACCACAGTTCTCGTAGCAGGCCTGAATCGACGCTCTGGTTCGTTGTAGCCTAAAACTTGTGGCTGCTTCACTCCGTAGAGCAAAATAAAATAAAATGAATGCGCTCACCACATGTGTGTTGCACAATAGCACCGTCCCCGTCGATCGCGTGCGTTGTCTCGGTCCCGATGCAGCTCTCTCGATCCAATCGAATGTCCCAGACTATAGCTCTATAGACTATAGTCTTTCGTCCCACGTCGCGCACGCACTCGCAGTCAGCAGCTCGCGTCAAACTTCAAACTGTCCGTAAACAAACTGAATTGAGCTCTTCGTCAAAGCACTGTTCAGCATTGAGATATCACCCGATAGTTCGTCAGGATTAGTCATACTAATCTATCAGATGTTACCAGAGAAATATGTTATTCACATATTAGGCTACGGTCTCTATTCCTCGTGCTCTCTCGACACTGTTATTTCCTCGTCTGACGTCATTCCTCTCTCTTCTTCGGCACTCGCACAACACAACCAGTAAGGCTATGTAACTTTCACTTTATAAAATAAACATCTTACATGTCAAGTAACAATAACAATGTACATTTCTTTTTACAGAACTGGAAAAATATACAATATGAAAATAAACAAATTTAACAAACCACTGACTTTGTCTGGTTTATTATATTACCCAATTTTCCCACGGGTTACACCCTCCCCCTCTTAAACTGGCCGGATGTCCTCATTCGGACCCGTTTACACAGCAAGCAGATGCACATTATTTGGTTTTACCAATTTTAATGACCAGGCCTCTATGAATGATAGTTAGTGGTTCATCTCTGGATTTGCCCGGTTCATCATAAGTAAGCTTTTGCACTGGTTTTATCAATCTTTTAGACCGGATACCAGGTTCCCCAGACAATTTACTGACTGGCTCAGTTGTCAACACTGGGTCTTCATCAACCATTACGGTCATTTTAGGATCTTCATCCTGACTTTCACAACTGCTCTGAACCAAACATTCCTCCTGCCCAGAAGTCTCATCAGCAGATAACCTAATGCCAGAAGAATCTTGCTCCTGTGGTGTGACCACCTTTCCTCTGTCTATCACAGATCTAATCTGATCTAACCCTCTACGAATCACTTCTCTACGATGAGCCTCATTTCTCTTTGGAGTGAAATAATCAGAGTCAGAAGAATAATCAGAGAAATCTGTCTCCTCTGGACCCCCGTTCTCATTTTCTAGAGACATTCTCTCCCTCTTTTGACGGACCTTAGATCTAGTCACACGTCTTGCAGGAAAATCAAGTTCAACATCAGTTGTAGGGACCCTGACCAGATCTCCTATGGACAGGAGGTGATCTCGGTGAATGGTCTTAATCCCACCTTTACCATCCTCACGTTTGATTCTGTACACTGGAAGATGAGACAACCTCTCCATCACAATATAAGGATCAGGAGCCCACTTGCTTTCCAGCTTGTGTTTTCCCCTTAGTCCTAAATTTCTTAGCAGCACTCTATCACCCACCTCAAGTGTCTGAAAAGAAACTCGTCGGTCATACAATCTCTTGTTTCTTTTATGTCTCTTATTTGCCACTTCCTCCGCCAGACGATGTGCATCTCTCAGATTTTCTCTCAACTTTCCTACATAGCGAGAGTGATTAACCTCATCCATGTCAGACATGATCCCAAAACACAAATCAACTGGAAGTTTCGCCTCCCTGCCAAACATCAAATAATAGGGCGAATACCCAGTGGCATCACACTTAGTGCTATTGTAGGCATGTACTAAATGAACAACGTGCTCACTCCAGCGACGTTTTTTCTCTCGACTGAGTGTCCCGAGCATGGTCAGTAAGGTTCTATTAAACCTTTCGGGTTGCGGGTCACCCTGTGGGTGATAGGGGGTAGTTCTAGACTTACGGATTCCCATTAAATTCAGCAACTCCCGAATCAAACGACTTTCAAAGTCTCTACCCTGATCAGAATGGACCCTGGCAGGTAACCCATAATGAACAAAGTATTTATCAACAAGAATTCTTGCAACCTCAAGAGCTTTCTGGCTTTTGGTAGGGAAAGCCTGAGCATATCTTGTGAAATGGTCTGTGACAATTAAAACATTGCTGAATCCTTTCGAGTCAGGCTCCATTGAGAGGAAGTCCATACACACCAGATCCATGGGCCCATTGCTGATAATCTGGTGTAATGGAGCAGCTTTCTTCGGCAGAGACTTATGGATGATGCACTTCCCACAGTTCTTTATATATTCTTCGACCTCTTCTGACATTTTAGGCCAAAAGAATCGGTTTCTGATCATGTCTAGAGTTCGGTCTACTCCGAAGTGTCCGAAATCATCGTGCACTGCTCTAAGAACCATACTATGAAATTCACTCGGAAGAACCAACTGCAAGTCACTCTCACCAGACGATCCCTGTCTCATACGGTAAAGTATGCCATCTTTCAATGTCAGCCTACTCATCTCACGTTTCATGATAGACAACTTTCCATTACTTTCAAGATCTCCAGGCCATTTCCCTTGTTTCACTGCCTGAATAGTCGGTCCCACTATTCCATCATCAGCTTGTGCAGTTTTAATGTCCTGTTTCGTTAATCGTTCTAGGGGTGTCAACTCCAGACAAGTTGGAAATGCATAGAGATCGGGGATACAATCTGGAGATGCTCCCAACAAATCTACATACCGAGGGGAACTAAACCCTGAAACTACATCAACTCTCCGACAAGCAGATTTCACACTTGACTCAGGTATGGTAACCCATTCTGATTCTTCTTTTTCAGGCATGCATCTAGAGAGAAGGTCTGCATCCACGTTGAATTTGCCAGGACGGTATTGTATATCAAAATCGTAAGCAGACAACGCAGCTAGCCATCTGTGACCAACAGCACTGAGCTTGGCTGTTGACAAGACATAGGTAAGGGGGTTGTTGTCTGTACGAACTGTAAAATTTGCCCCATAAAGGTACTCATTAAACTTGTCAACAACCGCCCATTTCAGAGACAAAAACTCTAATTGATGTATTGGATAATTTTTCTCTGATGGCTTGAGTTTTCTGCTGGCAAATGCAACCGGTCTCATGCCTTCAGGATACTCCTGATACAAGACTGCACCAAGTCCCTTTTGACTTGCGTCAACATGTAAGGTGTATGGCTTTTGTGGGTCAGCGAATGCAAGAACTGGGGTATGCGTAAGACAATGAATAATTTGGCCAAAAGCCTCTGTACAAGACTGATCCCATCTCTCCCCAAATGGTTCAGAATCTTTAAGATATGATTTGTGCTCAGTCTTGTCACATTTGCCACTCTTGTGCGCCGGTGCATATCCTTTAGTGAGATCGGTCAAAGGCCTCACTATCGCAGAATAGTTAGCAATAAATCTGCGATAATAGCCACAAAAGCCTAAGAAGGACTGCAGTTCTTTCAAATTAGTAGGCATGGGCCATTTTGCAACCGCCTCAATCTTGGATGGATCCGGAGAAACACCGTCGGCTGACACAATATGTCCCAAGTATTTTACCTGCGTCTGACATATCTGACACTTATCTGGTGAGAGCTTCAACCCCACCTCTCCAAGGCGATCAAGCACTCTGAGCAATCGCTCTTCATGTTCCTCGAGCGATCGGCCAAAGACAATTAAGTCATCTAGATAAACGAGTACCTGCAACAAATTCATATCACCGACGGCTCTCTCCATTACCCGTTGAAAAGTTGCCGGAGCCCCAGTTACCCCCTGCGGCATCCTCTCAAATTGGAAGAACCCAACTGGACAGATGAAGGCAGTCTTCTCTTTGTCTTCCTCTGCCATGGCTATTTGATAATAGCCGCTCCTGAGATCAAGCACCGAAAACCACCTACTACCAGACAGGGCATTTAAGGCATCCTCTATACAAGGAGTAGTGTACTGATCGGGCACAGTACGACTATTTAACAGCCTATAGTCTATGCACATCCTAATAGATCCATTTTTCTTTCTTACGATCACTATAGGGGATGCATAGGGACTTCTCGACTCTTTAATGATCCCTGTTTGTAGCATTCCTTGAAGGTGCTTTCTGACATCCTCAATATCAGCAGGAGCAAGTCTACGAGATCGTTCCCTAAAAGGACGAGGATCAGACAGACGGATATGATGTTCAACACCCTTAGCTAACCCAACATCCCACTCATGCCTGGAAAATACATGAGCTCGGTTGGCTAACTTCTGCCTAAGCCTAATTTTCCAGTTTTCAGGTACCGGGGAATCTCCAAAATCAATCAAATTCGGATCAAATTCAGCTTCATCCGAAGGGGATAAAGTACAAACAGAGTCTGCCAGATACACATGTCCAATCACTGTTCCCATCTGAAGGGACGCTTGCGTAGCGGACTCATTCTTAATCAAAACCCGGAAACTGTCACAGTCCACCACATGTCCTGGCACGACCATAGGCTGAAGAAATACCCCGCCAGGTAAAGGAGACTCAATGGAAGAATCTACCATTAGTATTTCTTTATCTACCTTTTGGTTTAGCTCAAGTTTGCACACTACTTCTGCTTCCATCTTAGGATCTATAATCAGTGATTCAGATCCTATCCAAACCACACACCCGACATCCTGTTCGTCATTCACAGGTACATAATTTGCTGGGACAGCATTATCCTTGAGATTCCCAACCTTAATGCCCAAGGTCTGTGCAAGATTGACACCTCTCTCATGACATTGCTGCACTAAGCGCCTGACATGACTAGCATTCGTCCCCAGAATGATTGGAGATTGGTCTGCACTCTTGATGCTCGGACAAATCAAAGCAAGAACAGTCACAGTTTGGCTACTGCCTACCACTTCCTCAGGGTATTCAAGATCTATCACCACATAACCCCGATAAGGATAACTGACATCCGACTCACTCAAACCCCATAAGGCTAGACCTGACACCGGTTGTATCGGAATTTCCGATAAATGTTCCTGATACCACTGTTCAAAAATGATGGTTACCTGGGAACCACTATCAAGCAATGCCTTGCAGGGGTGTCCGTTAACCCTCAACGGAATCAGACTAGGGGGACCCACTAACCCTTCTGGTATAACAGCAGAATTCTCTGTTCTTACCAAACTCCTTTTCACAGAGTAGTCAACTTTTGCATTGGCAGCCCCACCTGTCTGCTGCTGGCTCCTACTGATTTTCAAAGAGTGAATCAATCTGGTAATCACTTTGCTCTGGTTCTCTGGGTTTGGACACCTACTGGCAAAATGCCCATTTTCCCCGCACCGATAGCAGAACTGTTCCTCTGAGGGGTTTTGAGGTTGTTGCCTCCTGGATGACACTTCAGCTTTTGAAACTGTGACATCAGATTCAATCTCTTTGTTACTAACTTTCTGTTGTAACCTTTTCACTTGTTTCTTTAGGGCTATCAGTTCAGCATCCAGAGGGTTCGGACCATGTGTGCTCGTTTCAGGTTTTTTTCCGACACACTCCTGTACTACAGGTATGGGTTTTCTTACCACAGAGGCAACCATAGTCTTAAGCTCTTTCACCTCAGCCTTTAGACTCTGAATCTCAGCTTGTTTCACGTCCACTTCCTGTTTAGCTTGAACACACTGTACAGAGGGATTAACCTTTTTCCTTGAAGCCTCATATTCCTCCTCAGACCTTATCTCCTTCAGCAATTGGAGGAAAGTAGGTGGTTTATCTCTTCTCTCTCTTAAGCGAAGATTTACCAGCATAAGGTCAGATGCAGTAGCTCCTCTCAGCACTTGCTCTAGCCTGGCTCTGTCCATGTAGGTGACGGAAATACCTCCTTGCTGCACAACTTTAACTAACGCCTGTTCTAACCGTCTCAGGAACTCAGACAATTTCTCAGTTGGCTGCTGTCGCATCATGCGAAACGCAAAATATAAGTCTTCACCAGACTCTGCAGTACCAAAAGCATTTTCAAGGGCTTCTAAGCACTTTGCAGCACTTATCTCAGGATCAGTGACTCTTGCAGACTTCACTATTTCAAGAGCTGGCCCTTTAATACTCTCCATTAATCTGCGTCTTTTCTCTTTGTCTGCACATTCACTTTCCTCAACCATTAACTGAGCTTGCTCTAACCAGTTATCAAATTGCTCTTCTCCACACGGAGTTGGCGACACACCAGAAAAGAGACGAAGACGGCGATAGCTAACCGTGTCAAGTGACGGCTTTGTAGTCTTTTCCAACAAATTACCTACTATCTGCAAAACGTCCGTAGTGCTGGTAGTCGGTTCAGAACGTGGAAAAAAATCACGAAGATCTTCCACTGTCTTTCCTTCTGCTTGTAACAAACTCAACAGTTTGTGACTGAACTCATCAGCAGTGGCAGGGGCTTCACCAATTATAACAAGAGGCCAAGCCTCTCCACCATCCATGGGCGATATCTCTTGTGGGACATTTTCAGTTTTCAACTGTTCTTTACACTCACACAAAGCCATTATCATGTTATGTTTAACACTAAATGTCCTTCCTCGTACACGAACGCGGCCAAAACATTTCACTGTATGCAGTGTATCCTCAATCTGAGTGATTTCAACATGCTCAGGAACCATAACCATGAGCGAGTGAGCTTCATCTAGACCCTCACCACGACACCATCCTTTTAGCTCAGCTACTAACTCTGATCTGTCAGCCATTTTACTGTTGCTATTGCCACGTACAACGCTTGAAACAGCTAACCAGAAACCCTTATCCCAGCGGGGCCTCCATTTTCTGTAGCGCCCCCAACAGTTGTTTATGGGGGAAGGCTAACCTGAGTTATTTTAGATCTAATATTCAATCAAATTCTATATTTATTTTAATAAGGGCAAATGATTAATCAGGTTGCTGTAGTTCTCAAATAAACACAGAGTTATAAAATGAAAATGAAATAACAATAGCAACAACAATTGAAACAAATAAAGCTCTTTACTGAATATAAAATAAAATAATCACACAAGAATATGAATTAGTAAACAACCAAAAGATGATTGACAGTGTAGGCTAATTCCTAAACCTAATAGCCGGCAAAAATCTAATAATCCAATAAATAAAAAATACCACAGTTCTCGTAGCAGGCCTGAATCGACGCTCGGGTTCGTTGTAGCCTAAAACTTGTGGCTGCTTCACTCCGTAGAGCAAAATAAAATAAAATGAATGCGCTCACCACATGTGTGTTGCACAATAGCACCGTCCCCGTCGATCGCGTGCGTTGTCTCGGTCCCGATGCAGCTCTCTCGATCCAATCGAATGTCCCAGACTATAGCTCCGGTCCGTTTAGTCAACAAACAGGCAGTCTTTCGTCCCACGTCGCGCACGCACTCGCAGTCAGCAGCTCGCGTCAAACTTCAAACTGTCCGTAAACAAACTGAATTGAGCTCTTCGTCAAAGCACTGTTCAGCATTGAGATATCACCCGATAGTTCGTCAGGATTAGTCATACTAATCTATCAGATGTTACCAGAGAAATATGTTATTCACATATTAGGCTACGGTCTCTATTCCTCGTGCTCTCTCGACACTGTTATTTCCTCGTCTGACGTCATTCCTCTCTCTTCTTCGGCACTCGCACAACACAACCAGTAAGGCTATGTAACTTTCACTTTATAAAATAAACATCTTACATGTCAAGTAACAATAACAATGTACATTTCTTTTTACAGAACTGGAAAAATATACAATATGAAAATAAACAAATTTAACAAACCACTGACTTTGTCTGGTTTATTATATTACCCAATTTTCCCACGGGTTACACAAATGTCTTTTGTTGTCAAATATCTTGGATTATTTTCAATCCTACAAGCCTATAAACTGTGTTCAGAGCAGATGTGTGTTGAGCCAGTGTGATTAACAGGATATGCACTTCTCACACGTTTCACACATGTAAAGCAACACTTCACAGTAGGACAGTGTCACCAACAGCAACTCTAGCAGGGTTTAAACACTCAATTGGTCAGAATAGAGGAAGTTTATAGTCTATATACATGGCCGGGGGAACTAGAGGTGCTGAGGAGCTGCAGCGCCCCCTGATGACATCTGTTTCACTACACTGGAATTTAAGATGACATGACTTTAAATAACTTTTTGTTTTTTGAGAACACCTTCTACCTTTATAAAATTAATCTAAAGATATTTCATTTTTATATGTTGTTGAATATGGTTTTATGACTTTAAAAGAAATGAATATATCATGGGCAATAAGCCGATCTGGCATGGAGTGAGTGACGTGACACTGGTTGAGGACCAGCATCTCAGAACTGATTTGACACTCATTTAATGCATGTGAAAAAAACTAAATATAGATGTATTGATTAAAGCATTCATCGGCATTAGGGGCTATTCACACAGTACGTGTTTTTCAGTGTGAACGCACTAGGCGTGTTTAACTGTTGCGCTCGCGTCTCGTGCATGACACAGCATTCTCAAAACGCAGCACTCAAGTTAAAATAAGTTCAACGAAAACGCGCCTCGAGACCCTGCATTTCCCCCCCTGTTCCACTGCCCGTATTTGGCGTCTTGCGTTTTCACTTTGAAAGATTATGCTTTCTGTGTGAACCGGCACTCCTGAGTGAGTATCATAAGGTAAGATGCAGATTTGTGTGCTGTGCTTTTTAACATTTATCATAAGTTCTGAGCGTTCTCACATAACTCTGTTCTCATTCATTTGTATGTTCATCTTTTTGTCTGGGCTGTTTAATATTAGGATTTTGTTTAAAATACTCCGCTACGCAATATCAAGCCCCGTCCATTAAGCCCGCCCCCAGCACCCCCCTGATAAAACATGTTCCCGCGGCAATGTCTATATATAATGAAGAGGAAGACTGACAGAAACAGAAGATGTCTGATAAGTGTGATCTGTGTCTGCTGGGACTGATCATTCTCTCTGTCAAGGTTCTCCTCTGACCGTTCTGTCAGTCGTGTCATTGTTCAGTGTCTCTTTGTTTGTGTTGTGTTTGAGCACACGGCTCTGACCTACGGACTCGTAGACTCAGCGAGCACGCGCAATTTAAGTCCACAAGACCGAAAGTCCACATGAACTGCGCCATTTGGGACAGGGCCTTCATGTGCACTTTCGGTCTTGTGGACTTACAATGGCTGCCGCGTGCGCGTGTCCGTTAAGTCCGTGAGACCGCAGTGTGTCCCATTTGTCATTTTTAGATCTCAGAAGGGTGCTCGCGAGCGCCCCCATGTGGTCGATTTGCGCCCTTAATGCTCACTTTTGCCGAGCCCGCACTGATGCGGTGAATGAGGAGTGGGCTGGCCTGGACTCCGGCTTCTGCGTGATGATTGGAGGGTCTGTTGAAAGGCTGCATCTCCTTTGATTGACTGCGATTTCATACAATAAAAAGTCGCTGACGCTGAAGCTGTTTGAGCTCAGTCCCATCGCGGATTTTTCAAGTGTAGTTGAAAGACAAACTGCTGCAACCTATTTCTTGCTATTTGCTTGTCGAAATTGCTAGCCAATTTTCATATAACATTTCCCTTTATTATATTATTACTTATTATATTTTTTATATTATCATTAAAATAATAATAAACATATACAATACAATATTTGTAGTAGTAGTAATATTATACTTTATTATATTATTATTCATACCTTTATTATATTATTACATTTATACAATTATATTTAACTCTGCTGGCCATTGAGAGGACACTGGTCAAGTCACTGGAAAGTTGGTACGACAGGGTCACAGAGCATTTTCTTGAAAAGGAACATAGAAATTATGTATAATTTTTATGATGTAGGCCGAAAATGAGCTTCCCTTCTTTGAAAGACCAGCAGCCACCACTGCCCCAGAGTTAGATAAGTCCATACATACCCTTTTCATCTCCGTACGTGCTGTAACTGTGCTAACGCACCCACCGCTAGCCTAGCTTAGCACAAAGACTGGAGGTAAACAGCTCCAGCTAGCATACTGCTCCCAATAAGTGACAAAATAACGCCAACATTTTCCTATTTACATGCTGTGATTTGTATAGTCAATAAAAAAAAGTGAAGCAGTTCAAACAGAAACACAAAAGGTCACTCGAAAGATATACTGGAGATTGACAGATGAGTCACGTGATGACAGTCAGATTGAGATCATTAATCTAATATGCAAATATGCTCCTGTCCATCTGAAGAGAAAATTCTCTACAAACCCTGAATTTATTCCTATAGAAGAAGCAAAGTCTATAATAATCAGGGTCATGCAGAGACTTGCGAAAGAGAGAATGTGTGTAATGCAGTGAGAAAAGTAATTCATGATCAAGTTCACTGGAACATTTGTCTTAAAAAACTTCCTCTTGTAAGAATAATTATTTGAAATACTATATTGTGACCCTTATAAAAGAGTTGGATTAGTTATATCGGCATACGTTCTTTAAGAAAACGGTGCGAGTTGGATCGAGTTGTTAATTTAAGAGAAAAAGAAAAGGTTTTCTATCAGTTTTCTTTTTCTTTCTGGCGACTCTATTTCAGAGGCGCCCCAATAGGGCAGGCAAGCCAGGCAATTGCCCTGGGCCCCGCATTTTAAGGGGGCCCCCGAGGGCTGATCATTCACACAATCAGGAATGTTAATATAAAGACTCAGCCACATCTCTGCATCCCCCTTAGTGAGACCCCTCTCTCATTACGCTGGTTAGGCTTTTACCAGCTGTGTCCCAATGTGAAAGCCGCACACTTCGAAGGACACATCATGTAGCCTTCGTAGGATTTCCTAATTGCGTAACCAGGTGTTCCCGATTACCGCTCCTGGCGCCTAGCAACGGTGTGAGAGGACAGCTGCCATCCTGATCATTCATTTGATATAATTGTGTGAACAGCTATGGAGCCAGAATTGGCTATTGTGATTTTAATGTTTTGTATTTTACTGGAGGACATGGAGTGGATGTTTCAGCCCCGGCGCTGCCGGATCATGTATTTTCGGCTTAGCCAAGAACATGTCTAACGTTGCAAACGTTACTCCCGCTTGTCATCGGCAGCTGTCACAGTTGCTAGGCAACAAGAACAATCCTCCGTAGGCTAGACCGGTCCGAGCGCTTCAGATGCGCCCTTTGATATGGGACGCAGTTGTAGTTAGCAAACAATTTGTTAATATTGTGACAATAGGCCTACATTTTGTTACTTTAATTTTCAGAACCACATGCTTCGTTAAGTATTCACGTACAAATGTGAAGTAACCTACTGAAGTACTTTTGTTCCCTCACAGGACATTAACACTACAAATTTATGTTCTTTTACAATATGATGCATTGTTTTACATTAAACTACACAAAAGTATATAGTTTAAATGTAACAACCTTGAAAATATTCAGAAGTAAAATGCAACATACGCAGTAATGCAGTAGTAGCCTAATATAAATGCAAAACCATCATAAATACCCTGACAAGGAGTTTATTCTCCTGCAGAATACATTAGTTTTACTCTTGATACCTTCAGTACATTAGAGTATGCAAGATAATTTTGCTTAACTAAGGTTTGAAATATATGACAGTGCAGTACCCAATGCAGTATTAGTAGTATAAAAAGTAATTTTTCAGAAATATACTCTTTCTGAAAAAAATGTCAGTGACATGGCAGCCGTTGATTGAGTCAGCCCTGCAAACCTGTTGGTAGACAACTTAGTGGATAGTGTAAATATGCAGTCAACAACTCTGGAGACCGTCCCACATCATGTCCCACCAGCAGGAGGCCTTACATGGGTCTCTATTGTGGAGCCCATCCCGGTCCAGCAGCTCCACCAGGGTCTCTATAGTGGAGCCCACCCCGGTCCAGCGGCTCCACCAGGGTCTCCCTGCTCAGCTCAATACAAGTCTATATAATTTCTTATTTTATGTATTGTACATTTAAATGTTTATGTTGATTTGGATATGTTTAACATATGTTGGAAATAGTTGGAAAAAGTTATTGTTTGTGGCCTATAGAACAAATTATATTAATTTACAAGTTTTATTTAAAAAAAAAAAAAAGGTATAGAAAAATTTGTTTCATGTAGAAATTATGACTGTCATTACAAAAATAAACAATGTCCAGGACAATTAGTTATCTTTTATTTACTCATTTACAGTTGCATAAAAATAAATAATGTACAGATTTTTTCTTTCCTTTTAAAAAATAAGTGAAAAAAAGTTAAGAAAGAATATATAGAAAACACTAATTTATTAATAAACAATTAAATGCCTCATTATTTTTAAGACATATTTAAATATGTTTTAAGACATATTTATTATCATTAGCCTGCTTCTTCGACAAGATTTATGCATGCACTTGATTGTTGCAGAAAGAAACTTGAGGTGATGATTTATTTAAAAGGACAAATCATTGTAAGCATCACGATTCCCCTGTGTCCGTGTTCATGGACTCTTACTTTGTATGTCTTGTGTCTTGATGATTCTGGTTTCAGTTCCTGTGATTTAGTTCCTTTTACTGTGTTTCCATATGTGACCCCTCACCCAGATCCTACTCACCCCGCTCTGTGCGGGCCTCGAACCCGGGTCGCCAGCGTGGGAGTCAGGACCTCTAACAAGGAGGCTAAAGATCAGAGGAGTGAGGTTTACTTGCACAGCGACTTCTAGCTGGCCTTAGACTGGGTAAACCCAGCCCCATCTGCCGGTGATTTGATGTCGCCCTGCAGCTCAGGCTGGAAACCTGTACATTCCTCTGTCCTGCTTCCGTTACAAATCTGCGGGGACCAATCACACACTGGCTCATCCACCTGGCGCGCTATTGGCCGGTTTAATCCAATCCGATTCCTTTTAACCTCTCGATGATGCTCAATGGCTTCTGTAGTTTAGCAAACAAATCACTCGAGTGGGTGTAAATACCCATATGTAATGCAAATGACTTTGGTGACATCTGGTGTCTTATGTTGGTATAAAATTTACAAAAAAGCAATAATATCAATAGTAACTAGATGGCTATAGTACTTATAGTACATCATCCAAGATGTTCATCATTTCAGGATTTTTCTCCACACAATGGACTTCAGCGGTAATATTATTGTTGAAGTCCAAATCAATGCAGATTCAAAGGGCTCTGCACGATCCCAGCTGAGGAATAGGGTCTTATCTAGCAAAACGATCGCTCATTATCACTAATATTAATAATTAGTATTATTTTATTTATATCGCTATAAAACTAATAGTAAGAAAAGAACATGAAGTATAATGTATTTATTTTATTATAAATAATCCCAAAAGAAAGAGAAGGTTCCTGAACTGATTCCTGATTGGTGAGGTGAAAGGTTAGCCCCGCCCCCTGTTGGAGAGTTCCAGAAGATCGCGCACAAGCAGAAATGTAGAGAGATTGCGAACGACATGAGAGTGAGAGCAGATGTGATTGAGTGATTTGAGTGAGAACAAACTGTTTAATAATCCAGCAATAGATTATTAACAAGTTGAGAAGTAGATTTATGAGGTATTAATTCTTTAAAAAGCCCACGCTTTGAGAAGAGTGCGATGTGAACCTGAACGCGACGAGAAGAAAAGACACTGGCGTGATAGGATCTGAACTAAATCTGTTTCTTTGAGAAAATACTTGTTTTGTCTCTGATTTATATTTCTCCTTGGTGAGTACCAGTTTCTTCATTAGAGATGTATTTAGGTAATGTGGATACTGCTTTTGGACTCTTAATGTGAAAAATACATTTGAAAAAGTGATGAGTGATATAATTTTTTTTTTGAAAATGCTTTAAGTGTTTTCTAATACAATCTGTGAGTGCATATAGTTATGTTTAAATGTTTGAAAGATTATAGTACAATGTAGACAGCACTGCTTTTGTTTGAGGGCTCTTTACACACTCAGGCTCCCCTGTAGAAACGGGCCTGGCCGCTCGCGCCGGGTCTAGACACGGTGAAAGTTCCTGATTGTGACGGATGGCCGAATTTACATGACACATTATAAATTAGCATTATAATCTGCGATAGATACAGTGCCAAAGAGAAGAGGATACAAGGGGATAAAGACAGAGGTAAAGTGATGTAGTGAATGAACAGTTTATCTAATTGCATAATACTAGTAAGATACTATAATTTAATGGCAGTTATTTTTAGCAGTTGCTAGCAGTTGTTGTGAGTTCTCCAGAGGCCGCAGACAGTGTGATTTTATAACAATCATGTCAGTTTTTATACACTTTTATTTTTATCACTATTTTAATTAATGTTTTAATCTACAGTTGTGTAGTTTTGGGGGGGATATGTGGCATTATTAAAATTTATTTGCCAAAATTAGTAATGATATTTATATACGGGTTTATTAAAATAGCAATGTTTTATGTAAAATTCACATTTAAGAAGACATTTCTCAGTTTCATTCATGGTGAAAACATGAAAAAACATGAAACATGCCATAGATTAGTGGAAGATTGCTACCATCAACGGGAAAGCAAACACTTTTGCTTGTGCTCAATGAATAGTTTGTGCATGAATGACATTTGGACGATGACATCACTGTTTTATCCAGAGTGGCTATATTTAAATGAACTAAATTAATAACTTATTTACAACAAAAATAAACCATTACTGAACTTACTTAAGCTGGACTATGACACTATTTCCTTCTAGATCTGCTGTACAGGAGAAGCAAACTTTTGTGTGTTATTTTCCTGTTATCTCTGTAAAGCTGCCTTGAAATAATCTGTATTATAAAAAGCGCTATATAAATAAAGGTGACTTGACTTGAATGCTAGATGTAATGCTCTTGCTATTTGTGTTTAGGCTGTAATGTGTATATATATCGACTGAATGGGATCATGCTAGGGAGCCTATCTTCTTCGAGCATGCTTGGGAGTGATTTCACTCCATGTCTCAGCGGTACAACCAAGGTATGGGATGAATATAATATCAAAAAGATTACAATACACCTTATTGAACATGCAACGCATACTAACGATTGCACGTTAAGCGTTTTATAATGGTTTTCTATGGGTGTTGTTCATAATCTGATGTAATCTGTTTGCCTCTATAAAGTATGCTTTATTAATAAGGTAGGACTATATTGTTTACTAAATTTGGTGCTTCAATATCACTCTCATTAAGCGTCTTAAATGGGGAAGAACGCTTGATTACGCTGCCATTGTCTGTTTTAGCCATAGACAGTATGGTTTTAGCAGAATACTGCCATCTAGTAGTAGCAGGTTTTCTCAGACATCTGTGTGTGGATCGTGCAAGGTGAAACCTGCGAAATGAAAGTCTCAAAATCCAAATGAATCAAATAGGATCGACTCAGAAACGAGTCAATGAATGCATGTGTCACCTCATCCACGAATGCACAGCTTACTTGTTGCATGCACAAATTCTGGCCTACATTAATACAAAACCGAGGTTTTGTATTAACAACTATGTCTCTATTTGTACAAAATGCTACACATTCTGTGGATTCCGCGGATTTTGCACACACAAGTTGTATTGTATTAGTTTAAATGTAGTGACGCACATTTGTGAATTTGTCAAATAGATGGGTAGTTGTGCACACATTAATAATTAGCACCAGACCTATTCATTTGTAGTTGTTTGTGTGTGGGTTGTGAAATCCTTAAAAACCGCGAAAAGAAAGTCTCAAAATCCAAATGAATCAAATGAGATCGACTCAGAAAAGACGTCAATGAATGCACGCGTGTCACCTGATCCACACATGCACATCTTCTTTGTTGCATGTGCAAATTATGATACACTAATACAAAGAAAAACATTTGTATTCACAAAAATGTCTCTATTTGTACAAATTGCTTCACATTCATTCAATTTAGAATTTTGCACACACAAGTTGAAAGGCATGGATAAAACATTTCTGCAACATGTATCAAGTTCATTGATAAGTGTGCTTGCACGTGTAAATCTTTTTGATACTATATTCATCCCATACCAAGGTGTCATTGGAAAGCACTCAGAAATCTTTTCCAATGATGCCAGTTACGAGTCGGTTCGACTTACCTAGACCGAGATAATTTTTGGATACACAAATATATTAGGTCCCATAGCTCCACCCCCAAAGCTCAGAACGACATAAGTATGGTGTCATGTTAAAGGCCTCACCAAGACCTTTCTATTAACACCTCCCATGATTCAATGAGAACTTCTAATTAGGAGATACGCCCACTTCCGGTTAAGATTTAGAGTGTCGATATCTCATGACCCTCACATAACAGAGACATCAGAGTAGACTCCTTGGAAAGGTGAGAACCAAGGAGGTTTCAGGAGTCTACTCTGATGTCTCTGTTATGTGTGGGTCATGAGATATTGGCACTCTAACTCTATATTCTATAATTATAATTCAGCCAGATATCAATATCTCAATATCTTCAAACCACCCAAAACCAGGACCAGACCCCTCCAAAACCACTAAAACCTAACCCAAACCACCCAAAACCACTCAAAACCAGGACCAGACCCCTCCAAAACCACTAAAAATCTAACCCAAACCACCCAAAACCAGAACCAGACCCCTCCAAAACCACTAAAACCTAACCCAAACCACCCAAAACCACTCAAAACCAGGACCAGACCCCTCCAAAACCACTAAAACCTAACCCAAACCACCCAAAACCACTCAAAACCAGGACCAGACCCCTCCAAAACCACTAAAAACCTAACCCAAACCACCCAAAACCAGAACCAGACCCCTCCAAAACCACTAAAACCTAACCCAAACCACACAAAACCACACAAAAACCAGGACCAGACCCCTCCAAAACCACTAAAAACCTAACCCAAACCACCCAAAACCAGGACCAGACCCCTCCAAAACCACTAAAACCTAACCCAAACCACCCAAAACCAGGACCAGACCCCTCCAAAACCACTAAAACCTAACCCAAACCACCCAAAACCAGAACCAGACCCCTCCAAAACCACTAAAACCTAACCCAAACCACACAAAACCACACAAAACCAGGACCAGACCCCTCCAAAACCACTAAAAACCTAACCCAAACCACCCAAAACCAGGACCAGACCCCTCCAAAACCACTAAAACCTAACCAAAACCACCCAAAACCAGGACCAGACCCCTCCAAAACCAGGACTAGACCCCTCCAAAACCACTAAAACCTAACCCAAACCACACAAAACCAGGACCAGACCCCTCCAAAACCACTAAAAACCTAACCCAAACCACCCAAAACCAGGACCAGACCCCTCCAAAACCACTAAAACCCAAAACCAGGACCAGACCCCTCCAAAACCACTAAAACCTAACCCAAACCACACAAAACTACACAAAACCAGGACCAGACCCCTCCAAAACCACTAAAACCTAACCCAAACCACACAAAACTACACAAAACCAGGACCAGACCCCTCCAAAACCACTAAAACATAACCCAAACCACTCAAAACCAGGACCAGACCCCTCCAAAACCACTTAAACCTAACCCAAACCACTCAAAGCCAGGACCAGATCCCTCCAAAACCACTAAAACTTAACCCAAACCACTCAAAACCAGGACCAGACCCCTCCAAACCACTAAAACCTAACCCAAACCACCCAAACCACTCAAAACCAGGACCAGACCCCTCCAAAACCACTAAAACCTAACCCAAACCACCCAAAACCAGGACCAGACCCCTCCAAAACCACTAAAACCTAACCCAAACCACACAAAACCACACAAAACCAGAACCAGACTCCTCCAAAACCACTAAAACCTAACCCAAAACCACTCAAAACCAGGACCATACCCCTCCAAAACCACTAAAACCTAACCCAAACCACTCAAAA
The DNA here is from genome assembly GCA_021464565.1 of Rutilus rutilus. Lineage (NCBI taxonomy): Eukaryota > Metazoa > Chordata > Actinopteri > Cypriniformes > Leuciscidae > Rutilus > Rutilus rutilus. Next base: position 4,006,941 of record JAJAQA010000001.1, on the reverse strand, counting down.
CCAGGACCAGACCCCTCCAAAACCACTAAAACCTAACCCAAACCACTCAAAACGAGGACCAGACCCCTCCAAAACCACTAAAACCTAACCCAAACCACCCAAAACCAGAACCAGACCCCTCCAAAACCACTAAAACATAACCCAAACCACTCAAAGCCAGGACCAGATCCCTCCAAAACCACTAAAACCTAACCCAAACCACACAAAACCAGGACCAGATCCCTCCAAAACCACTAAAACCTAGAATTTCAGGGTCCTACAACATTCCGTCTCCTTACGGACGCGTGACCCTTTTTTGACCTTTTGACCCCTGTCAGCTTATGACATGTTTGAATGAGGCCTCATTAGTTTTAAACACTAAAACGTGTATTAACCCGCCTCTACTGTACTAAGCACACTCAACTGGACACGTCACACTCATTTTCAAGTGATTTCAGTGGTTAATAAAAAAATAACATGAATTAAAAATATATAATAAAGCAAACTACTTATGATGATTTAATCATGGAAAATCAGAAATTATAATATTATAAAATAAAAGTGCAAAATTCTAAAAATTCTAAATGTTATAAATGAATGTTATATTTATATATATTTTCATAAGTGTTTACAACACATATAAATGTTGCTTGCCCACTAGAGGGAGACACAGGATAAGGATGGAAACTATGAATGGAAATAATCGCATTGATCTAGTAAACTAATTATCATGATTTGGTAACATTAACGAATGAAAAAAAAAATAATAATAATATTATAAAATAAAAGTAAACATTTCTAAAAATTCCAAGTATTATAAATGCATGAATGTTATATTTATATATATTTTATAATTATATGTTATTTTCATAAGTGTTTAAAACACGTATAATAAATAAATGTTGCTTGCCCACTAGAGGGAGACACAACATAAGGATGGAAACTATGAATGGCATTAATCACATTGATCTAGTTCATTTTTATAACTTATGGTGTACTGACAGAATTGTTTTATACAATTAGTATACATAGAATCTGTGAAATGCTTATGGATTATTAAATGTTATAACATATACACATATGTTATGTTTATAAGTATTTATACCATATATGGTGCACTTATTATAAATGTTGTAAATACTGATTTATTTTTTCACACAGGTAAAGGATTCACACAGGTAAAGGATTCACACAGGTAAAGTAATCAACAGGTTTATTTGCAGAAGTATGTGATCGCAGCGATGGAAGCAGGAGAGTAACTGATGAATACAGTGTTTAGGATAGATGTCTGTTCTGAAATGGAGATCGAGGCAATGACTGAAGACGGATGAAGGAAGCAGATGACTGAAGACAAGTTGTTCAGGTAGGTATCGTGCAGGTAAGGAGTCAGGTAAGTGCATGCAGGTGAGGGCCAGAGAGGATGATGGGAAATGTAGTGAGGAGGTGGTGACTAGCTGGTGACTGTGACAAAGTGCACCATAAGTGAGTAAAAACCCTCACCATTTATCCGGGCATGGGGCCGGCACTGACCTTAAATATAAATAAATAAAAATATAACTTTAAAAATAAATATTTTGTAAAAATGAAACATAAATACACATACTACCACTAAAAACATTTTTTTTTAAATACAAAAATACAAAATATGGGCTAACTTTACATCTAAAAGAGTGAAGTGAACTTTTGAACAAAAGAAATGGACTGGGGCGTACTCGTCCAGCCACTCGAGATCTAACCCCTCCCCACGGCACGATTTACGACTCACCCCACAGTCAAATACTCCTGATCAACAATCTAAGATTGTGTACAGATCCAAAGGACTTAAACAAAGCAATCCAGCGAGAGCATTGTAGACTTCCAACAAAATCAGATATAACTAGTTCAATGAGTGGAGCATGTTACTTTTCTAAATTGGATCCTCATCCGGGTTTTATCAGATAGTGCTAGACGAGGAAAGCGCAAAGCTGCACCTTTAACACGCATTTGGAAGGCATTGTTTCCTAAGGTTACCGTTTGGCATCAGCTCAGCCCCAGAAGTATTCCCCAGAACCGTGCGGCAGCTACTCCTACTTTTCGAAGGAGTAGGAGTTGATGATGTAGTAGCATGGGGCCGCACTAAGGAAGAGCACGATGCAAGACTTCGCAGGGTCCTAAATCAAGCACAAAGAACAGGGTTAAAACTGAATAAAAAGAAGTGTCAGTTTGGTGTAAGAGAAATCACACACCTGGGAGAGAGACTGTCTGAAGAAGGGGTACAGCCGGACAGAGAAAAAATCCAGGCAATTGAGGAAATGCCGGAACCAAGAGACGAGAAAGACCTGCAGAGAGCCTTAGATCAATTACACATACCTCTGCTTAGCCATGAACTGGTCGAAAGCTGATGACGTAACATCCGCCGTAGGCCCCCCCTCACGTGATACTGATTGGTCGATTGATAAGCCTAAATCTGATTGGCTAAAGAGTACGACTCCTCTGTGTAGGGAGGAGTGCGCTGCCAGGAAAGTCTCAAAAACACACACACACACAACCAAGGCGATTCACACACGTGAATGACGATTTGCACATTCACATTCAAGGATAAACTCGTACATTTTAAACATTCAAAGGTTTTTGTGCACAGTTGTATTTCAACGAATTGTGTTTAGCATTTGTGAAAATATATTTTACGAATATATCATTTTATTTTGTGCACGTGAATTGCTTTTTGTGAATGTATATTTTTTTCACGCACGTGAATTTTTTTTTGGGGGGGTACGTGAATTAGGTTTCATGCATGTGAAACTGTCTACGCATGTATGAATCTTTTTTTTGCGTGAATAATATTTGAGACTAATCTGCTTCCATAAGCAGGTGTCGCTGTGTGCATTCTGTTGTGGCAATTTTTCATTAAACAATCATCAACTGCGTAAGAGACACTCTGAAATTCAAATGATCATTAAAAAAGTATTTTATTCTTGCAAGAAGGCCCAGTTGCCACACAGAAGTCATTAGTACAGTCTGTGGAACAAGTGCGACGAAGGGAGGGAGGGCAGAGGAGCCTTTATATCTTTTCCAAGGTCTCTTACAGGCCGGCTCTTATCTATAGAAGGGAAGGTTTCTCTGCTAGTGACCTAATCCTGCTGAGTTTATTCCTACAAACTCAGAAGTCCCAAATGGGACCACCTCTGATCCCAAGGGGTCAGAGGTTCCTTTTACAGCTGTCTCCCCCTTTGTCTCACAGTGTTCACATTAATCATTATATTGAAAAATCAGGAGCACACCTAGAGTGTGAAAATTAAAATTCCCATTACAATCCCCCCTTTTTATCATTCATTGATAACTGATCAATCAAAAAACATCATACTAATACTACAACTCTGATCACTCTTCTTAAACTTGCAGGAACAGAAAAAGATTAAAATGAAATAAGCTTAGGCTGTTCTGTAAGGATAGGCCCTTAATTTTATAGCAAGCAAGTAAAGGTTTATATAAGGCCGGGCTAGGTGGATAAGCACTGTTATCGCACCCCCAACACAAGGTCGGACCCTCAGTCACCTCAATATAAACAAGAAATAGAATAGATTATATTTAGAAAGAAAAACATCATTAGGAAAAGATAAAAGTAAGATAAAAGTCCCTCATTTCAAACTCTGTCCTTGTACGCCACCTCGTGACACGGATGGCTGCTGTTTTTAACCCTATTTACACATTATCATCGTCCTTAGAAAGAAAGAATTTAGAAAGTAAGAAAATAAGAAATTGAAAAACACCCCCCAATTTACCACATTACTGTAGCTTCTGTTACTTGTATCATCTGCCTAATTTTGTTCATCCTTCGGATAGGCTGTCATTTTCGCCAATTGAACAGACATTCCAGTACTCGTATTCACCCATGAATAACAAAATTATCAGAATAACATATACAATCATTAGATTTATATCAATACTAAGCCCTAGTTTGATTCAATCAAATAAAATCATCAACAACCGTCACAAAACAAATTAATCTGCTAAACTTAAACCATTAGTTGGTCCACACCCTCCTCCAGGTGTGTTGATCATCTCGTTCGCCCCATGGACATTCCGTCTTCACCAGGGTGACTCTTTGCGAACCGTCCTTGATCCCTCACTGCCCTCCGCGTCGGCGCGTGGGGTTGCTGAGGTTGGTTGGTGTAGTCTAAGGTGAGAGGCTTGGACCCAGGTGTCACCCTCTCCGGACATTTTTCCGATCCTTACGGGATTTTCCCTCAGATCCCGACTGCACCTCCACTGGAATCAACCATTTGCTGTCTGCTGTCACCTGTGAATGCAGACCCTAGCTATTTTGTTAGTGACCGCTTGTCTAGCCGGTCGTCCCTTTTGGTGTGACCTGTGGAATCAACTTTGCTCATGTCAACAAAACAATATTTATACATTTGGAACAGAATCAGTTCTGTTCGACAATCCATCCTGACATTCTGCAAAGGGAAAATTTTAAGTTATGCGCTGCGCAAGGTGTGGCCTTTCATTCTGCCCTGTATCATAAGTCTGCATGCTCTGTAAAGAAAAACAAATGTCGAGCTTATTATCAGATAGTAAAGTACACATAGTTTCTTTTGTCTGCTGTGCTGCCGTGGCCTTCGCTGCCGCATCTGCCCTGGCGTTCCCTGTTGAAACGGTCCTTGTTTTTAGCACACTTACAGACAGCAATTTTGTTAGGGAGAAGAACGACTTCTTGCAGGGCTTTTACCCAGTTAAACCCTGTGTCCTCCCAGCATTTATCGTCCCACCTGTTCGATTGCATTCAGCAAATTTGAACCCCTTGGTATGGCAATTGCTACCATCCCCCTTTTGATGCATGATGCACAACAGTGTTTGGGTAAACAAAGTTTTCAACTAACCCAAATGTTGTCCTTCAGCCAAATTTCCCCCCAGACATCTTTCTCTGCCTCTGAAACAAAACATTACGTAAGCCACAATCAGTTCTTCTTATCTAATAATTTGAAGGGCACTGGCCCTGAGTCTCACTGCTTTTCAGGCCTGTTATTTGGTCTCTTAAGTCAGTCATCTACAAACATTTTCCAATGTCAAAGTCATCAATTGTTTCTATCAGGTCAGGTCGTGGTGTACAGACTTGGTCAGTATCAGTCAAACAACATTCTCCTCCCTTTGTTCACAATAATCTACAGAGCTTGATGACCAAATTTCTTTCAAATTTGTCATTTGCCTTAACCCATCTGTAATGATAAAACTCTCGTTCCAGAGGTTAATGACACATACATAGACACTATTCAGACTTACCAAGACCTAGTCCATTCACCCTCAAACACACACACACACATACCTGACTATATGTTAAATGCTCATTTTCAATATTCACATCTTTTTCTAAAAAGATAAACGTTTATAATAAGATTTTAAACTTCTCATTTTCCTGTAGCTTTTATCTAATTCTACATGGTCTCTTAACCAGTTTCAAAGCACGTTTGTTCATTATTCATTTTCTCTTAGAAAAGTCAGCTGGGTTGTTTTGGTTCATTATCATTATTTTGCTTCAGCTTGCTTTAGCAGGATAACAGAAAGACAGACAGAGTACCCTTCCTCCACTCAGCAGTCTCTCTCACTATTCACAAATAATCTTTTCAACAGCCTCCTAAGACTGTAATTTAGACAAAACATAATAATAAATTCATTACAATAACCTTTGACCATTAACCTTTATCCAGACTTTTCTTGAATCTACAAAAGCGGTCTTCATCTTTAGCCACCACCATGTCTAACGACCTTCAGGAGTTAAAACTTTCTTACAGGCATATTATTTCAATATCAACACTTCCATAATTTTCCCCTTGCCCATAAGGCAACCAGCATCGTGTTCCTGACATAAATTAAGTTTTGTTACTGTCTCCACAACAAATAATGACAATCACCTCATGGTCTCAGCTGGCTCTTGAAAGCCCATTCCCGTTAGCTCTTTATCTTTAATCTCCATCAGGGTGTGTCCCCTGGCATCGTTGCAGTGATGGAAACGCGGTTTTCTGGTGAGTGGTATAGAGGAACTCACATTTTGTGGGTCAGACTGCCATGACTCGTCCCAAAGTAAGGGTTGAAATTAATTTCTGCTTACTCTCAATATCTTTCTCTGGAATTCAGTTTCGGCCTGGAAATTCCTCAACCTGTTAGGTCTCAATTTCCTGCCCTTTTAAAAACTTCCTTCCCTTGATCAATTATTTCAGCCTTGAATTAATCTTCTATACGAGTACTATTTGGCAAAGCGCCCAGCAGCGATGCCATCCTGCTTTGGGCGTCCATCCTTTTAAAGCCTTTGGAGAATCTTACCCGTCATCGGATATACACCTCACGCATACTGGTCATCGCGGTTATTTTCATTTTCTTTTTTTCATCATCACGCAATCAGTTGTCTTCAACAGAACCCAGCTGTTTTCTGGAGCTCAGGAAAGTCACATTCAAGAGTCACCTCACCCGGACTTGCCTAATAGTGTTAACACAGGGAGACAGGTTACTAACAGCAGTATTTAATCTCTAAAATCCATTAAACATCTTCAAATCAGCAAAATCTCAGTGAACTTTAATCACATCTGTCTATTCAGTGTACTGTTACATCTGTAGCCGGAGCCATCGGCCCTGTATCATGGTGGAAGCTAAGATCAGACAAAGAAGTTACTGGCCCTGAATTAAACTAGTCAAAAACGTCACTTCTATTGTTTAAGACTTCTTTAAAGTTTTACTTTTAAAACATATGCCCTCTAAGTATAAAATCCTGTAACATTATTTCTTTTAACATCTCCATGTCTATGATTTTTCAACTGAAACACTGTGCCTTACTATATTATGACACAGGCTCAGATAACAGCCTTTAGCTGACATTGAATGAGAGAGACTCTGAGGCATTCAGGACTGGTACAGTGCACTCTCATAAACTTCTAAAATCAAACTTTATCTACCATCTTTTAACTCTATCCCAGCGTAAGGCATCTTTGCCAGAATTTACATGTATTTTTTTAAACAACCATAATTTACATTTGTCTTTTGCCCACATCAGGGAATTTAGACATTACAAATTTCACTCAGATTGTGTCTCTGTCGCACTGGACGTCTCAGCCACAGCACACACCAGATTCAGATAAGCAAACTGTTTCAGCCAATCACAAGCTTATCTTTTGAAAGCAAAACATCAGCTCTTAGTTCTTTCATGGTCAACTATTCCTCCACGTTCAAAACATTAACAAACTGTTTGTTTAATCAGATGCCTTTCTACACATTTTACATTTAGCAACTATTAATCCAGTAATACTGCTTTTACTTATTTGATCACATTTCATCTCAATTTTAGTTGTCAAGTTCTCAATTACTTCAATGTTTTGTTTTCTAGGAGTTTATCAATCTCCTTTTAGGATTCACACTAACTTTTGAGGCTGCCCTCTCTGCTTGTGATACATTTTACAAGTTGTCATTTTTAAATCATCCGTGAGATTAGTCCCTCTATATCATCTAAAACCTTATCAAAGCGTTTCATTCACTATCATCCTTTTAGTTACCGGTACTTTTAAAATATTTTGCAACTCATTTGTTGGAGTCATCTGTAATTTTACATCAACCTGTATTCATCAATTCACTAGCTCTTTCCTTCAAAAGGATTCCCTTAAGACTTAAATCTTTCAACCTTCTTTTAACCTTCAATCTTCTTACGACTTCCATCTATCAACTTTCCTTTAACTTTCTTTCACGTTCTTTTCACCTACTTTAGCACTGCGTTCACATTCTTAGTTCTTTCTCAGACGAAAACTTTAATATCATCATTTAAACACTGATCTACTTTCAAACCCACATTAATACACGCCACTTTCACGTTATCACTTTCTTTTCTGAGTGTCCATTTACAATTACGGGCTAAATGGCCCTGCTGACCACAATTAAAACACTCACTTTGTCTATAGTTTGATCATTGAGCTTTCAAACGGCTCCAACTTACTGCACACCCTTGAAGCAGTGTGTCCCCATCAGGAATGTAAACAGAGCCACTGATAAGCAGTTCTCTGTATTCTTTTACACCAGTGGCGGATTCAATTGCAATAGCCAAATCATAATCTTCATCATTATCATTGGCAGCACATTCATTTTCATAAACTGCACAGAAAATCATTCAACATATTTTCTTTTTTAACTTCACATTTCTTTGAAGTCAAAGCTTCAGAGCACAGCTGCTTACAGCGTTTGCTCTCTTCTGTCTCACTGTTTGTTTCAGGACTCTTCATAAAGTATAAAATTTGTACTAAATGCCATCAATTTCATTAGCACTGGTTGGAAACAGTATTCCTCTATCAAATGGTTCAACTTAATGTTATCATTATTTTCTCAGTCCCACTTATCTCTGCTGTTTCACACACTTTCAGGTGCCGTGGGCACAGACTTTTCACATACTTCACTCTGCTTTTCATTCAAACCAACATTCAACCATTGCTTCACAGTTTTTTACACACGTTTTGCACAGGCACAACTTTCCTATGTCTAACATGCCCTTTTCCCCATAGTTTTCTTCATTGCACAGTACACTGGTGTGCAACATTTACTGTTGGATGCTCCCATGATGGCTGTTTTGTTTCTTTCACTGCTGCCTGTGGCTTTCTCAGCGCGCTTTAACTTTTCACCCAAAGTCAGAAGGGTTGAAATTAATTTCTGCTTACTCTCAACATCTTTCTCTGGAATTCAGTTTCGGCCTGGAAATTCCTCGACCTGTTAGGTCTCAATTTCCTGCCCTTTTAAAAAACTTCCTTCCCTTGATCAATTATTTCAGCCTTGAATTAATCTTCTATAACGAGTACTGGCTTCGGTCCGGACAATATCTTGACCTTTTGTGGTCTCAATTTCCGTCCCCTACTTAAAAGCCTTTTCCCTCGTACCACAGCTTTAGTTTCAGTTTTCAAATACAGCCATTATGGTCCATCACAACATTTTCTTTTCAAAAATTCTTTTCAAAACCCCAAAAGTAAATGAATTTACTGTCTCTTACCAGAGATTTTCTGTCGCCACTCGGGTTCTTTTTTTGAGTTCCCTCTGGAAGTCCTCCCCGGGTCTGAAGCGGCTGGTTCTCCTTCTCTCAATATTTTTCGAGGTGAGACTGAAGCCTGTTGCTTTCAGGGCGTTTTCCCTCCACCGTCCGCTGATCAGACCCGGAAAGCCCTCAAGGAAAACTCATCCCATACTCTGACACCAAAATTGTTGTGGCAATTTTTCATTAAACAATCATCAACTGCGTAAGAGACACTCTGAAATTCAAATGATCATTAAAAAAGTATTTTATTCTTGCAAGAAGGCCCAGTTGCCACACAGAAGTCATTAGTACAGTCTGTGGAACAAGTGCGACCAAGGGAGGGAGGGCAGAGGAGCCTTTATATCTTTTCCAAGGTCTCTTACAGGCCGGCTCTTATCTATAGAAGGGAAGGTTTCTCTGCTAGTGACCTAATCCTGCTGAGTTTATTCCTACAAACTCAGAAGTCCCAAATGGGACCACCTCTGATCCCAAGGGGTCAGAGGTTCCTTTTACAGCTGTCTCCCCCTTTGTCTCACAGTGTTCACATTAATCATTATATTGAAAAATCAGGAGCACACCTAGAGTGTGAAAATTAAAATTCCCATTACAATTCCAAACCTGGAGAAATCAACCACTTTTACACACATCAGGCTGGAAAGCTTTAAAGCTTCATGAAGCTTCATCTCACCATCACTACCTTCAGGTTCACTCAGCTCAACAGTTATACGCTATATTAGCAATAATGATTATTTTCATCCTTTATTCTGAGCCCTGTCTGAAATGACTGGTGTTAGTGCCGTGTCCCTTAAGGCTTGGTTAATGTCATTGCATGTTTTGAAAACATTCATATATAACCATCATTTACAGACAAAGCATTATGAAGTTATTCTCTTACGGTTTGTGATGCTGCTGTCAGATCAGTACAGTTCTGCTTCACGTCTCAACTAAAGTTTCTTCACAAACTGTGCATTTCCCCTGTGCACTTCAGCGCTATACAGAGAGATATATAAGTTGCAGGGCGAGCTCAACCTAAAGCCTAGTTTGAGCTTGGCCTGCGAACTTAAAGGGATAGTTCACCCAAAAATGAAAATTCTGTCATCATTTACTCTCCCTCAAGTTGTTCCAAACCTGTATGACTTTCCTTTCTTCTGCTAAAACACAAAAGAAGATATTTTAAAGAAGGTTGGTAATTAAACAGTTGCTGGTCCCCATTGACATCCATAGTATATTTTTTTCCTACTATGGAAGTCAATGGGGTCCATCAGTCGTTTGGTTACCGACTTTCTTCAAAATATCTTCGTTTATGTTCAGCAGAATAAAGAAAGTCATACAGGTTTGGAACAACTTGAGTAAATGATGACAGAATTTTCATTTTTGGGTGAACTATCCCTTTAAAGGTCATAGGAAGAGAGTGTGTGTGTGTGTAGCTATCGCTACATGACATGTTTAAGGGTGTTAAAACCACATGTGTTTTTGAAGAGAACTTGGAACATCTCTAGATTCACAGATAGAAAAGGTGTGAAGCCGAAGAGGGTCAAAGGGAACAGGGGAACTTTCCATATAGAGCTTTTGGTGTGTGTGCTGCGTAAGACATGAGTGATAAGATCTGTAGATAATCTGAATATGTGCTTTCACAAGCTTATGTTAGTGAAGGGACTCGGATAAGTCCCAACCTTTACCTTATAAGGGAATTAAGTGTACTAAGATGAAAGCCCATAGATAGAAGGCGGCCCAAAAAAGAGGGTTTTTTCGGGTCCACAACTCGGGTGAAGACTCTCATGTGTTTATTATTCTGAATCTTTTTAATAAAACAAAGTCATGTTGTGGTGATTCGTAAAACTTGTTAAACAAGTCTCAGAGTAATTTTCCCTATTATTATTTCATGAATTTAGTAATGAAATATTAATGCTAGCGAACGCCCAGTGCATTCGAACTCCAGATTGATCTGGTTCGAGGCTCCGCCGTGTGTGTGTCTGTGTGCGCGTGTGTGTGTGTGCCGAGGACCCTGAATCGACATCAGACATCCCTAATCTGAAAGGTAAGGGAAATGTTTAATTTAAACAGATTATGATTATGTCTGAGAATGATTTATGTGTTACAGCGGTATAAAAATGCAACAAGCTTCATGTATTGAGTGTTGGCTGTAAACCCGTGATCCAGGAACATCCGGATTAAATAATCAGATTCTAAATATATAGTACTTGTAATTAGATTACATTACATTTTAATATACTTGTAGTCAGACTACAATTACTTTGTGTCACAGACATCGCTGGTGAAATAAACATAAAGCCTAATGTTGCAGTGTATGATGGGAACCACCAATCAAAGCTCATCCGTCCTTGTTGTGCATACAGTTCGACACAACTACACAAGCATTTTTTTTAACCGAACGTTAACGTTACTCTGTCAACAGCCTATTGTCTAAATTACCGAGCTAACAGAGCTACGTAAACTAAGAGCGAACATGAGAGCACCCGACGGCAGACGTCAATAAAGCAGCGTAATGGAATAATCTCCCGATCAAACTCCGCTTCCCAAAGTTTATAAACTGCCTCAGGAACCCAGTTAAGATACAAAAATCTATTCAACAAAAATAGCGATGCAGTTAAGTGTTTTTCACTCGGCTCAGCCGAACCCTCTCTGTTGCTGTGTGGAGCAGCCTGTGTCCGTCACTCACTCATCCGGGCATGCACTGCGGTCTCATGAGGAAACGCAGCTTTTTGACAAAGTTTTTCTTGTTCCCGAATACAAAACATGTTATTTGTGCCTTTCCGAACACCATATTCGGGTTCGTCTCCACCCCGATGCAATGTCTATTATTTTCTAATTTGATCTTTCAACTTGTCTGATTATCTTTATTAACTGCTGTGCACGATTAATCGGTTCGTCTCGAGGGGGTTGAGTCCTGGTGGAAGACCTTCACCAGCGTCTTTCTCTCCTTCTTCACCGTCTTGCGAGATCTCTTTGCGTGGTTCCTCTGGAGGTGTTCAACTACAAGATCGCCCATAACAATCTCAACTTTGTCCAACACTCAACACATTACATGGGGTTTTTGTAGAGGAAAGTTGAGTGTCACTCAGAGTCAAGACCATTCAAGACCACAGAGCAAAATCCTCAGTGTTAAAGTACACAGTTCAGAGTCTATATGAGCCCAATCTACAGAGAGGACAAAGTTACACTGGTATAGTGTCACTATATAGCAACGGATGTAAACACTCGGTTGGTCAGATGAGAGGAAGTGAATAACCACAGGAGGAGCTGATGATGTTTAAAGGAGGAGCTGTAACTATATATAATGAAGAGGAAGACTGACAGAAACAGAAAATGGCTGATAAGTGTGATCTGTGTCTGCTGGGACTGATCATTCTCTCTTCACTTCTCACAGGTAAAGAAATCTATATTTTCTCTAAAGACATTTAGTGGAATTAGTCTGGAAAGAGTTCATTTGAACATGCTCAGTTTATTCTTGCACACATTCACGTTGTGATCTCAGAGTTGTGTATTGATACACACAGATCATACTGTATTATTCCTGATACTGGACATAGTGTCACTCAAACATCTGATGATGAAGAATTATCTTCATATTAAGAGTGTGTCAGTGATTTGAACAGCTCTCTGATAAAGACTAATAGTTTATTCTGGAGAGTGTGTTGTTTGCTTTAAGCCAGGAAAAATACTATGATTTAAAACTTCTGCTTTTTATGCTGGTGTGTTTTATGTTTCATTTATTAATATATATCATAATGATCACTGAGATATACTGTGTTTCAGGAACCAGTGGATATGATCATGTGTTCATCAGTTCTGGTGAAAATGTCTCTATGTCCTGTAATAAAGCTCTTTCTGACTGCAAATCAACTACATGGATCTACGAGAACAGCTTCAGTGATCCAGCAGTTGAACTGATTACTGGAGGGATAAAGAATAAAGACACAGAGAGACATGAGAGACTGAGTCTGGAGTCTGACTGCTCTCTGAACATCAAGAACGTCACAGTAGAAGATTATGGATTATACAGATGCAGACAATATGTGAATGGAGAACAACAAGGACCTGATGCTGATGTTTTTCTGTATGTTCTTCATGGTAAGTTTATGATTATGTGGTCAATTTAAAAAGAGCAGATTCTCCCTTTAAACTCAGATGATGATTGAAGAGTCTGTGATTTGTGTCTTGTGTTCAGTTTCAGTGTCTCCATCATCATCATCATCTTCATCATCATCTTTATCATCCTCACAGACTGAGATCAGTCCAGGCCGCTCTGTGACTCTCTCCTGTCAGTTGTATTCATATTATAGATTCTCCTGTTATGATTGGGTCAGTTATGAGGGAGTTGAGCTGTTGTGGGTGAATCAGGCTGGTGTTGATCTGAAGACAGACTCCAGATATCAGATATTATCATCATCAGATCTCTGTATCATCACTCTGACTACAACACTCCTGAATGAAGATGACAACAGAGAGTGGAGATGTCAGCTTACTCGCAGAAATCAACTGGAGACCTCAGTCAGATACACTGTCAAGTATTCAGGTGAGAAAACACTCTTTTCTGACAGATTTGTGAAAACTTCCACAGATTGGCTCTACTCTTTCTGATGGCTTCATACGTTTTGGAGTTGGAAAATATTAGTGGTCAAAGTCATAAACTGCATAACAATCCTCATAATTCCCAATATTGGCCTCCTACATGGGTCATACATGATATATTGCATAAATCAGACGAGTGTATTAAAGCCTAGTATGACCCATGTAGGAGGTCGGCTTTAGGAATTATAAGGCTTATGTCCTTCATTCAAGCTGAAGGTTTATTTGCAGAAGCTCAACTGTGTTTCACTCTCATATAAACCAGGAATAAATTATACAGTAATACAGTTATACAGTTATACAGTAATACAGTACAGTCTCTTCTCAACTACTGCCATTCTCCTCCTGACAGCTTGAGAGTGAAGTAAGAAGATAATAGATGACAGACTCGTGCACATATTCATCATTTCTGTGATGTGAAGCTCCAGTATTATGTGATGATGATGTTGTGTATATGTGGCATTATGTGTTGAACTGAACTAACAGACGTGATCCACAGATCCAGCTGATACAGCATCAGAAACTGAAGTCAGTGTGACTGCTGGATCATTATACAGAGGTACGACACGTTCATTTATACTGACAGCTTTATAACATTAAACTATCAGTCAGTCTGTAAATGCTTCATCAATAACTGTTGATAGTTGAATACCCTTGACTTCAGTCATGTACAGTTTCTCTTCTTCCTCTCATGTTTCCTGCAGTGATTGTGATTATTGTTGAGATGGCAGTGTTTGCTGCTCCTACTGTGATTCTTCTTCAGATCATCTGTGCAAGAAGAGCTGGTGAGTTTTGAGCCGCACACAATCTGATGATTCACACTCATCTGATCTGGAACAATCTGCAATCATGATAAAAACACATACGAGAGGTCAGTCAATGCTTTTATTTTGCAGGGAGGAAGGACTCGAAGCACCCAGAGGAAATAGAGATGCCCACAATATTAGAATAAAATACTGATGAGTTTAGAGACAATCTGCAGCAATATTTACAATAGCAAAAACTTACAGAGGATTGTTCATTGTTTTATTTTCTTCTTCTCAGAAAACAGAGAGAAAACTCTGAGCACTTATAGTGACATAATCAAGTTTAGATTAAAATGTGTGTTTGTTTTCACGGATGGATTGAACATTACATGTACTGCTGAAGAGCCATCCCTAAGAATGAAGCAGATGTATTTCTTGCCAGGGCTGTTTTTTTTCTGAGACTCTCTTCTCTCCAGAGAGCTCTTTAGTGTTATGCTTGAAGGGTGCCAGTACTTCAAGGCTTTCAGAAATTATGTCAAAATCAGCACTTGAAAGTGGCATGATGTCGCTTGACAAACTAGCCAAAGCAGCACCAACAGGCTATCTGAGGTCAATGAGTGTTTGCAGCAGATCATGCGTGCTGTTCCACCTGGTGTCCACTTCATGGAGAAGCTTCAGGGGCTGGCTGCCCATCCTTTCCTGGGCAAGGATTAGCTTTTCAGTGGCCTTAGTGCTGCTCCTGAAAAAAGTCACCAGTCTCCTGGCTCTGCTACGGATGTCTGCCAACACGTCATGTTCTTCAACTGCCCTCTTAACAATGAGGTTGAAGGTATAAGCAAAGCAAGGAAGATGGCGTAGATCCCAGCTTCTGAATTCCTGACACCATGTCAGTAACCATTACACGACTCTGTAACCATCACTGCAATGGTCTCATATGCAGCAAACCCAGTCGGCAGCTGCCATCAGACCCAAGAGTCTCTGAAGCGTTTTCAGGGCGACCGCTCTGCCCTTCACAAAAGAGGCCAGTGTATCGTTAATGGACTGGATACTCTGTTCTGATGAGCTCGAGAGTCCAAAATCATACCCAGAAAATCTATCTGGAAACTATCTATATACGAAAATCTGGAATTTCATTTGAAATGTGGTGTGCTTTTTATTTTGATCTATTCTTATTTTCAACCACTCTTAGTTTCAAGTATTTACTTTTTTATCTAGCCTTTGTTGAGAACTGCATTATTATTATTTTTGTCTTGAACAATGATTCAATTAAAATTGATAGTGAATACAAAACCAAATGAGTGAAAAATGTGTTACTGTCTGACACATTCTGAGTGCAGTGTGAATAACTAAATCCTCTGCTGAATGCATATTTCCAAACAATTACATTATATAATGTACAAAATACATTATATGGGTTATGTTTTAAAACCAATACCATCATTATTCCATGGTATAATAAAAAAGAATGCATTCATATCTGAAAACTACATGTCTTATTGTACAGTGCCAAGATAGTATTTATATTCCAGTGCCAAGATAGTATTTATATTCCAGTAATGAACAATGTGACTAACACTTTTTGTTTGTGTGGACCGTTTATCAGTTTGGACCAGTGCAGCGCGAGCCTGATCAAGCAACACTGTAACTGCGAGATCCAGTAAATAAAGCATTTGAATTCGCCACTGAAGTAATAACATCGCTGCGAGATCTAGTGAGAAATATTCACATTTCTCCGTTATTAACGGATCAAACAGTGCTGACGTAGAAACCAGGAATAAACATTGTGTAATGAATGAACGAACTATCCAGTGTCCACAGATCAGCAACATTCACCATGGCTTTACTGTAGTAACACTAACTGCAACCATGGAAGTTTGGCATTTTCCACTAAGGCCCAGTATGCATCCACCTCCCTGCAACACTGACTTTCCTCAGCTGTAAACATTGCCTCGCATTTCCCACACAAGCACCTATGGAACAAAAAATTTATCAGGAATAAATATCTCTCTGTCTCTCGATGAGAAACCGCTAAGTTAAATCACGTAACGTTAGTCTGGGCGGATATTAATGAGCATGACAAACGCCTGATCAAAGCTTAGTTTCTGTTATTGTAAGTTCCAATATGTTCTGTCTAACATTAATCCTGGCCTGTCCCTGCTCTCTTGGCAGCCTAGCAGGCTCATAATTGTATGGCTGTGGTTCGTCAACAATTTCCTCAGCATCCGAAATGTCATCAATCTATTTTTCCCTGTTGTTTGAATGGACCGCTCTCCCTCGCGCTATGTCACGACTCTCGCCCGTCACGCCCATTTTCAGATGCGGAAGTAAAATTTTCTCACAAAAACGACTCCAGAAGCCACTGTAGTGTATTTATAATTTTTTTTTAAAGAAAATCTAGTTCCTACATTATTTTTCTATACATTAACTTGTTAGGTCTTCTAACCTGCAAGATGCTCTTTAAATGCTTGAACCCCGATAAATGCTGCTTGCAGCTTTAATTTAAAATTGGAATTTCTCTGAAATTAAAAATCTTTGGGAACTTTTGGGATACTGGAAGTACACAACTGCAGGAAATATCACACTTTGCAAGTGATTTTTGGTCATTTTATAAAAAATAAAACTTACATATTGTAGCTTTAAACACCTTACGTTTTGATTCCCTGTTAACTGTAGTAACAAACTGTCCGAATAATATACCCATTTGTTGACATTTAGCAAGAAACCTTATAATTTAGAAAATAAAATCGTATGTCAGAGGTTATGTCTACCTTCAACAATAGGGGTGTCCTCCCTTGAGATGTAGCCACATCCTCCAGTGTCATAGCATCAACCAAAACCATTGTATCATTTAAAGAAATAGTGTATCTTTAATTAAAGACCATTGTCATGCTCTTAAAGTGTTAACCCATTGAGCACAGTAAATCATACTAAACGGCCCACTTTGCCTGCATTCACCCTACATTTATTTTTAAGAGTGCATTTACTATTGGAAGCTATGGCCAAAAAGCCTCTGAAAAGACCAAGAAAAAAAAAAAAAAAAAAACATGGGAATGTTCAGGTTATGAAATATACTTTAATGTAGGACACATACAAAGAATACACAAGGAAAATCATGATTAGCCTATTTGAATCTGCCCTTCCTCCATATCCGACGACTCATCTTTGACTCTCAGTGCCTTCCTCCACATATTTTCTTGGGGGGCACTTCAGTCTTCTGCCACAGACTTGGAGTAGTAATACCAATCACACCGAGAGCAATTATCGGTCCAGCATTCCCACTGAGTTTACTCTCCTCATCTGAACCCATTCCCAGATCATCCTCCTTCTCATGAACCGCCACTGCACGTCCCAGAATGGAATAAGGCCCAAAGAGCTTGGCGTCTGGAAGCGTCAGGAACTGCCTTATAACTCCTTTCTCGGAAGCAAAGTTGCCCAGGTCTCCAGGGTGATGAGGGTGGTCAACGCCGTTTGGATTATAATGAGGACCAACAGTGATGCAGCCTTGACTGAGGTCTCCATACTGATGGATGTGCATGGCACGCTCTTGACGATCGATGGCAGGCAAACCACGGAGGTTGATTTTCACTTCTAAATCTCCATTGGGGAAGACCTGCTTGAAGAGGATTTGCCCAAAGATCTTTGGCTGGTTAAGTGGCAAATTGGAGCTGGGGGTTACTTCACAAGTGGCATAGATTGTGTTGTCAAACTCCACGACTTCCGGCTGTGGAGCTTCGGCAGGCAAACACTCCTCGTTGTGGAACTCTCCTCCTTGTATATGCAGCACCAGCAATATCAGAGGGAATATTAGGATGATTTTCTCCATGTTGATCTTTAAAGCCTACAATGAAGAGTGGATTCAGTGAAATCATGCCATTTGGTTTAAGAATGTAATATTTTTGATAAAAGGTCAAAGCTTTGTTGCAGGGAACTTTGAGAATGGAAGTTGCATTAGGTAAAATAGCACAACCAGATTAGTTTGCAACGGAAAACCATACAAGAACCCAGACAGCAACCAGATCCGGCCCACATCTGGGCCGTGTGTAATCCATGTGTACCAGATGTGGGCCGACACCATGTTGCTGTCTAGAAAACTATAATTTTTGAATTGCTATGTACCCTTGTGAAAATAATAAAATAAAATAAATGCACTTATTGGTATTGGATGTGTACTTGTACAAAAAAGTAATGCCAAACTAAGAGTTTTACTTTAAAGTACATTATGTTTTAAAAATCTTTTTGTTGTGCTTTAAAGTACACTTAATTTGATCTGTTGTAGCCTACATGTTATTCAATATTAAATATAAAGTTAAGATTTTCTGATTCTGATATTTTTCACAAGGACAGGTAAAATAAAAGACAATATCTATACTTTTGCTTAAACTAAACTTTTAGTTGTACTAAATCAAGTCAGTTGATGGAGAAAATAGAATGGAGAAAAAAAACACAAGCCTAAAACAGCACAGGTGCACTACCGTACAGCTGAAAAGTTGTCCTCAATCCGTGTGGAGCCTGAATATTGCAGTCACAAAAATACTACAACACTTAATCCGTGTGCAGTCCTGACCTGGGGTTGAAAGAATGTTCCTTTTGGCGGCTCTTATAGGAACTCATGTTGAGCTACAAGTTAACCATGATAGTCTGTTAGTCATTAATTAAGTTCACCTGTGTTTCATTTAGCTCCCTTTGTTTGCCTGTTTATATATAGCACTCAGTTAATTCAGTTCTTTGTCTTGCATTGCACAATGTGTTCTCCAGTGTTTTGTGTTTATTAAAAGAAGTACTGCTATAGATTCCTTTTCTCTTCATTTGTGACTCATTCATTCTTAGTGTACAATTCCACTTGACGTTCATGCTTGACACCACTTCTTATAGCAGATATTCATCAAACATAAGTGAATAGATGACAGTTCTTCCTTTTCAAGAAACCATTTCTACAGACTCTGATGTACCAAGCCTGACAAGCCTATATTACACATGCAATTGGACTGTTATTTGCAGTTTTTTTTACAATTGCTATGACAGATTTTTCAATACAATTTTCCAAAACTCTTAACACGGTTAGTTAGCACTACATCCGTCTATGTAAGCTATACTATTAACACATTTCGTGTTGCTTTAACACAAAATGCATACAATTAACACAAATTTAAAATGCTTGAACTTCTTTTACACACAAGCTCAAACAAGACCAAAACAATGGATTTGTACTGCCAAATTTACCAATGCTTTAACACTGTATGTCAGAACAGATAACACCATGTTCTAAACCTAACTTTACAGGCTAAAGTCAAGGTAAACAGCTGTTTATATTGTGAATTGAAACACAAATATATCCCCTGTATTTTATCCTATTGTTACTGAGAAACAGCTGATTGAATTATGCAATAATATAAATCACAGCTGATTCCCATCTAGGAAACACACTCAGGTGTTGAGGTTCTTTCAATCGCATGACCATATGGTATACTGTAACCGTACATTCTATAAAGCACTCTGAGATGGGTCTTTTTTTATTGAATTTCTGCAGCAAAAGACCTACACCTCAAATGCAGTTTAGTGTGATAGTGTAGACCAAGTGAAACAGCGCTGCGTTACCTCACAAGTTTAATTCGCCAAATAAACTGACTTGTTAACCCTTTTCCACCAAGGCAGTGCTGGTGCTGGTTCACGGCTAGAGCCTAGTTTCAAATGGGTTCTTTGTTTTTTTGACACCCAGAGCACCAGCTCTGATCCAGGAAAAGTGGTTCTTAAGTAGCACCAAAACATTGCTGGTCTAGAAGTAAGAACCGCTTGCGTCAGGGGCTGGGGGCGGGGTTACCGTGACCAACAAGACGAACAGAAACTTGTGACCGCCATTTTTCAAATAGCAGCTAATCGAGCTAATAGCAGCTTGATTGTAATCTCCGTCTATGCAAGTTACGGCGAGCTGCACAGACACGTTGGATTCGCCGTGTTTGGATGCCGATGTAGGTTTGCAAAGCCATGAGCATCAATACTGTAGTAACGCAACGACCTCCATTGTTGATGGAAGGCTTGTTCGAGATGCATCGGAGCGGCACGGACCGATCGGAGCTGCGGGAGTGTTTGGAGAGCAAACGAGTCCTTGTGCTTTTGGATTGCTTTCGCAGTGCTTTGATGTCATGAGCCGATCGGTCTGCGAGAAGCCGAACCATCTCGAACAAGCCTGGTGTGTTTGTGTTTGGTGCTGCCACGCTAGCGTTGCTGGGCAACATGAGATGTATACAGTGACCTTGTGGAAAGGCAAACCGGATCTTAGAAAGCTCGTCAGACGAACCAACTCCTGACTGGCAATACTGTAGCTCTGGCTCTGAACTGGCACCTGGTTCATGCTGGTGGAAAAGGGGTATTTGTGAGTATTAATTGAGCACTTGCGGGTAGATCGGTAGAATGAAATGTCCTTATTCCTTTATATCCGCGGGACTCGCATGTGGCTCTGATATCTGTCTCTCATTGGCAATCGCGACCTGCTTCATACCACAGTCATGTTAAAAACATCAATGTACTCACTCACCCATAAACATTATTAGATCCTTCGGCATGACGACAAGTTCCATAATTCCGCTTATGCGTCATCGACCTACACCTTTGTTATTGTAAGAGGTTAGCAAGCCTGGTTAGTACCTGGATGGGAGACCTCCTGAGAAAACCAGGTTGCTGCTGGAAGAGGTGTTAGTGAGGCCAGCAGGGGGTGCTCACCCGTGGTCTATGTGGGACCTAACGCTCCAGTGTAGTGACGGGGACACTATACTGTCAAAGAGCACCATCCTTCCAATGAGACGTTAAACCGAAGTCCTGACTCTCTGTGGTCTTTAAAAATCCCAGGATGTCCTTCGAAAAAGAGTAGGGGTGTAACCCTGGCATCCTGGCCAAATTTGCCCCTTGGCCTCTGTCCATCATGGCCTCCTAATCATCCCCATATACTGATTGGCTTCATCACTGTCTCCTCTCCACCATTAAGCTGGTGTGTGGTGGGCGTTCTGGCCCAATATGGATGCCGTCGCATCATCCAGGTGGATGCTGCACATTGGTGGTGGTTGAGGATATTCCCCCTTCCATGTAAAGCGCTTTGATTACCCAGAAAAGCGCTATATAAATGTAACGAATTATTATTATTATTAATATTAAAATGTAGATGCAGAATATAACGCTTTAAAATATGGACACAATTTAAGTTTATCTACAGTGTTTAGAGAAAACAGACAAAAAAAGTTTTACAATATGGTTACCATTTAAAATGTTCCTCTTATTGAATTTTTGTTAGCCTATTTGTTGTTGCATGTGTTGTAGTTCCATTTGTAATATGCTGTAGAGTTCATTAAGATATCTGAAATTCATCATAAAATCATAAAATCAAAATCATAAATATGCTGTGGAATATGTTTGTGTGACGTGTTAATAAATCATGTGTTTTTAGGATCCAGGATCATTTTTGATAAATTAGGGATGGGTCACATTACCTGAAAAGAAATTTGTCTGGAGTGCATGATCTCAAAATGTTTATTGGTATATACCTTGCAAATGACACATATCAACTGTATTCAAAATGAAATATTAAAGTCGGACCTTAAAGTTAACAAAAGTAATAAAAAGAAAGAAACATCTAGGTACTGTATCTAAATGACAAGTGTCCCACCTTACCTGCATTCAATCTACTAAAAGGGGATTTTAACATCGATGCCATAGAAGAATCATTCCCTCAGAAATTTTTACTTCTGCCTTCAAAGACAAGTACAGTTTTTTACAATCGCTATGACAATTTTTTCAATACTTTTAACAAATTTCCTAAACTCTTAACGCACCAACACACAATTGGCAAAACAGTTCATTTCATGCTCAAAATCACACACCGTAAACTAAGCTCCAACACTTAATTTTCTAAATACAATAATACACTATGCCTACCAAAACACTGCAAACATGTCTCAAAATCAAATAACATAGCCGTCCAACAGGAAGATTTAGTCAATCATAGCACAATGTCATAAAAACACTAACATCAGATTGAATTACAGAAACTGCATTATTGTATACGTGTCAGGTATGCCCTTATACAACAGACAGTATATTGTATTGATCATAGATTGTGTTTTGCACTGCAGTTTCTTTTGAAGCCTCTCTACATTTTTGTTTTGTTGGGTTTACTGTAGGTCTTTTGCTGCAGAAATTCAATAAAAAAGACCCATCTCAGAGTGCTTTATATTTAGTGGGATATATTTGTGTTTCAATTCACAATATAAACAGCTGTTTACCTTGACTTTAACCTGTAAGGTTAGGTTTAGAACATGGTGTTATCTGTTCTGACATACAGTGTTAAAGCATTGGTAAATTTGGCAGTACAAATCCATTGTTTTGGTCTTGTTTGAGCTTGTGTGAATTGTATGCATTTTGTGTTAAAGCAACACGAAATGTGTTAATAGTATAGCTTACATAGACGGATGTAGTGCTAACTAACCGTGTTAAGAGTTTTGGAAAATTGTATTGAAAAATCTGTCATAGCAATTGTAAAAAAAACTGCAAATAACAGTCCAATTGCATGTGTAATATAGGCTTGTCAGGCTTGGTACATCAGAGTCTGTAGAAATGGTTTCTTGAAAAGGAAGAACTGTCAGCTATTCATTTATGTTTGATGAATATCTGCTATAAGAAGTGGTGTCAAGCATGAACGTCAAGTGGAATTGTACACTAAGAATGAATGAGTCACAAATGAGCCACCAAATGAAGAGAAAATGAATCTATAGCAGTACTTCTTTTAATAAACACAAAACACTGGAGAACACATTGTGCAATGCAAGACAAAGAACTGAATAAACTGAGTGCTATATATAAACAGGCAAACAAAGGGAGCTAAATGAAACACAGGTGAACTTAATTAGTGACTAACAGACTATCATGGTTAACTTGTAGCTCAACATGAGTTCCTATAAGAGCCGCCAAAAGGAACATTCTCTCAACCCCAGGTCAGGACTGCACACGGATTAAGCGTTGTAGTATTTTTGTGATTGCGATATTCAGGCTCCACACGGATTGAGGACAACTTTTCAGCTGTACGGTAGTGCACCTTTGCTGTTTTAGGCTTGTTTTTTTATTTATTTTTTTTATTCCATTTTCTCCATCAACTGACTTGATTTAGTACAACTAAAAAAAGTTTAGTTTAAGCAAAAGTATAGATATTGTCTTTTATTTTACCTGTCCTTGTGAAAAATATCAGAATCAGAAAATCTTAACTTTATATTTAATATTGAATAACATGTAGGCTACAACAGATCAAATTAAGTGTACTTTAAAGCACAGCAAAAAGTTTTTAAAAAACTTAATGTACTTTAAAGTAAAACTCTTAGTTTGGCTTTGTTTGTTTTTTTGTTTTTTTGTACAGGTACACATCCAATACCAATAAGTGCTTTTCTTTTTTTTTTTTTTTTTTTTTTTCTTTTTTTTTTTCACAAGGGTACATAGCAATTCAAAAATTATAGTTTTCTAGACAGCAACATGGTGTCGGCCCACATCTGGTACACATGGATTACAGATGTGGGCCGGATCTGGTTGCTGTCTGGGTTCTTGTATGGTTTTCCGTTGCAAACTAATCTGGTTGTGCTATTTTACCTAATGCAACTTCCATTCTCAAAGTTCCCTGCAACAAAGCTTTGACCTTTTATCAAAAATACTACATTCTTAAACCAAATGGCATGATTTCACTGAATCCACTCTTCATTGTAGGCTTTAAAGATCAACATGGAGAAAATCATCCTAATATTCCCTCTGATATTGCTGGTGCTGCATATACAAGGAGGAGAGTTCCACAACGAGGAGTGTTTGCCTGCCGAAGCTCCACAGCCGGAAGTCGTGGAGTTTGACAACACAATCTATGCCACTTGTGAAGTAACTCCCGGCTCCAATTTGCCACGTAACCAGCCAAAGATCTTTGGGCAAATCCTCTTCAAGCAGGTCTTCCCCAATGGAGATTTAGAAGTGAAAATCAACCTCCGTGGTTTGCCTGCCATCGATCGTCAAGAGCGTGCCATGCACATCCATCAGTATGGAGACCTCAGTCAAGGCTGCATCACTGTTGGTCCTCATTATAATCCAAACGGCGTTGACCACCCTCATCATCCTGGAGACCTGGGCAACTTTGCTTCTGAGAAAGGAGTTATAAGGCAGTTCCTGACGCTTCCAGACGCCAAGCTCTTTGGGCCTTATTCCATTCTGGGACGTGCGGTGGCGGTTCATGAGAAGGAGGATGATCTGGGAATGGGTTCAGATGAGGAGAGTAAACTCAGTGGGAATGCTGGACCGATAATTGCTCTCGGTGTGATTGGTATTACTACTCCAAGTCTGTGGCAGAAGACTGAAGTGCCCCCCAAGAAAATATGTGGAGGAAGGCACTGAGAGTCAAGATGAGGGAGTCGGATATGGTGGAAGGGCAGATTCAAATAGGATAATCATGATTTTCCTTGTGTATTCTTTGTATGTGTCCTACATTAAAGTATATTTCATAACCTGAACATTCCCATGTTTTTTTTTTTCTTGGTCTTTTCAGAGGCTTTTTGGCCATAGTTTCTAATAGTAAATGCACTCTTAAAAATAAATGTAGGGTGAATGCAGGCAAAGTGGGCCGTTTAGTTTGATTTACTGTGCTTAGTGGGTTAACACTTTTAAGAGCATGACAATGGTCTTTATTTAAAGATACACTATTTCTTTAAATGATACAATGGTTTTGGTTGATGCAATATGACACTGGAGGATGTGGCTACATCTCAAGGGAGGACACCCCTATTGTTGAAGGTAGACATAACCTCTGACATACGACTTTATTTTCTAAATTATAAGGTTTCTTGCTAAATGTCAACAAATGGGTATTATTCTGACAGTTTGTTACTACAGTTAACAGGGAATCAAAATGTAAGGTGTTTAAAGCTACAATATGTAAGTTAGTTTATTTTTTTTAATTTTTTTTTTTAATAAAATGACCAAAAATCACTTGCAAAGTATGATATATTTCCTGCAGTTGTGTACTTCCAGTATCCCAAAAGTTCCCAAAGATTTTTAATTTCAGATAAATTTTAAATTAAAGCTGCAAGCAGCATTTATCAGGGTTCAAGCATTTAAGGCCTTTAAGCACAAATGCATAAAAAGACATTAAGTTTTATTTGGCAACCATTTAACCACTGACATCATACATGGAAAAGACCATTTCCAGCCAATTTAACATAGGAAATATATGGTTTTCAAAGCTTTTTAACACTTATAGCGCCACCTATGGTCCGATCTCCATAAAATTGTGCATGCTTGTTTACAATGTTATTTCACATATGCTCACCAATTTTCGTGGAGTTTTCGTTTAGGATTTAAAGGCTTTCGAGTTCATTTTCTAAATGACCCTGTTATAGCCATCCAAATGCAAAAGTTCAACACACAGTTTTGAGATAAATAAATAATCAGTCAGCTATAAATAAAGCAATTGTGAGCGATAAATAAACAAAAGTAAAGGCAGGTATCTCACAGTAAATGCTTATGCCCTGAGCATTGGTGCAGTGGCACAGAGTTGACACTGCATTCTCAGAAAAAAACATTTTGAAGAGACTCTGAGGAGTGTGTGCATCAGCAGGACTCAGCTGTCGTCCAGGTTCCCGTGCAGGCAGGAATCCCAGAGTCTGTGGAACCATATCAATGTCAGTCTCTGTTTTCCATGATAGAGTTGACTGCTTGTTGCTTGTCTGAATGTTTGTCTTGGCCCTCTTTGCAACAGGTGTCTGATGATCACCATCATCTTTATAGCTGTAAAACAAACAAACAACTGTGAGCATGTTTATTACACAAAATACAACAACTGTATTTCAATCACTAAAAGTAATAGTGCCCAGATATTGAAAAGATATGGATGGATTATTTTTTATTTTTTTCAAAGCCATACAGACACATAATGTTTGTATGGACTATGTAAAATCGGAATATGTAAACAGAATTATACTAATATCTGAAAGAAAGGGAATAAGTGTACTTACTTTTCAGTTGTTCTCAAAACTGAACGACACCTGTCGTGTGCCCTCCCAGTGCGAGTCGCAGGTGAAGTTGAGAGTGATGCTACCACATTACTAAAACAATTATAATATTAATAAAGGTTTAACAAAGTACTATGCCAGCACATGCATAACTGATGGGCAATCAGCATGTTGATAAAACAACAAAAATAAGCTATTTTATGTTAACATTACCATTAACATTATGTTACTAATTGTAATATTGTGCGTACGTGACACCACAATTTTTGCAAAGCCACACAGGCACATGTACATTTGTATCATCACGAAGTATATAAACAAAATTGAACTAACATGGGTAAGTATGTACTTACTCTCTGATTTTCGACTGTGTTGCTGCGTGGAGTGTACGCCCTCCGAGCTGCAGGTGAAGGTGATGCAGCTACATTCCTTTTTAAAAAAAAGTTGAAAACTATTATTACATAAATATTTCATTGCATTACATAAGTATAGTACCATTAGTCTATATGAATAACTGATGCAAATAATTGTAGACACGTGCTGTATGCCTAGATATTGCGTGTCAATGGGCCATTACCGGAGATAGCACAACGCAAACATTAACACATTTGCAATTCATCAGCTGGGCATATTTACACATTTCAGCACATTTACACACATTTGCAACAGATATTTGCAAGCACTCTTCGTTGATGATAATAAGGCAGCATAAACGCTATAGTCAAAATATAATCTAAACATATTTTTTTAATTAATTTCCAAATTCTAACTTTCATACATACTAGGCCTATGATCTAAACCAGTGGTTACCAAACCTGTCCTGCCGGCACCCCAACACTGCACATTTTCTTTGTCTCCCTAATCAAACACACCTGATTCAACTCATCAGCTCATTAACCCATGTGATAATGAATTTAAAAAGACTTAGGCCACGTCCACACGAAGCCGGTGCGTTCCCGATCCGATATTTTTTTTTCCTCGTTTAAAAAAAAAATTCCGTAAACACGGCGTCGTCTCAAGAAATATCTGCGTACACACGAAACCACTGAAACCGACTGAAAACGGTGTAGTATATATGCCAGACCAGTATGGGGCGCTGTAATTCTGCCACAGAGATACACTATACACGGAGAAGAAGACTTTGAGCATGCGCATAACCTTGCGCGCTGTATACGAACCAAGAAGAAGAAGACAAAGATTATCGCTTTTTGCTCACCACAGTTGCAGAGAAGCAATAGATTTTGCTGTAATAAAGCTAGTAGGCTTAGTAGCTTCTGCAGCACGAATACAATCATATTAGTCCGCCATTATTGTTGTTGCTGTTACTCGTGACACAGACGACACGTGATGTGATGACATCATCGTTTCACAAAATATACGGATTGGCTGTACACACGAAACCGCAAGGGTGTCGTTTTCAGATTTATCCACTTTGGGACCCGGTTTCAAAAAATAGCGGTTTCAGTCTCCCAAAACGCCGGATCCGTGTGGACGAAACGCCAATACGATAAAAAATGTATACGTATACAGCGAAACGCGTCTCCGTGTGGACGGGCCCTTACTCATCCGAAATATTATCCACGGCTGGATCAAGTCGCCAGGACGAGCCTATCCAGGACGAGCTGAAGGGCTTCCTCACCGGTGTATCGTGTCATCTTCCAAGCGCGCAGGAAAGTGAATGAATGAAACTTGCTGGTTTTAAGACATTTGCCTGGGCGTATTTTAAGTCTATGTTGCTGCTATGTGAAAAAAATCCAGCAAAACGCGCGGGCGCGTTTCTCGACCACAGAGGGAGGGGTTTTCTGGGCCCTGGAGGTGTTCTGACATGCTCTGACATTTGTGCTTTTTTCAGTTATTTATAAACATGTTAATGACAAAGGTGTAATTCACTCTATATAGCACAAACAGGGCTACCATAATATGTGGTTATCAAGCATGTATATGTTTGAATTTTTAAGAGAATAATGTTTATGCGTGGTTATTGAAAAAAATAAAAATGAAAGTTGCTGAAATAAGACCACAAAACTCATACTAAATATCTGTCAATAAGACTTTTGACTAATGGATGTTGTCACTTCGAGTTCTGGCTTCAAAATGATGTGAAAATCATCCTGCCTAATCGTTCACATGAAACAATACATTGATTTAAACGTTGTAAAACAGTTTTTTTGTCAGAAGAGGTTTATGCATGGGAGTGGTAATGGCCTATCAATATTAATGAGATTCAGACCAGGGGTGTGACATAGACACCCCAATGACTAATGGCCCATCGCAGCCTGAACAAAGAAGTAGAGGAAGTTTTGTTTTTCAATCTGTTTTATTGTAATTCCTCTATGTGGAGGAACATAATGTTCTAAATTTGCTCTAAGCAAATCAAATGTGAGCAAAATAAAAAAAATAATCAGTCTGCTATAAACAAAGCAATTGTGAGCAATAAATAAAAGTAATTTGTACAATCCGACCCCTCAAACATGAAAAGAGCTGAAAGAAGTAAAGAGAAAACAAATAACGCACACTATAACCTTCTAAACAATTATATGTTATAAATGATATGCGATTTTTAATACTGTAGGGCAGTAGCCAACTATTTCCGGAAGCAACCTCCGAGTGGCCCAGCCCATGGTCCTGTGTCGTCAAAAACGCATACGTAAATTCGAAATAGTGCACGCAGAAGCACATGCGCAAAACTATTTTGTAAAATGATATATGAATTATTTTTATTTTATCATATGTCATTTAAAAAAAAAGGACATTTTACAAACCTACGTTTTGCGCATGTGCTCCTGCGGAACACAACAATCAGAGGAGGACGCACTGAAAACTGTAATGCTGTTCTCTTCCTTCATAACTCGTACTGAGAAGGTTTGAGTTGCAGAGGAATTTGTGACTGTTTCACCTGTTCAACCACATCAAAGTTTCGTAATTAGTAAGTCCGTGCTTTTTCTCTTTTTTTTTTCTTATGTGCTGAAGGGCCGCTGTGCCTTGGTGAAACGGTGTTTGTAGCCTACGTGAAGAGCTCTTTTCCAAAACGCCATAAACCTAAAAAGCTGCCTCAAAGATCCACCAAAAGTAATGATTATGAATATGTAAAATATTGCAATAAGACATTTTAATTGTTTATTAACTGCTGGCAAAGATGAAGTTGACGATAGGCTATTGACTCACGATCTTCGCAGTAGGCTGGTGAACGCACCGGAGAAATGCACATTTATTAGGCTACATAGTTTTTTGTTTTGGATGGTTTTGTTTAGAACCAGCTTTCTGTAAAAATATTTCACATTTTTAGACCTGTGAGGCGAGTAGGCTACGGTCTGGTTCATGATGATCTCCAGTTCAAGCACCTTATGTTGTGATTGCTAGCCTATATTTACTTTTTATGTATTAAATCCAGGAAATTTGTTAATGAAAATAATATTAAAATTAAGATACAATTAATACAAAAAAGTATTGGCTAGAGAGGATGATGAGGGTGCCACATCCAAATCAGGATCTGACTCTCCTGAGTCTGTGGTGTCAGAGAGAGAAGACGATACATCCTGCAGCTCGCTGGAGGGGTCAGGCTGCATAATCATCTCTAAAACTTCACTACAAGTCAAGCCCTTTCTCATGTTGCTTGCTGCTCTTCTCACCATCAAATGACCAGCAGGCTTGCATGCATGCGTTTAAATCCACTTGCTTTGTTTTTGTTTAGTCTGCATTTCTCACCATCAAAAGGCAGCAGATGCATAAATACACTTACTTTGTTTTTGTTTACTCCATGTAGTTCTGAGAGCTGAGGTGCATATTTTAATTTTCTCAGACGGATCGAGGTGAGTTCAACCACACACACACACACACACACACACACACACACACACACACACACTTTATTATACTCTATTATACTTCTTATAAACTCCATATAACTCCATGTAAAAGCCAGAAACTAAGCTTTTTATTTGCACAGGCCTATCTAAAGGGTTAATGGTTCCACCTGGTTATCAACAGTAAAAATTACAAATTTTACCTCTTCCCAACAGGGAAAACCACCAACAATCAAAAATGCATGATTATATGGTGTCACGGCTTTGCAATCAAAAAATGTGGTTATAATGGAAGTCAATGGGGCAAAAACAGCCACGAACAGTAAATGAGGGAGAAAAAGTTCAAATCTGATGCTGCACAAAAACTAACAATGCATCAAGACCAGTGTTGTTTCTAATCTTTGACATGTCCAAGACTGATAAAAGGTAAAAAAAAATCCAGTCCACAATCACATTTTATATTGAAAATGAGTAATTTTGTGTCCCTTCTAACAATGCACAAGGGTTAACTAGTAGTGAAGAGTAAGAGATGATCGGTTCAGGAGATACAGCGATCTGTCACATTTACAAGTGCCAAAACAATATTTATTGTTGAATTTCGTAATAAAATTGACAATCTGAGAGCTGAGAGTGTGTTTCATATCAATAGTAACCTTGTCTGTCGGTGTCAGTCCTCTTTGCTTCTTGATTTTCCTCTGCGTGAGAAACTGGATGTGTGTCGTGAGAGCGAGTGAAAAGTGTCGATTGCCTGATTCTCCGCATTGGCAGCCCTGCATGAAGTCAAATTAATTTCCATAACACACCACTGAGGATTTGTTCTGCATGATATTAGCATTGACCAGCAGGTGTCGCTGTGTGCATTCCAAACCTGGAGAAATCAACCACTTTTACACACATCAGGCTGGAAAGCTTTAAAGCTTCATGAAGCTTCATTTCACCATCACTACCTTCAGGTTCACTTAGCTCAACAGTTATACGCTATATTAGCAATAATGATTATTTTGGGAGACATGGATGAGCTTTGATTGGTGGTTCCCATCATGCACTGCAACATTAGGCTTTATGTTTATTTCACCAGTGATGGTTGGTTGGTCAGATGAGAGGAAGTTAATAACCACAGGAGGAGCTGATGATGTTTAAAGGAGGAGCTGTAACTATATATAATGAAGAGGAAGACTGACAGAAACAGAAAATGGCTGATAAGTGTGATCTGTGTCTGCTGGGACTGATCATTCTCTCTTCACTTCTCACAGGTAAAGAAATCTGTATTTTCTCTAAAGACATTTAGTGGAATTAGTCTGGAAAGAGTTCATTTGAACATGCTCAGTTTATTCTTGCACACATTCACGTTGTGATCTCAGAGTTGTGTATTGATACACACAGATCATACTGTATTATTCCTGATACTGGACATAGTGTCACTCAAACATCTGATGATGAAGAATTATCTTCATATTAAGAGTGTGTCAGTGATTTGAACAGCTCTCTGATAAAGACTAATAGTTTATTCTGGAGAGTGTGTTGTTTGCTTTAAGTCAGGAAAAATACTATGATTTAAAACTTCTGCTTTTTATGCTGGTGTGTTTTATGTTTCATTTATGTAAGGGATAATCCACGGCTAGCCATGCATTAAAGGATTTTAATGCACGACGTAGAGGCGAAGAACCACCCGACGCGAAGCGGAGGGTGGTTGCCTCTACGAAGTGCATTAAAATTCTTTAATGCATGGCTAGCCGTGGATTATCCCGCTTATACCTTGGTTATTTGCCAAGTTAAAAATAAGTTAAAGCTGTAACTGATGTTAAGAGTGTAATTTTTTAACAGACGTGTAAAAATGACGGTTATTTCTTAAGTTAAGGCTCGTCAGTTCTTGCACTCCGTCCGCTTTAAATAAAGTAGAGCCATCGGATTGCTTTTATTTGAATGAATTCACATTTATTTAAATTCATTATTAAAAGAGAGAGACAGAGAACTGAAGGAGAAGGAACAGAGAGAGGGAGAGAGAGATGCGTGCGCGAGTTACCTGTGTGCGTCGATCTCTTCTTTAAAGTCTAGCAGCTACAGTCCCCTCATTGCTTAAGCATATAGCTAACTTAATGATTCTTTAATGGATTTATTACAATTATTTATGAATGACAGGCAACACTGATACAAATTAAACGAAATTCAAAAATCATCCATTTAGCCTACCTAAACGTTTTCATATGCGTCTCTCACTCTGCTTGCAAGTGTATCTGTGTTACTATGGTTACCAATGTAGCGGATTAATTTCGAACTGTAATCAAACTGACTGGAACTACCTGTGCATTAAACGGTTTTACTGCACACCTTCCAGCCAATCAGAATCGAGTATTTAAACAGCCCATGGTATAATAATATATATCATAATGATCACTGAGATATACTGTGTTTCAGGAACCAGTGGAGATGATCATGTGTTTATCAGTTCTGGTGAAAATGTCTCTCTGTCCTGTAATAAAGCTCTTTCTGACTGCAAATCAACTACATGGACCTACTATAATAGATTCAGTGATTCATGGAGAGTTGAACTGATTACTGGAGGGATAAAGAATAAAGACACAGAGAGACATGAGAGACTGAGTCTGGAGTCTGACTGCTCTCTGAACATCAAGAACGTCACAGGAGAAGATTCTGGATTATACACCTGCAAACAATATGTGAATGGACAGAAACAAGGACCTGTTGCTGATGTTTATCTGCATGTTCTTCATGGTAAGTTTATGATTATGTGGTCAATTTAAAAAGGGAAGATTCTCCCTTTAAACTCAGATGATGATTGAAGAGTCTGTGATTTGTGTCTTGTGTTCAGTTTCAGTGTCTTCATCATCATCATCAACATCATCATCAACATCATCATCTTCATCATCATCTTCATCCTCACAGACTGAGATCAGTCCAGGCCGCTCTGTGACTCTCTCCTGTCAGTTGTATTCTATATTCTCCCGTGATTATTTGGTCAGTGCTGTGGGAT
The DNA here is from genome assembly GCA_021464565.1 of Rutilus rutilus. Lineage (NCBI taxonomy): Eukaryota > Metazoa > Chordata > Actinopteri > Cypriniformes > Leuciscidae > Rutilus > Rutilus rutilus. The sequence goes on along the minus strand of JAJAQA010000001.1, from coordinate 3,973,804 downwards.
TAGAGCTGTTGTGGGTGAATCAGGCTGGTGTTGATCTGAAGACAGACTCCAGATATCAGATATTATCATCATCAGATCAATATCGCTGTATCATCATCACTCTGACTACAACACTCCTGAATGAAGATGACAACAGAGAGTGGAGATGTCAGCTTACTCTGGGAGATCAACTCGAGACCTCAGTCAGATACACTGTCAAGTATTCAGGTGAGAAAACACTCTTTTCTGACAGATTTGTGAAAACTTCCACAGATTGGCTCTACTCTTTCTGATGGCTTCATACGTTTTGGAGTTGTAAAATATTAGTGGTAAAAGTCATAAACTGTATAACAATCCTTTTCCGATATGAAAATATGATGTTAAATAATAAATAGATTTATTTTTGGTGAATGGCGATAGTCATTCTCCTCCTGACAGCTTGAGAGTGAAGTAAGAAGATAATAGATGACAGACTCGTGCACATATTCATCATTTCTGTGATGTGAAGCTCCAGTATTATGTGATGATGATGTTGTGTATATGTGGCATTATGTGTTGAACTGAACTAACAGACGTGATCCACAGATCCAGCTGATACAGCATCAGAAACTGAAGTCAGTGTGACTGCTGGATCATTATACAGAGGTACGACACGTTCATTTATACTGACAGCTTTATAACATTAAACTATCAGTCAGTCTGTAAATGCTTCATCAATAACTGTTGATAGTTGAATACCCTTGACTTCAGTCATGTACAGTTTCTCTTCTTCCTCTCATGTTTCCTGCAGTGATTGTGATTATTGTTGAGATCGCAGTTTTGCTGCTCCTACTGTGATTCTTCTTCAGATCATCTGTGCAAGAAGAGCTGGTGAGTTTTGAGCCGCACACAATCTGATGATTCACACTCATCTGATCTGGAACAATCTGCAATCATGATAAAAACACATACGAGAGGTCAGTCAATGCTTTTATTTTGCAGGGAGGAAGGACTCGAAGCACCCAGAGGAAATAGAGATGCCCACAATATTAGAATAAAATACTGATGAGTTTAGAGCCAATCTGCAGCAATATTTACAATAGCAGAAACTTACAGAGGATTGTTCATTGTTTTATTTTCTTCTTCTCAGAAAACAGAGAAAAAAACTCTGAGCACTTATAGTGACATAATCAAGTTTAGATTAAAATGTGTTTTTACAAATAAAAAGCCAGATTTATTTTCATTTATATGGATTTTATGGATATATTTGCCTACAGTGTTGAAAGTCATTTTCTTGCGCTTCATATGTAAACTGCTTTAAATATAATATTAATACAGTAATGGACAGACTCAGACTGTATAATCTCTCTCTGTTCTGTGTGATGGAGCTGATTTGAGGATTCTTGGATCTTGTCTGTTCATTCCGGTTTTTAGCATCTTTTTTCATTTTGAATGATTGCTATAATTGTCTTAATAAAACCTCTGCAGTTGTGTTTAATAAGTCTCCTTTCCTGAGATGTTTGTTAGGAATATGTTAATTCCCCTTCATGAGCTGGTAATGTATCTGTAAGTCCACTGAAGCGAGTTGTAGTTGAGAAGCCGCTTCAATAACCGAGAGCTAGATATTGGGTCTTAAACACCTCACGACACCCTGAAGGACCCACTGAGAGGTCAGACTTGAAGCACTGTTCCTGAGATGCTCTTCTTGGTGGTTAACTGTAAGCAGCAGACAGATCCAGCAAGAGGAGAACTGAGGATTCGGAGGCTCCTCTTGCCAGTCTCAGAGCTTCAATAACCGAGAGCAGGGCCGTCTCAGTTTAGTGGCGCTTCTGAAGCCAGACTGGTTGTTGTCCAGGAGGATGTTCTGTGTGAGAAATGTAGATAGTTGGTCGAAAACGACTCGTTCAAGTGTTTTAGCAAAGTGGTCCAGAAGTTCAGGGAGGCGGAAGTTAAATCAGTGGTGCTTGAGAAATACATCCCAGATCTTCCAGAGCATTTGTAGTGTTGATAAAGGAGTCTGGATCTGATATATTTCTCAAGGCTGGAGAGAGTAAAGCAGAACGTTATAATCCATGTGTAGAAACTGTGTTCAGAGCAGATGTGTGTTGAGATAGTGTGGTTAACAGTATACACACGTCTCAGACGTCTCGCACATGTAAAGCAACACTTCACTGTGGGACAGGGTCACCAACACCAACTCTAGCAGAATTTAAACACTGAGTTGGTCAAAACAGAGGAAGTTAATAACCACAGGAGGAGCTGATGATGTTAAAGTCTTTACAAAGGGGACTTTACAAATGCTCACATAATATAAGCATTTTAGAGCTTATAATATGAATAATGCTGAACGTTAAGTATGAAGTAAATGAATGATGATCATAAACAACCGCTAACAAATCTGGATAAACAGAATCACACAAGAATTAGACAAAATACAAATCTAGAAATAAAAGAGCAATGAACTAGACTCTTACCTGTCATCCCTATTTATGAGCAAACACTGGAAGATTACATAAGCTTGAATGATTGCAGCTCATGAATGCTTTAGACTACAGTCCTAGCCATGGTTTCTTCTAAAAGACACTTAGGAGGTTTTGGTCAAGTAAAAGCAAGTAGCAATATAACTGAAAAAATGAAGTTAAAAAAATGTTTAAGCACTTTACTTGCAGTTTAATCAAGCAAAACGGCCCACAGTGTTAGTGTTTGCAGTAAAGAGCTATATTAGAATAACACACACACATCAGTGTCTGCCATGAAGAGTCGTCAACTTAAGATTTCACTCATTTCTTTCTAAAACATATACGTTGTGAATGCTAATGGAAAAACTAAGGTATGGTAACTGTGCTGTCATGCATAAATAACACGTTATGGTGAAGTATTATAATCACGTCATGATGCAGGCAGTGTTTAAATTAGACCAACAACATTTTGAAGACCATTTCATTTTCCGTTGATGTCACCTTTGTTCTCATAAACATATTGTAACCTAAAGTAAGCTAAAAGGATGTTAATTGGCTTAAACATGAGCAAAGAGCGCTCCATTTATAATCACTAAAAAGCTGTCACTCATCTCAGACTCACTGCATTGCGATCTCACAGAGTTCTGTTATAATCAATGAAGCTGTCTACACTGCATAATTAAATTGCATAACTTAAACGCCTCTGATTGGCCATCGCGTTCAGGAGATCATCAGACATGTCTGTGATTGGCTTCAGAGCTCAACGCTGCAAAAACACACTAAGGTAAATAGAAACCTTTGAATGCAGCAAACTCCACGTTCTTGAATTGACATCCACAGTCAGATCCAATGCCGTGAGGATTTCAGGGTCTGCTGAAAACTGATGTCAGGAAGTTTATCACTTTTGTACTTCTGACTGAAGAAGTCAATGCTACTTCTGGCCACTTACTGTGATAGTCAATCCATGTCATGATGTAACGACATTCCCAGGTTAAGGACTCTTGGTGTTTTATTTAAGGGGCTACCGGAGGAGTTTTGAGATCTATAGTCAAAATAGATTTGATCCTCCCTTCGCCAGCAATAAACTTTTCTATGACCCTCCAAAATGATTGTGAAAAAAGGCATGACCCTCCCCGATAATTTATTTATTACTTCTGTACTGGTTTGCGCTTTGCCAAAGATGTTCAGATAGCCATTGTTTTTTTACAACCATGACAAGCGACTGACGCCCGTTTCACACATAATCCGTTTGCAGTGCGAATGCGGTGCGTATTTTTTCCTGTTCCCATGTTATCAGGTTAGAGCTTTCACACTGCACGCGGATGCGGTCCGGCAATGCGGTCCGGCATGCGTTCCAGGAGCGGTGCGTATACGGCAGTATGGAAAGCCAAGAGGGCCAAAAACACGTGAATCGCAGAATACGCGTGACAAATCGGCGCGTTAAATATGCGTATTCAACACGTAAATACACGTGAAATACACGCTAAAAATCAGTTTGAATGGGTCAGTGTCATTGGCTGCTGAAGACTTGGGTCTAACCATTTCTGTGAGCTTAGGGGGGTGTACCATTCATAGACTAGGCTACCACCATTGAACATGTTATAGATCAGCTTATTCAGCCTATTTATTTTGTCCTTTTTTTGTATAACCTATAGAAATAATATATTTAAATTGCAGTTTTATGAAAATTTTGATAAAAATAAAACTGCCTCATTTTTCTCCACTCATGCCTTTTTGTAAATAAACATATTAAGTGGACATTCTAGCTTTAACATCAAAGCATTAGCATTTGTGTGGGGAAATCAGTTCCAGTGGAGATAAGCAATCAATGCAGGTTTAAGATACAGACAGCATGTGGACATTCTTGCAGGACCTGTTGGTAGTCCGGCTATTGATGCACTTCAAACTGTAATTAATATTCTGCAACAGTAATATTCTATTGTCTCTAAATAAATTCTATAAATCTCTGGCTGGGCTGGGCCCTTGGTCAATCATTTGTGTCACAAAATGCAAGTCAAGTCAAGTCAAGTCAAGTCATCTTCATTTATATAGCGCTTTTAACAATGTAGATTGTTTCAAAGCAGCTTTACAGAGATTAGTGTATAATTTAAGGTAACAGAGGTTGTTTTGGCTTTATAGCAGAGTTAATTTTTCTCCATCTAAAGTTAGTTTTGATTGATTTGCTTCCGTCGCAACGATCATTTGTTATTAAATTAGGGGCCGCTAAGACGACACCATTCCCTCTACACAGACTTTAAACGCGAACCTGTGAGAAACGCTGATGGCGTTCACATGCGCATTTAGAATGGGTTCTATAGTTATGTGCATTTGAAAATACGCAGGTTTGGAATTCCCTACAAGCCAAGCCTAAACAAAGTACTTGTCTTTCCTTATAAATTTTGATAAAGAATTGTATTTTATTTTGTTGCTTTGGGGTAGGAACGCGAAACAAATTTTCCCGACAACGCCTTATCTGTATAGTGGTAGAGGGATCCTCCATAGGGAGAGACTAGTTGGCACTTCAGCACTGCGTTGTCATCGGGTCCAGGCGAAGGTGTCACGGGGTGACAAACAGCCCCGGAACAATTCCCCTCTGGAGAATTGTTCCCGTCGGGACGTTTTCAGCGTAACACCATCCCCGGACCTGTATGAGTGTTTGTCGTCATGACAACTAAACGGCAGATTGGTGACAGGTGTAAGGACTCCACGCTGAGTGTTTGATTGAGACCACTCCCGCTTCTTGACAGAATAAAAACACACAAGGAAGAGAAGGCTGGGTTGTGCTGTGTGGTGTTGCGCTGTTTTTCTGCCCGTTGATCTGGATTGTTCTTCCCCCTGATTGTTGGTGGCTTCTCTCCCGTGGGGATTTGTTTATGGAACTGCAGTTGAGGGGTCGTCCTGAAGGAAAAGGAGTGTTATTTGAGAGGACTCGGGGACGGTCAAGAGGAGTGAAATTCGCTGACTGAGCTGGGGAAGAGAGAGATGAGTAGTTATCAGACTGAATCTCATAACTGCATGTGTTTTACACTAAATTGGGTATTGGATTGAAGTGTTTGGAGCATGTGTACACCTTTCACCAAGTGAAATATTGATTCCTGTTGATTTCCTCATCTCCTCTCTCCGATTGGAGTCCAGCAGAGTGAAGTCCGTCTGTGACTGTGAAGACCAATCTCTCGAGTGTTCTGTTCCGCCCCTGGCGATCCTCAGTCCGGTAGTCCAGGAGCTGTGGGTGAGTGCTGGCCTTATGCGCACTGGAAGAGTGGAATTGTAGTGTGTAAATTGACGTTTCCCCTCACGAATACATGTTTAGAGTTGGATTGCAGTGTGTGTGTGTGGAAGAATACCTGTTATTGCCCCGCAACTGCCCATGTGCCCTGGGGATCTACTATTTACCATGAGAGCTGAGTGAGATTGCTTACATCTACGTGCGGTGTTCAGAAAGAAGAACCTCTGTGAGATAACGTTCACCCCATGTGAGAACTGTGTAATTGCTGTTGAGAACTATACACTGCTGTTGAAATTGATTCTGTTTGTCCTAGAGAAGCCCCGTTCAGCCTGCGACTGTGAGTCTGCTGCAGCTCTAAGCCTACCTGCATGGTGTGAAGTTATCTGTCCCCTGCAATACACGTGAGAACTATACACTGCTGTTGAAGTTGATTCTGTCTGTCCTAGAGAAGCCCCGTTCAGCCTGCGACTGTGAGTCTGCTGCAGCTCTAAGCCTACCTGCATGGTGTGAAGTTATCTGTCCCCTGCAACACACGTGAGAACTATACACTGCTGTTGAAGTTGATTCTGTCTGTCCTAGAGAAGCCCCGTTCAGCCTGCGACTGTGAGTCTGCTGCAGCTCTAAGCCTACCTGCATGGTGTGAAGTTATCTGTCCCCTGCAACACACGTGAGAACTATACACTGCTGTTGAAGTTGATTCTGTCTGTCCTAGAGAAGCCCGTTCAGCCTGCGACTGTGAGTCTGCTGCAGCTCTAAGCCTACCTGCATGGTGTGAAGTTATCTGTCCCCTGCAATACACGTGAGAACTGTACACTGCTGTTGAAGTTGATTCTGTCTGTCTTAGAGAAGCCCCGTTCAGCCTGCGACTGTGAGTCTGCTGCAGCCCTAAGCCTACCTGCATGGTGTGAAGTTATCTGTCCCCTGCAATACACGTGAGAACTGTACACTGCTGTTGAAGTTGATTCTGTCTGTCCTAGTGTAGCTCCGTTCCGCTTGCGACTTGGAGTCTGCTGCAGCCGAGCCTTGATCTCTCTACTCACCTGTGATACTCACCTGTCCGACGCTCTCCCACTGTGAGTCTGACGCCAGTCTGTGAAGGAAGTGGCCTCCGTTCTCTCTACTCACCTGTGATATTCACCTGTCCAACGCTCTCCCACTGTGAGTCTGACGCCCGTCTGCGAAGGAAGTGATCTCCGTTCTCTCTATTCACCTGTGATACTCACCTGTCCAACGCTCTCCCACTGTGAGTCTGACGCCAGTCTGTGAAGGAAGTGGCCTCCGTTCTCTCTACTCACCTGTGATATTCACCTGTCCAACGCTCTCCCACTGTGAGTCTGACGCCAGTCTGTGAAGGAAGTGGCCTTCGTTCTCTCTACTCACCTGTGATATTCACCTGTCCAACGCTCTCCCACTGTGAGTCTGACGCCAGTCTGTGAAGAAAGTGACCTCTGTTCTCTCTACTCACCTGTGATATTCACCTGTCCAACGCTCTCCCACTGTGAGTCTGACGCCCGTCTGCGAAGTAAGTGATCTCCGTTCTCTCTATTCACCTGTGATACTCACCTGTCCAACGCTTTCCCACGGTGAGTCTGACGCCAGTCTGTGAAGGAAGTGGCCTCCGTTCTCTCTACTCACCTGTGATATTCACCTGTCCAACGCTCTCCCACTGTGAGTCTGACGCCAGTCTGTGAAGGAAGTGGCCTTCGTTCTCTCTACTCACCTGTGATATTCACCTGTCCAACGCTCTCCCACTGTGAGTCTGACGCCAGTCTGTGAAGGAAGTGATCTCTGTTCTCTCTACTCACCTGGGATATTCACCTGTCAAACGCTCTCCCACTGGGAGTTTCGCCGGTTTATACCCGCGGCGGTGCTGCTCTGGGTCCCTGGGAAGGAGAGGACAAGGAATTTTAGACTAGGACCTCTTAATTGCTTTTTAATACAAAATAAAGTTGTTATTCCTTTTACTCCTGCCTCCTGCCTCCTCCTTTGATACGCTCCTCTGGGTGATAGTGGTTTAGGGGTGGGTGCAGTCTGGTTTGGCCCACCCCGACCTGTGACAGACATTTGGCGTAGTCGGCAGGATTCACCTTGAGTTGAGCGGTCAGAGGCCGAGATGGCGGAGGGGGAAGAGCCTGGGAATCGGCAACCCGTCATGCCAATTTTCATGGGTGCTCCATGGGCCCCGAGGTATGGAGGTCCGGGGTCTGAAGTAAGTTTGTCCCTGTGGAAGACCCAGGTGGAATATCTGGCGGGGCTCCAAGGGTTGAGTGCCCTACAGAAGGTCCAGTTTGTTTTGAACTCCCTGGAAGGGGAGGCGAGAAGAGAAGTTCAGGCAGCACCGGAAGCCAACCGAGCGACGATCCAGGCCATTTTCGACTTTCTCACGGGGCAGTATGGAGACACCACCCCGGTAGCTGTTCTGAGGACGAAGTTCTTCAATTCTCGCCAAGGTCCTCGACAATCTGTGCGGGCCTTTGCCTTGCAACTGCGGGAGCAGTATTCTCGACTCACGGGGAGACAGGACCATGGCCTGGGGGGCGAGGAGGTGTTACTGCGAGATCAATTCTTGTTGGGGCTGCGAGAGGGCCCCGTACGCCAGAGCTTGCGGGTGCAGCTTAGGAGAGGACCAGACTTAACCTTTGAGGAGCTGAGACGAGAAGCCCTGGCCCTCGAGCGTGACCAGGCGGAACATGTGGAAGCTCCCAGCTGTCTAGCTGCCAACGTTGTTGACCCCCTCCCGGCCCCTCCGGCACCCGATTGGAAGCAGGCCCTGCGGGAAGAGTGGAAGCGAGATGTTCGGGAACAAATGTCCGAGTTGTCCAAGTCCGTTATAGGAGAGCTCCGTCGAGAGCGCCCACCGCCATCTTTCCATTCCCGAGAGCGGGCTTATTCTGATGGGAGTCGCCCTTCGGAACGCCGTCCTCCCCGGCCAGTGGGCTCCCGATTCCAGTGGGACGAACAGGGGCGGCCCATCTGTAATGGCTGTGGAGAGCCTGGGCACTACTTCCGCCAGTGTTCCGCTAGACGAGCATCACGAGGGGGTTTTTAGAGTTTCCGGCCACTGTGGGTCAAGTGGTCGGGACCCCCTTATTAGACCCCTCTCCTTCTGCATCCTCTCAGAATCATTTGATAGGCCGTTGTCCGGTGGTGATGGCCCAAGTTAATGGCCAAGAAATACACTGTCTCTTGGACACTGGCTCCCAAGTGACCTTATTTGCTGAAAGTCTGGCCTATGAGCTGTTTGGCACCAATGGTAGGCCTCCTGCCGAAGCCCCCTGGTTGACGCTACGTGGGGCCAACGGGCTGGACATACCGTATGTGGGGTACCTCGTGACTGATTTGAAGATCCATGGAGTTGTAGTGCCTCAGAAGGGGGTAGTGGTTGTCCGAGACCCGTGTCTGGGGTCCCATCGGGCCTTGATTGGGATGAATGTCATCTCGGAGTGCTGGGAGGAGTTATTCCGGAGCGGACCGGCGCAAGCAACCGTAACCCCAGCCAGTCGGGAGTGGGATCGCATCCGAGCCGACTGCCGCCGGATATGTCTGGCCGAACAACAGCACGATCGGGAGAGTACAGGAAGAGTGGCCTGTCGTTACGCCCTGTCGATCCCCGCTCAGAGTGAGGCTGTAATCTGGGCCAGACTGCCCCCTCGACGTTATACTCCGCAAGAGTGGGTTATGGTGGAACCCCATGAAGAGGGTCCCAAGGTGGAGGTGGCTCGAGGACTGGCAACTGTTCGGGGAGGTCGAGTCTCGGTGAGAGTTAGGAACACGAGTCCCTTCCTTATTCACCTGTATCATCGTCAATGCTTGGTCCGGGTGACCTCAGTAAAGCCGCAGCAGGTTTGTGAGCAGGATGAAGTTAACTTCCAGCGGGTGGGTCCCACGGTGGTCGAAGTGGCCTTAGCCCGGGCCGGTCCCGGAGTGGAAGAGACCGGAGGACTGCCGGCTCACTTGAGGGGAGAGTCGTTACGAGGCGACGGACTGCGGGAAGAGCAAGTGGGACAACTTCATGAATTCTTGAGGAAGTGGCAGCACCTGTTTTCCACTCACGAGGAAGACTATGGTCGCACCGATGTAGTGAAACGCCAGATTCCAACTGGGGATGCCGCGCCGAGCCGAGAGCGCTACCGACCTGTACCCCCGACCCTGTACACTGAGATCCGCACTCTGTTGCGAGGAATGCTCGACAAGGGGATTATTCGTGAGAGCAGCAGCCCTTGGGCCGCACCGATAGTGTTAGTCCGCAAGAAGACAGGGTCTTGGAGGTTTTGTGTAGATTACCGTCGGTTGAACCAGGTAACCAAGAGGGATGCTTTCCCGCTGCCCCGAGTGGAAGATTCTTTGACGAGCCTTACTCAAGCTGCCTGGTACTCCACCCTCGACTTGGCCAGCGGCTATTGGCAGGTGCAGATGGACGAGCGAGACCGGGAGAAGACGGCATTTACCACCCCTTTCGGTCTCTATGAGTGGGACCGGATGCCGTTCGGCCTCTGCAACGCCCCCGCTACATTCCAGCGGCTGATGCAGCGCTGCTTGGGCAGCCAAGTGATGGATACCACCCTTGTCTATCTGGACGACATCATCACTTACTCTCCCGATTTCGAGTCCCACCTGGAGCATCTTGGGCGAGTCTTCCGCTCCCTAGAACGCTATGGACTAAAGCTACAGCCCGACAAATGCCAGCTCTTCAAGAAAGAGGTTAAGTTTTTGGGACACGTGGTCAGTGCGGCAGGGATCTCCGTTGACCCAGAAAAAGTGAGGGCAGTGCAAGAGTGGACAGTTCCCCAAACGGTGCGCCAAGTTCGGTCATTCCTGGGCTTTGTGGGCTACTATAGGCGATTCATCAAGAACTTCTCCAAAATCGCCAAGCCCATTAACCAGCTGTTGGGGGGTATGGGTCGAGCACGGGGCCGAGGATCCCCTCCCATTCAATGGGACCCAACCTGTGAAGCCGCGTTCCAACAGCTTAAACAGGAGCTTCTACAGGCCCCGATATTGGCATATGCCGACTTTAACCAGCCCTTCATCCTGTACACCGATGCTAGCCAGCTAGGGTTGGGAGCTGTCTTGGCCCAGAAGCAACAGGGGGAGGAGAAGGTGATTGCCTATGCGAGCCGAAGTTTACATCCTGCCGAGAAGAATGACTCGAATTACAGCTCCTTTAAACTCGAGCTACTGGCCATGAAGTGGGCGATGGGCGAAAAGTTTAAAGACTATCTGTGGGGGACTAAGGTACAGGTGGTTACAGACAATAACCCGCTGGTACACCTACAAACCGCCAAACTGGGGGCAGTAGAGCAACGCTGGGTGGCACAACTGGCCAACTTTGATTACCAGATTCAGTATCGGCCAGGCAGAGAGCACACCAATGCTGACGTGCTATCCAGGCTACCGGGTGAGAGATCGGCCGGCCATATACCGACCCCAGGATCAGGGTCCGACGAGGGGCTGATGGTGGGAGTTGTTGAAGCACCGGGACAGACGCCTGAGGATCCCCCTCTCTGTTGGGGATGGGAACCACAACGCTGGAGGCTGTGGCAGGGCGAAGATGGAGATGTGCTGCGGGTGCGGACATGGGTAGAGCAGAGGATCTGGCCTGAGGGGGAAGAACGTCGAACTCAGCCTCGGAGTGTGCGGGGCCTGCTGGGACAAAGAGAAAGACTCTATCTGAGGAACGGGGTGCTCTGTAGGGCGCTTCAGGACCCAGGCCAAGGAGAGGAGGTCTGTCAGATCGTGGTCCCCGAAGGCCGAAGGCAGGCTTTGTTGGAGGCGTATCATGCTAGGATGGGACATCAGGGGCAGGAGAGGACATTGGCTTTGCTGAGGCGACATTTCTACTGGCCTGGGATGGAGGGCACCATTAGGACATACCTTCAGGGATGTTCCCGTTGCACCTTGTTCAAGTCCAGGAGGGAAGCACGGGCACCGCTGGCCCCGATCCAGGCCAAGGCACCCCTGCATATGGTGGCAATGGACTTTCTCACTCTGGGACGACCGGTGGATCAGATCCAAAATATTCTTGTTGTCACCGATCTGTTCACCAAGTATGCTTGGGCCATTCCCACCGTGGATCAAACTGCCCTCACGACTGCCAGCGCTCTCTGGAGGTATGTGATTCAGCCCTTTGGATGCCCTGAAATCCTCCATTCAGACCAAGGGGCTAACTTTGAGTCGAAGGTGATCCGTGAATTATGCCAACTGTACGGATGTAAGAAGACCCATACGACCCCGTATCACCCCCAAGGGAACGGAGGGTGTGAGAGGTTTAATCAAACCCTATTGGGCTTGCTGGGGACTCTGGAGGAAGAACAGCAGGGTCAGTGGGCAGATAGGCTCCCAGCAGTGATGCAGGCATATAACAACAGCATACACAGTACCACCGGTTATGCTCCTACCTACCTGATGTTCGGTCGACATTTGAGGCTCCCAATGGATATGCTCTTGGGGACCGCTGGGAAAGAAGAGGGAGGTAGTCTGTCCGATTGGGTAGTAAGTCACCATCAACGCCTCCAGTCCGCCTATGAACAAGTCGCCGCCCGGATTAATCAGGCAGCGCTAAAGAACAAGAGGCTATACGATCGGACTGCCCGAGAAGCTCCGCTACTGCCCGGGGAGAGGGTGCTGCTGCGGGATAATCGCCGACGGGGGAAGGGAAAATTGAGCGACCGATGGGAGGCTCAGCCATACGTCGTTCAGCGACAACCCCATCCGGACCAACCTGTATATGCCTTACGGCCCGAAGGGAAGACGGGCCCGGAACGAGTTTTACATCGCAACCTGATCCGCCCCTGCCCGAATTATTCTAAGCCAGTGGTAGAGAACCCACAGGCCGAGACGACGTGGACGCCCCCACTGGTGGGATGGGCAGTGATCCTAAGGGGCCTAGGCCCAGGACCACGACCTGAAGCCCCCCGCTCTCCACTTCGACGTTCTCAGCGGGAGAATCGGGGCCAGCCTCCAGCCAGGTACGGAGACTGGGTGTTGGGAGACCGTTCTCGGGACTAGAACGGTTTGGCGGGGGGGTATGTCACGGGGTGACAAACAGCCCCGGAACAATTCCCCTCTGGAGAATTGTTCCCGTCGGGACGTTTTCAGCGTAACACCATCCCCGGACCTGTATGAGTGTTTGTCGTCATGACAACTAAACGGCAGATTGGTGACAGGTGTAAGGACTCCACGCTGAGTGTTTGATTGAGACCACTCCCGCTTCTTGACAGAATAAAAACACACAAGGAAGAGAAGGCTGGGTTGTGCTGTGTGGTGTTGCGCTGTTTTTCTGCCCGTTGATCTGGATTGTTCTTCCCCCTGATTGTTGGTGGCTTCTCTCCCGTGGGGATTTGTTTATGGAACTGCAGTTGAGGGGTCGTCCTGAAGGAAAAGGAGTGTTATTTGAGAGGACTCGGGGACGGTCAAGAGGAGTGAAATTCGCTGACTGAGCTGGGGAAGAGAGAGATGAGTAGTTATCAGACTGAATCTCATAACTGCATGTGTTTTACACTAAATTGGGTATTGGATTGAAGTGTTTGGAGCATGTGTACACCTTTCACCGAGTGAAATATTGATTCCTGTTGATTTCCTCATCTCCTCTCTCCGATTGGAGTCCAGCAGAGTGAAGTCCGTCTGTGACTGTGAAGACCAATCTCTCGAGTGTTCTGTTCCGCCCCTGGCGATCCTCAGTCCGGTAGTCCAGGAGCTGTGGGTGAGTGCTGGCCTTATGCGCACTGGAAGAGTGGAATTGTAGTGTGTAAATTGACGTTTCCCCTCACGAATACATGTTTAGAGTTGGATTGCAGTGTGTGTGTGTGGAAGAATACCTGTTATTGCCCCGCAACTGCCCATGTGCCCTGGGGATCTACTATTTACCATGAGAGCTGAGTGAGATTGCTTACATCTACGTGCGGTGTTCAGAAAGAAGAACCTCTGTGAGATAACGTTCACCCCATGTGAGAACTGTGTAATTGCTGTTGAGAACTATACACTGCTGTTGAAATTGATTCTGTTTGTCCTAGAGAAGCCCCGTTCAGCCTGCGACTGTGAGTCTGCTGCAGCTCTAAGCCTACCTGCATGGTGTGAAGTTATCTGTCCCCTGCAACACACGTGAGAACTATACACTGCTGTTGAAGTTGATTCTGTCTGTCCTAGAGAAGCCCCGTTCAGCCTGCGACTGTGAGTCTGCTGCAGCTCTAAGCCTACCTGCATGGTGTGAAGTTATCTGTCCCCTGCAACACACGTGAGAACTGTACACTGCTGTTGAAGTTGATTCTGTCTGTCCTAGAGAAGCCCGTTCAGCCTGCGACTGTGAGTCTGCTGCAGCTCTAAGCCTACCTGCATGGTGTGAAGTTATCTGTCCCCTGCAACACACGTGAGAACTGTACACTGCTGTTGAAGTTGATTCTGTCTGTCTTAGAGAAGCCCCGTTCAGCCTGCGACTGTGAGTCTGCTGCAGCCCTAAGCCTACCTGCATGGTGTGAAGTTATCTGTCCCCTGCAATACACGTGAGAACTGTACACTGCTGTTGAAGTTGATTCTGTCTGTCCTAGTGTAGCTCCGTTCCGCTTGCGACTTGGAGTCTGCTGCAGCCGAGCCTTGATCTCTCTACTCACCTGTGATACTCACCTGTCCGACGCTCTCCCACTGTGAGTCTGACGCCAGTCTGTGAAGGAAGTGGCCTCCGTTCTCTCTACTCACCTGTGATATTCACCTGTCCAACGCTCTCCCACTGTGAGTCTGACGCCCGTCTGCGAAGGAAGTGATCTCCGTTCTCTCTATTCACCTGTGATACTCACCTGTCCAACGCTCTCCCACTGTGAGTCTGACGCCAGTCTGTGAAGGAAGTGGCCTCCGTTCTCTCTACTCACCTGTGATATTCACCTGTCCAACGCTCTCCCACTGTGAGTCTGACGCCAGTCTGTGAAGGAAGTGGCCTTCGTTCTCTCTACTCACCTGTGATATTCACCTGTCCAACGCTCTCCCACTGTGAGTCTGACGCCAGTCTGTGAAGAAAGTGACCTCTGTTCTCTCTACTCACCTGTGATATTCACCTGTCCAACGCTCTCCCACTGTGAGTCTGACGCCCGTCTGCGAAGTAAGTGATCTCCGTTCTCTCTATTCACCTGTGATACTCACCTGTCCAACGCTTTCCCACGGTGAGTCTGACGCCAGTCTGTGAAGGAAGTGGCCTCCGTTCTCTCTACTCACCTGTGATATTCACCTGTCCAACGCTCTCCCACTGTGAGTCTGACGCCAGTCTGTGAAGGAAGTGGCCTTCGTTCTCTCTACTCACCTGTGATATTCACCTGTCCAACGCTCTCCCACTGTGAGTCTGACGCCAGTCTGTGAAGGAAGTGATCTCTGTTCTCTCTACTCACCTGGGATATTCACCTGTCCAACGCTCTCCCACTGGGAGTTTCGCCGGTTTATACCCGCGGCGGTGCTGCTCTGGGTCCCTGGGAAGGAGAGGACAAGGAATTTTAGACTAGGACCTCTTAATTGCTTTTTAATACAAAATAAAGTTGTTATTCCTTTTACTCCTGCCTCCTGCCTCCTCCTTTGATACGCTCCTCTGGGTGATAGTGGTTTAGGGGTGGGTGCAGTCTGGTTTGGCCCACCCCGACCTGTGACAAAGGTCCTTCGTCAGATCTGGATACGGCCTGGATCCGGCAGGCTGCAAGAAAACCTCGGGATAAACATAGACGCTAAAATTAGCGTAGATGCCATTCTTCTCATGGTGTAACGAGTACATTAGGAGTTATGGGAAGTGTTCCCGGTTCCGGCTGACCTAATCTATGCAGCCTAACATTAAATTATGTAAGTCTATAATGTATTAAATGAATGCTAGGTCAAAGAGATGTGTCTTTAATCTGGCTTTGAACTGACAGAGTGTGTCTGCTTCCCGGACAATGGTAGGAAGACTGTTCCAGAGTTTTGGTGCTAAATAGGAAAAGGATCTACCGCCAACAGTCGATTTTGATATTCTAGGTATTAGTATACAGTCATGGGTGTATAGGGTGTATAGCAGAGGACTCAGTACACAGCCCTGGGGGACCCCAGTGCTGAGGGCCAGGACTGAGGAGTGATGGGACCCAGGGCTGGACTGGTAATCTGGCATACCGGGCAAATGCCCGGTGGGCCGATGTGCTTTTTGGGCCGATACATCTCATACTTTTCTTATTTTTTATTTTTTTACAGCCCATAAAACTCGTACATCGGCGGCCCATTCGTTTTGTTTTGTTTAATTGACGGCGCTGGGTTAGTGCCGGTGTAATGCATTGGTCAAAAAAAAGTAAGCGTTAGTTTTTTTTCCCACTGACAGACCGGCCCATGAAACGCGTAGATCAGCGGCCCATTGGTTGTTTTCTTGATTGACACTGGGCTGGCCCAATCACATCTTTAAACACCTCCCCCTCTGGGCTCTGAGCGAGCGTGCAGTGTCAAGTGTGTATCTGTCAAAATAGTCTGAGAGATGGAGAAGAAACGCAAGGAATGTACAGAGAAATAGCGTGAAAAATAGATACAGGCCCTTCAAGCAGACGCTGTAAAATGTGTCAAGATATATATGTTTTCTGCAGCAGCAGGACCTTCATCAGCTCCAGTGGCTGATGAGGAGGATAGTGAGGAGGATCAGGAGAGAGATGAGAAAGTGTAACGCAGAGTCCGCGGTAAGCAGAACTACTTTCAAAACACTTTGGCTATGAGTGTAGGAACCCTGTCACGGAGCAAACCCGTGATCATGAATGGACTGTATGTAGGTACACCATATCAAACACACAAACATGTGCAGCATTAACGCAGTCTGTTTACTGACACTGATATCCTGGATATTCAGACTGCAGTGTTGTGAATGTGCAATGTTTGTGCAATGCTTGAATGTATTGTGTATAATGTGTATTTGTTTGTTATGTGTAGTGGATATGTACAACGTGTTTGGGTATCATTAGCCGCTAACATTGTTCATTCATCTTTATAGAGAACCACAACACAAATATGTTTGATTTGGAAACTTTATTGAAAATTGTGTAACACATTATTACATATCTAACTTACCTGCTTGGAAAACACCTGTGACCAAACCTGTATTAGTTTAAAAGCAGAGTATTTAAACATGGTGGGCATACTGCCTGATTGGGAGAAACCATGTTGGGTAACTGGGGGGGGGGTCCAAATGTTCCTGTAAAGCAAGGTTTATAATTGTTAATTCATTGTTTTGCATCATAGTTGCATGTTGTTGGTACTGTGTAATTTAATTATGGATGTTGTTTAATATGCATTAGGTGGTTGGAAGTACATATGTTAGAAAGTAAAACTTACCTGTAGAATGGTACATTCCAGTACTGCCAGGAAGCATGGTGCAGAAGGGTCAGGTTGGTTGTGTGAAGTGGAAGCAAACCCATAGAAACTGGTTCCAGGAAGTTTGTTAACCAAACGATACCACTGCTGTTGTGGCTACCTTCCCACAAAAAAAATATTTATGTTACTTTTTTATACTTTTTTTTTCTTTTTCTTTGTTTTTTTTTTGTTTTGCCGTTGGATTTGCACTGTCTTCACAATAAATTCACCTTAATTGGGATTTCCTGTCGCATTGGTCTTATTATGCCTCTGATCGCGAGGGAGATCGCTAACAGATGGTGTCAGAAGTGGGATTAAGAGGCCAAAATAGACTAAAATGCCACCCAAAACAAGAGGACAGCAGACGGTGAACATGGATGCTGAGGATGGACAGCAAGCAGCAAGTGGAATTACAGAGGAAAATGCACACCTGGCTACTGAGCCTCCACCAACCACAGAAGGATCAGCCCTCACTGCATTGGCGGGTATGTTTCAAACTTTCTTGCAGTATCAGAAGGACAGAGATGAGAGGCAAGAAAGAGACATGGCTCGACGAGAACAACAGTTTAAAGTACTTACTCATCAGGTCACACAAATCCAAATGGACGTAGAGCGCACCAGACATGGAGCTGCCACTGCAGACCAATCAACCTCTCGAGGATTGGCTCCGGTGCCACAGTTGCCGAAGCTACAAGAGGATGATGATGTAGAGCAGTACTTAACCACTTTTGAACGAATGGCAGAAGTGTACTTGTGGCCGAAGGAGGACTGGGCTATTCATTTGATTCCTCTACTCACAGGAAAAGCAAGGAGTGCATTTGTTGCAATGTCACCAGCACTATCTTTGGACTATGACAGAGTCAAAGAAGCGATTCTAAAGAAATATGAAATCAGCTCTGAAACATATCGACTGAGATTTCGTTCACTGGATACACCTGTTGATGAATCCCCTATGGAATTGTATGTTCGATTAAAGGATTTATTTTCCAAGTGGATACAACTGGAAACAAGTAGCAAAAAGGACTTGATGGAGAAGCTGGTACTAGAGCAGTACATGCGGTTGTTGTTCCCAGAAGTAAGAACTTGGGTGAAGGAGCGAAATCCAGAAACTGCAGGAGAGGCAGCTAGCTTGGTTGAGGCCTACATCACAGCGAGGAGAGGTTCCTCTGGGACGTTTCGGTATGCTGGAAGCCTGCCATTCAACAGAGGTAAGTCTGTGGGGTTTGGGGGTAGTTCGTGCTCTCAATGGCAAACCCAGACTATGAAACCCACCCACCCTAAAACCCAGACAGCTGTAACCATAGGCCAATCATCGGACAAAAAAGATATAGGGCCCTATCTTGCACCCAGCGCAATTGACTTTGTACACTGACGCATGTATCATTCCTATTTTGCACCCGCGCAAAGCGGACTTTTCCCTCCACAGACGCACGTCGGTTAACTAGCAAATACACTTGCGCTCCCCGGGGCGGTTCAGCGCAAAGAGGAGGCGTGTTTCGGCGCAAACGTTCCCTCATGCTATTTTGCAGGTTTAGAAAACAATTCCGCCAGTGACCAGGAAAAACCTAGTCTAAAGTCAGTGGCGCGTTGCACATGTTATTCATGGTATTTTAAGGGCGCATGCTTGGCCATAATCAATGTAGCGTGTGCACAACGCGCATTACAATTTGATGCTCTCATCTACACAGAAGCAGCCGTTTTCATTTTTGCAAATCATACATTATTACTAGGAAAAATATTAGGTCTTGTAGGTCTTGATAAGCCTAGGGCTTCTACGTATCCCTTTTCGAACAGTGTGATTATTATGCAAAAAAAAAAAAAAAAAAGGTTTTGTTTTTCTTGATTTTGTTTTATTTTTCTTGATGGCTATTTAATGTGTTGCTGTCTTTGGTTTAATTTATTTTTTAATTGTTCGAAATAAAGATTTCATTCATTTATTCATATTAATACACGAGGGAAATCATTGTTGTGTCCATGAAGATGTGAAAATAAAATAGGCATAAATCTAGCTTACACATTTAATCATACGCCCAAATTATCATACGCCTGTTTAACCGAAGCTAATTTGGGTGTGTTTGTTTCTCCATCCCCAACGTCACTTCTCTGTGTTTTACGGCCGTGACGAGGACGTCGGTCTCCTCGGCTGTGAACCGCTCCTGGCGCGCGCCTGGCAAATCCGCCGTTATAATAGGAATCCGCTTAGAAAAAGCGCGCCTGCTCTTAAAGGGAATGTGAGATGTCGCTCTGATTGGTTTATTTCACGTTACGCCCAAACCACACCTATGAATAATGAAGCTACTTCAGACCAACCCCTTTTAGATTTGCGTCGGGCGCAAGAGTCATTTATCCCACCGGGAAAATAGCAACAGCGCCGAGACCCGCCCACAAAGTTACTTGCGCTTTGCGCTTTGACACTTGCGTTTCAGATCGTTAAAATAGGGCCCATAGTCTGTTATAATTGTGCAGAACCAGGCCATACAAGTCCACATTGTCCTTTGAGGAAGCCTAATTCAGCCCGACTATGCTATATACCGACCTCTACACTAGGGCCCAAAATAGACAAAGAACCTACAGTTTCTGTGTTGTTAAACGGTAAGCCAGTAACCGCTTTAGTAGACACTGGTTGTGCACGAACTTTGGTGCAAGCACAGTATGTCCCAAGGGATTTCTGGACGGATGGTACAGTTACAGTATGTTGTGTCCATGGGGATAAATCAGAATTGCCTACGGCTGAGGTATACATTGAGATTAATGAGCAGTCTTACCTGATGAAAGTAGGAATTACTACATCCTTACCCTATCCAGTTTTACTAGGTACAGACATGCCCATATTAGCAGATTTGGTGCAGGAAACTGCGTGGTGCGGTGTTGTTACTAGAGCACAGGCTCAAAAGTTGACTCCATTGTCATCACCCAAAGATTTTGCCCAGAATACCCTTCAGGAAATGCCGTTCTTTGCTGATGAGATAATAGGGGAAACAAAGTCAAGTAAGGAAGAGACGCTAGAAAAGAGAAGAAAATGGGTGGCCAATGTAATTAATTCCTCAGAACAGTTGATGGTTGAACTTGAAGAACCTGAAGTTGATGAATTGGATGTAGGCATATCTAATGATATAGCTAGGTTACAGACTGAAGATGCAACATTGGCAGATTGCTTTCATAAAATTAGTACAGAGGCTGCTGTGAATTTGTTAAATGATGAAACATTTGTGATTGAGCAAGGTCTTCTTTACAGACAGTCTAAAGAAGATGGTACACAGTTAGTGGCCATTCTAATCCTTGGTCAGGTCATTTGGGGTTTATGAAGACCTTAATGAGAATAGCAAAAAGATTCTATTGGCCTGGCATGTACAGCGAGATAAAGGATTACTGTAGAGCATGTCCTGAATGTCAACTGGCAACGAGCAGAACACCCAGTGTAGCACCGCTTGTACCCATTCCTGCCATTAATATTCCATTTGAGAGAATAGGTGTGGATGTTGTGGGACCTCTGGAAACAAGTCAGAAAGGGAACAGATTTATTCTGGTGATCTGTGACTATGCAACCAGATACCCTGAGGCTTATCCTATGAGAGAAGTTACTGCGAATCAAGTTGCAACTGCACTACTTCATTTCTTTTCACATGTAGGGATACCTAAAGAAATACTGACGGATCAGGGCACCAATTTCATGAGTCATACTTTACGTCAGGTTTATCAATTGTTGGGTATTAAGAGAGTGCGTACTACCCCTTACCACCCCCAGACTGATGGTCTAGTAGAGAGATTCAATCAGACCCTGAAAAGCATGTTGAAAAAATTTGTGTCTGGGACTGGCAAAGACTGGGATAAATGGCTACCCTATCTCTTATTTGCCTATCGGGAAGTTCCTCAAGCAACAACTGGATTCTCACCTTTCGAACTGCTTTTTGCTCATCAAGTCAGAGGACCACTGGACGTGCTGAGAGACAGTTGGGAAGATAACAAGTTGCATAAACAGAACATACTCTCATATGTGCTTAAAATGAGAGAAAAGTTACAGCAAACTACCAGCATAGCTCAAGAGAATCTGCAACAAGCACAGCTTAAACAGAAAGCTTGGTATGACAAGAAGTCCAGGGCGCGAACCTTTCAACCAGGAGAGCAAGTATTGTTATTACTTCCAACATCAGACAACAAACTTCTAGCCAAATGGCAAGGTCCATTCCAGGTAAAGAGGAAAGTTGGTTCCGTAACATATGAGATCGAAGTTCCATCGAGGCAACAACCTTTACAGATCTTTCATATTAACATGCTGAAAAAGTGGCATGAACAAGCTTCTCATCCGGAGACGACAGAAAATGTTGTAAACGATCTGCTGGTGAGGGCGGTTCAGGAGGAGGATGAAATGGAAGAGCAGTACTTGCCTGTTCATCAGGATGACTGTTTCTTGAATTTGCAACATCTGAATGCGGAACAGAGGGGACAACTGCAAGAGAGCATCCCTCAACAACTGTTCCTGAAAACACCAGGAAAAACAGACCTTGCCCAACATCACATTTACCTAAAAGATAATAAACCAATACATCAACGTGTTTACAGAGTGCCAGAGAAATTAGTACTCACCATGAAGCAGGAGATTGAGACAATGCAGGAAATGGGAATTATTGAACCATCTTCCAGTGAGTGGAATAATCCCATCGTACTAGTTCCAAAGAAGGATGGAACACTTAGATTCTGTTTGGACTTCAGAAAACTCAATGCAGTGAGTAAATTTGACCCATACCCTATGCCCAGAGTTGATGATTTAATAGAAAGACTTGGGAGTGCCAAATTTCTAACAACACTGGATTTATGCAAAGGCTATTGGCAGATACCATTGAGCTCAGACTGCATGGAGTTCACAGCCTTTAAAACGCCTTTTGGACACTACCATTTCCGGGTCCTACCATTCGGGCTTCACGGAGCACCTGCAACATTCCAGAGAATGATCGATCAGATTCTACGGGGAACTGAGAAATTTGCAGCAGCATACCTGGACGACATTGTCATTTATAGTGAAACATGGGAGGAGCATCTACTACATCTAACAGAAGTACTGGCAAGAATAAAATCTGCAGGACTTACTATTCGTCCGGATAAGTGTGCTATTGCCAAGAAGGAAACTACTTACCTGGGATATAAGCTAGGACATGGAGTTATTCGTCCTCAAGTCGGGAAGATTGAAGCCATCAAACATGCTGAACAACCTACTTCAAAGAAGCAGGTACGATCTTTCCTGGGCCTAGTTGGTTGGTACAGACGTTTCATTCCTCACTTCTCTGCAAGAGCCATAGCTCTTACTAACCTTACAAAGAAGGATAAACCAAATAAGATTGATTGGACTGCAGAATGTGAGAGTGCTTTCAAGGATTTGAAAGATGCATTGTGTGAAGAGCCTGTTTTGAAGAGTCCAAACTTTGATCAGGCATTTACAGTTCAGACTGATGCTTCAGAGTTCGGTCTGGGGGCTGTACTTTTGCAAGGACAACCTGGTGAGTTACAACCCATTGCCTACATTAGCAGGAAACTTCTTGCCAGAGAATCAAGATACTCAACGGTAGAAAAGGAATGTCTAGCTGTGAAATGGGCTTTGGATTCCTTTAGATATTACCTGTTGGGTAGAAAATTCACCCTAGAGACTGATCATCGGGCCTTAGCTTGGTTGGGCCGCATGAGAGACACTAATGCCCGTATTACACGCTGGTTTTTAGCTATACAACCCTTTGACTTTGAAGTATTATATCGGACTGGTCCTGAGAACTGTGCGGCTGATTTTCTCTCTAGGACACCACAGGAGGTGTCCAGGGGAAGGGGGAGGAAATGTCACGGAGCAAACCCGTGATCATGAATGGACTGTATGTAGGTACACCATATCAAACACACAAACATGTGCAGCATTAACGCAGTCTGTTTACTGACACTGATATCCTGGATATTCAGACTGCAGTGTTGTGAATGTGCAATGTTTGTGCAATGCTTGAATGTATTGTGTATAATGTGTATTTGTTTGTTATGTGTAGTGGATATGTACAACGTGTTTGGGTATCATTAGCCGCTAACATTGTTCATTCATCTTTATAGAGAACCACAACACAAATATGTTTGATTTGGAAACTTTATTGAAAATTGTGTAACACATTATTACATATCTAACTTACCTGCTTGGAAAACACCTGTGACCAAACCTGTATTAGTTTAAAAGCAGAGTATTTAAACATGGTGGGCATACTGCCTGATTGGGAGAAACCATGTTGGGTAACTGGGGGGGGGGTCCAAATGTTCCTGTAAAGCAAGGTTTATAATTGTTAATTCATTGTTTTGCATCATAGTTGCATGTTGTTGGTACTGTGTAATTTAATTATGGATGTTGTTTAATATGCATTAGGTGGTTGGAAGTACATATGTTAGAAAGTAAAACTTACCTGTAGAATGGTACATTCCAGGGTATGGCCTAGACTATAAATGGCTGCCAGGAAGCATGGTGCAGAAGGGTCAGGTTGGTTGTGTGAAGTGGAAGCAAACCCATAGAAACTGGTTCCAGGAAGTTTGTTAACCAAACGATACCACTGCTGTTGTGGCTACCTTCCCACAAAAAAACTTGTAAATATTTATGTTACTTTTTTATACTTTTTTTTTCTTTTTCTTTGTTTTTTTTGTTTTGCCGTTGGATTTGCACTGTCTTCACAATAAATTCACCTTAATTGGGATTTCCTGTCGCATTGGTCTTATTATGCCTCTGATCGCGAGGGAGATCGCTAACAAACCCATAACCCAGTTACAGATTATTTCCACATCTGCATTGTTGACGATTACAGAAATTTACTGCGTTTGTATCCATGTTTTCCCCCGAACCCCCCTAGAGGGACAGAGGTCCACCCACCACAGTTTTACCAAGATCCTGTGGGAAACACTGGTATTGCTTTGCCAATGCAGTTTATAGCTTGTTTTTTAGATGCATCACTGTAGAGTATAGTTCAGTTGTAATAATAAATTACAATTTTGTACTTATTTCATCTGTTAACTCGTTCCTATTCACTCATTACATGGCATTAGTGGTTTTAATGAATAGGAGTTGAACAAAAACATATTCAAGGGCGTGCAAAGATGGGTGGTGTTTATGATCATATGTAGTGGGCCAGTCTGGGCCAAAATGCCAGGGCCGATTTTCTGTCCCAGTCCAGCCCTGATGGGACCCCAGCCTGACTGACTGTGAACGGTCTGTTAAAAAGTCCTTAATCCATCTGCAAGTGTGATGGCTGACACCCAGACTGTGGAGTTCTGACTCCAATCTGCTGGGAATGATAGCATTCTCGCATATGAGCCTGGTTGTTCCAGATGTGTTAACACGGTGTGGAGAGCTGTTGATGACATCTCCAGTTGACCTATTGGCTCTATATGCGAACTGGTGCTGGTCCAAACTGAGAGGAGGAGAACACTTCATTTGCTTTAACATGTGGACATTCTTGCAGGATCTGTTGGTAGTCCGGCTATTGATGCACTTCAGACTGTAATTAATATTCTGCAACAGTAAAATTCTATTGTCTCTAAATAAATTCTATAAATCTCTGGCTGGGCCGGGCCCTTGGTCAAGCATTTGTGTTTCAAAATGCAACACGTCACGTGTCAAGCGTGTGACACGTGCCTCCTCCACTTGCACGTCACACCGGGATAATAGGTTTTAAAAATATTTATTTTGTTTAAAATATATATATATTTCTATATTCTTAAACCTTGTTTTATTATATTAGAGTAGTAGGCCTACTCCTCCTAGGCCATCCAAAGTTCATTCTTGTTCATTTTCACAGTGAACAGACATCACTGTTCACGTTTTTATTTTAATTTTTTTTTAATGTTTCTTCATTCGGATCCATTTGCGATCCATTCAATTCTGAATAAAAAACAACGCAGATTACATCCTTCATTCTTGTTACATTATTCATTAAGATAATAATTAATAATTCATGCAACATTATGCGTGAACTTGATAAATGTTGCAGATATGTTTTACTATGCACAAACAAATCATAGGTGTGATTGGCAAAGGACAAAAAAGCAGGAAAATATACTGTGTTCAGTATTATTTTGTGTAGATCCATGTCCGAGGCAGTTCGACTTAACAAGCGCATTTCTTTACACGCACACACACACACACGCAAACACACACACACACACAGGCGCGCAATGAATTGGAAACACTCGATCTGCGCCAGTGGACGCGCACCGTTATGAATGCCTGTGCAGCAATGAAACAATGGCAAGCACACACGCAGCTTCTACGGAAGACTGTATTCTCGTACTGTTTCGACTTTAATCTCGAAATGTTTCGACTTTAATTTATCTTATTTTTTATGGATTTCTTTCTTTCTTTTTTCATTGCGGTTCAGGGCTTCCGTAGGCTATTCTGATCATGCTATGACATGTTCTCGTTGTGCCGCTGGCTCTAGAGGCAGTATTTTCTAACCATGTCGGGGGAGTTTTATGCGTATGTGTTTTAGAGTAATGTCACGTGCCAGGTCATGTATGGGCTAGACTACAGAATTTATTATACTTGTCAGAACCAAAATAGGAACTCCACTATGTCTCTCTTTACATTTATTTTGTCCTGTTGTCGGCTTCAGCTAAGAAAAGAAATAGTTCGCCCCACACGTCCAAAATTCTTAGCACACTTTAGATAACCTTCCGCAGCGAGTGCAGGCTCTTTGGTGGAGCTCTGCTTTGAAGGAAGTTCCATCATGACAAATGAATGGACTACTTGCGGAGTGACATGAAGACATGAATCAGAGGCACAAAAAACGTTGACAGCGGTGAGCGGTCATTATGTTTACCAATACCCGAACCGTGATTTCCGCGCGACCTGCAAAAAAAAAAATTCAGAATTAAATGAATGTGCAGCAATTTGAACAAATAGAGAGTCTGTAGGCCTACTATACGTGTTGTAGCCATTAAATAAGATCATAGCTTGGGGCTTAAAGGGATAGTTCACCCATTTACTCACCCTTATGTTTTTCCAAACTTCCATGCATTTCTGTCTTGTGTGGAACTTCCATAGTATGGAAAAAATACAATGGAAGTCAATGGGGACCAGCAACTGTTTGGTTACCAATATTCTTCAAAATATCTCTTGTGTTCATCAGTAGAAAGAGGCTCATGCATGTTTGAAACAACATGAGGGTGAGTAAATGAAGACAGAATTTTCAATTTTGTGTGAACTATCCCTTTAAGATTCTGCAATTTGGTCCCTGTGAAGTATATTGGTGGCACCCTGCTCGCCATAGCGATACATTTAATTACATTTATGCATTTGGCAGATGCTTTTATCCAAAGCGACTTGCATTTCAAGGTACACATTTACATTCTTATCAGTTCTTGCTCTCCCTGGAAATCGAACCCATGACCAGCAAGACGACATTATGAACAACACTCGTCTCATTTGTGGAGGTGGAAAAACAAGTTCTTTGTGATATGCAAGGTTTATTGTATTAACATTTAAATGCAAAAGAAAAGGCATGAGAGTCGGCTGTTTCTGTCAATTTTAAGTTTAAATTTAAAATGTTTGCAATTTTAATATAAGTACTCAACTCAACTCAACTCAACTTTATTTATAAAGCACTTTCAACACCACAAGTGGAACCAAAGTGCTGTACAGAAGGTATAAAAAGAGAAAATAAAAACAAAAACATAAAAACAATACAAACAAATGACACACTTACAAAGCATTATCAAATGCTAAAGAAAACAAATAAGTTTTGAGCGCACTCTGAAAAACACCCAATGAAGGACACGTTTTTACAGACAGAGGAAGGTCATTCCAGAGCCTAGGAGCTGCAACAGAAAATGCCCGATCACCTTTACATTTTAAACGGGATCGCGGAACCATGAGAAGCAATTGATCATTTGAGCGCAGAGATCTACTAGATTGACAGCGGCTGATTAAATCAGTAACATACTCAGGCGCTATACCATGCAGAGACTTAAAAACATACAACAACGCTTTGTATTGAATTCTGTAGCGTATAGGTAACCAATGTAGTTTAATTAACACTGGAGTAATGTGCTCTCTCTTCTTAGTACCGGTTAAAAGTCTAGCAGCTGAGTTCTGAACGAGTACATGGTTAAATATTTTACCACTTGCTTAAGCAACTTAATAAATCTATGTAGAAGTACTGCATTGCATAATACGTTGTTTAAATTGTGTTTAAACATGAATACGTCTATTAAAGAGTGTATATGTGTACAAAGAGAATCTCAATGCTGACTAAACTTTTTTTTAACAAAAGTTGCTGATATCTTCTGGATTTGAAACACAAATAGTGAGTATGTGTTTGTGGTACAGCCGCGGATCAGTTACGCACTGCAAACGCAGCATATGTGAAAGCACTATAGCGTGCTGCTCACACACACCGCACACACACTGCACACGGAGGATGTGTGAAACGAGTGTTAACCTCTGCTTTCTCAGCTTACACATCACACTCCACTGTTATGGTGTCCATTTCAGTAGATTTACTCACTAACATTGTTGTGGAAACAATAAGAATGGAAACTAAAATATGGTAGTATCGTGCAACAGCGCACATTCTATCAGCTGCAGTTCTGGCGCCAATACTGTAAAACTCAACGTACATTCACATCACATGTTAATGCAGCGGTAGAGTTACACTCACAGGACCCTTCACAGTAACACTTTATAATAACTGCATGCATGCTATTAATCATTAGTTGAGCATTACTAAACAGTTCATTCATCATTTATAAAGCATTAATAGACATTAATAAGCCGTTTCTCGTAAGCTTTATTCTTGATTTATAAGCATATCTATAATGTGTTTAGCAATTGTATTTTCATACTTTATTAATGATCAATTTATCATTTCTAAATGAAGTATAGCATTATTTACAAACCAGTTACATTATTTACCATTATTTACAAACTAGGTTTTGTCATTGATTCATAAGATCACTTAGAAAGTGTAAGTAAATGTAGTAGATTTATGCAGTTATAAAGCATTTAGTAGTGGTCAGTTCAATATTTTTGTGAGCTCATCTAAAGTGAGGACTAGTTATGCCTTGTAAATCATTTATAAAGAGATGTAAAGGCTCATTGATCTTCTAAACAGAAAAAGGAAACAAACACAACACAGTGATACAGAACTGAGATATTTAACAGCCTTTAAATCTCCTTTATAAATGCTTTACAAGGCATAACTAGTCCTCACTTTAGATGAGCTCACAAACATAGTTCACTGACCACAACTAAATGCTTTATAACTACCTGAATTAACCATTAATTACAGTAGAAATACATGTTAATAAACCATTTATTAACACACTAAGTAACTATTACTATATGTCTGAATAATAATAATATGTATTTAAACAGTTTATTAATCATTTACTTACACTTTCTAAGTGATCTTATGAACCACTGACAACTCCTAAATAACTGCTTTGTAAATAATGCTATACTTCATTAATAAAGTATGAAAATACAATTATTAAACACATTATAGATATGCTTTAAAATCAAGAACAAAGCATTTATAACTGTGTTTATAAACTGCTTATTAATGCTTTATAAATGACAAATTAACTATTTACTTACCGACCCATCTGCTAGTGATGGGGGCCGAGACTGAGAGAGCTACATGGAGCTACATGGAAAAATATTTAAATAATTTATTTATTTTTGTTGCTGTTTTCATAAATACCAAAGTTGGATGACCCTCCCCTCAACAAAGAATGAAAAGATATCACCCTCCCCTATTTTCCTCCGTTGGTCCATTCCATGAACACTGAACGGTCCCTTAGCGGTTTCAAATGGGCCAGCAATGACAACCCAGATAGCAAAATTGGTGTGGCCCAGATCTGGCCCACACTTGACACTTTCATCTGGCCCACATACCGCGCGGAATGATGGCACTTGGGCGGTCCGCTCCTGTTTGCCGGATATGGGCCACAATTAAGCCATAGCAATGCCGCATGTCAGCCGTAAACAAAACAAATGAAGCAGAACTGGCCCATATCTGGCCCAGACACCAAAGTTGCTGTGGCCCAGATCCGGCCCACACTTGACACTTTCATCTGGCCATTAAGCCATAACAATGCCGCATGTCAGCCGTAAACAAAACAAATGAAGCCGAATTGGCCCACATCAGGCCCACACTTGACTGTGGCCCATATCCGGCAAACAGGAGCGGACCGCCCAAGTGCCATCATTCCACGCGGTATGTGGGCCAGATGAAAGTGTCAAGTGTGGGCCGGATCTGGGCCACAGCAACTTTGGTGTCTGGGCCAGATATGGGCCAGTTCTGCTTCATTTGTTTTGTTTACGGCTGACATGCGAAAAGGCTACAAATTTGAAAGATAGTGTGTGTGTGTACTCACATTTGAAAGAGAGAATTAAAACATCAACGCCACAGGCAAATCAGCAAGACCAAAGTCAATATTGGAGTAATTTCCCAGATGGAAAGAGCTCATGAGGAGCAAAGATGTTAAAACGGAAGTTTCCTGCTTTCTTCTCCACAGGTAATTCAGCCTATTTGTGTAAACTCAAAGTTTTATAGTTGTCTAACCATAGCATGGTTGTGCATAACGCCAGAGCGACCTCTAGTATAACTTCATCCTCGCGTCAATGGTGAAAAACCATAAACTTTAACTTTGTAGCAAGGACGTGCACAGACATTTTGAGGGGCAGGGGCTCAAGTGAAATAAAGGGCACTTCTCATAATTAAGGTTGTTTTTTTTTTTTTTTTTTTTTTTACATAAAAGTGTAGGCTATATATATATTAACGCAACTCTGACTTCCTTTTTAAAAAATTTATTTAAAAAGTTAATTAATTTTGTCTTCCTCAAACTCACGCAATTGTTTCATTTTCAAAAGATGCAACTAGTTTCAAGTATATATTTAGAATAACCTAAATAACTGCATCAAGCAGAGGGGCGTGTTTTACTAATAATTTGTTTATTTTTGCACAAGGCATTACATCATTTTAATTATTTTGGTGTTATCAGAATACATAACACTTTAAAATCAACACAAATATTCACTCTAAACTGAAGAGGGCTGTTGCTGCTATTTTGTTAACTTTACTGAAAAAAAATCACTGCAAAAATGATTGACAAAATACAAAAATACAGCAATTTAATAAAATGATTACAAAAAAAAGGTCTTTTACTTCAAAATAAAATCTGTTACTTCCATTCCCTGGTTGTCTCTCCTTCCTCCCTTACAGCGGCAACCTTCTGGGGCCATGTCCCTGTAGATGTTTATGCATGTACACACACACACACACACACAATAACTGATGGTGACTGACATGGACTTAGTTTCACATTTGAGGGAGGACTGTATCATCATCATCAAATAAAACCTTCAAAATCCACATTTAGATGGAGTTTGTTTTAAACCTACTACACTCTAAATAATATTCTGTGGCTTAGTAAATATTACAGAAATATTTAACTTTATTAAAATCTCTGAAAATCTTACTTGATTGTTTGAATTAAACTTACCAAAATAATTGAGTAAAAATTCAATAAAAGCCAATGTCATGTATGTGGTTGTATGGAATACTATTTTATAAAGGTTTAGAGGAAATAAAAAAAGTTTAATTACTCATAAATAAAAAGTTAATTTATAAATATTGTTATTTTTAATGTTTAATGTTAACTTATTTCTACTCGGTTTTATGTATTAATGTACCAGATGCAGTTACTCAGATTTACTACATTTTTTAGAGTGTATCCTCCATCTGTTTGCATCTGTAGATTTCTTCTAAATTCACCAATTTAGATTTCTAAATTTCAGGGGGAAAGACTCTTGATGTAAGTCATTAACTGGGGACGTTCTGTATGCAAATTAGGCGTCAACTAGTGATAGTTCACTTTGAAATAAAATTTTGGTATGTTTTAGCTTAACTCAAGGGCATCCAAGATGTAGGTGTCTTTGTTTCCGCAGTAGTTTCAATTTTGACATTTTTAGGTCAAATCGTTCTTGTCTATCAGTCAGATAATGCAGGTCTGTGGTCACTGTCTCAAAGAGGATGCACAGAGTCCAAATTAAAACAATTCCCCATCGTCCAAATGAAACAATTCCCCATCGTAAGTACACATTGATGGCCTAAGACACGAAACGAGCGGTTTGTGTGAGAAAACAAACAGTATTTATATCGTTTTTAGCTCTTATACACACACAGCCACGTCCAAGTGATCTGAGGGCGCGCGCGCATCCTGGTGTGTGTGACGTGTACGCAGACTGGTGCATAGATATATACACTAGATGTCGCCTTAAAGACATTCGTTCCAATGACCTGCCGTAGCCAAGGCGACTTCTAGTGTATATATCTATGCACCAGTCTGCGTACACGTCACACACACCAGGATGCGCGCGCGCCCTCAGATCACTTGGACGGACCTGCTATTTAGATATACTATTCTTCAATAAATATATTTGTTTGACAGGGAAGCTGTGCGCAAACAGGAATATATATTATTTTTCAAAAATAGAAAAAAAGCACTCCAGAAAAAAGGGCACTTTCTCTCCAGTAATAAAAAGGGCAGGTGCTCAAGCCCCCTTTGATGTCTATGTGTGCACGTGCCTGGTAGACACTCTATATTCCCCCTGTATGAGTAATGAACGTGGAAAATATCAAATCTATACATGCATGGGAATATAGATATTAATGAAGTTTGACACACGAAACATTACATTTTCTTTAATTTTTAAGAGTTTTATGATCATTGTCAGTTTCTGTACAAATATGTAACATGTTAATAATGGAATTACTTTATTGCTATCTAGAGTTATTATAAAGTCAAACTATAGGCTATTTAGATTCACATTCTATGGTGTTGTAGTTATTTGCCTGAAGAGGTTATTTATTTAATTATTTTGTTTTATTATTGGTGACTTATCACTTATTTGGTGGTTATATTGTGAGAAATAACAGTATTGTCTTTCAATATAGCAGTTTTACAGGCTTTTATCATCTATCCTGACTCAAATAATGTGTTTCTAACAGCAAACACTCAGAATAAAGTGAGATTGTTTTACATCTCTTGTTGAATGAGTGTTGATAGTCAGAGGCTCATCAATATTAAAGGGCACCTATTATGACTCTTTTCACATAATGTAAAATAAGTCTCTGATGTCCCCAGAGTGTGTATGTGAAGTTTTAGCCCAAATACCCAACAGATAATTTTTTACAGCATGTTTAAATTGTCATTTTTTGGGGCTCAGAAAAACATGCTGTTTTAGTGTGTGCCCTTTAAATGCAAATTAACTGCTGCTGACGGCCCAGGGGGCGGAGCCTCATGAGCTCGCGCTCAGAGGAACCAGAAGGACAATCTCAACAGAAACTCTCAGTAGCGGTGTTCATTTCGACTCGGAGTCGGACAATAATGCCCACAGAGCCAGAGAATATGCTGTATGGAGATAAAACAGGTATAGTTTAGTTTAATTATGGTTATAATTTATTTGTAATCTGCTTTTATCCACTATTAATACAAGCCTGCTGTAGCAAACCCTGTCCGAATGATGACCAAAATATACTGATGAGTTCAGTGAAGTTTATTGTACATCACACAAAAGATGAGCGTTAGTTTTACTCCAGAGAATACCTAAGAGCTGAATAAACACAGTATAAGAAGTGAGCATTAAAGTCTTATCCATAAACTCTCTCTCTCTCTCTCCCTTTCATTATCAACATACACAGCGAAGTACACAAAACACTCGTTACAACTAACAGTAAACAAATACACACCTCTTCAGTGGGTGCTAAATTAACTGGTAAACCTTATATCCGTAAAACAACTACATACTATATGTAGCTTTAAGAAATATTAATATGGTAGTCTCAGCATATAAGAGGGATTTCTTTGTTCTGTAAGAAGGAACTGGCAACATCTGTTCTTCATTATGTGGACCTCTATGTTCGGATGGGGGAATGGTCTCCTGTTCTCTCTATTATGAACACAGTATAAGGGTCCTCCAGGCTACAAATATACATGTGGTAGGATAGCCAGAAGCTGACCATATATATGGCCTTGTTATTCAATGTATCATATTCATATATCATGTAAGGCAGGGGTCACTAACCTTTTTGAATTTGAGAGCTACTTCATGGGTACTGAGTCATACGAATGGCTACCAGTTTGATACGCTCTAATTTGCTCAGTTTGCCTTTAGTTATACATTATTAATAATACTCATCTATGTGAAGACACTAATCATGTAAGTATCTCACAATGATTAGCAACAATGACAATAAGGACGGAAAGAGATATCAATATTCAGCAGTTTAATCTCAGTAATTGTTACATTTTAGATGATCACTTACATCACTACATTTCATAGGAAAAATGTCCCTTTTTCACAAGCCACTGACAAACAAAATATTTTAATTTTTTTTTTGCTTGGAATCAAGTTTTTCGATAGCTACTACATTAAAAACTACTAGCCTAACTGATAAAGTTCACACATTATTTAAAACAAGTGAACAGTCAGTAATAAAATAAGAACAAATACACAAATTACAAGCAGAGATGAATACTAATTAACACAAATTTACAAAGTTTATTCAGGTACAGAAATTGATAATTGAACTTAAATGTAAAATATTTGTCACTGTATAAATTAAATATAGTTTAATCTTTGTTAAAGCTGTATTTTATTGTTTTATTTATATCTATGACACAGAAAACAGTATACAGGGTCCGAAATAAACTTTTTGGCTCACCTGCCACGGGGACTGGTAGATGAAAAAATCCACCAGCCAAGCAAATTTTTTACCGGCCATAATAATAAACAGCCTTTTTTTTGGTCACATATAGGCTACATTCATTTCAGTACTTTTAATTGAGATAATAAGGTAGGCATATTATGTTGAATACAAACATAAAAAAAATTGTCCAGAGTAAAATTTGAAATGTATAATAAAAAAAACTATATATATATATATATATATATATATATATATATATATATATATATATATATAAGATCAAAATGAGAGAAATATATGAAATATTACTATCATTGGGGTGAAATATATATATATTTTTTGTCAGTTTTGTTTCCTGACTCATGTGGAAGGGAAGGCAGAACGTACTCGGTTAAGTTACTTACGTAACTTCGGTTCCCTGAGAGATAAGGGGACGAGTATTGCGTTGCAAACGCTATGAGAAAACAAATTTTCTCGAGAAAAGAACGGCCATGGTGTGTAAAGCAGAAGCAGCCTGGCCAGCGGCAGAGTATGCACGATCCGCGAGTGCTGAAGACGCTCTCGGCTGCTCTGGCCGTCCTGTCAAGAACGCTTGTCAAAAAGTACGGGGAAGCTTGACGCTTGTCCGCTCTGAATAGTGAGTGCGCGCGCACGGCCGGGCTCGCTCACTCACTCGCTCTCTCTCTCTCTCTGCTCGTCAGGGGCAGAAGAGCGCGTGCGCGCTGACAATTTTATTATTTTGGTATGAACATTCACCCGCCACTGTGGCGGATAGCCTTTTGAGATATACTCGCCAAACGAAAAAGCTACCCGCATTTGGCGCTTGGCGGGTGTTAATTTCGGACCCTGACAGTATATAATATTAGGGGCGCTGTCACTTTAAGACGGACTGCACGGACCGAAAAAAACGGACAAATATCCGTTTCTTTCTCAGCTGTTCACATATGACATAAACGAGAGAATAGCCTACTTGTCGAGACGGTCATTTAGATGGTATTTTGACAATTTTGTTTGTGTCCGTTCGAGCGCTGTCTGAAATGCGCCTCTCTCTGTGTTTGTGTGTGTTTGTGTGTGTGTGTGTGGGGGGGGGGGGGGCTGTGCGCACAGATAACGTGCGAGTCCCGGTTTTCGGCTCTTCTTCCGCGATTAAAATGGTTTGAATGTGTAAATTGGCAAGTCAATACACGTACAAATTATGAACTTTCACTCTATGATGGTTAAATTTAGCAGTTAATCCGTGAATCACATGCGTGCCGAACCGAATCTAAGAAAAAAGACTGTTGGTTACCCAAAGCTGCCCTTAGCTCACGGGCCTTTTCTGTCCGTAGTGCACTTCCCGGTGGGTAGTCAAGTCAAGTCATCTTCATTTATATAGCGCTTTTAACAATGTAGATTGTTTCAAAGCAGCTTTACAGAGATAAGCGTATAATTTAAGGTAACAGTTTTGGCTTTATAGCGGTTCTTTAAAGTTATTTTCCAGCTAAAGTTAGTTTTGATTGATTCGCTTCCGTCGCAGAGATCAGTTGTTATTAAATTAGGGGCCGCTAAGACGACACCATTCTCTCTACACAGACTTTAAAGGGTACATAACATGCACAGTTTCACCTAATCTCACGTTAATCTTGAGTACCTATAGAGTAGTAGTGCATCCTTAATATCTCAAAAAAGTGTTTAGTTTTATTATATTTATAAAAGAAAAATACAGCTTTCCGATTCTCTCCGGAAAAAGCCGAGGTCCTGGAGGTGGAGCTATAGAGTCAAGCGGTAGTGCTTGATTTCCAGCAAAAGACAGAAATCTGATCCAGTTGTACTTACATGAATGGGGTCTTTTATCACTGGGACCGCTCCACGTTTTAATAGCAAACGATTTGCAAATCCAGCGTCGACCTGAGCCTTGTTAATAAAACATTCGTCACTGAAATGGCCAGAACACACAACCGCACTTCCTACACTCCGTTGCTGCCCCGGAAAAACAAACTGCATCCACTGTTCCTGTAACACTGGGTTCTTTGGAAAGCTGGACACGGTAAGCTTTCCCTCACATCCAAAAACACACTTTTTTGGAGACATTCTTGAACAAATCCTATGCAGCGCTGGCTGCCGATGATTTCCTGTTGAAGCGCGTTGATGTGCGCGGTCTCGCTCTCCTCTGGTCGACGTGCGCGCGGGGGCGCTTTTCCGAGAGAAATGCTCATATAAGGAGTTCCACTCTGATCTACGTCATTAAATCCACGATAAAAAAAAACCCAGCCGAAACTTGTACCAACCCGGAAGTAAGATTTTCAGCACAGAAATTCTCTGTGATTCGTCCAAAATATTTTTTTAAAACTTTGCCCATGTTTAACATGAGAATCTATCTCTTTAACACTGTAAACAACTCTGAATACATGAAACACCATTGTACCCCCCCTTTAAACGCAAACCTGTGAGAAACGCTGATGGCGTTCACATGCGCATTAAGAACTGGTTCTATAGTTATGTGCGTTTGAATATATGTGCGCAGGTTTGGAATTCCCTACAAACCAAGCCTAAACAAAGTACTGGTGTTTCCTTATAATAATAGCATGTTAGCTTTTGTTCCTTATAATAAGAGCATGTTAGCTTTTGTGGGTAGTTAGCATGGTAGCTTTTGTCACACGTAGTGAAGTGTCTCTCCACATTGTGCTGCTTTGTCGTCACCACAGTTGCCCCGCAAATGCCCCACTAGCTTACTCTCCATGAGCACTGGTTTTGTCTCGCACAAAATACTTTTGAACTAGAGTAGGTCAGAGTTCACCTAAACTTATCTAAAATCATGTATAATGAACATATTTTTAAATATATATAAATGCAAGTGTAATTAAAAAATAATAGCAACAGAATAAAATACAATTTTAGACGCACCTCACAAGTGCTATTTTTAGAACAGGCCTGCGGGACCACTCATGTGGTCCTTGGGGGTGACCTGGTGCCCGCTGGCACCGTGTTGATGACCCCTGTTGTAGGTATACACTATCTTATTTGTTAACTCGCTGTAACTCCCCTCATATTCTTGCTATATCTTCTGAGACAAAGATGCTAATAAACTTGAGAGATACCTTTTTGTTCATTCAATCTAACAGTAGCCTGTTTATTTCTGTTTTTATTACCATTATTTATATTTGGAAGAATTTATATTATTATATTCTGATGTCCATGAGCATAAAAACAAACTCAGTAACTTATATATTTTTGATTTTGGCAGATCAACTCCTACCACTGTAATTTATCATCAGTGAAGCTCCTCCCACTACAATCACATCATCAGTGAAGCTCCTCCCATTGTAATTCATCATCAGTGAAGCTCCTCACATTACATTCACATCATCAGTGAAGCTCCTCCCACAGTAATCACATCATCAGTGAAGCTCCTCCCACTGTAATTCCCCAATAAATGCTGTAAATTCCCATCAGCTGCAAGTGAAGACGAACATCAGGAAGAGCTGAAATCTGCAAAGACTGAGTTTATTAAAGAGGACAGTGAGAACATGAGTGATCCAGAACCCTGCAGAATGAAACACACTGAAGATCCTGAAGAACACAGAGGTTGGTGTTTATTCTTCATTCATTCATGATGCTGAAGAACATTCATGTTAGAAACATTCAAGCACTTTATCACATTTAGATAAACGTGAAGTTCAACTATGACATGGCTGCAGAAGTTTATTTTTTAACAAATGCTCAGTAAAGGAAGGTTTTTGTGTGTACATGTATACATGTATAACAAATTATGATTCCAAAATATACAAATTTACAATCTACCCTATTTTACTGCAAACATTTGTGTTCTTTCTCGCAGTGAAATTCACTTAATCTTGTGTTTCTTGTGTCCCTCTTTCGCATGCTCTGACATTTCTGGTTATTTCTGTTACTTGTGACATTTTCATGGCTAAAGTCTGATTACACTGTATTCAGCACAAACTCTGCTACAATAATATATCAGCAGCATGTGTGTAAAAGTTTGTAGTTTTGAGATAATGACATTTATGCGTGGTTTGTGAAAATACACAAAAAAATTCTCACTGAAATAAGGTCATGAAACCCATACTGATTATTTCTTCACAAGACTTTTAAAAATTGTATGACGTAGCCTAGAATATTTGCTCCAGAACTATGTGAAAATCACCCTGACTGCTCATTCAGAGAAGACAATATATTGATTTAAAAATTGCAAGACATGTTTTGTGTGAAAAAGCTTTATGCGAACATCATGAATATTTAATTTCTTTCACACCTGAGAAAGACAAAGACCCTCCCCTAACGGGGGGAGCTATTAGAAGCTATCAGGCCCTGTCATTCTGAGCAACCTTGCACAAAGAATGAGGAGATTTAAAAAATAATGGCTTTTTGATTGCATTTCTTTACAACACAACACAATCCAAAGATACACAACAAATGACAAAAAAGCACATTATTTAACACACTGAACTAAAGACAGAGACTTAACCAAACTTATAAACCTTTGTGTCATTCCTGAAACATTGTACATACCTTTCATTTCTAAGGTGTTTGATTTTTCACTTTACCATGTTCATGTACAGAGACTTATGTGAATGTTGAAGTCAGCAGGACTCCTCAGTGGAGCATCTGATCCCTGAAAAAAACAAAACAATAAAAACCCTGTGAACATACTGATATCAAGAGAAAATATAGGGAAAATATGCATGATTTGGGGAATACATTTTAGAAATTTCAGGTTAAAATGGCTTTTTAAAATGTACAGAACACACACACACACACACACACACACACACACACACACACACACACACACACATATATATATATATATATATATTAGGGCTGTCAAAAGATTAATCGCGATTAATTGCATCCAAAATAAAACTTTGTGTTTACATAATATATGTGTGTGTAGGCAAGGCAAGGCAAGTTTATTTATATAGC
Source organism: Rutilus rutilus (assembly GCA_021464565.1). Lineage (NCBI taxonomy): Eukaryota > Metazoa > Chordata > Actinopteri > Cypriniformes > Leuciscidae > Rutilus > Rutilus rutilus. Next base: position 3,935,189 of record JAJAQA010000001.1, on the reverse strand, counting down.
ACATTTCATACACAGTGGCAATTCAAAGTGCTTTACATAGAAGAAATTAAAATAATAAAAAGAATAAGAATAATTAAAACAGTTTATACAGAAAATACAGTACAGTTCAAACAGTCGGACGAACATTGGCACAGTGCTCATTCATTAAATGCATAGCTAAACAGATGTGTTTTGAGTCTGGATTTGAATGTGACTACAGTAGGAGCACATCTGATCTCCTCCGGAAGCTGGTTCCAGCTGCGGCTGGCATAATAGCTAAAAGCGGACTCGCCATGCTTAGAGTGAACCCTTGGTATTTCTAGCTGATATGATCCTAATGATCTGAGTGATCTGTTGGGTTTATATTCAGTGAGCATATCTGCAATGTATTGAGGTCCTAGGCCATTGGATGATTTATATACCAGTAATAATACTTTAAAATCAATCCTAAATCTAACTGGGAGCCAGTGTAAAGACCTGAGGACTGGTGTGATGTGTTCATATTTTCTGGTTCTGCTCAGAATCCTGGCGGCAGCGTTCTGTATGAGCTGCAACTGTCTTATGGTCTTTTTGGGAAGGCCAGTGAGGAGTCCATTACAATAATCCACCCTGCTGGTGATGAAAGCATGAACAAGTTTCTCTAAGTCTTGTCTGGAAACAAAGCATCTAATTCTTGCAATATTTTTTAGATGATAGTATGCTGATTTTGTTATCGCTTTGATATGACTACTGAAACTAAGGTCTGACTCTAGTGTCACACCAAGATTCCTGACTTGATGTTTAGTTGTTTGACCCCTAGAGTGAAGGTATGCGTTCACCTTGAGAACTTCATCTTTGTTTCCAAACGCAATGACTTCAGTTTTGTCTTTGTTTAATTGAAGAAAGTTTTGACACATCCAACTGTTGACTTCATCAATGCACTGGTACAGGGAGTCAATGGGGCTGTAGTCGTTAGGCGATAGGGCTAAGTAAATCTGTGTGTCGTCTGCATAGCTGTGGTAAGCAATTTGGTTCTTTCTCATTATTTGGCTCATTGGAAGCATGTACAGGTTGAACAGGAGTGGTGCAAGAATTGAGCCTTGAGGGACTCCGCATGTCATGGATGTCCACTCAGACTTATGGTCTCCTATACTCACATAATAACCTCTCCCATCTAAGTATGACCTGAACCATTTTAGGACTATCCCAGAAAGCCCCACCCAGTTTTCCAGCCTGTCCAGAAGTATGTTATGATCAACAGTGTCAAATGCAGCACTGAGGTCGAGTAGTACCAGCACCGATAATTTGCCTGAATCAGTATTTAAGCGAATATCATTTATTATCTTTATGAGCGCTGTCTCTGTGCTGTGATGTGGTCGGAAACCAGATTGAAAATTGTCAAAGTATCCATTCGAGCTCAAGAATTTGTTCAGCTGATTGAAGACAACTTTTTCAATGATCTTGCCTATGAAAGGAAGATTTGAGATCGGTCTATAGTTGCTTAATATGGTCTTATCCAGATTGCTCTTTTTCAGGAGGGGCTTGACAACTGCAGTTTTCAGGGAGTTTGGAAAACTCCCAGAGAGAAGTGAAGCATTTACCACTTCTAGAAGATCTGCTTCTAAACTGTTAAACACACTTTTAAAAAATGATGTGGGAAGGTTGTCTAGAGCACAGGTTGATGTTTTAAGGTGCTGTACGGTTTCTTCCAAAATTGTGCCATCAATTTCTTTGAAGTCAGACATAGTAACTACTTTCTCAGGTGGTCTGATCTGTCTGACCCCAGTGCAACTCAAGGATGTGCTGATCACCTTTCTGATATTGTTGATTTTCTCAGAGAAGAAAGAGGCAAACTCACTGCACTTGCTGTCTGAGAGCATTTCACTGGGAATCTGGCTTGGGGGGTTTGTCAGTCTCTCTACAGTAGCAAAAAGAGTGCGTGTGTTGTTTAAATTGCTGTTTATAATATTTGAGAAGAAAGTCTGTCTAGCTTTGCCTAGTTCCATATTGAAAGCATGAAGGCTGTCTTTGTAGATGTTATAATGGACTACAAGTTTTGTCTTCCGCCACATGCGCTCTGCTTTTCTGCATTGTCTTTTCATATTTTGCACTGCTGTTGAGTTTCTCCAAGGTGCCTTTTGTCTGCCACTCTTCTTCCTGACTTTCACAGGAGCAATATCATCAATTACACCTTTGACTTTTGAGTTAAAAGAATCAAGGAGAAAATCAACAGAGTCTGCAGATATGCTTGGTGTTAAGGATATAGCCTTCATAAATACACTAGTGTTCTCATTTAAGCATCTCTTCCTGACAGACACAGATCTAGCTTCAGTGGCAGGAGAGATCAGTATATCAAAGAAAATACAGAAATGATCAGACAGTGCTACATCCTTAATAACAATCGATGAAATGTTTAGACCCTTACTGATAAGTAAATCTAGAGTGTGTCCACGATTGTGTGTGGGTCCATGAACATGCTGAGTCAGATCAAAAGTTTTTAAAACAGTATTGATTTCTTTTGCCATTTTGGTTTCTGCACTATCTATGTGGATGTTAAAATCTCCAGCAATGGCAAAACAGTCAAACTCTGAGGTAATTATCGATACTAGTTCTGTAAAGTCCTCAGCAAAGGTTGGAGAGTATTTTGGTGGCCTGTAAATAATGATAAGTAAAATGCGTGGAGCACCTTTTAACACAATACCCAGATATTCGAAAGACAAGTAATTCCCAAATGATTTTTGCTTACATTGATAGATATCTTTAAAAAGAGCAGCTAGACCCCCACCTCTCTTAACAGCTCTGCAGACACTCATAAAAGTAAAGTTAGGAGGGGCTGTTTCATTGAGGATTGTTGCACTGTAGCTGTCTTCTAGCCAGGTTTCATTTAGAAGAATAAAATCCAGATTGTTTGTGGTTATTAAGTCGTTGACTAGAAGGGATTTATTTTTAAGTGAGCGAATGTTTAAAAGAGCTAACTTCACAGTCTTACTTTTCCCCACAGCAATCTTAGTTTGACGTGTAAGAGGCACCAGATTAGTTAGGTTTGCTGTACGGCTATTGAAGGCCTTAGACCTTCTATCTTGAAATAGTACAGCAATAGAGGAAGATACAGGCACACTGGGTTCCCGCTTGTTCTGTAAACATTTGAGAAAGTTTCTGTTTTCAAAACGGGGACCCGACACACATCACTGAGAGCTGGTATCAGTTGTTTTTGGTTCACCTCGAGCAGATGGAGGAGGGTGTGGGCCCTGGCGTTGTGTTAGAGACCGAAGAGTTCTCACAGGAGGGATAGGGCGAGCTGGGCCCGCAGGCTTTGCTGCAGGTTTCGAAGCTGGGGGTAATGGTGCTGGTCTTTTTTTGGTAGGTAACTGGGGGCTCGCAGCAAAAGAGTGGGATAGTCTGGTTCCAGCATGCACCAGTTCTTCCATTTTCTGTGAGAAGCACAGAAGGGGTGAGGCTGGAGAGAGGGAGAGAGTGTCTGGTGAAAGGGACTGTTGCTCTGCTGTTATCAGAGGCTGTGATATGCTGTCCTGGCTTCCCTGGCTGTTTTCCAGGAAGTCGTCCTTGGGTGTTGAATCTTCAAGCAGTTCTGATATGGCTGTCTGTGGTGAGCTCTGTGGGCAGGGTTCAGCTGAGATTGTGTCCGTGAGCAGAGGTTGTTGTGGCGGATTGGTGTTATCATATCCATTTTGCTGCTGATGTGAAGTCCCGTGGTCATTCATACTGTGTCCAGGTGTGTGTGTGCCGTTCAGATTGAGTGGATAGGCACAAACTGCAGAAGGATGATTGAGGGAGAAGTAGATATTGTCCTTTAACACTCTTGAACCAAGTTTGTTTGGGTGATGGCCATCCCGATGAAAAAGTTGTCTCTGACTCCAGAAAAGATTGAAATTGTCAATAAAGTTCACTCCTTTTATATTGCAGGTTTTTTGCAGCCATGTATTAAGCCCAAGCAACCGTGAAAACCTGTTTGTTCCTCTTGCTGGGAGTGGTCCACTGATGAATGTTTGAACTTTCAGTCTTTTAAGTGTTTCAAAAAGTTCATTGAAATCCTTCTTAAGGAGTTCTGACTGCTCTTTATGAATATCATTCTTCCCCACATGAATGATGAGTCGATTTGCAGTCTTATGTTCCATCAGAATGTTCTGAAGTTCCCTGTTTACATCAGAAGTTGTTGCTTGTGGAAGGCAGCACGTAGTTGTATCCCTGCTGCTAATGTTTCTGATTATGGAGTCCCCCACTATCAGAGTCCTGGGCTCGGCTGCGCTCTGAGCTGAGTCCCGCTGTCTGCTTGACCTTGAGCGCCAGTTAGCACCAGTGTTAGCTACTGGCCTATTCAGTCTGTGTTCGATCACATTCATCACATTTGGGGATTCCTCATTTACATTCATTAGCACTTCAAATCTGTTCTCAAGATGTATAGGCAGTGGTGGGAGACCAGTCTTTGCAATCCTTGTCAGAGCTGTATCTGGGGTAGAGGATGCTACTGCGGCAATATGTGATGCTCGTGACAGTCTGATGTCTCGAGTGCCTTTGGGTCTCCCTCCCTGTGTGTGCCATCGATTAGTAAGTCGATCGGCTTGTTTCTCTACCTGTCGAGGAGCACTAGTTTCATGGGACTCACCGGCTGTATGCTGAGGGTGTCCATGACGAAGCTCTGTTGTGTGCTCCGTCTGGTTTGGTGGTCCCGTAAGTAACTTTGTTTCAAGAACTGCAATCCTTTGTAAAAGTCTGTGGCAGTTGGTGCAGCAAGTAGATTTCAGAAGAGGCATTTTCTCTTATCCTTTTAGGCAGTTGTGTTTTCCTTTCCCGGAATGTAAGCTGGTCGGGTAAAATAATTCTCAGTTTTTGAAGTAATCCAAACTTTGTCGTATGAGCACTGTGCTGATTTGCTGAAGTTAAAATTAGGTGATAAAAGGAAATAAAATAAAGGAAAAAAATATATATATATATTAAAAAAATAGGAGATAAAATGTAAAAGCGATAGAGCAAAGCGCGGAGCAGTAAGCGAGAGCGTCCGAACAGTAGCTGAGCAGGAAGCTTGTCTTGTCTTGCCTTGCCTTGCCTAAATATGCCATTCAAATTAATGGAGTTAAACACGTAAACATGAAATTATTACTGAGAAGTTACAACATTTTTTATATTCAATCAATAGAAATATTTGTTGTGGATGCAATGCTTTTGAACATTTTTCCTGTGGCGTGATGTGTTTTAATGTTTTAACCACAGACATAATTGCTTATCATGATAATACCAGATTGTCTGAGAAAATAGTTTTGTGCAAATAATGCACAAGGCCTATCTGTTTTCACTAAAATTATAAATCAATTAATAATACAATTCGGCCAGTGAAAAAAAGACTGAGAAAAACTTTCTTTGAAATGTATTTTACACTATTTGATTTATGTAATCAAAAACAAGGCAAGGATAGGCAACTACTTTATTTTTATTCATGTAATGTGTCGTGTACCGTGATCACGTGGATGAATAATCATATGCAAATGATATGTAGATGAGGATCTGCATAGTAAAACTAGGCGTTGTAAGCTCCATATATGGTTATTTCGGGGTGGAGACGCATGTGCGCACAATCTTCCGCTAACTGGGATTTATAAAGTGAATTCTGCGCAGGTTCTGGCGTACGAATGGTTTTATAAGTCTGAATATTTTTTTGCGTACGCCATTTTTGGCTTTTGGGTGCACGTACACTTTTAGTAAGGTTCCTACGCACAGTTTTATAAATGAGACCCCTGGTCTCTTTTATCAATCAGTCACTTGTCCAGCAAATGTAACTTTATGTAAGATAGCTTATCACAGTTCAGCCAGGGTATTACCGTATTTACAAACTCTAAGAAAGTTTTATCTTCTGGCCACGAACATCAAACTTTCTGAGTTTATGAATTAAAAACTACTCAAGGTAGTCTATAATATCGAGCTTGTAGCTTAATTAGATCTTTTATTTCATTGACTTTATAAAAGTGGGGTTTCACACACAGAGACAGTTAAAAGTATAAATGGATTTTAATATATGCAAAACTAGAGAGATTATATGAGCTACAAATATAAACGTACGTAAAAATGCAAACAATAAAACAAACAAACATTTAACCAAACAAGAACATAAGACATAACGTGATCAGAATAAATGAAATGAAAGAAAGAAAGAAGGAGATAGAGAGAAGAAAAGTCATTATTACAGACAGAAACCTAATTTCACGAGACACCTGGAATCAGCTTTCATAGGAATATACTTGCAAGATTGTTCTCTGTTCGGGTGATGCTGAGGCAGGAAGCGCAGACGGTGTCCTGTTTGTGCTGCGCCTTCCGGTGTCGCGGGAAGCTTAAAAGGCTCACTGAATGTAACGTTTACCGGAAAATAAGATTCATCTCCCGTGAAGGAAGAGGCAAATATATATAACTTAGTTGCAAAGAAACGGCAGCTACAACTCGAACATGTGTTTGTCCGAGGAGAAGGCCGGAGCCTTTCAGATGTTCCTTGGAGAAGCGTTGCACCGGGGAGAAGAGGAGGAAGGTTCAGAGTGAGAGGAAACTGAAGGTTTGGACTTTCATCAGTGTCCCGTGAGCAGTGTCCCACATCCCCTTTTTCGTGGGGGGGAACAATCATTTTGGAGCATTTCGAAAGGGAAAAGTTCCTTTGTCCAGTGTACGACGCCCACTGGAATGTGTCATGAGGAGATTTAACTTGAGAAGATTTGCTCAAGACATATGAAATTTATAAAACAATGCACATTACTGCATTCTGCAATCGGAATTCCACTCCGTTAGCTGGAGAGGATTACAGAGATATCAAAAATAGAATATAGACGTTGTAGCAATGCAAAGATACATTATTATGCATTAGCATAGGCATTTGCAGTTTGATTATTGTTACAATAGGACATATGCTTTCCTATGGTTTACAAACACCTCTTAACACAAAAAGGGATATATTTAGTACATTTAAGAGTGACTTTATGGGTAAAAAGTCCTTTTCTGTAGTGGGTTTCTACGTGTGTTTGTGCATGATATTGTGTGTGTGTTGCATCCCACTTGCGTGTGCGTGTTACGCGTACCACGTGAGGGGTTTAAGTTGTAACTGGCACTCAGCAAAGACAAAGGTAGTTCTGTGGACAAATTCACTTGACGGCCTGAGGCGTCAGATAGTCCTGGACAACTGAATGGAGCCATTTTTATTAATTTGCCTTCAGTACACAAAGAACAAACGTTAGACACCAGTGCCGGCCCGAGCCTTTTTGGGGCCCTAAGCAGAATTTGATTTGGGGGCCCCCTCCCACCACGCGGAGTCACCTGTGCTTGACGATTATTGACCCAATGTCACTCTATAATGTTACATTATAAATTAATACAATGAGGTTATGTATTAATACAAAATAAATACTTAATAAAAAATAGATATACTTAAATAAAACTTTTTCTTTACTCTTTTACTACTTCTTTGAAACTTCTGAAAACAAATTGTCACAAAACATATAAAAAAAATTATTTGCAAAATATCCTCCAACGTTTTGCAACACTTTGCAGTTTGAAAGATGTCTTGTATGAACATGACGGAGTATGTTTTTATGTTTCCACTGTTCGATCGCGCCCGCGCCTCACACACACACACACACACACACACACACACACACACACACACACACACACACACAACATAGCCTATTCAGCAGCATTGCAATGACATCGCAGCCTGTTCGTTATAGCCGTAATAAAATATAATAAAATAGTCAACCTAACATATAAAATTACACTGCTCTGTTTAAATAGTCAGTAGCCTACAATTCGTACCATTTCATCGCTGCGTAGCCTAAGCACCGCTCCACTGTGATGTTTCCAAGCACATTTTTGCGCATGTGAAGAGAATGATTTTTTCCCTCGATATTGAAACGTGGGTGAAGTACAAAGAAGCTTATAATAAAGAATAGTTTGCCATCCAAATCCATCGCGAATGTTGAAACATTTTGATTCTAATGAGAGAGGTACGTGAGACCAACGCCGCTTTCACTTTCGCTTTAAATGATTTCTTTTTGGCTTGTTTATAGTTATTTTTTTATTCTTGTTCTGTTCTGAATATCATTAAACTTAAAGGACAAATCATTGATCAAATCAAATTTTTGTGACATGGCTTATTAGCCTACCGTGACTTTGCGCACGAATTGTCTATGCACGCAAGGTTATACGCATGACTCAAACACTGGCAGACACAGCAGCAGTTGTAGGCAGGTATATTGATCATGAAATCAGAATTTTCTTATCTTGAATTATTAATCCATTCATTCATTTATGTCACTTGTTTAAGTTAATTAATATGTTTAAAAAAAATTAAAAAATAAAAAACTCGCTTGGGGGCCCCCTGGCTAGCAAGGTAGTGAGTTGAGAGTAGTGAGTAGTGAGTTGTTCTGTGCAGCACGGTGATAGTTTGAGAAACAACAGGGGCCTGTTCGTTGATTTCATCAAGTCGTCGTAAAAAATTAACCAGCGGCCTGCTTGTAGGCACTTGTAGCCATTGTAGACAGTCAATTAGGGCTTCCTGCAGTTGGACATGTATGTGTTCATATTCAGTCAGCATGAGAAGAAAAATCAGGATTCGCTACTTTGAACAGCAGCTGACCGAATGTCATTGTCATTGTCGCTACAGTGCTGCATAAAATAATAATAACAATAGCCAGTAAATCGTTAAAAAGGAACACTTCAACACTTCATTGCACTAGAGAAACATAGATTGATAATAATGTTACTTCAGTCTCATTTCATAATGTCATAACGAAAATAAATATTTGGAGTAAAAAAAAAAAAGATGCCAATTGTTTGGCGCATTTTGCTTTTTTCACATTTACTGAAGCGATCAAGCCGCTCAAAACTAACTAATTATTGTTATACATCTATGTTTCAGCAGATATCCATAAACGCAGTATTTAACAGTAAACACGGTTCTAAACATTATTATATTCACCATAGTATACACTCATACTAGCCTACTTTTATCATGCTGTGTTTTATTATAGAATATAAAAACATCCTCGCGTCAGACATGTATTGCCTACCAGTCTAGTTCACATTTCAACATGTTGTCTATTTATAGATACATATACAGGTGATTCTTCAATTGGGGGCTATTTTGCCATCTTACATTTTGATGAATGAAATTTGGTTGAATTTTGTTAGAATTATGTCAAGACAATGTTTACATGCTTTGATGTAAAGATATAATAATGGCCGCGACTGAGCTTAAATATAATTTGAGTATTTTATATCTATTTGCCCACTGGCACTGCAAAACGTCATTCCCATCACAACATCAAAACGTCTCATAATGCAAAGAATGTATCAAGGAGATCATTTAAACTCATTTATCTTGCAAACATTATTAACCTTCAACAATACGTATACGTAATGATTCCATCAGATAGAGCTCTTTTCATTATAGATTTTATCTATAATGAAAAGAGCTCTATCTGATGGAATCATTGATGAAAAAGAATACAAATATTTGTTACAGTCCAACCCCTTAAGACCAGTGTTTTATACCTTACCAAAAATTCACAAAAGGTTGGATAATCCGCCTGGTCGCCCAATTGTTTCTGGAAATCAATCCGTGACTGAGCCGTTGTCTAAATTTGTTGATCACCATATTAAGAATTTAGTGCATAACCTGCCCTCGTTTCTAAAAGATACCACCGATTTTTTGGTGAAATTGTCAGGCATTGGAGAGTTGAATCCAACCGATTTGTTATGTTCCATGGATGTGACCAGCTTGTACACTAATATTCCTCACGATGCAGGCTTAGCAGCCTTGGAATATTATCTACAGATAAATGAAGTACCACATACACATTAGCTAATGAAGTTTTAACGAAAAATTATTTCATGTTTCAAAATAAGTTTTTCTTACAAACCCAGGGTACTGCCATGGGTTCTCCCATGGCTCCCAATTATGCAAACTTATTTATGGGCAAATTTGAACAGGATTTTATCCATAACAATAATCCTTTTAAACAACAATTAAAAGTGTGGTACAGATACATAGATTAAATTTTTTTTGTGTGGTCGGGTTCAAAAGAGGAATTGTCCGCCTTTCACGGTTTTGTTTTTGAGCAACAAGCGAATGAATTATGTCAAAGATTTATTGACAGGGGATACACACATAAATTTAGTACGTGACTGTTTGGAGCGCGCACGCAGCATCCAACGTACTGATCTGTTGACCAAACAGACCGATCAGAATAACGCTAACACTGCAGTGACATGTGTATCCACGTATGGTCAGATTTCAAATAGCTTAAAGAATATTGTACATCGCCATTGGCACATTCTAAGCAGTGACCCGAACTTGGGCGACACGTTCCAAGATCCGCCGCGCAGCTGCTATAAACGTGCACCCAACCTCAGAGATCAGCTAGTGCGCTCGCACCTTCCTGCGCCAACTCACTCGCCTTTTCCCTTTTAGAATACCATACGGGAATTTCAAATGTTTGAATTGTGCTGCTTGTAATTTTATGATCACAGAAAATTCCTTTACACATCCAAAAACAGGCAGGGTGTATAAAATAAAGGGCAGAATCACATGTCTATCAACTTTTATTGTGTATCTACTAACGTGTCCTTGTGGTTTATTTTATGTGGGCAAAACAAAGCGACATTTGAAAACCCGAATTTTCGAACACAAATGTGCCATCAGAAAGAATAACGATAAATCATCAGTTGCAAGACATTTTAATTCTGTGGGACATAACGTCAACATGCTCAAATTTATGGGCTTGGAGCTGGTCAATCGGCCTCCAAGAGGTGGAGACCGTGAGAACCTCCTCTTGCAGCGAGAGGCTTGGCATATTTTTAATTTGAACACTTGCATCCCGCACGGGATGAATGAAGATCTGACACTAAGCTGCTTCCTATAAATGCAGGTTAATACCACATGTGTATTGAATGTTTTAAAATTCTTTATGTATTATGTGTATTATATTGCAGTATATAGTGACACCATTGGTCCCGGTATCACTGTAGTATTATTATTTGATGATGATGATGATGATGGGTGTGTCAATGACAATGGGTGTGGGTATTTAAGATTGGTCACAAGCTTTCCTGATTGCACACTGAAGAAGGCACACGCCGAAACGCGTTTGTGCAAAATAAACGTTTTATATGCATAGTGCGGCCTCTTTACTTTGTTTCAGGACTATGACTATTACCATTATGTGAATACTATATGTTTGGGTTAAAAACTCATAAAAGTTGCATTGGGTTAAAACTAACAATGCATAATAAAATGTGTTTGCTTTCAAACATATATTTGAACATTCAAAATGTGAATTAGAGATGAAAAAGGGAGATGGATGGGATGTGGAGAGAAAGAGATACTGGGCCCTAGTTTAAATGACAGGCACAGTGTAGTCACTCAATGAGCAAAGTGTCAAAGAGCAATGCCATTGTGTGTCATGTAACCCAATGTTTTTGCTTAGGATCTTGCTCATGGTATTAAAATAAGCTAATTTAATTTCATAAAGAATTGTCCTTGTTGTAAAATTAGGTTTTATTTAGAATTTAGACTTTGCACATGTCATTACCACCATCACTTGTCATTACCATCACAACAAGTTTTGTGTTGGTAATGACAGTGTTGCGGTAATGACATTTTTTATTTTATTTTTTCAGGAAAAAAGATGCTAGGTCATGGATTTGCTAACATCACTCAGCAGCTAGTACAAAAAGAACTTTAAATACACATAAATCATGTGAATATATATACATTTATCAAAATACTGCTGCTACAGCATTTATGGTAATGACGCTGAATAAGTCTACTCCATGATCAGAAGGAATTCATGATTAAATTACTTACTTTTTCAGACATCAAATATCACTGTTCTTTCATGGCTGACATGTGCTCCTCTGCTAGTCTTCATTTCCATGGTTACAGCATAAACAAGTCTTACCCTCAAAAATATCCTTGTTGTAATCGTAGACTGTCGTGGTAATGACAGTATTGTTGTGGACAATACTAAATTGTTAAAAATATTTACAAATTCCACAGATATAAGCCCGAATTATGCATCAAGTGCCTTTTTAAGTTACTTTTAGAAACATATTGTGATTTTTTTTTTAATAAACTGATAACATTTTATCACATTTTCAGAGCAGATAAGTTTTAAAGTCTGAGTTGGGGACGAGGCCTTAGTAGCCAAATGTTAGTGATGAAAACATTTTTAAAAATGGAAATCATACTGATTTTAGTGTATAACATTTTTTGGTGGTTCCATGAATATTATTTGAAATAACTAAACTATTTATTTTATAATATAGTATTTTTAACATGAATGTATAACCTGGGGACATAAAAGTTCCCCTAATTGAAGAATCACCCATACATGTACGATATTAGGCTTAGTTTATGTTTTTACTTCAATCTCATTTCATAACATACATTTTAATCTGGCACGACCAGTTTAACATGTCGTATCTTAAAAATATTTGCATCTTCAAATCGCGTTCTTCTAATTCTTCTGAGGTAAATCCAAGTGAAACAGCACAGCACAGCACAAACAGTCTTCCAAACTCAATGAATAACAGAGGAGTAAGTTACCGATTACCGAAGTCTCTGATTCTTTGTTTTGAGGTGATGAGGGCGTTTACAGCTCTGCGTTTCTCCGCGTAGATCATTTGCATGTCAATCGCTCGTGCGCGTGTGGGCGTGGTCACATTAGAGTTAATGAGGAAGTGTTTGAGAAACTGTACATGCCGCTGCTTTCATACTGATTACTTAAACAGAGACTATTTGTTTTTTATATAATTTACGTACTTTAAAAATAAAGACTCCAAGCGTTGTATTGACATGCGTTTCAAGTCTGTGTGACAAACATTCACTGAGTTACAGGTCATTTTCTGTCGCGTTTCAGAATGAGTTTCACATTGAGAGATGCAGAACGCGCATCATGTTTATTTTCTTTATTTTACGAAAAACAACATTTTGTTTTTATAATGAGTGTGCACAAATAAAAGAAGACATTTAAGCGTTTTGATTGATGTATAAAACTTGCATGTAAAATCAAAATCAACAGACTATTTAGACTCTTTTGTACTGATAAGAAAAAAAGTGAGCTGGTATCGCCGGCGAGACCGCTGACCCCAGGGGGTTAATCTTCATTCACTCCATAATTCTCTCTTTGAATTATTTTGATTATTTAGAACATTTTACAGTAAGAGTTTTTCTTTCATTTCAGATCCGATGGAAGAGAGCGAGGAGAGTGAAGAACTGAGTGGAGTGAAGGAGGAGAGTGAAGAACTGAGTGAAGTGAAGGAGGAGAGTGAAGAACTGAGTGAAGTGAAGGAGGAGAGTGAAGAACTGAGTGAAGAACTGAGTGAAGTGGAGGAGGAACATCATGTCCAACCTGGAGAAAAACCGTTGAGTCGCTCAAAGACTAAAAATATTTTTTTAAAGAAAACAAGAACCAAGAAATCTTTCACCTGCACTCATTGTGGAAAGAGTCTCACAACCAAACGAGGTCTTAAGATTCACATGAGGATCCACACCGGAGAGAAGCCGTTTAAGTGTGATCAGTGTGAAAAGAGATACTCAGACAAACAACCTCTTAAGATTCACATGAGTGTTCATACAGGAGAGAAGCCACATGAATGCAATCAATGTGGGAAATGTTTCATTCAATCATCATCCCTTAAGCAACACATGAGGATCCACACCGGCGAGAAGCCGTTCACATGTGATCAGTGTGGGAATAGTTTCAGTATATTAGCAAACCTTAACAGACACATGAGGATCCACACTGGAGTGAAGACGTTCTCATGTGCTCAGTGTGGAAAAACATTTCTTAGGTCATCACACCTGAAGAAACACCTGACAGTTCATACGAAGGAGAAGCCGCATTCATGTTCTGTGTGTGGAAAGAGTTTTTCACTGCTGGAATCTTTACATGGACATGAGAAAATCCATACTGGTGTGAGAGAGTACATGTGCTTTGAGTGTGAGAAGACTTTTATTACAGCAAGCGATTTAAAACTGCACCAAAGAATACACACTGGAGAAAAACCTTACATGTGTTCACACTGTGACAAGAGATTCAGTCTTTCAACAAATCTAAAAAGACATGAGAGGATCCACACTGGAGAAAAACCTTACAACTGTTCACACTGTGACAAGAGATTCAGTCTTTCATCACATCTAAAAAGACATGAGAGGATCCACACTGGAGAAAAACCTTACATGTGTTCACACTGTGACAAGAGATTCAGTCGGTCATCACATCTGAAAACACATGAGAGGATCCACACTGGAGAAAAACCTTACAACTGTTCACACTGTGACAAGAGATTCAGTCTGTCATCAAATCTGAAAACACATGAGAGGATCCACAGCAGAGAGAAACCTTACAAGTGTGATCAGTGCGGAAAGAGTTTCTCTATTAAAAGTCACCTGACGCGACACATGAAGATCCATGCAGTGGAGAAACCACATCAACACACTCTGAGTTCACGGTAAGTAGTTCATCTTTATGTAATGAGAAACAAAATCTGCTTTTCCACCTTCAGAAAAGGTTCCAGTTGTGCTTCCACTTGAGTCTGGTACGGCACGGCACAATTACAAACCGTTCTCGGCCCTGAACTCTCAGCACTCTTGGCTAACCGTGCCGAACCGTGATGGTTAAATGTGTGAAGTGACATCGCCACTCAGGATTGGTCACTTGCCACTTGCTGTCTAAGTGACATATAAGCAATTTGAGCGATGTTAACCCAAATTTATAATAAAATCAAAAGAAATAACATGGGGTTCTGTGCTCACCAACCATGTCATTTTTCAGATGCGTTTTGTCCATAAAAATGTTTTTCCTATGGATACACAATTAATCTATAATTAGTTTGGTGGTTGATTATTTTCATGATCGATTTCATCAATTAGTTATTGCAGTCCTAGTTAATTAAAGTTTGTTTTGATCATCAAAAATAATTTAAGAAAATGAAACACCATGATACTGAAGAACAAATAGGTTGGTATTCAGCCGCTAATGTTGCAATGCTTTTTTCTTCAGATAATATTTCTACTATTTGCTTTGCCATTTAAAGACACGTGCTGACCAGATATAAACTTTGAGCTGCTGCAGATTCAAATTTAAGAGAATTTGGTGGCACTAGTGTAACCAGCATTAAATATTATCAGTTCATGTACACTTTGAACTACACTCTAAAAAACACTGGATTAAAAACAACCCATTTTGGGTTGTTTATTGGCCGAAAATATGCTGTGACTGACTCCATAACCTGTCCATAAACAATCAGTGTACAGTTCTGAGAACACATTTTAACTTTCTTAGCATTTATATTCTGTCTCTTTTTTTTTAGTAAAATCATAATTTTTTATTGCAATGCGGCAGGCGTTTCCATTACATGAAAAGATCGACGCGAGACTCGTTAAGGTGACTCACATCGTGCCCCTGTATGTGGATTTGCATAAATTCAATGATATACAGAGAAATAATGAATTTATAAATAAAAAAATAAAAAATTTACACAAACTTGACACACACAAATTTGACGAAGCACTGCTCTCTCCTGAAGAGGTTGCAAAAAGCCTGCGATAAATAACACAATCCCTGGAGTGTTACGTCTGACCCAAGATCTGGGTAACACAAAAACTACCTAAACACTGGGTTGTTATGTCTGACCCAGGATCTGGGTTACACAAAAAACTACCCAACACTTGGTTGTAACATCTGAACCAGGATCTGGGTAACACAAAAACATTCGCTGCATGATGGGTTCACAGAGATCATTGACATTTTGAAATGGTTATGAAGCAACAAAGCCTCATTTACTGAAATCATGTGACTTTCACGCTCTGAACCACTGATTTGAAACAATAGATTCATAAAGGTTTCTGAGCTTCGTGAAGCAGTGTTTCGAAATCGCCCATCACTACTTTAACTACATGAGTAAGACATGATTAGCAAGCTGTTTGCATAAAATAGTCCATTGAAACTCACTTTATTTCATGGTTTTTTAGACCTGATGGACGTGAAGAAGAAAGAAAGAAAACAGAAGGCAATAAATCTGTCTCCTGCCCTCAGTGTAAAAAACGCTTCACATGTAAATCAAGTCTGAAGATTCACATGAGAGTTCACACTGGGAAGAAGTGGCTCAGGCTTTCGCTCTGAAATCACATCTTCTCATTCTGAAGAAAGACCATTTAACTGTGATCAGTGCGGTAAACTGTTTTATTGGGCATTAGTCCTGAAGAAACACCTGAAGATTCACACAAAGGAGAAGATTCATCCTTAATATTACACCAGAAAAGACACGGCGGTGTGTGTTTCAGTGCAGAAGGCCTTTACTACAGAAGATGAACTGAAAGAGCACCAGAAAATTCACACTGGAGAAGAAGGCCATAACACTTTTAAGAGAGATGTGAATCTGATATTAATTTTTAACTCGTTCTTCATTGTTTTTCATCAGAACATCTAGTTTCTCTTCCACTTCTACTCTTCCATATAAACGCAAGATATACTTTCATGTATCTTTGAAACTGGACACTTTTCTTCTCTTCTTCTCTTGAGATGCTTTGGCTCTTATAAGTCAGTAAAGAGAGAGATCTGTCTCATGCACTTTTACTTAATGTTTGTATTTTCTATGTAATGATTGATTAAACTCTTTACTCATTTTATCAACATCTCATTGTTATTGTCCATTTTCTTATTTTCTGCTGATTCTGCTTGAAATAGTTATTTTAGTTCTGAAAGTCATGAAGTATCCTGATATGATTGCTTTTTGAGCTTTCCTAGTCTTAGTCTACATTTTCTCAAGAGAGCTTTTAATTGCTTAATAAATTATGTTTCACTGACATGACTGACATTGAGTCTGTCTTCATTATTAACAGTTTCACCCTTGATATCCCGTATCATATTTAAAACTATATCAGAAGATGAGAAAACCGCATTAGATAGTCCATTATCAGTAGAAGATCTTAGTGAAGCTATAGGGGATATCAATAGCGGTAAAGCGCCGGGGCTAGACGGGATTCCAGTAGAATTCTACAAATATTTAAAAGACAGCTTATAAGACCATTACTTGACATGTATGAGGAATCATTAATTACTGGAAGGCTCCCAGATTCGTTAAGACTAGCTATAATAACTATAATATTAACACCAAATAACCCCCCAACTGAATGCTCATCATACAGACCAATCCGTTTAGTGGGATGTGATACAAAAAATACTTTGTAAAGCACTTGCTAGAAAATTAGACAAATATCTTCCCAAAAAATGTGGCTGCAATTAGTTACAACAACTTAAAATTTGTTGAGATAAGTTAAGTTTAGATAAGTTGGATATTTAAGTTAACTAAACTTAATATTTTAAGTCAAGCATGGATTATCGACTGCTGGCGGTAGATCCTTCTCCTATTTAGCACTAAAACTCATGTCTTCCTAACATTGTCCGGGAAGCAGACACACACTGTCAGTTCAAATCTAGACTAAAAACACATCTCTTTGGCCCAGCATACACATACTGTAATTCTGTATGAATCATGTATGTTGATTATGGTCAGAAAAATCTAGAGAAAGGGTTGGAAATTTCAGTCTGTGTGGAAAAGTTTAAGATTGAAAATAAAGATATTTGAAAATGAACAAAAACATTTGCCTTTACTGCTTTATTTGCTGTCATAAGAAGAGGAGGAGGAGGAAGGCGTCTTTCATCCCACAGGGCCTGAAGGCCATCCCCAAGTGCCTCGTCCTTCCAGCGCCACCCCTGCGCCTCGCCCTGCGTCTCGCCCTGCTGGCTCCACCCATGCGACATACCAAGCCAGTGCTCATTCGCGTCAGTTCTGCCGATCCAGAGACTGTTCACGTCACGTCTGCCGATCCAGAGACTGTTCACGTCACTTCTGCCGATCCAGAGACTGTTCCCATCAATTCTGCCGATCCAGAGACTGTTCACGTCATGTCTGCCAAGCCAGTGTCTCCGGACAAGATGGCCGCCACGAGCCGGTGTCTTTTCCTGTGCCTGAGCCGTTGTCTGTTCCTGTTTCTGAGTCGTTGTCTGTTTCTCCGCCGTGGCCGCCCGAGGGGTCGTCTCCGCCGTGGACGCCCGATGCACTGTCTGTCTTGCCCTGGCCGGCCGATGGACTGCCTGATCCGCCCTGGCCGCCCGATGAACTGCCTGATCGGCCCTGGCCGCCCGATGGACTGCCTGATCCGTCCTGGTCGCCCAATGGACTGTCAGATCTGACCTGGCCGCCTGATGGACTGCCTGACTGGCCCTGGCTGCCCGATGGACTGCCTTGATCCGTCCTGGTCGCCTGATGGACTGTCTGAGCCACCCTGGTCACCTGATATCTGGTCTGCTTGTTGTGAGCACATGGCTTGTCTTGTATTCCTTGTGCCATGTGCTCTCCTGTCAATTGTCTGGCCCCTCCCATCTTGTTACCTGATTACTGATTAATTTGCCCCACCTGCCTTGTTCGTTACCCTCTTTTGTTTGCTCCCTATTTAGTCTCCCTGTGTTTGCAGTCCTGTGCTGGTTCGTTGTCCATGTTCCCTTGTTTTCCTGTTCCCGCCTGAGACCTGTCTGATTTCCCCCACAGGGAGTTTTGTTTGTAGTTTTGTTTTTTGTTTTATTTATTTAATAAATAAACTCTTTTTCTCTTTTTCTGCACTTGAGTCCTCGCTCCAATTATTCATTCCATGACAGTATGTTAGACCCTATACCGACTAAGCTAATGAAAGATATGCTTCCAGAGGTTATAGATCCTCTTCTTAATATCATTATTCATCTTTGTCGTTAGGATACGTACCAAAAACGTTTAAGTTGGCTATATAGAAAGAAATGATATTTGTGAGGATATTCAGGATTTAGACCGTACCATAGTAATGAAACAGCTCTCATTAGAGTCACAAATGATTTGCTCTTAACAACCGATTGTGGTTGTATCTCTCTATTAGTGCTACTCGATCTTAGTGCTGCATTTGACACCATCGACCACAACATTCTTTTTAATAGACTCGAAAATTCTGTTGGCATTAGTGGAATTGCACTAGCATGGTTTAAATCATACTTATCTGCACTGATGGGCAGTAACGCGTTAGAAGTAACGCGTTACTGTAATCCGATTACTTTTTTCAAGTAACGAGTAAAGTAAGGGATTACAATTGCAAAACCAGTAATTAGATTACTGTTACTTCCCCGTAAGCAGGTTGCGTTACTGCGTTATACTGCGAGACTGTCTCGCGACGTGAGCCGTGACTCGTGACGTGAGTGACAATGACATGAGCGCCGCGAAGTCAGTGGTCAACACTATGGCAAGCGATCGTGTTCAAAAGTCTTTAAACGAAACGCGTGAATTTTGACGCGTCAACATGAACCGTTTGTCCGTGTTCAGACGTCATGTTTATTCATGAACGATGTCGTAATGGTAAACTGTATGCACGTGCAAACATCAGACGTTATATTTGTTCATGAGGGATAATGCATTGACGTTGTGAGTGATGTCAGTCTTATGATTTGCCATGCCTTTTTAAGTTGTTCGTTTAACGTTCTTTCCCAAGGTAGAAAAGTCAACAGCTCTTAGAATGGGTCTTTTATTTTAGCAAACTGCCAAAAAATCTTTTCAGACTGTGTGCAGCTGAACCAAGAAAAGCTTAAGATTGCATGGAGCTGATAAGCATGAATGGCAGAAGAAAAAGACTTAAATTAAAAAACAAAACAAGAGAAAATTTAATGCAAGCAATAACAAACTGCACACATCAGCTGTGGAATAAAAGAAAAGAAATGCATGATCAACTAGATTAAGGCAAACTCCTGTCTTTATGTAAACCCTGTCCACCATCCCCAAAGGTTTCACAAAGTTATTCTTGCCACTGTAACTTATGGCTTCCTAAAGACAGGTTTATGGGTAAATAAATGAATAATAATAAAAATATATATATACCTTGTCCGAGTAAAAACATTTGTTAGAACAGGAATTTTTTTTTTTTTTTTTGTGTGTGTGTTGTAAATATAATTTATTCCGAATCAGTATTCTCATCAGTTCATTCAGCTTTAACATATATAAATCGGCATATTTATGATATTTTAACCTTTTAAAATGACCTTTAAAGGGCATTTTTCCCTAATCGTTTGCTTCATCTTTCATTTAAAATTCTTAAATTTGATCAATAAATTACAATAGAATAATAAGATGCTAAAGGGCTGTTACCAATCAAATAAACTGTATTAAATAATGTAATGAGATTATTTAAAATATTTTTTGAATATACAAATAAGAAATAGGCCTATTATTTGTGCATAGAAATAATATTTATAAACCGCCAGTAGGAGGCGGCAGGCGACCATCTTAATGAGTGAGTCATTGATGCAAAGTGCATAAAGTTAAAATACTGAAACTAATAAAACAAGTTTTAAAAAAGAATGTTTCATTTGATTCAATTTTAGATGATGGAATATGCAGAAAGAATAGAATTGAGCAGAAAGGTCTATTGCTTTATAGCGTATTCATTTCGTGCATCATGTTTTTGAAAAGTAACTAGTAAAGTAACTAGTAAAGTAACTAATTACTTTTGAAAATAAGTAATCAGTAAAGTAACTGGATTACTTTCTTGGAGAAGTAATCAGTAATCAGTAACTAATTACTTTTTCCAAGTAACTTGACCAACACTGCTTATCTGATCAGTATCAGTTTGTAGCAGTAAATGACGAGATGTCTTATCGATCACTAGTTTAGTATGGTGTACCACAAGGCTCAGTACTAGGACCGTTGCTGTTCACTCTGTACAAGCTACCCTTAGGAGATATCATTAGGAAGCATGGCATTTGTTTTCAATGTTATGCTGATGATACTCAGCTCTATATTTTTTCATGCCCTGATGAAACTTACCAATTCACAAAATTAACGGAATGCATAGCGGATATAAAAAACGGGATGACTAGCAATTTCCTACTACTTAATTCTGAAAACCAGAGATTCTAGTTATTGGACAAAAACCTTCCTCACGTAATAACCTAGAATACTGTCTAACACTTGATGGCTGCATTGTTAAGTCTTCGTCGTCAGTTAGGAACCTGGATGTGCTTTTTGATACCAATCTTTCATTTGAAAGTCACGTGTCTAGTATCTGTAAAAACACGTTTTTTATCTAAAAAAATATATTGAAATTTACGTCATATGCTCTCATTGACAAATGTGGAACAATTAGTTCATGCGTTCATGACATCAAGGCTAGATTATTTTAATGGTCTACTAGGTGGTTGCTCAACATGCTTAAAAACAAACCACAACTGGTCCAAAATGCAGCAGCTCAAGTTCTTACCAGAACCAGGAAGTATGATCATATTAGCCCGGTTCTGTCAACACTGCATTGGCTCTCTATTAAACACCGTATAAATGTTAAAATATTGCTGATTACTTACAAAGCACTAAATGGTTTAGCTCCCCAGTACTTGAACGAGCTCTTAACACATTATAGTCCTTCACGTCTATTGCAATCTCAAAATTCCGGCTGTTGATATCAAAATCGACTGCTGGCGGTAGATCCTTTTCCTATTTAGCACCAAAACATTGGAACAAACTTCCTAACATTGTCCAGGAAGCAGACACACTCTGTCAGTTCAAATCTAGACTAAAAACACATCTCTTTGGCCCAGCATAAACATACAGTGGGGAGAACAAGTACTTGATACACTGCCGATTTTACAGGTTTTCCCACTTACAAAGCATGTAGAGGTCTGTAATTTTTATCATCAACTGTGAGAGACAGAAAATCACATTGTATGATTTAAAATAATTAATTTGCATTTTATTGCATGAAATAGTATTTGATCACCTACCAACCAGTAAGAATTCCAGCTCTCACAGACCTGTTAGTTTTTCTTTAAGAAGCCCTCCTGTTCTCCAATCATTACCTGTATTAACTGCACCTGTTTGAACTCGTTACCTGTATAAAAGACACCTGTTCACACACTCAATCAAACAGACTCCAACCTCTCCACAATGACCAAGACCAGAGAGCTGTGTAAGGACATCAGGGATAAAATTGTAGACCTGCACAAGGCTTGGATGGGCTACAGGACAATAGGCAAGCAGCTTGTTGAGAAGGCAACAACTGTTGCCGCAATTATTAGAAAATGGAAGAAGTTCAAGATATGACGGTCAATCTCCCTCAGTCTGGGGCACCATGCAAGATCTCACCTCGTGGGGCATCAATGATCATGAGGAAGGTGAGGGATCAGCCCAGAACTACACGGCAGGACCTGGTCAATGACCCGAAGAGAGCTGGGACCACAGTCTCAAAGAAAACCATTAGTAACACACTATGCTGTCATGGATTAAAATCCTGCAGCTCACGCAAGGTCCCCCTGCTCAAACCAGCGCATGTCCAGGCCCGTCTGAAGTTTGCCAATGACCATCTGGATGATGAGGAGGAATGGGAGAAGGTCATGTGGTCTGATGAGACAAAAATAGAGCTTTTTGGTCTAAACTCCACTCGCCGTGTTTGGAGGAAGAAGGATGAGTACAACCCCAAAAACACCATCCCAACCGTGAAGCATGGAGATGGAAACATCATTCTTTGGGGATGCTTTTCTGCAAAGGGGACAGGACGACTGCACCGTATTATGGGGAGGATGGATGGGGCCATGTATCGCGAGATCTTGGCCAACAACCTCCTTCCCTCAGTAAGAGCATTGAAGATGGGTCGTGGCTGGGTCTTCCGGCATGACAACGACCCGAAACACACAGCCAGGGCAACTAAGGAGTGGCTCTGTAAGAAGCAACTCAAGGCCCCAATAGAAAATCTTTGGAGGGATCTGGGCCAAAATCCCTGCAGCAGTGTGTGCAAACCTGGTCAAGAACTACAGGAAACGTATGATCTCTGTTATTGCAAACAAAGGTTTCTGTACCAAATATTAAGTTCTGTTTTTCTGATGTATCAAATACTTATGTCATGCAATAAAATGCAAATTAATTACTTAAAAAATCATACAATGTGATTTTCTGGATTTTTGTTTTAGATTCCGTTGTGACACTGCCACATTAGTTTAGGTACCATTACTTAAAATTCATCAAGGAGTTTAAGTATTTAATTGATTGCATATATGTCTGTAGGTTTTATATAATATCTGAGTGATATGTATATGTACTTATTTATATGTATTTATCATGTTTATTTCTACTGTGTGTGATGGTATAGACATGGGTGTTTTGTATAAGGACACTGTTGGCTGATACGCCTATTACCGCGCACCCAAACTTATATATAAATAGGGGGCGGTCTGAAGAGAGTGACGAGCGTGTGTGAGACCAGAATGAGCGCGCCAGTACTCAGTTGCTGCAGCTACTAGTTATTGTAAACTGTTTCTCTTGAGTGGTAAATAGAAAGAAAGCATCACTACTGGTAAAATGGACTGCATATAAGCTAAATGCCGCTTGTAGTGTGGGGAAAACAAATGTGTTACCAAACAGAGGACGCGTCAAAATAGTCTTCACAGACGGCTGGCTGGACTTACTCACCGGAGTTGGTAAGATCGATTGGTTTTGTTCTTTCTCCTATTTGCATGGTACAGTATAACAGCAAGCCAACAATCACAATTTTTCCTTTTGTGTGTGGATTACTTGTTTGCTACGTCATGGGACAATTTACCGGCATCGGCCTTGGATTATTATACAGTGGGTACAGAAAGTATTCATACCCCGGTAAATATGATCAAAAATGGCTGTGAAAAATAAATCTTTCATTAAAAAAATTGATCTTTCATTAAAAAAATTGGCAAAATTCTAACCTTTCATTGAAGAAAAAGAATTCAAATTGGGGGGGAAACACGTTGGCCACAATTATTCATATCCCTAGAATATTTTATGAATAAAATATCTCTGAAGTATATTCCCATTAATATTTACCTTTTTCAGCACACCAGGGTGACTAGGAACATGAAATTGACCAGCTATGACTTCTTGTTTCACAGGAGTTTAAATATGAGGAAACACAAAGGCCAAGGCAAGGCAAGGCAAGGCAAGTTTATTTATATAGCACATTTCATACACAATGGCAATTCAAAGTGCTTTACATAGAAGAAATTAAAATAATAAAAGAAATAAGATTAATTAAAACAGTTTAGAAAAATAAAATAAAATACAGTACAAACATTCGGAAGAACAGTGGCACAGTGCTCATTCAGTAAATGCATGGCTAAACAGAAGTGTTTTGAGTCTGGATTTGAAAGTGACTACAGTAGGAGCACATCTGATCTCCTCTGGAAGCTGGTTCCAGCTGCGGCTGGCATAATTGCTAAAAGCAGACTCGCCATGCTTAGAGTGAACCCTTGGTATTTCTAGCTGATATTATCCTAATGATCTGAGTGATCTGTTGGGTTTATATTCAGTGAGCATATCTGCAATGTATTGAGGTCCTAGGCCATTGAATGATTTAAATACCAGAAGTAATACTTTAAAATCAATCCTAAATTTTACTGGGAGCCAGTGTAAAGACCTGAGGACTGGTGTGATATGTTCATATTTTCTGGTTCTGCTCAGAATCCTGGCGGCAGCGTTCTGTATGAGCTGCAACTGTCTTATGGTCTTTTTGGGAAGGCCAGTGAGGAGTCCATTACAATAATCCACCCTGCTGGTGATGAAAGCATGCACACGTTTCTCTAAGTCTTGTCTGGAAACAAAGCATCTAATTCTTGCAATATTTTTCAGATGATAGTATGCTGATTTAGTTATTGCTTTGACATGACTACTGAAACTAAGGTCTGACTCTAGTGACACACCGAGATTCCTGACTTGATGTTTAGTTGTTTGACCCCTAGAGTGAAGGTATGCGTTCACCTTGAGAACTTCATCTTTGTTTCCAAACGCAATGACTTCAGTTTTGTCTTTGTTTAACTGAAGAAAGTTTTCACACATCCAACTGTTGACTTCGTCAATGCATTGGCACAGGGAGTCAATTGGGCTGTAATCGTTAGGTGATAGGGCTAAGTAGAGCTGTGTGTCGTCTGCATAGCTGTGGTAAGAGATTTGGTTCTTTCTCATTATTTGGCTCATTGGGAGCATATACAGGTTGAACAGGAGTGGCGCAAGAATTGAGCCTTGAGGGACTCCGCATGTCATGGATGTCCACTCAGACTTATGATCTCCTATACTCACATAATAACCTCTCCCATCTAAGTATGACCTGAACCATTTTAGGACTATCCCAGAAAGCCCCACCCAGTTTTCCAGCCTGTCAAGAAGTATGTTGTGATCGACAGTGTCAAATGCAGCACTGAGGTCGAGTAGCACCAGCACTGATAATTTGCCTGAATCAGTATTTAAGCGAATATCGTTTATTATCTTTATGAGCGCTGTCTCTGTGCTGTGGTGCGGACGGAAACCAGACTGAAAATTGTCAAAGGATCCATTCAAGCTCAAGAATTTGTTCAGCTGATTGAAGACAACTTTTTCAATGATCTTGCCTATGAAAGGAAGATTTGAGATCGGTCTATAGTTGCTTAATATGGTCTTATCCAGATTGCTCTTTTTCAGGAGGGGCTTGACAACTGCAGTTTTCAGGGAGTTTGGAAAGCTCCCAGAGAGAAGTGAAGCATTTACCACTTCTAGAAGATCTGCTTCTAAACTGTTTAACACACTTTTGAAAAATGATGTGGGAAGTGTGTCGAGAGCGCAGGTTGATGTTTTAAGGTGCTGTACAGTTTCTTCCAAAATTTTGCCATCAATTTCTTTGAAGTCAGACATAGTAGCTACTTTCTCAGGTGGTCTGATCTGTCTGACCCCAGCGCAACTCAAGGATGTGCTGACCACCTTTCTGATATTACTGATTTTCTCAGAGAAGAAAGAAGCAAACTCACTGCACTTGTTGTCTGAGAGCATTTCACTGGGAATCTGGCTTGGAGGGTTTGTCAGTCTCTACAGTAGCAAAAAGAGTGTGTGTGTTGTTTAAATTGCTGTTTATAATATTTGAGAAGAAAGTCTGTCTAGCTTTGCCTAGTTCCATATTGAAAGCACGAAGGCTGTCTTTGTAGATGTTATAATGGACTACAAGTTTTGTCTTCCGCCACATGCGCTCTGCTTTTCTGCATTGTCTTTTCATATTTTGCACTGCTGTTGAGTTTCTCCAAGGTGCTTTTTGTCTGCTACTCTTCTTCCTGACTTTAACAGGAGCAATATCATCAATTACACCTTTAACTTTTGAGTTAAAAGAATCAAGGAGAAAATCAACAGTGTCAGCAGATATGCTTGGTGTTAAGGATATAGCCTTCATAAATAGTACACTAGTGTTCTCATTTAAGCATCTCTTCTTGACAGACACAGATCTAGCTTCAGTGGCAGGAGAGATCAATATATCAAAGAAAATACAGAAATGATCAGACAGTGCTACATCCTTAATAACAATCGATGAAATGTTTAGACCCTTACTGATAAGTAAATCTAGAGTGTGTCCGCGATTGTGTGTGGGTCCATGTACATGCTGATTCAGATCAAACGTTTTTAAAACAGTTTTGATTTCTTTTGCCATATTGTTCTCTGCACTATCTATATGGATGTTAAAATCTCCAGCAATGGCAAAACAGTCAAACTCTGAGGTAATTGTTGATAACAGTTCTGTAAAGTCCTCAGCAAAGGCTGGAGAGTATTTTGGAGGCCTGTAAATAATGAAAAGTAAAATGCGTGGAGCACCTTTTAACACAGTACCCAGATATTCGAAAGACAAGTAATTCCCAAATGATATTTGCTTACATTGATAGATATCTTTAAAAAGAGCAGCTAGACCCCCACCTCTCTTAACAGCTCTGCAGACACTCATAAAAGTAAAGTTAGGAGGGGCTGCTTCATTGAGGATTGTTGCACTGTAGCTGTCTTCTAGCCAGGTTTCATTTAGAAGCATAAAATCCAGGTTGTTTGTGGTTATTAAGTCGTTGACTAGAAGTGATTTATTTTTAAGTGAGCGAATGTTTAAAAGAGCTAACTTAACAGACTTACTTTTCCCCACAGCAATATTAGTTTGACGTATAATAGGCACCAGATTAGTTGGGTTTGCTGTACGGCTATTGAAGGCCTTAGACTTTCTATCATGTAATAGAACAGCAATAGAGAAAGATACAGGCACACTGGGTTCCCGCTTGTTTTGTAAACATTTGAGAAAGTTCCTGTTATCAAAACGGGGACCCGACACATATCACTGAGAGCTGGTATCAGTTGTTTTTGGTTCACCTCGAGCAGATGGAGGAGGGTGTGGGCCCTGGCGTTGTGGCAGAGGCCGAAGAGCTCTTACAGGAGGAGGGGGAGGGCGAGCTGGGCCCGCAGGCTTTGGTGGTAATGGTGCCTGCCGTTTTTTGGTTGGTATCTGGGGGCTTGCAGCAAAAGAGTGGGATAGTCTGGTTCCAGCATGCACCAGTTCTTCCATTTTCTGTGAGAAGCTCAGTAGTGGCGTTGCAGGGGAGAGGGAAAAAGTGTCTGGTGAAAGGGGCTGTTGCTCTGGTGTTATAGGAGGCTATGATATGCTGTCCTGGCTTCCCTGGCTGTTTTCCAGGAAGTCGTCCTTGGGTGCTGAATCTTCAAGCAGTTCTGATATGGCTGTCTGTGGTGAGCTCTGTGGGCAGGGCTCAGCTGAGATTGTGTCCGTGAACAGAGGTTGTTGTGGCGGAGTGGTGTTATCATGTCCATTTTGTTGCTGAAGTGAAATGTTGTTGCGTTGCGCACTGAGCTGATGGTTTAAAGATTATTAAGTTCTGCTTGTTTGATTGAAGTTCGACTAATGAATGATGCCGCCAAAAAAAAATGTAAACCAGCCTGACAAGGTGGAGGAAATTAAGAAATCTCTTGACTTTTTGTCAGCGGAGATTACAAAAGTTGCAACCCAACAAAATAAGATCATGGAGTTGATGGGAGAAATTCAAGCGCTTAAAACGCAGAACAATGAAAAGGATCAAATCATAGCTTTCCTGGAGAATCGAGTGACCGACCTTGAGCAATTTACACGGAGTAACGACCTCATTATCAGCGGCCTGAGGACCAAACACCGGAGTTACGCCAGAGCGGCCATGGCATCTGAGGATGCTGTTATGGGGAGGAGCGGGTCCGACGCCTCGGAGGTCGACCGTGAGTCGCTGGAGCAACAGGTGCTTTGTTTCTTGGAAAGCAAGGGCATTTCCATTAACAGTGGAGACATCGAAGCATGCCATACCCTGCCCTATAAAACCAAAACGGCCGCACCTGCAATAATAATCCGGTTTACCAACAGGAAAAAAAAACACGCACTCCTTAAACAAGGAAGGAAGCTAAAAGGGACAGACGTATATATCAACGAACACCTCACTAAGAAGAACGCGGATATTGCAAAAAGAGCACAAATTCTAAGAAAACAAAACAAGATTCAAGCATCATGGACTTCCAACTGCAAAGTATTTATAAAGTTAAATGGATCCACACCAGAGGCAGCGAAAGTGCTCATTATCAGAGATGTTGCTGAGCTGGACAAGTTCGTGGAATACAATTGACAAGATAAACGCAGGTAACTGAATTAACACTGAACAAAATACATCAAGAACTTCCATAATGAGCTCGAGCATAAATCATCTACTTACAAAGTATGAAAAACTGGACTTAAAATGTTTTGAATATACTGATTATGAGTCAAAAGACATTGGAAATGAAATCGATCCTGAAAATAACTTTTATAAGGACATGCAAAATCAATGTGAATATTACACAGAAGAACAATATAGGAGAAATGTAATAATGGATGGATTAATATCAATTATACATTTTAATAGTAGGAGTCTTAATTCTAATCTAGCAGAAATTAAGCATTGTTTAAAAAAAATAGAAAGGAAATTCACAGTAATTGCAATTTCAGAAACCTGGCTTGATGAAGAGCAAATTGACACGACTGGAATTGAGGGATATGAAATGTTTTATATTAATAGGACTCAATCTAAGGGAGGGGGGGCTGCACTATTCATTGATAAAATGTATAAATGTAAAGTTGTCAGTAACATGTCATTCGCAATGATTAACATTATGGAGTGTGTCACAGTAGAAATTGAGAGAGAGAAAGAAAGAAATATTCGGATAAGCTGTATATACAGAAAACCAGGATCTTGTATTGATACATTTAGGGAAAAGATTGACGAGCTATATAATAGACACAACAACAAGAAAATTCTGTTTGTTTGTGGTGATCTCAATATTGATTTGTTAAACCCACAACAACATAATTCAACCACAGAATTTATCAATTCAATGTATAGCAACAGCTTATACCCTACAATTACACGACCAACTAGAATAACAACACACAGTGCCACACTAATTGACAACATATTTACAAACGTTATTGACAGATCGGTTACGAGTGGCCTAATAATAACTGACATAAGCGACCACCTGCCAGTCTTTGCAATTATACAAAA
Organism: Rutilus rutilus; assembly: GCA_021464565.1. Taxonomy (NCBI): domain Eukaryota; kingdom Metazoa; phylum Chordata; class Actinopteri; order Cypriniformes; family Leuciscidae; genus Rutilus; species Rutilus rutilus. Next base: position 3,905,802 of record JAJAQA010000001.1, on the reverse strand, counting down.
CTGTATGCAGAAGAATAAAGATAGTACTACAATTATGATGAAAAGAAAAAAAAACACAAAATGCTGTAAACTCTTTTAAACAAGACCTTTTAAGACAAGACTGGAAAAAAGTTTATGTGAGTGATGTCAATCGGGCCTATGAAACATTTCTGACAATCATATCAGGATTATATGACAAACATTGTCCTCTAATAAAGAAAACAGAAACAAAAAAGTACATTGAGAAACCATGGATATCAAAGGGAATCATAAACGCATGCAAAAAGAAGAATTTACTATACAAAGAATTCTTAAAGAAAAGAACAATAGAAGCAGAACAAAAATATAAGTTATATAAAAATAAATTAACAAAAATCATAAGATGCAGTAAAGTTGATTATTATAGCAAACTACTGGAAGACAACAAAAATAATGTAAAAAAAACATGGGACGTCTTAAATGCTATTATTAAAAAAAAAGGGGGAAAAGATGAATATCCAAGTTACCTGTTGGTATCAAATGATACAGAAATCACTGACAGTGCTTCAGTTGCTGGGGAATTCAATAAATATTTTGTCAATGTTGGTCCGGGACTGGCAACGGATATTCCAAAAACGGGTAGTAGTGATAGAGTAGAAAGTAAGAAGTTATTTGTAGAAGAAACAATATTTATAAGAGGGACTGATGAAAAAGAACTTATTGATGTTGTAAATAAATTGAAGAGTAAGAAGTCGACCGACTGCCATGATATTGATATGTGCACAGTCAAAAACATTATTGAATCCATAGCAAGACCTTTAACCCATATTTGCAATCAGTCCCTACAAACCGGTGTTTTTCCAGATAAAATGAAAATAGCTAAAGTAATACCAATATATAAAACTGGAGACAAACATATACTACACAACTACAGACCCATCTCATTGCTTCCACAGTTCTCTAAAATACTGGAAAAAATGTTCTTTATAAGGCTAGATGACTTCATCGCCAAACATAGCATTTTATATGAACAGCAATATGGTTTTAGAGCTGATAGATCAACTTCTTTTGCATTGATAGAATTTATAGAAAAAGTTACAAATGCCATAGACAGGAAGCAATATGCAGTAGGGATATTTCTAGATCTCAAAAAAGCTTTTGATACTGTAGATCACAAATTATTGATTCAAAAACTACAAAGATATGGTATTAGGGGAATTGCACTAACATGGTTATCCAGTTACCTAGATAACAGAAAACAGTATGTTGAAATACAAAACAATAAATCACAGCTGTTGCAGGTTACATGTGGGGTGCCACAGGGTTCAGTGTTGGGGCCATTATTATTTAACCTTTATATAAATAATATATGTGAAGTGTCACAAATTGTGGAAACCATTCTTTTTGCTGATGACACAAACCTACTATGTTGTGGTGAAAATTTGGAGAAGCTTCTGGATACTATGGAAAAGGAAATGAGTAGGATGAAGATTTGGTTTGATGAAAATAAACTAACACTGAATTTGAGTAAAACCCAATTTATAATATTTGGGAACCGATTAACAGATACAGATAAGAAACTTATGATAAATGGTATAGAACTAGAACGAGTATATGAAATAAAATTTCTTGGGGTAGTTATAGATAATAAATTAAGCTGGAAACCTCATATAAAGTATATTAAAACTAAAATATCCAAGTCATTAGCAATATTAAATAAAGCCAAAGAACTATTGAATAAGGCTTCTCTAAGTATGTTGTACTGTTCCTTCATACTGCCATACATGACTTATTGTGTGGAAGTATGGGGGAACACTTACAAAACAAATACATATCCAATCTTCATCCTACAAAAAAGAGCTATTCGAATCATACATAAAACTACATACAGACAACCAACGAACCCATTGTTCATTAAACTCAAAATATTAAAATTTAAAGATTTGATTGACTACAAAACTATTCAAATTGCTTTTAGAGCACATAATAACCAATTGCCTAGAAATATCCAAGAGCTTTTTCAATTGAGAGAAAGCACGTACAATTTCAGAGGAATATCAATGTTTAGTAAGCCATTAATTCGAACAAATAGTAAGCTCCACTGTATAACAACTCAGGGTGTTATCCTGTGGAACAACAGCGATAATGATTTAAAGTTATGTAAAAACTTATTGCAACTGAAATTATTATTTAAAAAAAGAATCCTAGATGGATATGAACTGGAACAGTGATTTTCAGAGCTTTGTTTATTTAGTTTGAATATATAATTATGCAAACAATATAAGTAGCTAAAAATATCATTGAATGGGGGTAGGACATGAAAAGTTATATTAACTTCTTCCTACCCCTTTGAACATGACTGTTAATTGGATTATCTGCTGATGATCTTTTTTGTTGATTGTTTGTTCTTATTTAGTTGTTGTATTTTTTTTTAACATGTTCAATAAAAAAATAAAATAAAATAAAAAAGTCCCGTGGTCATTCATACTGTGTCCAGGTGTGTGTGTGCCGTTCAGATTGAGTGGATTGGCACAAACCGCAGAAAGATGATTTAGGGAGAAGTAGATATTGTCCTTTAGCACTCTTGAACCAAGTTTGTTTGGGTGATGGCCGTCCCGATGAAACAGTTGTCGTTGACTCCAGAAAAGATTGAAATTGTCAATGAAGTTCACTGCTTTTATATTGCAGGTTTTTTGCAGCCATGTATTAAGCCCAAGCAACCGTGAAAACCTGTTTGTTCCTCTTGCTGGGAGTGGTCCACTGATGAATGTTTGAACTTTCAGTCTTTTAAGTGTTTCAAAAAGTTCATTGAAATCCTTCTTAAGGAGTTCTGACTGCTCTTTATGAATATCATTCTTCCCCACATGAATGATGAGTCGATTTGCAGTCTTATGTTTCATCAGAATGTTCTGAAGTTCCCTGTTTACATCAGAAGTTGTTGCTTGTGGAAGGCAGCACGTAGTTGTATCCCTGTTGCTAATGTTTCTGATTATGGAGTCCCCCACTATCAGAGTCCTGGGCTCGGCTGCGCTCTGAGCTGAGTGCCGCTGTCTGCTCCACCTTGAGCGCCAGTTAGCATCAGTGTTAGCTACTGGCCTATTCAGTCTGTGTTCGATCACATTCATCACATTTGGGGATTCCTCATTTACATTCATTAGCACTTCAAATCTGTTCTCAAGATGTATAGGCGGTGGTAGCAGACCAGTGTTTGCAATCCTTGTCAGAGCTGTATCTGGGGTAGAGGATGCTACTGCGGTAATATGTGATGCTCGTGACAATCTGATGTCTCGAGTGCCTTTGGGTCTCGCTCCCTGTTTGTGCCATCGATTAGTAAGTCGATCGGCTTGTTTCTCTACCTGTCGAGGAGCACTAGTTTCATGGGACTCACCGGCTGTATGCTGAGGGTGTCCAAGATGAAGCTCTGTTGTGTGCTCCGTCTGGTTTGGTGGTCCCGTAAGTAACTTTGTTTCTAGAACTGCAATCCTTTGTAAAAGTCTGTGGCAGTTAGTGCAGCAAGTAGATTCCAGAAGAGGCATTTTCTCTTATCCTTTTAGGCAGTTGTGTTTTCCTTTCCCGGAATGTAAGCTGGTCGGGCAAAAGAATTCTCAGTTTTTGAAGTAATCCAAACTTTGTCGTATGAGCACTGTGCTGATTTGCTGAAGTTAAAATTAGGTGATAAAAGGAAATAAAATAAAGGAAATAAAATATAGAAAAAATAGGAGATAAAATGTAAAAGCGATAGAGCAAAGCGCGGAGCACTAAGCAAGAGCGTCCGAACAGTAGCTGAGCAGGAAGTGCAGTGTTCAGGTCTATGTCCTATGAAATCCCTCACCTTTTTCTAAGTATATAAGGTTAAAATACATATTTTGCCTGTATTTTAAGGTGTACTAAAATGTGATTCCAATTTTTTTTTCGCATATCGCAATATAATATCGATATCGTCTGAAAAGTGAAAAATATGGTGATATGAATTTTAGCTCATATCGTCCACCCCTACGTGCTAGTGCCACTGATCTATATAGAATGACTGGATAGCTCATGACGTCATAAACAGTGAAGCCACCGCACCGCCATATTGGTATTCCCTAGTGAGCTCACGCGTTCTATTGAATCAATAGGAAATTGTATGATTTGACTGAGAAAACATTGCCTAACGAGACACAGTTTTTAAATCTAAAGTCTCCCTGTACATTCTCACAACGCAAACATCCTAAGCATTTAAATGGGTATTTGTTTAAAGTCGGAAATTTTTCCTGCTTATTAAAAAACGGCAATTTCTTTGCAAAAGGAATAAAAAGCTGTACGAGAACACTATCGGCCTTCACTGAAAAACTATCTTCACAGGTAATAAAAACAGTTTGATAAGTATTAATTAAATAGTGAAAGGTAAACACCTATATTTTTGTGAATTGGTGAATATTCAGGTGAATATTGTTTAGCCACGAATGAATGATAATACCTCAGCACGTTATACTAATTTGTTCCCTCGTTTTATTATATTGTAGCCAAGTTGTAATTCTTTAAATCAAAATGAGGGAGGGAATTAGTTCATCGTTCAAGTCGTCGTAACAACGAATTATTTAGATCAGTGGACAGGGCGCATAAGAACAAGCAGAGAGAGAGAGAGAGCCCCGGTCGCGCGCGCACTCTCATCGCCTTCAAACAACACGAGCGCTGTATTGCTCTCTCTCTCTCTCTCGCGCGCATATCAACATCAATTGACACAATACAGTAAAAGGTCGGTAGACCGATTGTGTTTTATAGATTAGTAGTTTGTTCATATAAAGTGTTTGATTAGCAAGTACATGTTCAGGAAATGCATAATACAAATTGTATGGGTTAATGTAACGGTAAACGGACTCTGCACGAAGCTCTTTTGAAGCTGTCAAATGGTGTCGCTGTTGGACACTTGTGATTATTGCTGCTCTGAGGTTTCTTATAGGCTACTGTTGACTGTTTTATCGTTGTTTTTGTGAAGAAACGGCAGCTCTTGCCTCGGAGAAAACAACACGGGCATAGCGACAATTTTGCATATAAATTACTATAATATACATATAATTTTGCATATAAATTACTACTTATAGGGCTTGAATTACAACCTGTGGGCAGTTTTTCCTACATCCTTTTGTGAACGCCGTTTTACGCTTGTATGCTGCACAGCGGGTCATCTTAAAAGTGCCGTCGGAGCTACCAATCTCTGTATAACGGCCGTTGGAGCCCTCTGCTGGAAGGGAATCATAAGATGGCCGCTCGAACACTTCCGTAAGCTTACAGGGCTGCATGCATTGGACTTTACAGTACGTTTGCCAGGAAAAGTATTTGATAGGTAAGAAGACAGATAATATTGTATCAGTAGAATAATTCTCAGTTGTATTATTCTCCGTCTCATTTGTTTTGACTGATGGTTAAATAGAAATTTCAAAATGTGGGTTCTGACAATTATGAAGTTATTATGGTACTTCTCTAATTATGTATTGTACTAGCCATTTCAATTTGAGTCACAGCATTTTTTTTATAAAATAGAAACTGTATGTAAAGTACCATTTCCTTTCTACTTTGTGGAAGCTATTTTAAAAGTTTGGTTTCATAGATCAAGTAAGATCAAGCATTCAATGCAGTTTATCATTTAATTTGCCCTTTGTATTCTATATTATTTGTAGATAATTCCCCAAGAGCAGCAGAACTCACAAGATGTCTGGGAGAGATGATAGTAAAAGACCTCCAGCCCCTGTCTATAGTGGAGGACCAAGGGTTCCAGGGATTTGTGAGAGCTCTTGATCCAAAGTACAAACTCCGAGGAAGAAAAAAGCTCACAGAGACTCATCTTGTAAACATGTATGATGAGTGTAAAGGCAAAGTAAAGTCATCTTTGCAAGATGTTAATAGTGTCGTACTTACCACTGATATGTGGACTTCAGTGTCCACAGAGGCATATTTGACTGTAACATGTCATGTCATTGAAAACTGGCAAATGAGGGAATTTGTATTGGAAACCCATGTGTTCCATGGGCAGCATACAGCTGATAATATCAGTTTAGAGCTTAGGCAGATCACAGAAGAATGGGGCATAACTGAGAAAGTGGTTGCAGTTGTGACAGATAATGCTGCAAATATGGTTGCAGCAGTACACAAGGCAGGATGGAGGCATCATCCTTGGTTTGCACATACACTAAATCTAGTTGTAAAGGACAGTCTCAAAAATGTCCCAGAAATGGTGAAGGTCCTGGAAAAATGCAGTGCGATTGTCTCCTTTTTTCACCACAGCAGTAAGGCCACAGAGAAGCTCAGGGATATTCAGAAACAGCTAGGAATAGCAGAACACAAGCTAATTCAGTCAGTAGAGACCCGCTGGAACTCTGTCTTTTACATGCTAGAGAGGCTCTATGAGCAAAATGAAGCTGTAACCACAGCCCTCTGCCTTTTAGGAAAAAATGCACTGTGTTTAAACGTGGGAGAATTATCCTTCATAAAGCAAGCAGTTGACACACTCCAACCATTTGAAGAAGTAACCTGGGACATTTCAGCTGCAAAACATGTTTCAGTGTCCAAAGTGATTCCACTCGTGTCACTCATTCACAGGTCAGTGGCAGCTTGTGAACGTCAGGGCAGTCCACTTGCCACACAGCTGGCACAGCAGTGTCAGCGCAGATTTAGGGGTATTGAGAGCATTCACTGTCTAGCTGCCAGTACCTTTCTAGATGTTAGGTTTAAACATCTTGGATTTCGAGACAAAGACAATGTTGAGGTAATGAAAAAACGCCTCTGCGCTGAAATGCAGGAAGTTTGTCAGACAGGAGAGTCAGCTTTCACTTTAACTCCAAGCTCAATGCCTACTGCTAGCTCTACCTCAGTGCCTTCTACCTCAGGGTCTAATCAGGGTCCTGCACCATCTGGTCCAGCTGCGACCAAAGGAGGGATATGGACCGATTTTGACAAACAGGTTTTGTCAAGCCAACATCATCGGTCAGCTTCCACTGATGTACTCATTGAAGTACGTCGGTACTCAGAGGAAAAACTGATCCCCCGAGATAAGGATCCACTACTTTGGTGGCAAGAGCATGAACAAACCTTCCCAGCCCTGAGCAAACTTGCAGTCAGATACCTGGGAATCGTTGCTTCTTCTGTACCTGCAGAGAGAATCTTTTCAAAGGCAGGCGAGGTTGTGAGCAAAAAAAGGAGCAGACTCAAAGGAAAAACTGTTAATATGTTGTTGTTCCTAAACAAAAACCTGTGAATGAGAGAAATTTTGAGGGAAGGTTAAAAATCTTCAAGGGGACTGGATTAACATGTCACTAAACCAAAAAGTGTGAATGTTTATTGTTTTATGTTAAGATGTTCAAGCAGGCGTTTTTTAAGATATACATGCTCAGACGCTGTCAATAAATATGTAAGTTGGCTCTTTTTTTGTATGATAATTTTTCATAAATAAACAAGAAGAACCCATAATATGTCTCGTATTCAGTATGAAGTAACACTTTTGAGTACACTACTTGTTACTTTAATTTCCCAAGCAGTAATTTTTGGGCAAAGTATCGGTATCGGATCGGTATCGCCGATACTCGCCTTCATTTTACTTGGTATCGGATCGGATAGGAAACCAGTGGTATCGCACATCACTACTATTTGATCACGATTTCTATTGTGGAGATAACCCCTAGAGGGCAGTGCAGTGCCGGAGATTCACTTGTGTAACACCGTTCGTACTATTAAGTTGATTAAAAACATTGGAGACATTTTACAGCATTTTGACCACATTACCCTTTTCCCTCTGTGTCTGTATTTCTAATTTCCATGATAAATACAACGCTTCCTATGCATTAATTTCCCCCCAAAATGTATATCAGTAAATAGAGTTGTTGTTTTTTATTGTTAAATATATTTTAACAATTATAATTGTCAAATTTTCCAGATGGCATTCAAAACTTGAGGGCCGCAAGAGGACAACTCATTGAGCTTTACTGTTTTTATTTACCTCTGTTTGCAGAGGTGTCGCAGAAGTGATCAAAACAAATATACATTAATATAACAAATATTATATAAAACTAACATTTAACATCTCATTCACCATCACCATATTATTAACTATAATCCACTAAATCAAATGCCTTGACATTCAATTATAAATGTTGAAAGCACACCTTTCAAGCTCAAATAATTGTTCAACACAAATCATGCAAATCTTAGCATCAATTCCATCAAATAAGCTGAAACACAATAATTACATTTTACAACTTCAAAGTTGATATTTTACATCAACATCATTTAAATAGTTAATGTTCACACCAGTTGCGTCTTCAAGCTTGAATTTGATCTGAATGTGTGAAAGTCTTTGTTAGTCAATGATGAGATCTTCTCTAAACTCTTCTTCTTCTGTTGATATTTGCAGCAGACTAGACACGACAATGGCGTATTGCTGCCCTCCTCAGTTCATTTGAAGTATTACAGTTTTTCTCAATTGTTTACACACAAATACTGGTACTTGAGACATGATGAACACAACATGTAGCTCATGCCACATGTGTGTGTGTGTGTGTGTGTGTGTGTGTGTGTGTGTGTGTGTGTGTGTGTGTGTGTGTGTGTGTGTGTGTGTGTGTGTGTTTTGAAAAGTAGAAAGCTAGCTAGGTAATGCTTGTCAGTACCATATACAGTACTCGATAGGTACTCAAGATGGCGGCAGTCAACTGGAAAAAGAGCGGATGACGTAAGAGGTCACGTGACTGATATTCATGTATAGGCAACGTCAGCACATTGAAATTAGCAAGTGTGAAATGTGTCGAGAAGCTCAGGGCAAGTAATGAACTGGTGTTTGAGTTGATAAAGGAGTCTGGATCTGATATATTCTCAGGGCTGGAGAGAGTAAAGCAGAACGTTATAATCCATGTGTAGAAACTCTTCCAGAAGACATTGTCATTGTCATGGATGGTGGAGAACGTTTCAGTAGTTAACCAATTTTATTACTAATAATTTAATGATTTTATTTATGGAATTGAACTGCATGCAGGACACTCTAAAATGAGGAAGTGAAACTAACAGTAATGCAAAAGTAGAGCCTGTCCATCGTGTTCAGTCTGAAGCGTTGAGCGTAAGTGTGTTTGAGCCAGTGTGGTGAACAATATTGTCACATTATGTGCGGTTTAGTGTTGTTTTCATGGACTTTCAGGTTCTTGTCATTTGTCACATGTCTTTGTTCAGATTCCCGCCACTCATCTATCTCTGTTTCCAGTTATGTGTGTTTCTTTTTTTCTGTTTCATTCAACCAATAACTGATTTGATTGGTCACTTCCAGTTTTAAATGATTGTTGTGCAACTATTTTAGCTTTAATAAAAAACATTTTTTTGAACGGGAACTCACGCCTCTTGCTTTCTCTAAGTGGAACTTACTCGTGTGTCTTTATTTAGTTAAAGATAGTGTTTCCTCGTTATTTCGAGCTGGTGTAGTCGCTAAGAATCGAGCCACTTGCTACATGAGCAATAATGAAAAATACATTTGCACTGAAATCCACTCAGCAACACTTCTCAGAGTTTCATCTCAGGCTGTCAGACGAGAGGAAGTTAATAACCACAGGAGGAGCTGATGATGTTTAAAGGAGGAGCTGTAACTATATATAATGAAGAGGAGGACTGACAGAAACAGAAAATGGCTGATAAGTGTGATCTGTGTGTGCTGGGACTGATCATTCTCTCTTCACTTCTCACAGGTAAAGAAATCTGTATTTTCTCTAAAGACATTTAGTGGAATTAGTCTGGAAAGAGTTCATTTGAACATGCTCAGTTTATTCTTGCACACATTCACGTTGTGATCTCAGAGTTGTGTATTGATACACACAGATCATACTGTATTATTCCTGATACTGGACATAGTGTCACTCAAACATCTGATGATGAAGAATTATCTTCATATTAAGAGTGTGTCAGTGATTTGAACAGCTCTCTGATAAAGACTAATAGTTTATTCTGGAGAGTGTGTTGTTTGCTTTAAGTCAGGAAAAATACTATGATTTAAAACTTCTGCTTTTTATGCTGGTGTGTTTTATGTTTCATTTATTAATATATATCATAATGATCACTGAGATATACTGTGTTTCAGGAACCAGTGGAGTGGATCATGTGTTCATCAGTTCTGGTGAAAATGTCTCTCTGTCCTGTAATAAAACTCTTTCTGACTGCAAATCAACTACATGGACCTATGATAACAGACATTCAGCAGCAGTTGAACTGATTACTGGAAGGATAAAGAATAAAGACACAGAGAGACATGAGAGACTGAGTCTGGAGTCTGACTGCTCTCTGAACATCAAGAACGTCACAGGAGAAGATTATGGAGGATACAGATGCAGACAATATGTGAATGGAGAACAACAAGGACCTGTTGCTTATGTTCTTCTGTATGTTCTTCATGGTAAGTTTATGATTATGTGGTCAATTTAAAAAGGGCAGATTCTCCCTTTAAACTCAGATGATGATTGAAGAGTCTGTGATTTGTGTCTTGTGTTCAGTTTCAGTGTCTCCATCATCATCATCATCATCATCATCATCATCATCTTCATCATCATCATCATCTTCATCCTCACAGACTGAGATCAGTCCAGGCCGCTCTGTGACTCTCTCCTGTCAGTTGTATTCATATTCTCTATACTCCTGTAATTATTGGATTCATAGGGGACTTAAGCTGTTGTGGGTGAATCAGGCTGGTGTTGATCTGAAGACAGACTCCAGATATCAGATATTATCATCATCATCAGATCAATATCGCTGTATCCTCATCACTCTGACTACAACACTCCTGAATGAAGATGACAACAGAGAGTGGAGATGTCAGCTTACTCACAGAAATCAACTGGAGACCTCAGTCAGATACACTGTCAAGTATTCAGGTGAGAAAACACTCTTTTCTGACAGATTTGTGAAAACTTCCACAGATTGGCTCTACTCTTTCTGATGGCTTCATACGTTTTGGAGTTGTAAAATATTAGTGGTCAAAGTCATAAACTGCATAACAACCCTTATAATTCCCAATATTGGCCTCCTACATGGGTCATACATGATATATTGCATAAATCAGACGAGTGTATTAAAGCCTAGTATGACCCATGTAGGAGGTCGGCTTTAGGAATTTATAAGGCTTATGTCCTTCATTCAAGCTGAAGGTTTATTTGCAGAAGCTCAACTGTGTTTCACTCTCATATAAACCAGGAATAAATTATACAGTAACACAGTAATACAGTTATACAGTAATACAGTACAGTCTCTTCTCAACTACTGCCACTGTAAACTGTGATGATGAACACAAACTGCAGGTCATGATCGATATGAACATATGGGGCCCTATTTTAACGATCTGAAACGCAAGTGTCAAAGTGCAAAACGCAAGTAAGTTTGTGGGCGGGTCTCGGCGCTGTTGCTATTTTCCCGGCGGGATAAATGACTCTTGTGCCCGGCGCAAATCTAAAATGGGTTGGTCTGAAGTAGCTTCATTACTCATAGGTGTGGTTTGGGCGTAACGTGAAATAAACTAATCAGAGCATCATCTCACATTCCCTTTAAGAGCAGACGCACTTTTTCCTTGGCGTATTGCTATTATAACGGCGGATTTGCCAGGCGCGCGTCAAGAGCGGTTCACAGCCGAGGAGAGCAACGCTCTCGTCACGGCCGTAAAAGAGAGAGAAGTGACATTGGGGATGGGAGAAACACACCCAAATTAGCTTCGGTTAAACAGGTATATAATAATGTAGGTAAATGTGTAAGCTAGATGTATGCTTTTATAATAAATTGTCTATCTATCTATCGTTTGTAATAATATGATTTGCAAAAATGAAAACTGCTGCTTCTGTGTAGATTAGAGAATCAAAGTGTATTCGCATTGTGCACGCTATACATTATGGTCAAGCATGCGCCCTTAAAATAGCATAATGAACAACGCGCAACGCGCCACTGACTTTAGACTAGGTTTTTTCTGGCCAGTGGCGCAATTGGTTTTATGGAACAGTAAAATAGCACCAGGGATTGTTTGCGCCGGAACACGCCTCCTTTTTTGGCTGAACCGCCCAGGGAGCGCAAGTTCATTCCCTAGTTTAGCGACGTGCTTCTGTGGAGGGAAAAGTGCGCTTTGCGCGGGTGCAAAATAGGAATGAAACATGCGTCGGTGTACAAAGTCAATTGCTGGGTGCAAGATAGGGCCCTTGATGTTAATGTCCTACAGGTGATGCGTCTGAACATTCATCTTCTGCAGCTTCAATCGCTTCACCAACACTGACTCCAGTCAGAAGCTCAAACTCTGAGAAGAAATCAAGCCGAACTACAGCAGCAGCTCCTACACAAGGTTCATGATCACATGATCACTGTATAAATAGATTTATTTTTGGTGAATGGCGATAGTCATTCTCCTCCTGACAGCTTGAGAGTGAAGTAAGAAGATAATAGATGACAGACTCGTGCACATATTCATCATTTCTGTGATGTGAAGCTCCAGTATTATGTGATGATGATGTTGTGTATATGTGGCATTATGTGTTGAACTGAACTAACAGACGTGATCCACAGATCCAGCTGATACAGCATCAGAAACTGAAGTCAGTGTGACTGCTGGATCATTATACAGAGGTACGACACGTTCATTTATACTGACAGCTTTATAACATTAAACTATCAGTCAGTCTGTAAATGCTTCATCAATAACTGTTGATAGTTGAATACCCTTGACTTCAGTCATGTACAGTTTCTCTTCTTCCTCTCATGTTTCCTGCAGTGATTGTGATTATTGTTGAGATGGCAGTGTTTGCTGCTCCTACTGTGATTCTTCTTCAGATCATCTGTGCAAGAAGAGCTGGTGAGTTTTGAGCCGCACACAATCTGATGATTCACACTCATCTGATCTGGAACAATCTGCAATCATGATAAAAACACATACGAGAGGTCAGTCAATGCTTTTATTTTGCAGGGAGGAAGGACTCGAAGCACCCAGAGGAAATAGAGATGCCGACAATATTAGAATAAAATACTGATGAGTTTAGAGCCAATCTGCAGCAATATTTACAATAGCAAAAACTTACAGAGGATTGTTCATTGTTTTATTTTCTTCTTCTCAGAAAACAGAGAAAAAACTCTGAGCACTTATAGTGACATAATCAAGTTTAGATTAAAATGTTTTTTTTTTTTTTTTTTTTTTTACATATAAAAAGCCAGATTTATTTTCATTTATATGGGTTTATGGATATATTTGCCTACAGTGTTGAAAGTCATTTTCTTGCGCTTCATATGTAAACTGCTTTAAATATAATATTAATACAGTAATGGACAGACTCAGACTGTATAATCTCTCTCTGTTCTGTGTGATGGAGCTGATTTGAGGATTCTTGGATCTTGTCTGTTCATTCCTGTTTTTAGCATCTTTTTTCATTTTGAATGATTGCTATAATTTTCTTAATAAACCTCTGCAGTTGTGTTTAATAACTCTCCTTTCCTGAGATGTTTGTTCCCCTTCATGAGCTCGTCATGTATCGTAATATAGAATAGTAAGTGTGAGTATTATTATTATTATTGTCTCGCGAGATCAATGCGATGTTTTGGCTGTCGTGGACGCTCTATATGGCTCTGCACGCCAGTTGAAAGGGTTGTTGGGACAGCGTCATTAAAAATGAATTTCATCCACTGGTCCCTGATAGTTTCGTCCGATTTTGGGAGATGAAACACATTTACATGTTTTTTATGGCAGTCAACCACAGAGCAAGTCCGGTGTGCACTCGGTTTCTCCATCTTTCTCGACTGAACTGAATATGAGGGGGAGAGGGGAAGGGGGGGCTTCCTGCTGCGGTGTCCATATATGGTATATCCTACTACCTCATGACGTCAAGAGGGAGCTGAAATCAAAATCTCGTATTTGAGTGGGCGTGCACACGCGCTGGTTTATTTACCCTGAGGTAAACAAACACTTCACTTTTAAATATCGGCTTCCCGGCCAGTGTATAATCGTTAGTCGATCATAACATACATTGATTCTCGTGGAAAAGTGAAAATTGCAGGTTATGACTCCTTTAACATAATGACGACAGAGTTGTGACCGTTCTGTGTGAATTCCCTGCTACTTGAAAACAAAGAATGGCCGATGACGAACAGCGGTCTTTCGAATCAGCTTTGGCCGCGACTCTGGAAGACTTGGAGTTAAGCTTTTCTTTGAGAAAAGAACAAAGAACGGCACTTAAGTCATTCTTAAAAAAGGAAGATGTGTTCGTAGTTTTGCTGGCCAGATATGGCAAAAGTTGAATCTATCAACTAACTTTAGCTCCGATGTTGGGAAAACACTCTGGTTGGGTGAAGCGCTGTCCTATTGCGTGCAGAGGGAATTTGAAAGACCACCGTTTATCCCACCCCTCGGATTGAGCCGTGTCTATGGTGAGTTGCCAGACCTAACATCTTGATGTTTTTCACAAAAAATCCAATTTACGATTTAAATCGATTTATTTTTCTTCCCTTACTTAAAATCAATCTGCAGATAAAGAAATTGTTCAAAACAAGTTTTAACTTAATTTTGTTTTGATTTTCCCTTCTGGGATTTGATTTGGATTTCCCCCTTGTGGTTAAAGGAGCACGCCACCGTTTTTTGAAATAGGGCTTATTCACCTTCTTTCCTACATTTAGATAGGTGGGCAAACGCATTTTTGTCTCAGTGCGTGCATTGTTTTAGTTTGATAGGGTCGGCGCTAGCTTAGCTTAGCTTAATGAATGTAATCCTTTGTAGTAAAAGTGATAAAAAAAACACCTAATTACTTCTTGTGGCCTGCGTATTCACAACGAGTACAAATAGTGATGCAGATTAACACTAGGTGATTTCCTAGGCAGATATTGACTTGGGACTATATTAGGGGGAAGCACAAGCGAGGCACTGCTACGTGGGCGCAGAAATATACAAACAACATATATTAAGAACAATATATATATATATATATATATATATATATATATATATATATATATATATAAATGCAACCAACAACAACAACCAACTGACCAATGAACATATGAGCAACTACCTCTCATTTAAAATAACCAAAAGTGCTCTTTCTGCCCTCCTTACAGGAGACAAACTGTTCAGCAATCTTTGTTCTGTTTACCCTGTCCAGCTTGTCTTTATGTACATGGCACACAGCAACACTGTTGAGGCGGGTTTGGGTCATGGTGCTGCGTAGCCATGTGTTCAGCCTCCGGAGGCTACTGAACCTCCTTTCTGACTCTGCTGATGACACAGGCAAGGCCGGACTTACCATTGGGCTTGACTGGGCTCAAGCCCATGGGCCCCGCCCAATAGGGGGCCCCGCCCGTTTACGTTTGATTTTTTAAATAACATGTCAGTCATTTAATTTTTCATTTTAAAGTTTGTTGATTGGTCTAGCATTGTTACCTGGCCCTGCCCTGCAATGAAAAATAAATTTAATTAGCTAAATTAAATGTCAGTCATCTTGAGGTTTGCTGATTGGTTATTGGCAGTTACGTAGTGCCTCGTTTACTGTCTGCATTAGACAGTAGCCGCGTTTCCATTACCCTTCAAATTGCGCAAATTGAAACTGCGAATTGAAAATAAGCACAATGGAAACACGTCAATTTCGCAAAAAAAAAAAAAAATGTTTTACGCTCGCATGAGGTGGTTTTTCAGGCAATTCGAAAAAGGAATATTTCGCAAAACTGCAATGGAAACAGTTTTTGCGCATTTACAGTCACCTGAGTTAGAAGACACGGTGTGTTTGAGGTCCATGTATAGCTACGCAAATAATGATAATTTTATATTATTTAATTATAACATTTAATAGGCTATATTTAGAAGACGCTTTTATGCAAAAAAGGAACAAAGCTGAATGTGGAGCGCGCACTGCATGACACGGAGGCGCGAGCGCGAACACTTGCATTTTCCTATAAACAGTGGAAACAACTTAAAATACTCTATCATTTCTGGTCATACAGAAAATAATAATACATTATTCTCAAATACTTTTATTTGTGTAAACTCACAATAACAAGAAAACGTTGTGCTTTTGTAAAATAAAAGAAAACAATCAGACGCACTTTCATGATCTCCGTAAACTGGAGCGCGAGAACTGAAACAAAATATAGCCTGTGTAGGCTAAAGCTTGAAATGTCCACTTTAAAACGAACAAATTCGAATCGAGAGCTAATACCTTCTGATT
Source organism: Rutilus rutilus (assembly GCA_021464565.1). Classification (NCBI taxonomy): domain Eukaryota; kingdom Metazoa; phylum Chordata; class Actinopteri; order Cypriniformes; family Leuciscidae; genus Rutilus; species Rutilus rutilus. The sequence continues at coordinate 3,889,669 of JAJAQA010000001.1, read as the reverse complement.
ACTCCGTATGAAATGTGCATTTCTCTCTAAAAGCGCATCTGCTTAACAGCGGAGATGGAGATGTGATTTAGCCAAAGCAATAGTTTATTAATAATATTAATGGCTCTTCTCATTCAGCACTGCGGGAAAAACATCACTTCCAGGTTCTAATTTGGCCTTTGAAAACCAGTAAAATCGACATGTTTTCCATATTAATCTTTGAATATTTTAAATGTTTAATAAAGGGGCAAAAAGTCATAAACAAAAATCAGAAAATTCGTCGATATTTACTTTTTTGCGCAGCAGTTGGTGTAGCCAGTTCAAATTAAAATGTTGGTGTTCAACTTTGCGTTTAAAAAAAACAACAACCGTTAATGTTTCGTTTTTCAATTACGGGTTAAAAAAGGAAAAACGAATGGACACAAAACCCTGATTAAGTAGCCTACATGGATCGTTTGGACAGAATACGAGACAGAGTTCTTTATTAAATTCATAAAAGAAACAATAATTAGCCTATAGGAATACTGGATTCTAAATCTCAAAGAAATGCCACAATCAAAACATAATGTTTTCCAGGTAAATAAGTGTTTTATTCTCATTCTGACCAAGACATTTGTGCATTGCAATAAACTTATGATCACTTTGAACTTTTGTAATCATTATTTATTTATTGGAAAAAAAAAATTCAAGGTTCAATCAGTGGTCATATAAATAAATTATTACGTTTTTTTAACATGTAACACTGTCTATGGTACCAGTCACCTTTTGAAAGTAGCTTTGCACTTCAAATAACGATTGGATCGATTATATTGTTACGCCACCAGATGGCGACAAATGACTTTTAAAAAAACATTTGTCATTGAATCGTTCATTCAGGAGATTCGTTCAAAAATGCTGATTCATCTATGAAACAAGTGTATTTGATTGAGGAATTGAATCATTCATTCAAACCCAAGTTTTTTTTTTTTTTTATATAATTCAGATTAATTAAACATTTTTAATAGACTTCAGCAATTAACATAAATTGTTATTTTGTTTAGTTGTTTGTTCAGAATCGTGATCTCTATTTTTATTCTCAGTTTATCCAGAATTGTGTAGCTCTAATACATAGCTTGTGTATGTATCATTTTGTTCTATTTAAAGTAATGTATAGAAGGTAGGGCCCGAAAGTGACTCAAGCCCAGGGGCCCCCACCACCCTAAGTCCTGCCCTGGACACAGGCACAACTAGGAGGAGTCGGGTAACTGTTTCGACTTGGTCAAAGAGACCACAGACCTCTGGGGTCATCCCTTGAAGAACAGCAACAATTTCAGTACTAGACTGGAAGCTGTACTTCATTCTGAACAATGCAAGCTGAACTAATTAGCATTATTCTAAAAGACGAAATATAATACCGAAATTCTCGACATGTCAACAAAAACTTAAACAGAATATCTTCCCAAACACATATCAAGCTGATGTAAATAACCATAGCCATAAGTTCCCGCCTCCTCAGCACGAGCTGACGATACATCTAACACACCAAGAGAGGCGGGACTTAAGGCAGAACAGCCAATCATCAGCCGGCCACACTCAAAGCCGGTGTCATGTTTGAGAGGGAGGGGGAGAGGAGGCAGCGCAGCGAGCGCAGACACAGAGCGGCCAGAGAAGCGGAGGAGCGACTGTAGTCAGGCGTTTGTGCAAAACTGCAGAAAAAGTGTGGGTGTTGAACCCTCTCACCGGGAAAAGTGTGTGTGTTGAACCCTCTCACCGGGAAAAGTGTGTGTGTTGAACCCTCTCACCGGGAAAAGTGTGTGTGTTCAAACACCCACATCCCCCATGGGTGCGACGCCCCTGCATGTGTAGAAACACTTCCTGAGACAGATTAATCTCTTCTTTAGAGACGCTCATGTAATGTGTGCATATACTTTCTGTTTGACCAAACTGGAACTGATGCTAATAATTACTTTTAAAATACTTTAAAAACTGTTTCATAATTCAGGTGTCATGGATAGTGGATAACTTTTAAGTAACAAAACAATTTTATCACTAATAATGTAATGATTTTACTTCCAGAATTTAACGGCATGCAGGAAACTGCTAAAATAAGGAAGTGAAACTAACAGTAATGCTCTCGTGTGCAAAAGAATATCCTTGTGTTCAGAGTAGATGTGTGTTGAGCCAGTGCGGTTCACAATATGCACTTCTCAGACATGTTTCACACACATGTAAAGACACTTAACTGTGGTATAGTGTCAATAAATATCAACTCTAGCATGATTTACACACTCAGATTGTCAGGAGTGTGACAGCGCCAACATGTGTATTACATGGTTCATGATACTTTAACATATACACATGTAGTGCCCTCTCCCTTAGATTGAAGTGGGAGGGGTCCTGGGTTAGTTTATTATTAGATCTCTCTAAGTAACCTCTGAATATTATTAACTTTATTTCAATAAACCCGTATCTCAATATTGGTGTGCTTATGAACAGACTAAAATCAAGACCACAGACACATACACTGTCAAGAGTTCAGGTGAGAAAACAGACAAAACTTTCAGAGATTAATTTTGACTCTGGCTTCATACATACTGTCATTGTGAAATAATTCTGATCTAAGCCATTCAATTCCTAAAAGTGACTTCCGACATGGGCCATAATGGGCTAAAATAGACTGTTGTTTGTGAAACACAGTGCAGGCTAGAAAATGAGGACAGTTTTACTCTTTTAGATCATTCTCATTAAATCCTCTATTCTCTTAAGCTGCCCTCTTAACCTGTCAGCTTGCAGTAATTATGAGACTAATTAGCAGAAACAAAGGAGATAATGATCAGGGATGGGAACTGTAAAAAAAATATTTTGGGTTCCATTAACGATAATTTTAGTTTAGTTTAATTTTAAGAAAGGAATATTTGGCAAAATTCCATTGCCAGATGATGAGAATGTTTATAATAAATAGATTTCTCTCTACAGCGAGGTGTCTGTGTGCTCTAAGTGTGACATTACATGATTTCCTGAGTGTTTTCATAGCAGTGATCTCACTGTTGAGGTCTGGAAACATGTTACTGCTGAGTGAGAGAACTCACAGTTTGACCACAATAGAGCCGTGATCATCTCTGAACCCAGTTGATGAATTTAAAGACTGCCCTTCTGCTGGTTCTGGCATCGGTCCAGAGAGTTGGCGATCTGTCTGTCAGCATTCAAGCAGGCTCAGGTAACTCCACTGCTTAAAAAACCCACATTAAACAGAGAGTAGAGAGAGAGAGAGAGAGAGAGAGAGAGAGAGAGAGAGTGTGTAGAGAGTAAGAGGAGGTAAAGAGAGATAGAGAGTGTAGAGAGAGAGAGTGTAGAGACAGAGTGTAGAGAGAGAGAGAGAGAGAGAGAGAGTGTAGAGAGAGAGAGAGAGAGAGTGTAGAGAGAGAGAGAGAGAGAGTGTAGAGAGAGAGAGAGAGAGAGAGAGCCCCAAGAAAGGGACCCAGAGAAGAAGAGACAGAGCAACAGTTGCAATCTTGTTTTATCCTTTTCCTGACCATGTGACTTTAACCCAAATGAGAGACATTCAAGCTGACCAATCAGATAATCACACTCCCCCCACCGCACTAAAGGTGTGACAGTTCATCGACCCCGAAGTACACACATCTTGGCCTACAGGCCTTGATCACTATCAGCCGCTCTGTGCCTTTAGTTCTACCAGAAAGACGTATGTATTAACAGCCCAGCAAGCATACATTTATAAAGTTCTTTGGCGTAGGCCCCGTCCTTAGCGCGCAATGCGAAGGTAGCGGAAGCTGCATATCCTGCCTGAAGACGAAGGCGACCCCCTGGAGGTAAAGGAAGGGGCCATCCTGGTGGTGTTGGGGAGGATGGAGGTAATAGGCAGCGTCAGCATCTGCAAACTCAGACAAATGTAAGTACCAATCTTTTATACTGCGAGTGTTAGCACATGATTGGTTAGAAGTGAGGTAATACATGACGTGCTGATTGAGTCTTCCTGGCAGAACTTACGCTAAAGCTTTCATGAGCTACAAATGCTCCTTGTGGGAGAAAGAGGGGAGGAAAACAGTAAAGCAAATGTCTTTGTTCGTTTCAGATATCTTGGATTATTTTCAGTCCTACACTGAATATCTGATTCAATCCCTCCGCAGAAGTAGCAGTGCTTCACCTTCTGAGAATATAGTTCCCAGTGTGTGTACGGTTAGAAGAGGCTGTGTCTCATGTGACCTTGTTATTTGAACACGCTGTGACTATACAAATCACAACATGGAAATAGGAAAATGTTGGCGTTATTGTGTCACTTATTGGGAGCAGTCGGGACATTACTATTATTATTATTACAGATCAGGCTCGGGTCGGACTCGGGCTCATTTAGCTTCTCTCCTTTCATCATGCCCATAATATACGTGCAGAGCGCAGGCTACTGTATGAAATATTGTTATATTGATAATATTATAAATATGCAACGCAATATGCGATTACGCGAGTGCAATGCATCAGGAGACAGTTGAGCATGCAGAGCATCAGGGAGAAGTTGGAGCGTGGGGAGTTACTGAAAGTTCCCAATGCTTCAGGAAAAGCTGCATTTTGAAAGAGTTTTGATTTGATTACCACAACAAACACTGAGCCTGAAGCCTTCAACAGTGGATGCTGTTCTTCTTCTTCACAACACTCACCAATAAACAGTGAATGATGACCAACGTACATGTAGCCGACTCAGTTCAACAGAGGTTTTTATTTATTATATTTGTATTATTATCTAACGTTAGCCAGTTGGTGAAGAGTTCTTTGAAACGTTGTTCTTCAGTAAAGATACTTAACATCAAAAAAAGGTCGGCCGTAAATCTTTATTCACTGCTGGATCACATTTGGCTATATAATATTCTCTACTGCATGCTTATGCTTCTCTGTAATGGACAGTCTGTATTAATATCTGTGGGCATAACTGTCGGTGGTGGTAGTTATGTTTGAGGCCTATAATAAAATGTTACCTCTTAGTAGCGTGTGTGTGTGTGTGTGTGTAGCAGAGACAGCGCGCATCAGAGAGAGCTTACAGTGATATTGATGTTGGTCTCGGGTCGGGTTCGGGCTGATAAATTGCAGACGTTGTCTTGAGAAAACTGCGCAAGTTGGATTGAGTTTGTGTGTGTGTGTGTGTGTGTGTGTGTGTGTGTGAGTGTGAGTGTGAGTGTTTGCCACATTGAGAATGTTGTACAGGATCACCCCTTCATTTGTGTGTATGATATGCATTGATTTATTTTTCTTTTACCAATTTTTAAATAAAAATGCTCTGAATTACAGTTTTCCCATTCATTCCTATGGGTGCCCATTTCTGTCCACAAAGGCGAGATTAAGGAGGTTTTTTTCCACCCACTTAACATTGTAGAATCAAGTCAGTTTTTCTTGTGTGTGTTCAGGGGGCAAACTTAGGAAAAGTAGCCAAGTCTTGTACCGCTCAGATTAAGGAAAGAATTTTTTAAAAATAAATACAAATTATTTTGCCCACATTTGTCCCCAATACGGTTTTAATTGGACATTTCAGTGAAACTTAAGGTGTGTGAAAACCCCGTACACGTCCATACACTTGAGATGCACAGAGATGATCAGATACAGGACATTTCTGATTACACACACTAGATGTGTTCAGAGATTTCCAGTATACCAGCAATTGCTGATGTTGTAATGTTTAAATCCTGGTAAGCATGAGGCCAAGAAAGTTCTCAGTTCTCAAAGATTTATTAAAATCCTAAAGTGATCCAACAGTGTTACATAATGGTCAGCATGTACAACACACTTCAGCTCTTACTCTACACCTTTTATAGGTGACAACATGTGGACTACAGCGCCATCTCCTGACTAATACACAAACACTACATTCCCCCATTACTTAAAGGATTAGTTCATATCAGAATGAAAATGTCCTGATAATTTACTCACCCCAATGCCATCCAAGATGTTCATGTCTTTCTTTCTTCAGTGGAAAAGAAATTACGTTTTTTGAGGAAAACATTTCAGGATTTTATAAAAAAATGTCATCAGAAACAGTTTATTTGAATAAGTTACTGATGATAGTTTTGGCTTTGTTTTTGCAAGGCCGGGTTTTGAGGAAAAGGAGTTTTCTGATTGGGTAGGACAGAACTGCAGACATTGTGTTTTTCAAGTTTCCCAGGATTTCCCTGAAGACAAAATTAAGTCTTAAGACTGGAGCAACATCTGGGCTGAGCTGTATGTGGGACAGTCCTGGTACACATCCTAAACCAGTAAACACATCTTGGTATTCACTCAGAATGTCAGTCTGGTCTTTGTTCTCTGCTTTGTACACTCTTTAATCAGTCTGAGTTTTGAGCATGCTTCTCTTCCTAGGATTGCTGGTGAATCCTCTTCTACAGTGTGGAATTCTGGGTCAAACTCACTGTCTTTGTAACCACATTTGAGCCTTACTTTACCCTTTGTCTCCATCGTGTGGCCAGAATATGTGACTAACGTGCAGCTTGACTTCTTCAGAGGTGTTTTTTTGTTAGAGGTTTTCTCCAAGTCTTTAAAGGACAACACGTTCCTCTCTGCTCCTGTGTCTAGCTTAAAGGTAAGTGTGCAGTTGTTTATTCTGAATTCTTGAGTCCATTTCTTGTTTTCACTTTCCATGGTAGAGACTGTATTCATTTGTGTCAGCCATTTGCTAGCTGTTTGCTCACTTCGTTCAATTTCGATGGTACAAACAATTCAGCATCTTCTTGTTGTTCAATCTCATGGACTTATTTCTACAATCTTCTAGGTTTGCCTTTTTGTTGTGGTGTTTTGCACATGCGGCTAACACGGTTCCTCTGCGAGCGCTCATTACACATTTTGCCATAAGCCGGACACTTCCTTGGCTCATGTATGTCACCACACCTCGTGCACTCTTCCTTCTCTGTCCCCGTGTGCTTGACATTCGCCTGTCTGACAGTTGACTTTGTTTTCGTGATGTTGTTCACAGCCTCTTCTGCTTCTTCATGCAGCACTTTCATAATATGGCTTTGTGTTATTTCATTGGCACGACAGATATCCACTGCCTTTGCTAGGGTCAAACCCGTTTCCCTGAGAAGCCTTAGCTCTCACGGTGTCATTGTTAACACCACAGACAATGCGACCTTTACTCAAGTCATCAGTTAATCGTCCACATTCACAGTCTTTCACCTTATTCTTCAAGTGAGTGACGTGTGCATCAATGGTTTGGTTCGGTCCCTGTGCTCTGGTGAAAATATGGAGTTAGGAGGCTTCAACTGCTCCATGGTTTTCCTCTGACACCATGTGATGTTTGTGGACTGTGTATTTTAATAATTCTCTGAGACACCAGATTAATGCCACTAACTGTTAAACTCAACTTTTTTATTCACTATTAATTTACAAATTACTTAATGTTTTAAAATGGGATATAAAACTTGAGATTAAATATTAAGTCTGTGCATACAAATGAATATGAAATATATTGCTATGTGAATATAAATATTTATTAAATGTGCAATTAATAATAACAATTATGTAACAGTTGAGGTGTAATGTAATGCCACATGTAAAATCTGAAATATAAAAGTAATCAAGCTGTGCTAGCTGTGTCTCTGTAACAATGGTGACAGAGGCTCATGGGTAATGCAGAGGCTCATGGGTAATATAGAGCCTTCTGTTATCCAAATCTGCAAAAAATTAGAACATGTTGGTCACGGTGTAAGAAGAAAACAACAGGGTTTTACTTTTACTTAAAAAATATTTAATTTCCAGACTCAACAGGTTCAGGCTCCAGGTTCACAGTGTCCGCTGCAGAATGAGCCGCTTGTGTAAGATACAGCAGAATAACCCCCGGTGTCAAGGTCAAGCTCAAGGTCAAGCTTTATTAAGCTCCCTTATGCACAAATAGAAACAACTGACATATACAGGACATCTCAAAAGTAATAATAATGATAAATTGCGAATTACAAAATACAAAAGTACATAAAATATACAAAAAACAACCTAAGAAATTCCTCTAATCTAAAGTTCTACTATCTAAGGACCTAAAAATAAAAGTGAAGAAAATTGACGTTGATAATTAGGCAGCATTTCATAAAAACACAAAACAAACAACAAAATAACAGCTAACTGTTAGATTTAAAGCAATGTTTACAGGAAACTATAACATCCTGCTTTGTGGCATCAACATATTTTTAAATATTATTAGACAAAAATAGACTAAATTAAGTTCGCTCCCCCTTTTTCTCTTCATGGACTGAACTGCGTTAATTTTTGAACAACTTACCTATTTGGCAGGAATATACCTGTCTGGCGCCCGAATATTACTGATTGATTGTTTGAATAGATATATATGTTTCTGAAGGCTTTGTGACTGAGAATCAGCATCAGACTGAGGGCGGCTGTATCTCGAAGCATCACTGTAGTCTAGTGGTTAGGACTCAGCCTTATCACATGGGCGGCCCGGCTTGAATTTGTCTCAGAAAGTGTTTTGTTTGTTTAAATTGTATTGTTGGGCGGCCGTTACACTGTCCAGTCCATATTAATCACTTTCACCCTCTTTTATCCAGTCTAAAGAACTCCATCATTCCCCTCTGTTCAACAAAAGCACTGCCCACTTACAAGATCATGAAACAACAAAACTTCCAAGAACTCATTTATTTATTTATACCTGTGTATATGCGTGTATAATATGTTAATGTATCACAACCCATCTAACAAATATTGTCAGACTCCTGAGGATTTGTTCTGCATGATATCAGCATTGACCAGCAGGTGTCGCTGTGTGCATTAGAAACCTGGAGAAATCAACCACTTTTACACAAATCAGGCTGGAAAGCTTTAAAGCTTCATGAAGCTTCATCTCACCATCACTACCTTCAGGTTCACTAGCTCAACAGTTATACGCTATATTAGCAATAATGATTATCTTCATCCTTCATTCTGAACCCTGTCTGAAATGACTAGTGTTAGTGGCGTGTTCTTAAGGCTTGACAGTAAAATGGCCCCTGTTATGATTGGTTCATGTCATTGCATGTTTTGAAAACATTCATATATAACCATAATTTACAGACAAAGCATTATGAAATTATTCTCTTACGGTTTGTGATGCTGCTGTCAGATCAATACAGTTCTCCTTCATGTCTCAACAAAAGGAAATGTCCATTATGTACTTTTGACAGTTGCCTATATGTGACATTTTAAATATAAAGGCTGACATTATTTAGGCTTTCAATTCAATAAGCTGACCAAGTCTTGGGACCTCTTGCGGGATGTCATTAATTTGCACCTCCTCTCATCTTCTGAGAGCCCTAGTGCAGCAGCTTTAACTGCAAACACAACATGTAATGATATAGAAAACATTACTGCTGACCAAAAGCATCATCACTTATGAACAACAGCATGACTATATTTTACTGACCAGATTGATTGTGCTAGGATGTTCCCATGCTGGTCTCTAAACATCTATCTAAACATATATCAAATTATATTTTTGGGGGAGGCATGTGCAGAGCCATTTTCTTTTAAATTTAGATAAATGCCATGATAGAGAAATAATGCATGAAAAACTTTACTTTTTGGGTTTCCAACTCATCGGCCATGGGATTTGCTACTTCCAGACATTCATTAAATTGTTTTAATGACTCTGATGCCATTTGTAGATGTTTTTCTAGATAAACAAGAAAAAGAGAGAGAGATAGAGAAAGAGAGATGGCATTCACAGCTGATTTGTAATCAAAACGTCAAGATGCACTTACTTAGTTCCACATGAATTGCAAACAATCAACACGACTACTTATAAATATTAAAAAACAACAACATACTTAAAATTCACGCCTTAGCTACGACTGTCAGGAAAACGCCTGGCCACGCCTCCCTTCTTCTTATCTTTCTTCATCTTCCTCTTGGTTCATCACATTTCATTATTCAGCGCTACAAGAACAGCACATGGTCAAATGGTGATATTGTTAACAACATTACCATTATATATATAAATCATGAAGGTTGAAGATGCGCCAGTGTGTGCGGCTTGCCATCTACCCATGTCGTGGAAATTTCTTTATTCTAAGACTTTATCAAATAAGAGAGACACAGCGATATTTCTCAAAAGTGAATAAGCAATGCTTTATTTCTTCGAAGAAAGGCGTTCAAGTTAATATAGTACTTTCTTCAGCATCCACACCCCTCGTTAACACCTCTCGTCTTATTTGCTATTGGTTGATCCTGCTTCATCCGTGCACAGAAAAAAAAACCCATAAAGTTTGATATGAAAAACATAGAGTAATTATTCTTTAGAACACAGCACACTTTCTTATCTCTATGTGGGAACACAGTCCAAGGTTTGATATGATATCCCACCATATTTCACTCAAGCCTACGTGCGTTATGCAGCTTATATTCATCAATGCATTCAAGATAAGCAAGTGGAAATTTCCATTATAAAGGCATTGTCGCCTTTTTAGAAAGGCCGCTGATCAAAATCGTCGGTGGATTCGGTCGATTATCCCCTCTTCACTCTTCTAGCAGACTCGACAGATCTCTCCATGGCTCCGACACAGGAATGTGAATCATCACAACCTGTGTTCACTTCGCAGAGCTTCCGACTCTTCACATGATCCACCACAACTTAGGATGGCCCTCGCCAACGTTCGATCTGTAGTAAACAAAACCTTCATCTGCAGCGACCTCATCTCTTCTAACAATCTGGACTATTTCTTCGCGACGTAATCATGGATAAAAGCAGGTGATATCAGTCCTTTTTCCGAACTTGTTCAACCAGAGTATGACTTCTTTAACACTCCCCGGTTAACCGGCAGGGCAGGGGGACTTGTGACTATTTTTTTAAAACAATATTCAGTGTCGTTTATTGTCTACAGCCACTTTTACAAGCTTTGAAGTCCAGGAAATTCATTTAAATTCCCTCTATCCTATTCTACTCCTGCTAATCTATCGTCCACCTTCATCTAGTAACTTTATAAATGAGCTTTCTGATATGAACGAGATATGAACATATTTTAATAATTGGTGATTTTAACATTTATGATTTTAACATTCTGCCCTGCTAGTGCTTTAGCTAAAGACTTTTTAAATGTAATATCCTCTATAAACATTGTTCAATGGGTAAATATTCCCACACACTGTCACGGTCATACACTAGATCTAATACTGTCATATGGTCTATAGGTGGCTGATATTGAAATCAGTGACCTTCCACTCTTTTTTATTTTTTCTATTTTTTTTCCACACTTCTTCCAGCTCCACCCAACAAAGCACCACCGAATGTACGTTGGTCTCGCACACTAACCTCACATTCCCAGGACATGTTTTCTGACCGGTACCTGGGGGCTGATAATTCTCTAATGTCTGGCTCCCTTACTTCAGATTTAGACGTCAATGAACTGATACAAGACTTTGACAAATGCTTCAACATTCCTGACTCCATCGCACCTTGCAAGCTCATCCATCCCAAACATAAGTCTCAGCCATGGATAAACAGCGACATTACGCCAACAGTGCAGACGGCTCGAACGAAAATGGAAGAAAGACATGCTCCAAACATGCTGACTGCCTCATTAAATAATTTTCAAAAGGCAGAAAGGGCAGCAAAGAACAAATTCCTGTCTGACATCATTAAGAGGAATTCACATTGCTGCAGAACTCTCTTTTCAACCATTGACTCTGTTCTTAAACCCTCTGTTAAATCATAGTTTTATGATTTCTCAATCAGTTGGCACCCGATCCTATTTTTTCTTGGGTACAGTGGAGCGAATTCGAGCTGGTTCGAGCTTCGAGACAGTCATTCATGCTTTCATTTCCACATGACTGGACTACTCTAAGTCACTATATGTCGGCCTTCCTCTGTTTGCAATCTCTCGTATTCAAATAGTCCAAAACGCGGCTGCCCGTTTGCACACCGGCAGCCGTAAACGTGATCATATTAAGTCAAGTCAAGTCATCTTCATTTATATAGCGCTTTTAACAATGTAGATTGTTTCAAAGCAGCTTTACAGAGATAAACGTATAATTTTAATGTAACAGAGATTGTTTTGGCTTTATAGCAGTTCTTTAATAATGTTATTTTCCAGCTAAAGTTAGTTTTGATTGATTCGCTTCCGTCGCAACGATCATTTGTTATTTAATTAGGGCTGCTAACACGACACCATTCTCTCTACACAGACTTTAAACGCGAACCTGTGAGAAGCGCTGATGGCGTTCACATGCGCATTAAGAATTGGTTCTATAGTTATGTGCGTTTGAATATATGTGCGCAGGGTTGTAATTCCCGACAAACCAAGCCTAAACAAAGTACTGGTCTTTCCTTATAAATTTTGGTCCAGGCGAAGGTCCTTCGTCAGATCTGGATACAGCCTGGATCCGGCACGCTGCTGGAAAACCTCGGGATAAACAAAGACACTAATATTAGTGTAGATGCCATCCTTCTTATGATGTAATGAGTACATCAGGATTTAAGGGGGAGTGTTCCCGGATCCGGCTGACCTAATCTATGCAGCCTAACATTGAATTATAGAAGTCTATAATGTGTTATGTGTATGCTAGGTCAAAGAGATGTGTCTTTAATCTAGCTTTGAACTGACGGAGTCTTTCTGCTTCCCGGACAATGTTAGGAAGACTGTTTCAAAGTTTTGGTGCTAAATAGGAAAAGGATCTACCACCAGCAGTCGATTTTGATATTCTAGGTATTATCAACTGGCCGGAATTTTGAGATCGCAATTGACGTGAAGGACTATAATGCGTTAAGAGCTCGCTCAAGTACTGCAGAGCTAAACCATTTAGTGCTTTGTAAGTAATCAGCAATATTTAAAAATGTATGTGATGTTTAATAGGCAGCCAATGCAGTTTTGACAGAACTGGGCTAATATGGTCATACTTTCTGGTAAGAACTCGAGCTTGTCAGGAAACAGAGGGGTCCAGAGACGAAAGCAGGTAAAGTCTTTTAATAGAAAATTAGGCAACGCCGTTCAGGCTGATAAACAGGAAATAACTTCACAAATGGTAACCAAGGAGTACTTCGCTGCTTTCTCAATAAACAGAAACAGAAGATAACAGCCGTAGAACTGGACAACTCTTGAGCAGCGTGGGCAGGAAAGGCAGGTGAGTAGTGGAACCCTCTTGCCACACTCCACGGAGATAACTGGATACAGCACAGAAGAGGTAAATCACTGCAGCAGATCAAATAACAGGACTAGCAGGACAAGACAAGACAGGGTAAAACTTCAGAGAAGTAGCAGTCGTCGACGTGCATCACGGTCAAACAATAATCCGACAACACAGACACGAGAGAGAGAGCTAGATATAGCGTAGACAAAAGAGAAAGATAGAAAACAGGTGTGATGGTGAGATGTGAATGAGAACCAGCTGATGGTAATGAGATGAAGGGATAATGGGTGTGTGCGTAAGAGTGTGAGAAAAGAGAAGGTAGGGCGTGAAACAACCAGCAGAGGGAGACAAAGGAAAGAAAAAGAGAAGGGAAGAGCCAGGATCATGACAGTACCCCCTCCTCAAAGTGCGCCACCTGGCGCACACGAGGATGAGGACTGAAGGGAGCAGAAAAAATCGTCAATGAGCGAGCGGTCCAGGACGTTCCGGGAGGGGATCCAGCATCTCTCCTCCGGCCCATAACCCTCCCAATCAACAAGAAATTGATGTCCCGTCCCCCTGGGGCGCACATCAAGTAATTTGCGAATTCGGTAGACGGGTGAGCCCTCAACACGGACCGGGGACAAGACAGGATGAGGCAGAGCGCGAACAACGGGCTTCAAACTAGAAACATGAAATACAAGGTGAACACGTCGGAGATTGGCTGGCAATCGGAGTCTGACCGAGACCGGACTAAGGACCTGAATGACGCGGAATGGTCCAATGAATTTGGGAGCTAGCTTACGCGAAGGGTACTGAAGGGGAAGGTTTGCAGTAGAGAGCCAGACCTTCTGTCCACGGACATAACGGGGGCTTCTGACACGACGCTTATTAGCGGATCGACGCATAACGGAACGGGACTGGCAAAGGGCAGATCTGACCGTTCTCCAAGTTCGTTTGCAACGTTGGATAAACGCTTTTACAGAAGGGACCTTAGACTCGGTGTCGGAGGAAGGGAAGAGGGGAGGTTGGTACCCTAAACAGCCTTGAAACGGCGACAGACCGGTGGCCGAGGCGTGAGCGGAATTATAGGCATACTCTGCCCACGGAAGCTGTTCAACCCAGGACGCGGGACTACGAAATGCAAGGCTGCGCAACAGACGACCGATTTGCCTGGGCAGCTTCAGTCCAGGAGAATCGAATCTTAAAAGAAGTGAGCGCAGTGAGAGGGGCTGCTATCTGACAAAAATTCTGAATAAAGCGTCGATAAAAATTTGTAAACCCCAGAAAACGTTGGAGGGCAACGCGAGACTCTGGTCTGGGCCAGTCAGTGACAGCGCGAACTTTGACAGGGTCCATACTGATACCCTGAGCGGAGATAACGGAACCGAGAAACGTGACAGACAGGGAGTGAAAAGTGCATTTCTCGGCTTTGACAAAAAGACGGTTCTCTAGGAGTCTTTGAAGGACCTGTCTAACGTGTTGCACATGAACTTGGAGATTAGGAGAGAAAATCAAAATATCGTCAAGGTAAACGAATATGAAAAGATTTAACATGTCTCTGAGAACATCATTGACAAGGGCTTGAAATACGGCGGGAGCGCTGACCAACCCGAACGGAAGAACGCGATATTCAAAGTGCCCTAGGGGAGTATTAAACGCCGTCTTCCACTCATCGCCCTCCTTGATGCGGACAAGATGATAGGCATTACGAAGGTCCAGTTTTGTGAAGTATTGAGCCCCCTGCAGGATTTCAAAGGCTGAAGATATGAGAGGCAGGGGATAACGGTTCTTAACAGTTATGTCATTCAAGCCTCTGTAATCAATGCAGGGGCGCAGCGAACCATCCTTCTTCTTCACAAAAAAGAAACCAGCCCCCGCAGGAGAGGTGGAGGGAACGATCGTGCCCGCGTCTAAAGAATCGGAAAGATACTTTTCAAGAGCCTTGCGCTCAGGGACCGAAAGAGAATAAAGCCTCCCGCGAGGAGGAGTGGTACCCGGAAGAAGCTCTATGCTGCAATCGTACGGCCAGTGGGGAGGAAGAGATGCGGCCCGGGAACGACTGAAGACCGCCCGCAAATCGAAGTACTCCTCAGGAACCCCGGACAAATCCCCTGGCTCCTCCTGAAAAACAGAAACAGTAGACACGGGAGAAACAGCGGACACAAGACATTTAACATGACATGAAAGACCCCAGGAGAGTATGGAATTCTTAGCCCAATTAATATGAGGGTTATGTTCGGTCAACCATGGATGACCCAAAACTACAGGAGTATTAGGAGAATTAAAAATAAAAAAGGAAATAGTCTCTCTGTGGTTGCCAGACACGGTGAGACTCACCGGTGCGGTGGAACAGCTAACCTGGGCGAGAACACTGCCATCCAGGGCGAAGACGGAAGTAGGGTCTTGAAGATTAACGAGAGAAATACCCTGCTTCAGAGCCCAGTCCTTGTCCATAAAATTTCCCTCCGCTCCAGAGTCTATCAGAGCTGGGCAGGTGACAGAGGAATTAGCCCAGTGGAGGAGAACAGGAAAGGTGGTCCGGGAACGCAGTAGAGGGTCCAGAGTAGACGCGCTCACCAGTCTCCCTCTTATGACTGGTGAGCTCTGGCTTTTACCGGGCACGTGTTAACGAAGTGCTTATCCGAACCACAGTAAAGACAAAGGCGGTTGACGATCCGACGTTGGCGTTCAACAGCCGAGATCCGTATCCCTCCCAGCTGCATAGGTTCGTGGTCGGTAGAAGTAGCAGGCGGAGAGCTGGCAGTAGAAGAAAGAGTGGGCGTGGTCGTGACACGGCGAGTCCGTTGGCGCAGCTCAAAGCGTTTCTCAACGCGCAAAGCCGAGTCAATCAGGAGGTCAAGACGAGTGGGAACCTCTCGGGCCAACACCTCGTCCTTTATCTCAGCATTGAGACCCTCAATAAAACGAGCCACCAGGGCTGGTTCGTTCCACCCACAAGAGGTGGCGAGAGTCCTGAACTCCACAGAAAAGTCGGAGACAGTGCGGCGTCCCTGCCGTAACGAGGTCAATGCGCGAGAAGCCTCGGGACCATGGACAGAGCGGTCGAAAACTCGCAGCATCTCTTCCTTAAACAGGGAGTAACGGATCAGACATTCAGCTTCAGCATTCCAGACAGCCGTTCCCCACTCGTGGGCTCTTCCCTTGAAAAGTGAGATAACATAGGCTATACGGGAACGCTCTCTAGAGTAGATAGATGGCTGGAGCGAGAAAACGACCTCACATTGGGTCAGAAAAGGCAGACACTCCGTGGGTTCTCCCGAGTAGCAAGGGGGGTTGTTAACTCGTGGCTCAGGCGTCTCAGGAGAGACAGGCTGGGAAGCGTCCATGCGAAGCACGTGGAGCTGCTGAGAAAGATCGGCCACTTGAGCGGACAACGAGTCCACAACACGGCGAGCCGCGGTGAGTTCTTCATCGTGCCGTCCCAGCAGAGCGCCCTGCATCTCCACAGCGGCCTGGATAGGGTGATCACCAGCCTGCTCCATTAGATGGTCGGATTATTCTGTAAGCAGGTAAAGTCTTTTAATAGAAAATTAGACAGCGCCGTTCAGGCTGATAAACAGGAAATAACTTCACAAATGGTAACCAAGGAGTACTTCGCTGCTTTCTCAATAAACAGAAACAGAGGATAACAGCCGTAGAACTGGACAACTCTTGAGCAGCGTGGGCAGGAAAGGCAGGTGAGTAGTGGAACCCTCTTGCCACACTCCACGGAGATCACTGGATACAGCACAGAAGAGGTAAATCACTGCAGCAGATAACTGTAGCACATCAAATAACAGGACTAGACAGCACAAGACAAGACAGGGTAAAACTTCAGAGAAGTAGCAGTCGTCGACGTGCATCACGGTCAAACAATAATCCGACAACACAGACACGAGAGAGAGAGCTAGATATAGCGTAGACAAAAGAGAAAGATAGAAAACAGGTGTGATGGTGAGATGTGAATGAGAACCAGCTGATGGTAATGAGATGAAGGGATAATGGGTGTGTGCGTAAGAGTGTGAGAAAAGAGAAGGTAGGGCGTGAAACAACCAGCAGAGGGAGACAAAGGAAAGAAAAAGAGAAGGGAAGAGCCAGGATCATGACAGAGCTGCTGCGTTTTGAAACAGCTGTAGTTTGTTTATTAAGCGTGCAGGGCAACCACCCAGTAGAGCATTACAATAATCTAGCCTTGAGGTCATGAACGCATGAACTAATTGTTCCGCATTTGTCAGTGAGAGCATATGGCGTAATTTACATATATTTTTAAGATAGAAAAATGCGGTTTTACAGATACTAGACACGTGACTTTCAAATGAAAGATTGGTATCAAAGAGCACACCCAGGTTCCTAACCGACGACGAAGACTTGACAGAGCAAGTGTTAGACAGTATTCTAGGTTATTACGTGTGGGAGTTTTTTGTCCAATAATTAGAATATCTGTTTTTTCAGAATTTAGAAGTAGGAAATTACGAGTCATCCAATTTTTTATATCAGTTATGCATTCTGTTAATTTTGTGAATTGGTAAGTTTCGTTAGGTTTTGAAGAAATATACAGCTGAGTATCGTCAGCATAACAGTGAAAACTAATTCCATGTTTCCTAATGATATCTCCTAATGGTAGCATGTACAGAGTGAACAGCAGCAGTCCCAGTACTGAGCCTTGTGGTACGCCATACTGAACTTGTGATCGATAAGACACCTCTTCATTTACTGCTACAAACTGATAACGGTCAGATAAGTATGATTTAAACCATGCTAGTGCAATTCCACTAATGCCAACATAGTTTTCTAGTCTATTTAAAAGAATGTTGTGGTCAATGGTGTCAAATGCAGCACTAAGATCAAGTAACACTAATAGAGAGATACAACCACGATCGGGTGACTCTAATGAGAGCTGTCTCGGTACTATGGTATGGTCTAAATCCTGACTGGAAATCCTCCAGATATCATTTCTTTCAAGAAAGGAACACAGTTGTGAGGATACTGCTTTTTCTAATATCTTTGACAGAAAAGGCAGATTCGAGATCGGCCTCTAATTGACTAATTCTGTAGGATCAAGTTGCAGTTTTTTAACCAGCGGTTTAATCTTAGCCAGCTTAAAGTTTTTAGTACATATCCTAGAGACAAAGACGAATTAATGATAGTAAGAAGAGGATCTATGACCTCTGGGAGCATCTCTTTCAGTAGCTTGGTTTGAATAGGGTCTAACATACATGTTGTCGATTTAGATGAATTAACAAGTTTGCAAAATTCCCCCAATTTTGCAACATTACCCCAATTCTGCGCTCTCTACACTGGCTGCCAGTTCGATATCGAATTGTAAAATCTTAACTTTCACCTACAAAGCTCGTTGTAATCAAGCCCCTAAATATCTCTCTGATTTAATTGTCAATCACAACCCACCCAGGTCACTTAGGTCAAGAGATCAACATCTTCTGTCTGTCCCTCGATCTCGCTTACGATGCAGAGGTGATCGAGCTTTTGCAGTGGCTGGCCCTCAGTTGTGGAATAACCTCCCACTATATTTACATTTACATTTACATTTAGCTGACGCTTTTTATCCAAAGCGACTTACAATTGCTATATATGTCAGAGGTTGCACACCTCTGGAGCAACTAGGGGTTAAGTGTCTTGCTCAGGGACACATTGGTGTCTCACAGTGGATTCGAACCCGGGTCTCTCACACCAAAGGCATGTGTCTTATCCATTGAGCCACACCACCCCATAGACCTGCTTTCTGAATGATCATAACAGGAACACAGCAGAGTGAGGTGTGAGGGATGAATAAAAACTTCAAAGACAAGTGGGTTTGGTTTTCATTGCAGTCTCACCACTAAATAGATCATTTCCACAACAAGCGGGACAGCACCAACATGTGTGTTAGATGGTTTAAAAAGGCTTGATACATAAACATATACAGACACATAAACACATAAATAAATAAATAACGCTAGACCTGCTAGACGCTAGACGCTAGACGCTAGACCTGCGTCTACACTATTTAAATATGTGCTTAAAACTCATCTCTTCTCTTGTGCTTTCAATACTTTGTAATTCTATTGCGTTTCTTGTCTTCATTTTTATTTTTATTTTCATTTGTCTAGTCATTTTTGCCTTTTCTGTGTTTTTTTTTTTTCATGGACTGCACTTTGGCCAACCAAGGTGCTTTATAAATAAAATTTGATTTGATTTGATATAAATCATGGTGTTATCATCTGCAGTGCTTTTAAAACATTTTCAGGTTTTTTTTTTTTTTTTTTTTACTTTGTTACAAAATATTTATAATTTAAAGTATTTAAAAAAAATATATAATAATTTAATTTGATTAGAGTTTCATTATTTAGATGTGGTTCTTCACTTTCCAAGGTTTTTTTTTTTTTTTTTTTTTTTTTTAAAGCACATCAAATAGTACAACATATAGTATTTGTACAAAAGACAACAATAGTACACACAACACTGTCATTATTAACAGGAGCCCTAGAGGGCGCTTGACTTTAAAACGTAACTATAGGTGGTAATAGGCTGTTATTACTGTAATAAGCACAGATGACCTTCTCTATTAATCACTTTCACCCTCTTTTATCCAGTCTAAAGAACTCTGTTCAACAAAAGCACTGCCCACTTACAAGATTATGAAACAACAAAACTTCCAAGAACTCATTTATTTATTTATTTATTTATTTATTTATTTATTTATTTATTTATTTATTTATTTATTTATTTATTTATTTATGTGTTTATGTGTCTGTATATGTTTATGTATCAAGCCTTTTTAAACCATCTAACACACATGTTGGTGCTGTCCCGCTTGTTGTGGAAATGATCTATTTAGTGGTGAGACTGCAATGAAAACCAAACCCACTTGTCTTTGAAGTTTTTATTCATCCCTCACACCTCACTCTGCTGTGTTCCTGTTATGATCATTCAGAAAGAAGATCTATATGAAATGAGGACACTGTATTGTTTTATTCTCTTGACCCAGACAAGGGACTAAGAAATGGCAGGATGTGGAGTAGACATATAACAGCTTTTGTTGCAGAGATCTTCAGCTTACATTTAGACACAGTACACAGTAATTTTCCACTAAACTATTGCCTGTTGTCATGCAAGCACACACATTACATGAAGTAAAATTAATTTCCATAACACTCCTCTCTTTCGATTGTTATTAATCAACCTAAAAGTATTTTACATTCTTTCATACATATTCATCAGACATATCAATCCTTCCGGTTCAAAACATTCCATCACTTATTTAGAAAGAAGTGCAATCTGCTGTTTTTTTGAGTCACCGACGTCTGTATTGTTTTAGCAAGCTAATAAACACCAAATTCTTTCAAAACATTCCTTTCCCTTATACGCCATCTCGTAACATGGATGACTGCTGTATTTAACCCTCTTTACATGTCGTCATCCTCAGAATAAGTCGACACTACCTCACTAACTCTCTCCTGGCACTCATGGTTGTCTTGGATATGTCAGGTAAATTCATCGTCGTTATTCAGTCTGATCATTTTATAACTAAGTTGGACACTGTCAATTTGATCTTTTTCTAAATGCAAGGCTAACACACATACGTATTACAAACAATCATAACTCCCACATTTTCTGCCTCTTTCTTTAAACCAGTAATCCATGCCCTAGCTCCATATATCATCTAGCCTACATTTTCCTAACCATATTTTGTTAGGGTTATAGTGTATGGTTTTACCTAGTAAGCTCTTTTTAACAACCTATTTAATAAGATCTAACCAGTAAAAGTTTTATCATTTTCATCTATTGTTTTAAACAATGTAGTTGTTTAAAATTAACTTCTGTATGACCTAGCTCTTATCTAACTTAGAGCCAATTTGGTGAATTCTGGAGAACTGAATAGTTCATAATGGATCCATTTCGAGTTGTCTTTCCCGTAACTAATACCATACTGCACAGATTTTTATGATTCGCCAGATTTTCTTTTTGCCCTGTATTGCAAGCTTTAATCGAATTGCATGAGAATATTCTGACCTGGTCTGGCAAAGCTACTTCTCACACGTTCCCTCTTCACCAGGGTGACTCTTTGCGAGCCGCTTTCCCTCGTTGGCGAGTGAGGTACGTTACCAGCATGACCTTTGATCCCTCAGTTTATGCTGAGTGGGGTTGTTGTGGTTGGTGGGTGTAGTTTAAGGTCAGAGGCTTTGACCCAGATGTCACTCTCCATCCATTTAGCTGATTGCAAGATGCACCCGCACCCCACTGGTCCTGAAGTATTTTTGTTAGTGACAACATGTATTAACTCATTTCATCTGGCCGGTCGTCCTTCTTGTTGTCATCTGTGGAAATGTTGTGTGGGCTGAGGGCTGTCCTGGCTCTTTTTGAGCTCTTATTCTTTCATTGTCATCAATACAATGAGCAGGACTTGAACCCATGTTATTTTCTGTCATGCACAATCAATTGCAAAATTATTCTCAACATTTAGCCAATTGATCGTTCGCAAAGATCCGCCCCCTATAGTTACTGTTGCTATGTCCAACAAGCCAAGCCACTTTCACACACACCATGTTCTCACGCAGTGAACAATACATCGTGGAGCAGAGAGGACACTGACAACACACTGACAAACAGGACAGACCAGGTTACTTTTGATATGAAACAAAGTCTCACCTTTCAAATTTGGTAATTTTTTAAAGAAATTTAAACAATAAATTCCATTTTGTGGCTCTTTAATGTGTCTGACAGATCGCTGTAGAGTCTCAGTTAAAGCTGCTGGTGAACCGATCATCTCTTCCTTCTAGTTCATTTATAGCATCAAATAAACATGAATGAACATCAGAAGGAATGTTGTTTTAACCGCGGAAAGACGTCAGTACACACAGTTTTTCAAGTTCAAATCCTCCAACGTTAATCTACTAACTCTCCTGACTGCTTTGTCGGACAAAAATGGCGTATTCGGCGGATTATGATTGGTCAGATCGCCTGTCAATCAAACTCCCTGCGAAGGGTCAATTCCACTCTGTTTCTCCTTGTTTTACAAACTGAAACATTATAGGGGTTTTCGCACCGGAGTAACCTTTTCATAGTTCCTAGAACTATTGGTGGAAGTACCCGGATTTTGGCGTGTTTGCACCGCAGGAACTAGGAACGATTTTAGTTCTAGGAACTCTTTTGGAGGAAGTCAGTGTTCGCTGATTGGCCGAACGCATGTGAAACACCGGCACCCGCCATTTTTAAAAAAGCTGTGTAAACACACAGATATAGCCTATATTTACTCCAAAAACTAACTCTGCGAACATGGAAAACAGTGATAGATGGACCTCTTAGCCTTTACGCTGAGGAGAAAATCCAACGCGACTTTGATGAGACCAAGAGAAACATGTTCATGTGTTTCTGCTCAGCAACACTGGACATCAACCACACGGCACACGCTAATAACTTTTCATTACTGTCTACTTTCTATGTATAGAAGTCCTATATAATAACGTATTAGACAGGACTGTTAGACAGATCGTAACCTAATGAACACAGAGAATGTGGGCACTGTTTGTTTGCATTGACAAGACACTATTTTACTCGTTTGGAACAGAATAAGTTCTGTTTGATGCAATCTATCATGATCATCCTGCTAAAGGAAAAGGTTAAGTATGGGGTGGACAGGGCAAGCTTGTTTGCTCTCTGCCTACCCAAGTTATGCAGGATTGGCACTGTTTCTTTCTGCCACAACAATACCAAAGACCAATAAATCATTCCAATCAAAATAGCTGTATCTAAA
The DNA here is from genome assembly GCA_021464565.1 of Rutilus rutilus. NCBI lineage: Eukaryota > Metazoa > Chordata > Actinopteri > Cypriniformes > Leuciscidae > Rutilus > Rutilus rutilus. The sequence continues at coordinate 3,866,880 of JAJAQA010000001.1, read as the reverse complement.
TGTATTAAGTGGCAGAAGCCACAGGGCAGAAAAATTACGTGCCGTGGATGAAGATATGTATCAAATGAGGACACTGTATTATCTTATTCTCTTGACCCAGAGAAAGAGGGACTGTTTCTAAGAAATGGCAGGATGTGGAGTAGACATGTGACAGCTTTTGTTGCAAAGATCTTCAGCTCACATTTAGACACAGTACACAGTAATTTTCCACTAAACTATTGCCTGTTGTCATGCAAGCACACACATTACATGAAGTAAAATTAACTTCCATAACACTCCTCTCTTTCGATTATTATTATGTGTATATGTTAATGTATCAAGCCTTTTTAAACCATCTAACACACATTTTGGTGCTGTCAGACTCCGGAGGATTTTCTTCTGCACAATATTTGCATTGAGAAATCAACCACTTTTACACACATCAGGCTGGAAAGCTTTAAAGCTTCATGAAGCTTCATCTCACCATCACTACCTTCAGGTTCACTTAGCTCAACAGTTATACGCTATATTAGCAATAATGATTATTTTCATCCTTCATTCTGAACCCTGTCTGAAATGACTGGTTTTAGTGGCGTGTCTCTTAAGGCTTGACAGTGAAACGGCCCCTGTTATGATTGGTTAATGTCATTGCATGTTTTGAAAACATTCATATATAACCATCATTTACAGACAAAGCATTATGAAATTATTCTCTTACGGTTTGTGATGCTGCTGTCAGATCAATACAGTTCTGCTTCATGTCTCAACTAAAGTTTCTTCACAAACTGTGCATTACATTATGCCTCATTTACAAAACAATCTGCAGTCAAATGTTTAGATCAAACACTGTACATCGTGTTTCACTGTGCAAAAATGTTCTTAAACTGCATTTACTTTAGGTAACCCTTTATTTTAATGTGTCCTTGTTGCATGTATTTACTGTAGTAAATCACTTGCAATTTTTTTTTAAGAATGTAAAAAAAAAAAGAAAAAAAGATCAGCTTTGGTTTCGTGCCACTGTCACATTCGGCTCGCTCAGTTAATTAATATTTTGAAAATACTATCAATCAAACTGTACTTGACCCTTTTGTATGAGAACACAGAATCATTTAATTGATTCTGCTCCCACTCCTTTTTGAGTCTGTAATGTTCGACGTCACATCAGAATGTACCGATGAATTGGGATCTGGCCTGAGAGATTGCAGATGGGTGTTTTATTTACTCAAAAATGTCTGAGGGCAGAAAGGAAAATGATTGGTTCACAGCTTCAACCAATGAAACTGAAGCAAAGGCGGGGTCAAGACGTTTGAACGTGCGGAGGGAATAGTTGGAATACAAGACACAGCTATGTTCGTGTGAGAACACATTTATTATTGCAAGGTAAGTGAAATTTACTATTGAACTTTGTTAAAATTCAATATCCTCTAACTTTTACTAAGATAATTAATGAACCTTAGAAATGCACAGAACTAATAATCATCGTCTAAATATCATATTGTATGGATTTTGATTCGACTGTTTCATCAGTCGACCGCAACAAAGCTGCTTATGGGGTAACTGGTGTAAAACATGCTTTTCCAATGCTACCTCGCAGTCTGTTAAATTGATATATGCGAGAACAGAACTCGTTCAAATCTCCGACATTTCAACGGTCAAAATGATGCATCTCCCGCCTTAGCGCTACTGTCAGGGCAGGAGTACTCAATAGATTCAAATCGCTGTTATTTTAGTGTATTACACTCTGCTCAAATCGCTGTTATTTTAGTGTATTACACGCTCTGATGGCAGGAGTACTCAAAAGATTCAAATCGCTGTTGTTTTAATGTATTACGCGCTGCTCTCAGGGCAGGAGTACTCAATAGATTCAAATCGCTGTTGTTTTAATGTATTACACGCTGCTCTCGGGGCAGGAGTACTCAATAGATTCAAATCGCTGTTATTTTAGTGTATTACACGCTGCTCTCGGGGCAGGAGTACTCAAAAGATTCAAATCGCTGTTGTTTTAATGTATTACACGCTGCTCTCGGGGCAGGAGTACTCAATAGATTCAAATCGCTGTTATTTTAGTGTATTACACGCTGCTCTTAGGGCAGGAGTACTCAATAGATTCAAATCGCTGTTATTTTAGTGTATTACGCGCTGCTCTTAGAGCAGGAGTACTCAATAGATTCAAATCGCTGTTATTTTAGTGTATTACACGCTGCTAAAATCGCTGTTATTTTAGTGTATTACGCGCTGCTCTTAGAGCAGGAGTACTCAATAGATTCAAATCGCTGTTATTTTAGTGTATTACGAGCTGCTCTGCTGGCAGGAGTACTCAATAGATTCAAATCGCTGTTATTTTAGTGTATTACGAGCTGCTCTGCTGGCAGGAGTACTCAATAGATTCAAATCGCTGTTATTTTTACTGTATTACGCGCTGCTCTCAGGGTAGGAGTACTCGATAGATTCAAATCGCTGTTATTTTAGTGTATTACGCGCTGCTCTCAGGGCAGGAGTACTCAATAGATTCAAATCGCTGTTATTTTAGTGTATTACGCGCTGCTCTCAGGGCAGGAGTACTCAATAGATTCAAATCGCTGTTGTTTTAGTGTATTACACTACTGTCAGGGCAGGAGTACTCAATAGGTTCAAATCGCTATTATTTTAGTGTATTACACTACTGTCAGGGCAGGAGTACTCAATAGGTTCAAATCGCTATTATTTTAGTGTATTACACGCTGCTCTGCTGGCAGGAGTACTCAATAGATTCAAATCGCTGTTATTTTAGTGTATTACGTGCTGCTCTGACGGCAGGAGTACTCAATAGATTCAAATCGCTGTTGTTTTAATGTATTACACGCTGATCTGACGGCAGGAGTACTCGATAGATTCATATCGCTGTTATTTTAGTGTATTACGCGCTACTGTCAGGGCAGGAGTACTCAATAGATTCAAATCACTGTAGGACATTCTGCAATATTTTTCAGGAGTACCATAAAAACCATCCTCAGTATAATTTTCTTTCCAACATTCAAACTTGAAACAAAGTAAGAGACAATGACAATTTTTTAATGATTTAAAATATACAGTAAATCTGTAAAATTATAATGCTTCATAAACAATGGCCAAGGGTATAGTCCAACACATCATACAGCTCAAACACTTAGGCTTATTGCAAATGACAGACCTAGCTTCTGCATCTGCGTTTATCCTGGCTCTGAACCGTCTCTGCCTCTCTTTATTAGACAGAGGCATCTGGAAGGACAGAATTGACCTTAAAACACCAGAAGCTATACTAAAGCTTTAATAAAATGTTGATAAATATGATTACAGTACATGCAACCCATGGCCTTGGGCCTGGTTTAATTGATCGATTGCAGATTGCTTGATCGATTGCTTCTGTCTGCCTCGTTGCTGCTGCCGAGCTGGCTTGTGGCTGTAAGCTTTGTATATCTTTCTGTTTTGAATCATTATTTACTATAATTTCAATTCCATTCCAACTATCATTCTATCATTCAATCGATCAACGGACATTGATCGATTGCGGATTGCTTGATTCATTGCTCCTGTCTGCCTCGTTGCTGCTGCTGAGTTGGCTTGCGTCTGTAAGCTTCGTATATCTTTCTGTTTTTAATCATTATTTACTATCATTCCTTGTTGTTCCCTTTCAGTCTGGCAAGTTCGACATAGTCGACGTGTCGACTGATTGGGATCACGCTAGGGAGCCTGTCATCTTCGATTATTGTAAAAACTAGCCAATGGACATAGGCGTGCGTGAATCGCATCACACACCCTGCAGCGTGGGTATAAATATGGATGTGGATTTTCTGATGTCTCTGAAGAGTGTTGTCTCACAACGAGCAAGTGTGTCGGTGCTTCTTCAGGAAGTCTTTCCCAGTGCTGGTGTTTACAGCGCGTGACAGTGGTGATTGCGAGCTTTCTAAGCTCTCAACTGCTGTTTTAACAGCAAAACAAATCTCTGTTTGTGTTTGTTTGTCTGATGGCCGGTTGAGGGCGAAGAGAGTGAGTGCTTCACTGGTACATGCTCAATCCCTGTCAGTGTTGCCGCGATTATTGCCGCTGGTGAGAGCGTTTATTTCCTAAAAAGACAGGAGCACATTTATGCAATTTTTGTGCACATTATTTCCGGAGCACAACCATTGCGGCCTCCGCGATCGGTCTAGCGATGTCCACCCTGGTGGTTCAGAAGCGTCATAGTTGGCTCAGCCTGGTTGATATGGCAGATGCAGACAAGGTTCGGTTCCTGGACTCCCCAATTTCCCAGATTGGGTTGATCGGCGACGCGGCGGAGAACTTCACCCAACAGTTCTCTGCTGCTCAGGAGCAGATGGAGGAGGTCCGACACATCCTGCCCCAGCGGCCCACTGCTGCCATCACCCCGCCGCTGGTGGTAGTTCCTCCACATGCACGTCGCCGAAGGCGCCCCCCTGCCGTTGCTCAAGCTCCCTCTGGGCCACCGCAGCAGCTTTCACTCAGGCCTCAGCGGAGAGCTAGCTGCAGGCAGGCCGCCCAGCCTGTATCAGACGCTGCCAAACCAGGTGGCAAGAGCTTGTGGATGGAGTATAGAGCTCTTGAAGATGGTCACCGATCCACTCCCTCCCCCTGGTGGAGGACCGGTAGGAGTCTTTGTTTGTCTGGGTCTGTTCCATTGCTGGCTCTCGTAAAGCAGAGAAAACCTACGTTTTCAAAAAAAGAGCAATTTCCTCTGTTCCTGAGTCCATAGAGGTTTAGACTGTTGTTGTGAGACCCTGTACAGCCTTGCAACCTTCAGCTACCTCTTGCTTCGCCAGCCAACAGTTGGCTGCGGTACGAGGACCCGGTTTCGCCTTCTCACGTACTCTCTGAGGTCATCTAGAGATAGGTAAGAGTCGCACTACACACTCAGACCCTGTCTCGGGCTGCCTTTGGGCCTTTCGAGCTGGGTCCCTGTTTGTTGCCTGAAGGCTGTGGTATCCATGGTTTCGCTACTTCGCTCAGTTGTAGCACTACATGGTGCTCCTTGCTGATCCAGCGGTTCCCCCGTACCTACAGACTTGGCTTCATCAGTGGTCGACCGATATGTCGCAGAGGCTGATATATCTGCCGATATTTGAAATTTTTTCGAAATCAGCATCGCCCGATAAATCTTTTCGTTTGGCCGATATATTTCAAAACAGTTTGTGACTGTGCATTAGCGCTTTTTTCCACTGCTCCGCCCAGCACCGTAAGACAAGCCACTCAGAAGTGAAGCAGACATCTGACAGACACAGTAAATGACCATTCACATTCGCTTTCTAACCTGATGCTACATTGTGTTACACACAAAAACACTCCTGCGTGCAGCAGAGTCTATTCAAACAGTACCGTGATATGTCAGATCCGCAGCCCAGCGGTAGCTCCAGTGGGGGTCACAGATGTGATATAAACGAATTCAAACAAAACTGAAAACATTTTACCTCACAAACAGTCAAAAATCCTGTGACTGGCTGTTCCTCAGATACGCTCGTTGTTTTCGGGTTACGTTTAAACTAGACTTTTCCCACGGACTCACGTGCACGGAAAAGCTGGGTCGCGTGCACTACAGATCAGTGGTCGCGTGAAGTGGATGAGAGGAGAACACTATGGTTAGTAATAATAATACGTTTGAAAATAAATCCTTCAAAATGTTATTCACTATCTACTGTATTTATGTATCCATGATTGGTGTAATATCGTTTGTAGTTTACATTTTCATATGTTCATGTATGTCATCCAAATACATCTGACGGCTTGCAACGTTTCAAAGAAACAAACTAAACTAAACAGACATAAATCATTATTGTTTAAATATACTTTAAATAAAACAACCTGTTTAAAGTAAATAGTGTAAATAAACTATGTGAGATTTATATTTAACTATGTATTGTATTAATTTATGAATATTGTTTAGATTGGTTCATTAATGATAAATGTTATTTGTAAGCTGCAGTAATTATTTATGTGACTGAAAAAATGACTGTAAATATTTAAGCACACAAGAAGCTGCACTAAAACTTTATTTATTGAAGTGTTACCTTTTTGTTTACATTTTAATATAAATGTTCATTTAGTTTCACCAATATTCTTTGTCTCTCATTTACTGTATTCACATGTATTGTATCGGCCTTATATCGGTCAATCGGCCAGATTGCTTTCTCAATATCAGCATCGGCCATTAAAAATCCCATATCGGTCGACCACTAATTCTGACTATTCCTCAATCCCTCCGCACCGCACGTTCAAACGTCTTGACCCCGCCCTTGCTTCAGTTTCATTGGTTGAAGCTGTAAACCAATCATTTTCCTTTTTGCCCTCAGAACATTTTTGAGTAAGTAAAACTCCCATCTGCTGAGAGATTGTGCTGTTGGGGTTGTTTTTCTGCCACAATTCTGCGTGTGCAAGATCATATTTTGAGTTTTGCAGAGAAATGTTCGTCTCGCAAATCAGAAAGTATTTCAAGCGAACGAAAACTAATTTTGCATTTAAAATAAGCTTTTTCGGATGTGCGCAGACATTCTAAACGCTGACGGCTTGCTTGCTGTGACACAAAGTAATTGTAGTCTGACTACAAGTATATTAAAATGTAATGTAATCTAATTACAAGTACTATATATTTGGAGTCTGATTATTTAATTCAGATTACATGAACCAGTTCCTACCCCGGGTTTAAATCCAACACTCAACACATTACAACACTCAACACACTACAACACTCAACACATTACAACACTCAACACACTACAACACTCAACACATTACAACACTCAACACACTACAACACTCAACACATTACAACACTCAACACATTACAACACTCAACACACTACAACACATTACAACACTCAACACACTACAACACTCAACACACTACAACACTCAACACACTACAACACTCAACACACTACAACACTCAACACTCAACACACTACAACACTCAACACTCAACACATTACAACACTCAACACATTACAACACTCAACACATTACAACACTCAACACACTACAACACATTACAACACTCAACACACTACAACAAATTACAACACTCAACACACTACAACACTCAACACACTACAACACTCAACACACTACAACACTCAACACACTTCAACACTCAACACATTACAACACTCAACACATTACAACACTCAACACATTACAACACTCAACACATTACAGCACTCAACACATTACAGCACTCAACACACTACAACACTCAACACACTACAACACATTACAACACTCAACACACTACAACACTCAACACAATACAACACTCAACACATTACAACACTCAACACACTACACCACTCAACACATTACAACACTCAACACACTACAACACTCAACACACTACAACACTCAACACACTACAACACTCAACACATTACAACACTCAACACACTACAACACTCAACACATTACAACACTCAACACATTACAACACTCAACACACTACAACACATTACAACACTCAACACACTACAACACTCAACACAATACAACACTCAACACATTACAACACTCAACACACTACACCACTCAACACACTACAACACTCAACACACTACAACACTCAACACACTACAACACTCAACACATTACAACACTCAACACACTACAACACTCAACACATTACAACACTCAACACATTACAACACTCAACACACTACAACACTCAACACACTACAACACTCAACACACTACAACACTCAACACACTACAACACTCAACACATTACAACACTCAACACACTACAACACTCAACACATTACAACACTCAACACATTACAACACTCAACACACTACAACACTCAACACACTACAACACACTACAACACTCAACACATTACAACACTCAACACACTACAACACTCAACACATTACAACACTCAACACACTACAACACTCAACACATTACAACACTCAACACACTACAACACTCAACACACTACAACACTCAACACATTACAACACTCAACACACTACAACACTCAACACATTACAACACTCAACACATTACAACACTCAACACACTACAACACTCAACACACTACAACACTCAACACACTACAACACTCAACACACTACAACACTCAACACACTACAACACTCAACACACTACAACACTCAACACATTACAACACTCAACACATTACAACACTCAACACATTACAGCACTCAAACACATTACAACACTCAACACATTACAGCACTCAAACACATTACAACACTCAAACACATTACATGGGGTTTGTAGAGGAAAGTTGAGTGTCACTCAGAGTCAAGACCATTCAAGACCACAGAGCAGAATCCTCAGTGTTAATGTACACAGTTCAGAGTCTATATGAGCCCAATCTACAGAGAGGACAAAGTTACACTGGTATAGTGTCACTATATAGCAACGGATTTAAACACTCGGTTGGTCAGATGAGAGGAAGTTAATAACCACAGGAGGAGCTGATGATGTTTAAAGGAGGAGCTGTAACTATATATAATGAAGAGGAAGACTGACAGAAACAGAAAATGGCTGATAAGTGTGATCTGTGTGTGCTGGGACTTATCATTCTCTCTTCACTTCTCACAGGTAAAGAAATCTGTATTTTCTCTAAAGACATTTAGTGGAATTAGTCTGGAAAGAGTTCATTTGAACATGCTCAGATCTCTGATAAAGACTAATAGTTTATTCTGGAGAGTTTGTTTTTTGTTTTAAGTGAGAAAAAAGACTGTGATTTGAGTCTTCTGCTTCTTATGCTGGTGTGTTATATGAGTATCACTTTACAATAATGTTCCATTAGTTAACATTAGTTAATGCATTAGTTAACATGAACTTACCATGAACAACGCCTCTGTTCAGCATCAGTTTATCTTTAACGTTAAGTCACACATATCCACCTTATTCCTGAAAAGCTTACTGTGTTTTGAATTATGGGTGGCACTCAAAAAGGCTGAAACGAATAATTTCAAATCATAAGATTGCCCAACAAATAAAGCTGATCTGTCAGTTTGACTGAATGAGCCGTCAATTTCATATCATGATTTATTTTCAGACATCATGAGTATAACGTAACACTTGGTATTTTAACGTGACATGTTATAACGAATATCTATGGCAAGACCTCTTTTCGGTCGCTGCTTTCTTTTCCTCGTGATAATTTTCTTTTTCCCATTTGCATTTCGCTGTAATAGTATGAAAAAGGACAACATATACTGCACATATGTGGTCTGTTCTCCCGAATTTAATTTACGATATACTCCATTAATAATTCACTGGAATGCATGAAGAATCTTGCGTTTTTCTCTTCAAATCCTCACGTCTCTTTCCAGGTTTGTTTTCACAGGTAAATACTTTCATTTATTAAAAAAATTATTATCTGTCAAAATTACGAAAATTACTTTGAAATAGTATCACACAATGCTGAAGTTAATGAACATTTTTTAGTTACGTAATACAAAAATCACGTGGAAAGAATCTCGCTTTTGGGGTTATTTATTTCTTGTTGAAAGTACCTTGTTGATGCTTTTACACTTTTAAATGTCCTTTTAATGTTCGATGGTTGAAGGTTGAGTAGAATAATACCATCTCATTGTACCCAATGTACAGAAAAAAACATTTAAAAAAAGAAAAACGTATAATTGCGTTCATAAAGCAATCCTTTCACTGATTGTTTACAGCTTAACGGAAGTTACACCCATAATTCGCACAAAGCGTCATGGGGCGTAGGAATAAGGTGGATACTAATGCATCAATTCACGTTAACAGCACAATTAGGCTGCATTTACACTGCAAGTCTTAATGCACAGATCCGATCTTTTGACCATAACCGATTATTTGGCCCAACTGTTTACACTCACTTGTATCCGATATCTGTGTTTACATTAATTCCTGCCCAATATGATTTTCGGTGATCGTTTTACTATCCACATGGTAGACCTGGTTTTGAATGGCCGTGCTATTAAAATGATTTATATAATTTATGTCGGGTGGTCAAAATTATTTTCAGAAATGAATTCGAATGAATTAATCAGAGAGAGAAAGAGAGAGAGTAAACCTAATGCACTGTACAATCCAACAGTGATTCTAGCTAACACTTTTTAGTTAACTTTACTTAATGTCTTAAATTAATTGAAAAAAATCTAGTAATCTGTACTATTCATATACCATGCTGTGTTTACTTAACTTACTTAGTTAAGATTAATTGATTGGTTTGAGTGCCGTTTTTGAGGTGGGGAATTTCTTAATGGACTTTTCACTCTTTTCCTCCACTTCTACAGTTATTTTTCTCTGTTTGCATTCGCTCATTTCCCGAAGTCATCTTGAATGTTGAATTGTCAATACAACTGAAAAATTTGAGAGAACATAACTTAAGCTGACTTCATAAATTGATGTTGGTTTTCCTAAAATGGTTCCTCAAAACAAAAAATAAATGTTTTTCTCCAAAACATGTTGGCCACAGTTATTGGCACCTTGAGATTTTTTTTTACGAGTTTTCCCATTAATATAGGAACATGAAATTGTCTAGCTATGATTTCTTGTTTCACAGGAGTTTAAATATGAGGAAACACAAAGGCCAAATTTCCTTAATCATCCATCACAATGAGTAAAACCAAAGAATATAGTTCTGATGTGCAGCAAAAGATTGTTGAGCTTCACAAAATAGAAAGTGGCTGTAAGAAAATAGCTAAAGAATTGAAAATTGCCATTTTGACCATCAGGGCAATAATAAACCCTCTGGGGTCTAAGGTGTTTTTGGGTTCCATGAGATGTTCTGACATGCCCTGACATTTGTGCTTTTTCCAGTTGCTCATAAACATATTAATGGCAAGGGTGTCATTACACTCTAGGGCTACCATAATATGTGAGCAACATATATGTACATGTTTGTATTTTTGAGAGAATAATGTTTATGCATGGTTATTGAAAAAACAAAAATTAAAGTTTCTGAAATAAGGCCACAAAACGCATACTAAATATGTGTCCACAAGACTTTTGACTAATGGATGTTGTCGCCTAGAGTTTTTGCTTCAAAATGAAAATCATCCTTCAAAAATCTGAAAATCATCCTGCCTAATCATTCACATAAAACAATACATTGATTTAAATTTCGTAAGAAACTTTTTGTTTCGAAAGGCAATATGCGTGGGGGCGTGAATGATCATGAATAATGATGTGATTCACACCTGAGAACAGGGTTTCTGCACACTTTTTAAAGAAAAATTTAAGGCTTTTTAAGACCTTTTTAAGCCCCAAAGAAATCAAAATTAATACCATGCATTAGGGCTGTGCAATATTCACAAAATATGTCTCGATATTTTCAAAGTTTTGTTGATAATAATTAGATAATATTGTACTGATTGTGTTTCTGTGCTTCTATTGTCTTAATGCTTGGTGAGGAGAAGAGTTTGAGTGGCCAAAGGCTCTCCAAGGATCACAAATGGAGAATAGCAGAGATTAGTTTAGTCTTGGGGTTCAGAATCCTACCAAAAAAAAAAATCTACCCCTACATCCCCACATGTTGTTTGGGAAGGTTTCAAGAAACCTCATTCCTCATGCAAAAACAAACTCCAGCAAATTCAGTTGTCAGACACAACTGGAACTTCAAATGGCGCAGGGATCTGTGTTTAGATTAAACTAAAAAAGGAGCTTTTTGGTAGCAAACACGCTAGATGGTTTTGGTGCACACAAGAATTAAAAGTACCCCATTAATATACCGCTGGATCTTTAATGTTGTGAGCATATATTTCTGCTGGTGGTCCAGTTCAGTGTCCGGGTTTTGTTTGTGCGTTGCACGCTGTCTCGCCTGTTGGTTGTGTTCTGAGTTAAATATTAAACAAACTTGTTCCTTTTCAGTGATCTCAGTCTTCCATGGATCTAATCGTGACAGAATATCGGACCTAAAAACATTTAAAGTGGAAAGTATCGTCTTCAGTCTATGTTTTAGATACCAGTCTATGAGACCACCGTTCCAGAGTCTCGTCCCGCTGAGACCGCCCTTCCAGAGTCTCGTCCCGCAGAAACCACCCCTCCAGAGTCTCTTCCCATCGAGACCACCCTTCTAGAGCCTCTTCACCTAAGGCCTGCCAAACTCGAGACTGTTCACGTCATACCTGCCCAGACTGTTCAAGTCAGGCCTGCCCAGCCAGAGTCTATTCCTAAATTCCCACCCAGCCTCCATCTCCCTCCACCTCTCCCTACACTTCTCCCTACCACATTAGATGAGTGGACCCTTATGATCGGACTATTTTTAGCCATCCTCCATAGTCCTCAGCCCTCAGCCAATCCTGTTATCCACTCGTCATCTAGCCATCCTCCGCCCGAACCTCCTCCAGCTTCCCCTGCCTACGTGCCTAGCCTTGGCCATCCCTTCACCATCTCCTGTATCCTTGCCTGCGGCATTGCCTGGCCCACCACCAAAGCCCCCTCCTTCCCTCCCTCAATTCTAATGTTACGACGTGAGGTCGCGCCTACCGGAGGGGGCATTATGTCACAGTCATGTTCAGTTTTCATTAGTCATATGTGTTCCTTGTTCTAATTTGCCACCACTCATCAATCACCATGGACACTAACTATCATCACAGCTGTCTATCATTGTCTCGTCATCATCTGTGTATTTAAGTTCCTGCTTGTCATCAGTTCAGTGTCCGGTATTGTTTATGCGTTGCACACTGTCTCGCCTGTTGGTTGTGTTCTGAGTTAAATATTAAACAAACTTGTTACTTTTCAATGATCTCCGTCTTCCTTGGATCTAATCGTGACAGTAACGAATACATCAGGATTTATGGGGAGTGTTCCCGGTTCCGACTGACCTAATCTATGCAGCCGAATTATAGTCCATAATGTGTTATGTGTATGCTAGGTCAAAGAGATGTGTTTTTAGTCTAGATTTGAACTGACAGAGTGTGTCTGCTTCCCGGACAATGTTAGGAAGATAAAATTTAGGTGCTAAATAGGAAAAGGATCTACCGCCAGCAGTTGGTTAGTTGAGAACGCGTATAATTAGTGCTTCGCCCTGCCCTAAAACCCTTGCCTTGCCACAAGGTGGCATAGTCGGCAGGGTAATATCAACTTGGTTGTTGTAGCAATCGGTTCGTTGAGCACGGGTATAATTAGTGCTCCGCCTTGCCCTAAAACCCTTGCCTCGCCACAAGGTAGCGGAGTCGACAGGGTTTCACCAGATTGGGTCAGAATCTCAATAGGTTATCTGTTTGTTGTTTGTTGTGTTGTTTGTAGTGTTTTGATTTTTCTTTCATTTTTTTTCATTTCATTTTAGCTGACGCTTTTATCCAAAGCGACTTACAATTGCTATATGTGTCAGAGGTCGCACGCCTCTGGAGCAACTAGGGGTTAAGTGTCTTGCTCAGGGACACATTGGTGTCTCACAGTGGATTCGAACCCGGGTCTCTCACACCAAAGGCATGTGTCTTATCCATTGCGCCACACCACCCCGCCCTTTCTTCCCTTTCTTCCCTTCTTTGGAAACAGACCAGCAGTGTGGTGTTAGGAGGTGGCTCCTTCTTTATGGTGGTAAGTCCATTTCTTTTTGTTCGAAATGGAGGAGGAATTACAGGAGTTGCGGGAGTTAGTCGCTCAATTGAGAGCTGATAATGCCAGGTTGCATTAGGTTCAGGTGCCAGCTGGTTTGCCCAGTGGTGATGCTGTTTTGCCTGGCGTCTCTACTGCTTCACCTGTCGAGCCTCAACTGTCTGGTGCTGGTGCACTGGAACGATTGGTCTTTGTGGATCAGTCCCCGGCTTTGGTAAGGGTCGGTTTAGGTATCGTTTATGTGCCCGTAGTAATTGTTGGCACAGCGGATGTGGTGCTTTGCCCTACCACGGTGGTGGGAAATTTGAAGGAAGTCTATTTAGTTAGCCTGCCACAAGGGATTGTTGATGTTAAGGCAACCATTGCCACGGTACAGTCCCATAGTGGAGGGGGGAGTCTTTTTTGCTTAAGCTGATTGAGCCTCTTAACCAATTATTGGAGGCTGGCATAGTTTGTGAGAGCAGTAGTCCATATGCATCGCCTATTGTGTTGGTTAAGAAGAAGGTCACATCACCTGAACGCCAAAACTAGGAAGGTTGCCTTTCCCCTTCCCTGCATTGAGGAGTCACTATTTTTTTTAAAAAACACTTGTTTTCCTTTTTCAACAGGAGGTAAGATACTTGGGGTATGTCATATCGATACAAGGGGTGGCAACCGATCCAGGTAAAATTGAGGCTTGTAGCACAGTGGCGTTGCCCAACAGCTGTCTCAGAATTGAGGACATTTTTGGGGTTTGCAAGCTATTTCAGGCGCTTTGTCGAGGGGTTCGCCAAGTTGGCTTCTCCTCTACATAGGCTGGTATCTGAAGTTGCTGGAGGTAAGTCAGGGAAACGGAAGGGGCAGAGTTTAGCTCAAGTATGGACGCAACAGTGTCAGGAGGCATTTGAGGCATTAAAGAGTAAATTAATCTCTGCACCTGTGCTAGCTTATGCAGATTTTTCCCAAACCTTTATTCTGGATGTGGATGCCAGTCAAAGAAGCCTAGGCGCTGTACTCTCCCAAGAATTTGATGGGAGAATACGACCCATAGCATATGCCAGCCGAAGCCTGAGGCCCAGTGAGCGTAACATGAACAATTACAGCTCCATGAAATTGGAGTTTCTGGCGCTCAAGTGGGCCATGGTTGAGAAATTCAGGGAGTATCTGTTGGGACAAAAGTGCCTTGTGTTCACCGATAATAACCCCCTTGGTTATTATCACTTGGCCACGGCAAAGCAAGGGGCCACTGAACAGTGCTGGGCTGCTGAGCTAGCTGCCTTTGATTTCGAGGTGAGGTATAGGTCCGGGAGGAGTAATGGCAATGCGGATGCTCTTTCCCAACAGAACCCCGTCGATCGGGATGATATTGAGGGTTTGGCCGCTGGTGTCTCGGTGCCTGAGTCACTACAGCAAGCTGTAAGAGCAGGGGGTGTCATGCAGGCCATGGCAAATGAGATGAGTGCCTTACATGGTTATTCTGTCTCTGATTGCGTGTTATGCAGGAGGCTGATTATGTCATTGGTCCGGTGTTGCAGTTTTGGAGACAGGGTAAGTGTCCGATGCCTAAAGAGCAGCACCAGTTGGCTAAGCCAGTTCTTACCCAGCTGCTACAGTGGAACCGATTGGTAGAGAAGGAGGGAGTACTGTATCAGCAAATCTTCCGTCCTGATGGGGGGAAGATTGTTAGTGAAGCAGGAAGTTTTAGAGCAGCTGCATCAACAGCATTTGTTGGCTTCTAGGCCTAATGAGGTCCTTGCCATTGATTTTACGGTACTTGAACCTTCTCAGTCAGGGCGAGAAAACATCTTAGTCATGACCGATGTATTCAGCAAGTTCACTATGGCGATACCTACCCGTGTCCAGCGAGCTGAGATGGAGGCTCAGGTCTTGGTTTAGGAGTGGTTTTACAAGTGTGGGGTTCTGGGCTGTATTCATTCACTGCTCTGATTCACCAGCTCTGTTAGCTTTACCAAATTAAGAAGTCCTGCACTACCCCTTACCATCTGGCTAGCAATTGCCAGTGCGAGTGATTCAATCGCATGTTGTCTACCTTGTTGCGAACCCTGCCTGGCCCTAGGAAGAGGGATTGGGCCTCCTGTTTATCGCAGGTACTATTCTGTTATAACACCAACTCTCACCAGGGGACGGGAGAGTCTCCACACTATTTGATGTTTGGTCAAGAGCCGAAGCTGCCGGTGCTTGGTACGGTGTCAGAGCCAAAGGCAGGTAGTGTGCAGGGTTGGGTCTTGGAATATCGTAGGCGGTTACAGGTTGTCTTTGAGGGCATGGGAGCGCCTGAAGACGGCTGCGGATCGTCGAAAGGAACGACGTGATTTACATGTTCATGACCTACCTTTGCCAGAAGACCAGCTAGTTTATTTACGAGACATTTGTTTGTCAAGTCAAGTCATCTTCATTTACATAGCGCTTTTAACAATGTAGATTGTTCCAAAGCGGCTTTACACTGATAATAGGAAATTAAAGTAACAGAGATTGTTTTGGCTTCATAGCAGCTCTAGAATAAATGTATTGTCCAGCTAAAGTTAGTTTTGATTGACTCACTTCCGTCGTAACGATCATTAGTTATTAACTTAGGGGCCGCTAACACGAAATAGAAACAGAAAACACTTAAGTTCTTTCTGCGCAAACTTCCAAAACGTGGAACCAGTGAGAACATCGACGGCGAGCACATGCACATTACGAGTTCAGTCTATAGATATGTGCGTTTGAATATATGTGCGCAGGCGTGTAGTCCTTCCCTACAATTCAACCCTCAACAAACCCTCAACTGGCCTTAAAATTTATAATACAGAATTTTTATCACTTCCGCGAAGCCACGCGAACCGGAATTATCCCGACAACGCTTTATCTTTAGAGAGGTAAAGGGAGGGGGGAAGGCCTTCAGAGGGGAGAGGCTAGTTGACACTTCAGGACTGCGTTGTCGTCGCGTCCAGGCGCAGGTCCTTCATCAGATCTGGATCCGGCGGACTGTGGTAAACCTTGGGATAAACAGAGAGACTAATATTAGCATAGACGCCATTCTTCTTATGATGTAATGAGTACATCAGGATTTACTGATTTTTACGGCAGCAGGTTTCGGCTTCACACAGAGCGCACGTCAGAAACAGAGGACAGGGTGTGTGTGTGTGTGTGTGTGTGTGTGTGTGTGTGTGTGTGTGTGTGTGTGTGTCAAGGAAGTCAAGTCACCTTCATTTATATTGCACTTTTAACAATATGGACTGTTTCAAAGCAGCTTTACAGGGATAATAGGAAATTAAAGTAACAGAGATATAGAATAAAGTTATTGTCCAGCTAAAGTTAGTTTTGATTGATTCACTTCCGTTGCAAAGATCATTAGTTATTAACTTAGCGGCCGCTAACACGACACCATTCTTACAGAAAACCCTATTTATCGCTTCCGAGTAGCCATGTGAACAAGAACTATTTTGACAACGTTTTATCTGTACAGAGGTAAAGGGAAGGAGAAAGAGGCCTTCACAGGGGAGAAACTAGTTGACACTTCAGGACTTCATATGGCCTGGATCCGGCAGACTGCGGTAAACCTCAGGATAAGCAGAGAGACTAATTGGTGGTGTCGAGGTGGTGTCCGCTTAATAATAATATAGAATTAATAGACAATTGGAAAAGTTTTTGGGGCAGACCTGACCTGTTGAAAAGAGATGGTATTCGTCCCTCCTGGGATGGTGCTGCTCTTCTCTCTAGTAATTTGGCTCATAGTCTTGAAAATGACAAATTAGGGCTCAGGTCAGGAAGCAGACAGACTGGCTTAACCGACCGTCTGCTAGCTGTCTCACGTCACCAAGGTCAGATAAATCCCATCACATAGAGCCTCTTTCACCTAAATATCATCATATAGAGACTGTGTCTGTTCCCCGAATTCGGAAATCCAAAAAACGTCCAAACCCATCTAAGGTTAAAAATGTAATTGATGTTAAACAAATAAAACATCATAATACAGATGAGCAAATGATAAAGCTTGGGTTGCTGAATATTCGATCGCTACTCCAAAAGCACTCATTGTTAATGATGATATGATTACTGATTATAACATAGATGTGCTGTGTTTGACAGAAACCTGGCTAAAACTAAACGATTACATTACTTTAAATGAGTCCACCCCTCAAGATTACTGTTATAAACATGAGCCTCGTCTGAAACGCAAAGGGGGTGGTGTTGCTGTAATTTATAGTAATATTTTTAAAACCACTAAGAAATCAAGTTTTAAATATAATTCTTTTGAAGTGTTGGTGCTTAATGTAAAAATATATAGTGTAAATGATAAATCACGTTTGAGATTTGTGCTGGCTACTGTATAAAGGCCACCAGGGCACCATACAGACTTTATCAAAGAACTTGCGGACTTTCTATCAGAATTAATATTGGCTGTAGATAAAGTACTAATTGTTGGTGATTTTAATATACACCTAGATAATGAAAAAGATGCATTGAGATTGGCATTTAAAGACGTAAACTCAATTGGAGTTAGACAACACGTGTCAGGACCTACTCATTGTCGTAATCATACTCTAGATCTAATATTATCACATGGAATAGATGTTGATGCTGTTGAAATTCTGCAGCAGAGCGACGACATCTCAGATCATTATCTAGTCTCGTGTAAATTGCATTTAGCCAAGGCTGCAAAGCCGACTCCGTGTTATAAATATGTTAGACCTATCACTTCTGCCACTAAAGATTGCTTTATCAATAATCTTCCTGATCAGTTTCATCATCTCAGCATCCCGGATAGCTTAGAAAAACTTGATATTACAACAGAAACTTTTAACTCTCTCTTTTCCAGCACTTTAGACACAGTTGCTCCGTTGCACTTAAAGAAGATTAAAGAAAATAGTCCAACGCCGTGGTACAACGAGCACACTCGGGCCCTTAAGAGAGCAGCCAGAGAGATGGAGCGTAACTGAAAGAAAACAAAACTACAGGTATTTCAGATTTCATGGAAGGAGAGCTCGATTACTTACAGAGAGGCTTTAAAAGCTGCTAGATCTGCTTATTTTTCAAACCTATTAGAAGAAAATAAACATAATCCTAGGTATTTATTTGAAACAGTGGCTAAACTAACGAAAAATAAAGCCTCAATCCCAGAAATTTCCGAACAGCACAGCAGTAATGACTTTATGAACTTCTTCACTTATAAGATTGATAATATCAGGGAGAAAATTATAACTATGCAACCGTCTACTACAGTATTGCATCAGGGAGTGCATTTTAGTCTTCCTGAGGAAACATTCAAATAATTTATTGCTATAGGAGAGGACGAATTTTGCAAACTCTTTAATTCATCTAAATCAACATGTATGTTAGACCCTATTCCGACTAAGCTACTGAAAGAGATGCTTCCAGAGGTCATAGATCCTCTTCTTAATATTAACCGCTTTTTAAAAAAAACACAACTTGTTCCTAAAGAATTAGTCAATTACAGGCCGATCTCGAATCTGCCTTTTCTGTCAAAGATATTAGAAAAAGCAGTATCCTCACAACTGTGTTCCTTTCTTGAAATCCTTCAGTCAGGATTTAGACCGTACCATAGTACTGAGACAGCTCTCGTTAAAGTTACAAATGATTTGCTCTGATCATCCGATCGTGGTTGTGTCTCGCTATTAGAGTTACTTGATCTTAGTGCTGCATTTGACACCATTGACCACAACATTCTTTTAAATAGATTAGAAAATGATGTTGGCATTAGTGGAATTGCACTAGCATGGTTTAAATCATACTTATCTGACCGTTATCAGTTTGTAGCAGTAAATGAAGAGATGTCTTATCGATCACAAGTTCAGTATGGCGTTGTTATGATTCTTCTCAAAGATCGCAACAAAGTAAGGGAGACGCCACAACACCGCTGCGTAAACAATAAGATTTATTGTTTATAAAGTAACAAACATGAAATGTCAGGAGATCAGTATAAGTGTTAGTCAGCGTGTCAGCATGTAACTGTACGTAGTAAGCTCAAATGATATCAGTTCAACCAAACATAACGAAAAGTCCAAATCAAAATATCGTCATCAGAGGAAAGTATATCACATCAGCTCTCCGAAGCGGTTGTGCTCTCCCATAGCCCACATGTCCCGTCAGCTCTCTGGAAGCCTCCAGAGCCGCAACAACACCAGCAAGCCATCAACTCCCTCTCTGTTTGACCCAGTGTCTTTTAAAGCACCATGATCTGGTTCAGGTGTAAAGCCACGCCCTCCAGCAATCAGCCTGTAACTTGGGACAAACACACAAGCACTCACTGCACAAGGAATCATTGAACCGTCACACACCCCCCTTTAAAAAGATCCGATATCCTATAAGGATCCTCAAAACCTCTCAAAGAATTAAAAAACAAAAAAACAAAACAAAAACAAATCATACTTTCCTTTCAAAAGCATTCTTTTTTTTTAATGAGATCCGATTCCCGTATGACAAGTGTTTTCCACAGTCACCTCCATTCTCCTAGACTACTCAACTTATCCCCAGCAATCTGGATCCTGAAAGCATATTAAGGCAACAAACAGAGAGCACAGAAAAATAGTAACAACTGTCCAAACACTTACAGTACATTATTCGATCTAGTCAGGAACACGAGATAACGCATCTGCCACTACGTTATCAGTTCCCTTGATGTGTTTTACAGTTAAACTGTAAGGCTGCAAAAATAGAATCCAGCGCATTAACCGCTGACTCGGGGACTGTAGAGAGTGTAAAAACGTTAGAGGATTATGATCAGAATAAACCTCCACAGGTAATCCACCCCCAACGTACACATCAAAATGTTGAAGAGCCCAAATTAAGGATAATGCTTCCTTCTCTATTACAGAATAGTTCCTTTGGTAAGTATTAAACTTACGAGAAAAGAAACTTACAGGATGGTCGAGTCCACTCTCACCAGTCTGTAACAGAACAGCTCCAGCACCAATCTGGCTTGCATCTACTTGTATCTTAAATAGTTTATCCAGCCTAGGGGCAGCTAAAACAGGAGCAACAGTTAATAACAGTTTAACATGTTCAAAAGCCTTCTGACAATTTGCACTCCAAACAAAATTGGCAGCACTCTTAAGCAGATCAGTGAGCGGAGAAACAACAGTTGAAAAATTTGGGCAAAAACCCCGGTAATACCCGACCATCCCTAAAAAACGCATCAGCTCCTTCTTTGTTGATGGAGGAGGAAACTGTTGAATAGCTGCAACTTTGGCTTGAACAGGACGCACCTCGCCCTGTCCAACTTCTTTTCCCAAATATCTGACAGTACCCTTGGCAAACTCACACTTTGCCAAGTTAACTGTAAGACATGCCTCAGCCAAACGCAGCAGAAGCGCACGAAGATGTACCAGATGTTGTTCCCATGTATCACTAAATACAATAACATCATCCAAATACACCGCACAACCCTCCAGGCCGAATACCACTTTATTCATCAATCTCTGGAAGGTTGCGGGTGCATTTCTCAAACCGAAACTCATAACAGAGTAAGAATATAACCCGGATGGTGTAATGAATGACGTTAACTCTTGAGCTCTGGGAGTTAAAGGCACTTGCCAATACCCCTTTAGAAGGTCTAATTTGCTTACAAACTTAGCAGAACCCACCTGATCCACACAATCCTCCATTCGAGGAAGTGGAAAAGCGTCAGGTTTAGTAATCGCGTTTAACTTGCGGTAATCAGTGCAAAATCTATAAGTAGAATCTGGCTTTTTTACCAACAAGCATGGTGAAGCCCAACTGGAGCATGAAGGAACAGCGATCTCATTCTTAAGCATATACTGAACCTCTGACTCCAGAACATTCCGCTTATTGATAGGAACCCTGTAAAAACGCTGACGAATAGGTCGCGCATCTCCCACATCCACATCATGCTGGATCAGATGCGTACGGGTGGGCACATCTGCAAACAAACTAGGAAAATCAAACAACAACTCTATCAATTCTGACCTTTTTAACTCTGACAAATGTGAAAACAAAGTATCTAGATTCTGAAGGGTCTCTGAATTCTTTAACCGTGGAAGCAAAACACAGTCTCCAGGTACAATCACATCCTCCCCTCCTTCTACAGAAAAAGGTTGAGAATTATCCAGAGGAACAGCAGCAACAGTAACAACTGGCTTAACCAGTTGAGTGTCAGAGTTACGAGGATGATAAGGCTTAAGTAAATTCACGTGAAAACACTGTTTAGCCTTTCGCCGATTTGGAGTTGCAATTTGATAATTTTGGTCAGTCATTTTTCGAAGAACAGTATATGGACCAGTAAACCGTGCACAAAAAGGAGAGCCAGATGAAGGTAATAAAACCAACACTTGATCATCCGGTATAAAAACACGGCATTCGGTATGTTTGTCAAAGTGTTTCTTCATCTTATCTTGTGCTCCAACAAGATTTTTCTGAGCACTCAGTCCAGCTAAAAATAACCGTCTGCGGAAACCATCTACATATTCCAACAAATTTTGAGGAGGATCCTTTTCACCCAATCCCTCCCTCAAAACAGAAAGAGGACCACGTACACTATGACCAAACACAAGATCATTCGGGCTAAAACCCAAACTCTCTTGTTGTACCTTTCTAGCTGCAAGTAACAACCAGGGCAAACCCTCCTCCCAGTCGCGGTTCAACTCCACACAGTAAGCACGTAATAACGCTTTCAGTGTTTGGTGAAACCGTTCGAGCGCACCTTGACTTTGGGCGTGATATGGGCTTGATTGATTGTGCTTGACCTTAATCACTCTCAAAATCTCAGCAAACATACGTGAAGTGAAATTAGACCCTTTATCGCTCTGAATAATCTTTGGTATCCCAAAAATAGAGATGAATTGGGTTAAAGCTTTCACAACTGCCTTAGTAGTAATTCTTCTGATCGGATAGGCTGCCGGGTATCGAGTTGCCTGACACATCACAGTCAGCAAATATGCATTACCTGATTTAGATTTAGGTAATGGACCCACGCAGTCAATTATTAGATGTTCAAAGGGTTTACTTGTAACCGCAATCGGGCACAGAGGCACTGGTCTCAAAGATTGATTCGGTTTCCCTGTTAACTGACAGGTATGGCACGTTTTAATAAAGGCCGAAATATCTTTTTTCAAACATGGCCAATAAAACTGTCTCAAAACTCTGTTATATGTTTTATTAACTCCGAAATGACCAGCAACTTCACCATGTGAAATTCGCATTACCACCTCTCGAAATTGTTTTGGCACCACTACTTGAATTACAGATTCCTCCATCAAACCTTTCTTACAGGGAATAAATTTCCTTAAGAGTATCTCATCCTGGACAAAATATCCATTGGCAGCACTTCTTACCTCCCGTGATGGAATAACATTCTCAAACAGTTGTTGTAACCCAGGATCATTCTGTTGTGCAGTCATCAACTCCCTATGAGTAATAGGAAAAAGAGTAGACAAACCAGGCACACAGTTAAACACTTCTTTTTCTTCACAAGATACCTCACGACTCCTCGAACGGGTTACTGCACACGTTACAAATACCTCAGGGAATTCTTGCATTAGAACATCAGACTCTTCAATCAATGGGGTGGACACTACCACAGGTGGTGGAATTACCTCTTGCCATACCCTATCTCCAGCTAGATTATTCCCCAGTATTACCATAACACCATCTACTGGCAATGATGGACGCACTCCCAGGGTTACTTCTCCACAGACCAACTCCGAAGTCAAGTTTATCCTGTGCAAAGGGACAGAAAGAGTTTGTAATCCAATTCCCCTGATTAAAACATTCTTCCCTTCACTTGATGCATCAGAAAAAGGCAAGACCGATTCAAGAATAAAGGATTCTGAAGCTCCGGTATCTCTCAAAATCTTAACTGGAACTTTTTTATCAGAATTAATCAAAGAAACAGATCCCTCTGTAATGAATGGTGCAAAGTGCTTTGTGCTGTCACTCTTTGACTCAGACAATGCATTCCCTACTTCCAAAAAAGCACAACCTGCAAAATCATTAATTCCTGTAGTCTCCATCAACAATACAGGACTAACATTTGCATTTGTCTTATTCTTTGGGCTAAATTTCAACTTTGAGGCCAGTATAGGACACTTATTTTTCCAATGACCAACATTGAAACAGTAATTGCATACTAAATCTCGGTCACTCCTCCCACGACCCTTTTTCTCAAAATTTGAAACATAAGTTTGTTCAAATCTCTTTGATGCCCCCCTACTTTCACTAACGTTACCATACTGACGCCCTGGTCGATCCTCTTGGTACACATTCTTATGCGTCAATATGTAATCATCTGCCAAGACTGCAGCTTCACTCGCGTCCTTTGGCTTCTTTTCGTTTATATATGTAGCAATATAGTCAGGTACAATGTTCTTAAATTGTTCTAAAATAACCAAGTTACGCAACTTCTCAAAATTATCAACATCGGAAGCAATACACCAACGATCAAAATGTGAAACAAGTTCTCTTACCACCTCAGAATGTGTTTGGCGGTCACCTTTTCTCCAATTCCTAAAACGCTGGCGGTATGCCTCAGAAACTAACTCATACGCTTTTAGGATAGTCACTTTTACCTTCATAGTTTCTTCTGTCCTCCATCGTAAGCGCTGCGTATGCCTCCTGTGCTTTGCCTGTAATGACAGTTTGAAGCATAATAACTCGAACCGCACTTGGCCATTTCCCCTCTTCCGCTATAGTCTCAAATAAAGAGAAAAAAACATCAGGGTCATGTTCGTTGAATTTAGGGAGCAGTCTTAAATTACCGGCAAAGTCAAAACTGCCGGACGAATGTAACTTTTCACCACCCTCTGGGGATAATATACCCTCCTTAATCAATTGCAAACTTTTATGCTCGCTTTGAAAGAGACAACTTTGATATGACTTTTATGCTCGCTTTGAAAGAGACAACAGAGAAACTGCCACCAAGCTCAAATCCTCAGCTGACCACCCACCGATCACACTCTCCTCCACAGATGTCTGCAATGCACTGAGCAGGATCAGCGCGCACAAGGCTGCTGGACCAGACAACATCCCTGGACGCGTACTCAGGGCATGTGCGGAGCAGCTCGCTGGGGTTTTTACAGACATTTTCAACCTGTCTCTTGCCCAAGCAACTGTACCAACATGCTTTAAATGCACTTCCATTGTGCCAGTGCCAAAACACTCCAGCCCGAAGTGCCTTAATGACTACCGCCCTGTAGCACTCACACCCATCGTAATGAAGTGCTTTGAGCGGCTGGTCCTGGCACACCTAAAAGACTCTCTACCATCCACATTGGACTCACACCAGTTTGCCTACCGTAGCAATAGGAGCACAGAGGATGCAGTCTCCATGGCACTGCACTCTGTGCTCACACATCTGGACAATAAGAACACTTATGCACGCATGCTGTTTGTTGACTTCAGCTCAGCATTCAACACTGTCATCCCAACTAAGTTAATAGCCAAACTTGGAGACCTGGGCTTCAACACCTCCATGTGCAACTGGATTTTGGACTTCTTGACCAACAGACCCCAGAATGTTCGATCAGGCTCCAACTGCTCCACATCCATCACACTCAACACTGGTGTACCACAGGGCTGTGTGCTAAGCCCGTTCCTCTACTCCCTCTTCACCTCCGACTGCAAGCCTGTGTACGGATCTAATTCCATCGTCAAGTTTGCGGACGACACTACGGTGATTGGTCTCATCAGCAACAACGATGAGACTGCCTATAGGGAGGAGATCAAGCACCTGGCCACATGGTGCACCGAAAATAACCAGCTCCTCAACACCACCAAAACGAAGGAGCTCATCGTGGACTTCAGGAAAGTGTCAAGAGGCACACACGACACCATCCACATCAATGGAATGGCTGTTGAGCGTGTCTCCAGTTTCAAGTTCCTGGGGACCCACATCTCGGCGGACATGACCTGGACAACCAACACCTCCAGCCTGGTCAAGAAGGCTCACCAGCGCCTCTTCTTCCTGAGGACACTGAGGAAGAATCAGCTTTCCTCCACTATCCTGGTGAACTTCTATCGCTGTGCAATAGAAAGCATCCTGACCAACTGTGCTACAGTGTGGTATGGGAGCTGTTCTGTTGCAGAGCGCAAGGCACTGCAGCGGGTGGTGAAAACCGCCCAGCGCATCACTGGGACTCCACTACCTGCCATCGAGCACATCCAGAGGAAACGCTGTCTGCATCGAGCTCGCAGCATCCTTAAGGACTCCTCTCACCCAGCCCACAGACTGTTTTCTCTCCTGCCTTCCGGCAGGCGTTTCAGGTGCCTCCGGACCAGGACCAGCAGACTAAAGAACAGTTTTTTCCCCAGAGCTATCTCTTTATTAAACTCTAACCCTCATTGATCCCACTCCCCTTATATACTGATTGACTCTCCTCTCCCTCCTCACACCTGCCTCCATTTTGTTATTTGCAATACTATAATGTTCATTTGCACTGCTGACTGTTATTACAGTAACAACTGTTTACATATGCATCTTGCACTACTACCTTGACTGGAATATGCTCATTTGCACTGCCGACTGTTTATTACAGTACCGACTGTTATATATACATTGCAATATCGTACCTTAACTGTAATATGCAATTACTTTCCACTGCACTCACTCGGATAGCTCTGTCCAAACTTTATTTGCACTACTTTAAATCCATTGTTATACTGCTCATTAGCCTAACTTATACATATATCTATTTGTAAAATTCTGTTTATAGTAATATCCATCTGTATATTATGCTCACATTCTGTTTATAGTAACAGCCATCTGTATATATATTCATAGTACATATCTATCTGTAAAATTATGTTTATAGTAACAGCCATCTGTATATTATATTCAGTACATATCTATCTGTAAACATTCTGTTTATAGTAATAGCCATCTGTATATTATTATATTATTATATTCAGTACATATCTAGCTGTAAATTCTGTTCACAGTAATAGTTATCTGTATATTATATTCATAGGACAATCTATCTGTAAATTTTTGTTTATAATAGTATTCAACTCTATATTTATTCAGTACATATCCATGTTCTGCACTTATGAACCACTGTATATCCTGCACTTGCTGCTATTGCACTTCTGGTTAGACCTAAACTGCATTTCGTTGCCTTGTACCTGTACTTGTGTAATGACAATAAAGTTGAATCTAATCTAATCTAATCTAAAACGTTCCGCCTGCAGCTCAAACTCCCGTTCTGATTTTTCAAACTCTATTTTTTTCTGTGCAAATTCAATTTCGCGTTGTTTAAGTAAATTATCTGTTCTTAATTTCTCCATCTCCAACTCATACCGTTTAGTTTCCATGACCAAATCTCTATCGTGAATCTGTTGCATATGCAAAATCTCTTTTTTCTGTTCGAAAGACAACCCTGAAAAAATATCTAATGAAGCTTTTTTTTCAACGTCATATTTTTTCTTTGTGGAAACGATCAAAAGATTATTTTCGATCAAATAATCTCTTACAATAGAACGAAGTTCATTCTTCTTTATTTTTTTATCCACATCACCAATTTTAAAATGCTCTACGAGTTCCCACAACTGTTGTTTCACAAACGAATTTAACACGTCCTCCGACGGAGCTTTAACAAATTCTTCAACGGACGTCATTTTAACCTTCAAACTTGTTGATTACACTCTCGACTTAAAGTAAGTGCATTTTAAAAAACCTAATAAGCAACGAACAAAAACACTCATTCAACTTCTCCCCTTCTACCCTACCTAACAACCCACTAACCTATTCTATGCCTAATCTTCATGCAGCTTCCAAGAGTAAAGCGACTTTAAACACCAAATACCGCTGGTTTCGAAACTGAGCAATACAGCCCAATCCGTAGCCACGGCGGTGTGCTTCACCCAAAAGCCTGCACAAAAATAAAAAAGGCAAAATAACAAATCAACGCAAAGCGTTGCTAATACCTACTGGGGAAAAATGAATAAGGTTTCATCCGTACCTTAATAACATGCACTTACCTTAAATGACTACCTTCGAACTCACGGGACAACTCCAACATAATCTAATCAAAGATTTACGTACATCTCCAAAAAAAATGCGAAATAAATAAGATGAACTTTTCACATTATCATCCAACAGAGCACTAGTCTACCAAATGAGCTAAACAATGCCTACATTTTAATCAAACAAACTCTCACTTGTTAACTAATTACTCTTTTAGGACGAGCCCCCATTTGTTATGATTCTTCTCAAAGATTGCAACAAAGTAAGGGAGACGCCACAACACCGCTGCGTAAACAATAAGATTTATTGTTTATAAAGTAACAAACATGAAATGTCAGGAGATCAGTATAAGTGTTAGTCAGCGTGTCAGCATGTAACTGTACGTAGTAAGCTCAAATGATATCAGTTCAACCAAACATAACGAAAAGTCCAAATCAAAATATCGTCATCAGAGGAAAGTATATCACATCAGCTCTCCGAAGCGGTTGTGCTCTCCCATAGCCCACATGTCCCGTCAGCTCTCTGGAAGCCTCCAGAGCCGCAACAACACCAGCAAGCCATCAACTCCCTCTCTGTTTGACCCAGTGTCTTTTAAAGCACCATGATCTGGTTCAGGTGTAAAGCCACGCCCTCCAGCAATCAGCCTGTAACTTGGGACAAACACACAAGCACTCATTGGCACTCAAACTGCACAAGGAATCATTGAACCGTCACAGCGTACCACAAGGCTCAGTACTAGGACCGCTGCTGTTCACTCTGTACATGCTACCATTAGGAGATATCATTAGGAAACATGGAATTAGCTTCCACTGTTATGCCGACGATACTCAGCTCTATATTTCTTCAAAACCTAACGAAACTTACCAATTCACAAAATTAACGGAATGCATAGCTGATATAAAAAATTGGATGACTAGTAATTTCCTACTTCTAAATTCTAAGAAAACAGAGATTCTAATTATTGGACAAAAAACTCCCACACGTAATAACCTAGAATACTGTCTAACACTTGATGGCTGCTCTGTTAAGTCTTCGTCGTTGGTTAGGAACCTGGGTTAAGACCTAACCGACGACGAAGACTTGACAGAGCAGCCATCAAGTTTCAAGTTTGTTTGTATTTATTTATATAGCACATTTAAAAACAGCAAACAGGGCTGACCAAAGTGCTGAACAATACACAAGATACAGAACGTCTCGGTTACGTATGTAACCCTGAGTAGGGAACGTAGACGTTACGTCGGATGACGACGAATGGGGTTTCGCTTAGAAAGCCTTTCATCTTCGAGTATATAAAACGAGCCAATGGCAAGAAAATGCCATGGGTCTGCGGAATTGGCATAGCGTATCTCCGCCCCACCCTGGGGGTATATAAGGAAGTACGCTGGCAACATGCAGATATGTTTCTTCGCTGAGGAGCCGAGACTGAACTCAGGCGTTTCCAGCGGTACAGCGGAAGTGGCAGGGAGACGTAACGTCTCCGTTCCCTACTCAGGGAACGAGTGTTACATACGTAACCGAAACGTTCCCTTTCGTAGTCACTCCGAGTTACGTCGGATTACGTCACCTGGCTAAGCCTAAATCTGGACCACACTAGTGGACATCACCTCAACCCAGGATCACGCAGGTACCGATGTCACATGAGCGAGGTCAGTAGTGTGCGTGGCGGAACAACCAGGCCGGGCATGGGAAGCACAGCGTCACAGCATGGGGGCGTGGTTGAATTTCCGTGTTCTGCCAGTGTTGGCCAGGGAAGGACTAGCGTTCCACTGCGGCCGGTTCGGACAGAACTCCCGGGACAGCACTGCATCGAAGGCGCAGGCGACACGCATGAAGCACTGCATGACACGATGACACTGTAATGATAGTGACAGAGAACATACAGACCATGATCGCCGTACGATCGAAGGCAGCAAAGGCAGAGGACGCCCACGGGCCGCGAAAGTCACGTGGACTCTCGCGGCCCGTGGGCGTCCTCTGCCTTTGCTGGAGGCAGCGGAGGCGTCCTGATGCACATCCGGGAGAAGCCTACAGCGCTCGGGGGGAGGGCGGCGCCACTCCAACCGATGCTTTCAGCTGCCCGGGAAAGCATAGCTGTCAGCTCTGGATCAGTCCCGGCAACGATAGCACTCCCGTGGGAGGCAACGCAGTCAAAACTTCATTTCCAGAAGAATCAAGCCCACCTTGTGATGCTGTGAGTGACATGACACCATCTGCTGGAACCCCGCATGAAAACACTGGGTCCCCAGGAGGAACCAGGCACACACGGAAGCCCCACGGTTTGCGATGTGGAGGGGGGGCGTGGCCCGAGGAAAGCTTGTCGGAATTGTACCACGCCATAACCCTCAGATCACCCTGGCCAAAGTATCCCTTTTTTTGTTTTGTTTTTTAAGAGATAGATTGGGGTGTGGCAGAGGGGACTCTACCCACACTGAGATCATTGAGTCTCGATCTAAAAACATCGCGATGGTCATGTTCCCGCAATGAAAACATGACTCATCCACGAGCGCTGCCGAGCGTGATTAAGCCCAACACGCGAACAGCGCTCGTGACCGTTAGGCAGATGAATCACGCGCCCACATCCAGTAATACACGGGCGAACCGTCTTGAAAAAGACGTGCCGCGTGCAGCTCTTTTAGGGAGAGGAAAAAGCTCAGCAGAGTGCTGAAGCGCCCAGGGGGAAACACACATACTGTCGGCAGATCACTGCACAGATCAGCAGCAGGCAATGCGATCTCGCTGGAACACGCCGTCACACAAACACACTGAAGAGCCGCTCGTCTCGTAGAATGAAAATGATTCAGAACGGCTTGTAGGAGTGAAGAGAACTCTTGGCTCCGAAGCGAAAAACATATCTGCATGTTGCCAGTGTACTTCCTTATATACCCCCAGGGTGGGGCGGAGATACGCTATGCCAATTCCGCAGACCCATGGCATTTTCTTGCCATTGGCTGGTTTTATATACTCGAAGATGAAAGGCTTTCTAAGCGAAACCCCATTCGTCGTCATCCGACGTAACTCGGAGTGACTACGAAAGGGAACAAGGACATAACCACACATTCATGACAAAAGCTAAAAGCTAAAGAAAAAAAGTAGGTTTTAAGAGAGGATTTAAAGACCGTTAGAGATTGAGCCGCTCTGATGTAAACCGGAAGGCTGTTCCACAGCCTAGGGCCAGCAATCGCAAAGGCTCTGTCTCCTCTATTCTTCAACCGTGATCTGGGGACAGACAAAAGTCTCTGATCACCAGAGCTTAAGTTTCGTGTGGGATTGTGTGGACAGAGAAGCTCGGACAAATAGCTTGGTGCCAGATTATTTACGGATTTAAAAACAAAGAGAAGAATTTTAAACTCAATTCTAAAATGCACAGGTAGCAAGTGCAGTGATTTTAAAATAGGTGAAACATGATCAAATTTACGTTTACTTTTGAGGAACTTTGCAGCCGCATTCTGTACTAATTGAAGACGAGCAATAGAGTGTTTGGGCATGCCATAGTAGAGGGAGTTTCAATAATCCAACCGTGATGTAATGAGCGCATGGACGGCAATCTCTAAGGTTTTCTCAGAAAGAGAGGATTTGATCTTAGAGAGAAGACGTAGTTGGAAAAAACAAGAACTAATCACTGCATTTATTTGTTTTTCAAATTTGAGGTTCTGATCCCATAGAACGCCTAAGTTCTTAATGCAAGATGAAGTTGGAGAAAGGTAATCCAGATCAATGTTACTGCTATTAACCTGTTAACCTTTGCCAGTGCACCGGCGCACTAAAGCGTTTTTTAAAAAAAGAGTTCAAAGTTACTATCAGATTTACTGTTATTACCTTGACAAACTATACATCATTAAATTCGTATTCTGAGAAACTTAGTGACATTGTGACAAACTAAACTGTATCAGTTTCAGTTTGGGGGATTTTTCAAAAGTGGGGTTGCAGCCTAACAGGTTAAAGTTGTCATGGGGGCCAAAGACTATAACCTCGGTTTTGGATTCATTCAGAAATAAGCAATTTTGAGAAAACCAAATTTTTACTTCTTCTAGGCATGCAAAAAGAGATTTCAGAGCAGTATCTTTGCTGCGTTTCAGAGGCAAATAAATTTGTGTATCATCTGCATAGCAGTGAAATGATACACCATGCTTTCTGAAAATGGAGCCCAAGTCAAGTCAAGTCATTTTCATTTATATAGCGCTTTTAACAATGTAGATTGTCTCAAAGCAGCTTTACAGAGATAAATGTATAATTTAACGTAAGATTGTTTTGGCTTTATAGCGGTTCTTTAATAAAGTTATTTTATTTTCCAGCTAAAGTTAGTTTTGATTGATTCGCTTCCGTCGCAACGATCATTTGTTTTTAAATTAGGGCCGCCAAGACGACACCATTCTCTCTACACAGACTTTAGCGAACCTGTGAGAAACGCTGATGGCGTTCAGATGCGCATTAAGAACGGGTTCTCTTACGAGAGGTTCTCTCGTATTGCGTAAGCTAGCTTACGCTGCGGGAAAGTCTCCTTTCTCGAGATACTGAAGCCAAAAATTATCCTAATTTTTTAAAACTTGTCAACGCAGTGCGGCAGCCTGCAGACCTAGGGCAAGCGAATCGCGTGCCCATTGGCTGCTCTGCGGCAACTGCAGCAGCCTATGGCTGAGCCTTGCGCGTGACGTCACGTCCAATGAGCGCGCTTGGCGCGCTTAGTGCGTCACAGCCCGTCATTAGGGGTGTGGCTTAGCGTATATAAGCAAGGAACAGAGGCTGCTTCGCTGATTTCTGTCTCTTCAGCGAAGCTCTTCGCATCGCTGATCTCCGAGGAAGCCGCCGTCGAATCCAGCGACCAGCACGCCGAGGATCTCAGCCTGAGGACGCCGGCCGCTCGCCGCCTTCAGCCTTCCCTGCCTGCTGCGCCATCCGGCATATATATCCTTTTCTGCTCTGTGTTGTGTGTTTGTGTGTCCGCCGCGACACACTTGCATCTAAAAGAGCGCGAGGCGTTGTTTCAAATGCCTCGCACATCCTGTGGCTCGTGCAGAGCCGCGCTCAGCGACGGAGACCGCCACGTGCTGTGCGCTCTCTGCCTGGGCTTTGACCACGCTGTCCGCGCTCTCTCCGAGGGCGGCTGCGAACAGTGTGAGGAGTTACCGATGTCGACCCTACGGGCTCGACTCGCTAAATTTGAAGAAACTCCACCTTCTCCGGCCGCTTCTTCCGGGCCACGTAA
Organism: Rutilus rutilus; assembly: GCA_021464565.1. NCBI lineage: Eukaryota > Metazoa > Chordata > Actinopteri > Cypriniformes > Leuciscidae > Rutilus > Rutilus rutilus. The sequence goes on along the minus strand of JAJAQA010000001.1, from coordinate 3,834,237 downwards.
GAAGAAACGTCGCTCTCAAAGGCCGCCGGAACTGGACGCTACAGCTGAGTGCTCGCCGGAACCTCTCCCGCGAGCCTCGCTCTCTCCTTCCCCCCCACCCTTCACCGACGCGCAGCGGCCGGCCACTGCCCGCACTGCCGTCGCCCTGGGGGATGATGCAGATGATGCCGCTGACAGCTGCTCTCTGCTCGCGTCTGACAGCGAGGAGTGGTCGGGCTCTCACCGCTCCGCCCCCTCGACTCTGGAGTCTTCTCGAACCCGCGCTAGTGTTGACGCAGAGCTTCTCCGCCTCCTCACTTTAGCGGTCGAGAGAATGGGACTGGATTGGTCCCCACCTAAGGAGCCGGAGCCCAATCGCCTTGATGGGTTTTTTCTGCCTAGCCGCCGCCCTGCGCCTGCCTCTAGGTCAGCACCCTTCCTGCCTGAGCTCCACGCCGAGCTCTCTAAGTCCTGGAACGCTCCGTTCTCCACCAGACTCCGCTCGCCAGTCTCCTCGGCTCTCTCCCAGGTGGACGGAGCCGCCGAGAACGGCTATAACGGCATCCCCGCCGTTGAGGATGCTGTGGCAACGCACCTTTGCCCGCCGTCTGCTAGATGGCGCTCAAAGTCTGCCCTGCCGTCTAAAGCCTGCAGGACCACCTCAGCTCTCGCCGGCCGCGCTTTCGCCGCCTCCGGCCAGGCTGCTTCCGCCCTGCACTCAATGGCTATTCTCCAGATCCTTCAAGCCGACCTCCTCCGTGAACTGGACGAGAAGGGCTCGGATCAGTCTGCCTTAACCGATCTGCGCAGCGCTACGGATCTCGCGCTGCGCGCTACCAAGACCGCTGCTCAAGCCATCGGCAGATCCATGGCCGCGCTCACCGTCATCGACAGACACCTTTGGTTGACGCTCGCGGACATGAGTGAGTCAGAGCGCGCTGTGTTTCTGAACGCACCACTCTCGCCCACCGGCCTCTTTGGCCCTGCGGTCAGCGGAATTGTGGATCGGTTCTCTGAGGTACAAAAGGCGTCGCAGGCGATGGACCTCTTCCTGCCCCGCCGTTCGAGCTCAGCCACAGGCCGCCCTCAAACTCAGCCTCCTGTGCGCAGCTCTAACCAGCGCTCTTCCAGGCCCCCCAGCGCTTCGCAGCGACGCCAGGGCAATCGCCTCAGGTCGCGCTCGACCAGCCGTCACAGACCGCCGCCCCCACGGGGCCCGCGGCCCAAGATCGCGTTGAAGCCCGAGCCCGCGAAGTCCTCCTAGCATCCGCAAGGAGGAAAAGATGGTTGAGTCCCGCTACGGCCGGACCGCCATCGAAACGCACAGCTCTGTCAGTCCCCTATGTTCAGGCTACTGCAGCAGCACACACCGCAGCCAACGAGCCAGTATTAACACTCGCTCGCCTGCACACAAACGCCGTTTTCACGGCGACCCAGATAAATCTCAAAAAGAGTATAAGTGCTTTAAGTGTAGAAAATGTGCCCACACCCATGTGCTCACTGCTTCACACAAGTACAATCCCCATGGTAACGCGCCCAGAGCGCTCTCTCATAAAGCGGCCTCACACCGCTCGAGTACTAAATGTAGTAAATGTGCCCACACTCCCGTGTTCACAACTACTCGCTGCTCGCTCTGTCACTCAGTTACCTCAAATTGCTACGGCTCAAGCCGCAGGGGTATTAAGTGTAGAAAAAGTGCCCACTCCCGTGTGCTCACTGCCTCACACAGACCAGGTTCCCATGGCAACGCGTCCAGAGCGCTATCTCTTAAAGCGGAAACTTTCCGCTCGAGCATCAAGTGTAGGAAATGTGCCCACAGCCCTGTGCTCACACCTGCCCACTGCCCGCTCTGCCAGACCAGTTGCAAACCTCATAAAGCCCCCAAACACTGGCTGTGTCATAAGTGCAAATCCCGCGCCAGCTCACGAGCACGCGCGCCCACTTTCAGACACCATAATCCCCACGCCGCTCTCGCGCCTGGGTTATTTGACAGCAGTTCACGCTCCATCGTCCGAGATCGAGCTACTAAATTCTGCACAGTCGGCCAGCCCTGTTCTTCTGCCCTCGTGTCCGAGCATCACGAGCGCGCGCCGCCCCATCTTCTCTGATACAGGTTCCCCATCCCGCGCAACGCGGCGATCTGAACCCAGAGACCATTCGACCCCTAGCTATGCATGCAAAAGCATGGGAGGCTATTCAGGGCGCGTCAGAATGGGTGCTCAACACCATAAGACACGGTTATTCGCTCCAATTTGCTCGTCGCCCTCCGCGCTTTCTAGCGCAGACGGAAACGAAAGTGAGTTTGGAAACAGCACATCTGCTTCAAGCAGAAATAACAAAGCTGCTGCGAAAAGGGGCCATAGAACAGGTGCATCCTTCCCTGAGCGAGTCAGGCTTTTACAGCCGTTACTTCCTCGTTCCCAAGAAGGACGGAGCATTAAGACCTATTTTAGATCTGAGACATCTGAACAAGGCTCTCATGAGACGGCCGTTCAGGATGATTACAACCAGACAGATCCTCGCGCAAATTCGCCCAGGAGACTGGTTTATCTCTCTCGATCTGAAAGACGCGTATTTCCAGATCCAGATAACTCCCCGTCACAGGCCATTTTTGAGATTCGCCTTCGACGGTCGAGCTTATCAATACACAGTCCTGCCGTTCGGCCTGTCTTTAGCACCCCGTACATTTACGAAATGCATGGACACGGCTCTCGCTCCCCTGAGGAGTCAGGGAATGCGAATTCTGAACTACTTGGACGATTGGCTCGTTCTAGCGCAGTCAGAGACAGAACTTGTGTCTCACAGAACAGCGCTACTCGACCACCTGGAGGGTCTGGGTCTAGCGGTCAACTGGACCAAGAGCTCGCTCTCGCCCCGGCAGTCGATTTCCTTTCTCGGAATAGAACTGGACTCGGTGGCGATGACGGCCAGATTGTCGGAGCAGCGCGGGCGCCGCATCCAGCGCTTCGCTGCATCCTTCAAAGAAGGCAACCGGGTTCCCCTGAAGGCATTTCAGCGCATTCTGGGGCATATGGCCTCAGCTGCAGCAGTGTTTCAGCTGGGTTTACTGCGCATGCGCCCGCTTCAACGCTGGCTGAGAACGCGCGTATCCCATCGAGCCTGGGCGACCGGCGGCTCGCTAATCAGAGTGACTCAGGTCTGTGTCTCAGCCCTGCAGCCCTGGCTAGCAGCCGAATGGTATCACACGGGAGTGAATATGGGAGTGGTTTCACACCGGAAAGTTGTTTCAACAGACGCGTCCAACCTAGGTTGGGGAGCGCTCTTCGAAGGCAGACCGGTCTTTGGCCACTGGTCAGACCAGGAGAATCTCCTACACATAAACTGTCTAGAGATGCTCGCGGTCGAGAAAGCGCGCATGCACTTCCTCCCTTTCCTCCATGGTCACCATGTTCTAGTCCGCACGGACAACACTTCAGTAGTGGCCTATGTGAACCGCCAGGGCGGTGTCAGATCAAAGCAACTCTGCGCCCTGACGGAACGCCTCCTCGTATGGGCTCAGCACTCTCTGCGCTCTCTGAGAGCATCGCATGTGCCTGGCCATCTGAACGAGGGCCCCGACAGACTGTCCAGGGACAACGTTCCCCCTGGGGAGTGGTCTCTACACCCCCAAACAGTCCAGTCGCTGTGGCGCCGCTTTGGCAGAGCGAAAGTCGACCTCTTTGCGTCAAAAGACAACGCACACTGCCCAGCGTTCTTTTCGAAGAGCGAGGACGCGCTGGCCCAGCCTTGGCCCAGCGGCCCGCTATATGCGTTTCCACCAGTCTCTCTGCTGCCTCAGGTCATCGAGAGAGTCAGGAAAGCGCGCCACACAGTGCTCCTCATAGCCCCGTTCTGGGAGAACCAAGCTTGGTTCCCGGAACTCATACAATTGGCAGACTCAGCCCCTTGGCCGATTCCGGTGCGGAGAGACCTTCTCTCTCAAGCCCGCGGCTCGATTTGGCATCCCCACCCAGAGCACTGGTCTCTGCATGCGTGGAGCCTCAACAATTACATGCTGATCTACCAGAAGGGGTGATGAACACGATCATACAATCTAGAGCCCCCTCCACAAGGCGGCTCTACACGTCTAAATGGTCTGTGTTTAACAAATGGTGCACTACCAGAGGGCTCAATCCACAGACATGTGGGGTCTCGCAAGTATTGTGCTTCCTTCAAGAGCTACTGGACGCGGGCAGGTCCCCCTCCACGCTCAAAGTCTATGTCGCGGCCATTTCAGCGCTCTCTGTCTCAGAGCCGGGCCGCGCATTAGGAAGGAACGAGTTTGTCATCCGCTTCCTTAGAGGAGCGAGGAGGATGAACCCCCCGCGACCCCCTTCGGTTCCTATGTGGGATCTTTCACTGGTCTTAGACGCACTGAAAGCACATCCCTTCGAACCCTTAGAAACTGTGGATATGAAATACCTCACGCTCAAAACCGTTTTTCTGATAGCACTGTCTTCAGTAAAACGTGTGGGAGACCTTCACGCGTTATCCACTAACGCTGCGTGCCTCGAGTTCGGACCCAATGACTCTAAAGTTATTCTCAGACCGAGGCATGGGTACGTCCCAAAAATTTTGGGCACTCCCTTCAGAGCGCAGGTCATTTCCCTTTCAGCCCTGCCGAATACTGGCTGCGAGGCAGATAGTCACCTCCTCTGCCCAGTTAGGGCGCTGAGAAGCTATATTTCGCGCTCCGCCGCCTTCAGGCGTTCAGAGCAGCTTTTTGTTTCGTTTGGTGGGCGCACCAAGGGTCTCGCCGCCTCGAAACACACCCTGTCCAGATGGATAGTCGATGCTATCGCAGCTGCTTACGCATCTAAAAACCTGCAGTGCCCTTTGGGCATTCGGGCACACTCCACCAGAGGCATGGCCTCATCGTGGGCGTGGTCCAGTGGGATTCCCATTCATGACATTTGTGCAGCGGCAGGCTGGGCCTCCCCCTCCACGTTTGTTAGGTTTTACAACCTGGAAGTTCCCGCTTTGCAGGCCAAAGTGCTATCAGTCTAAGTCTCGCGTAAGCCAGCCCACTGTCTGTGCGCGGGCTACGCTGCTGATTTAGCTCTACTGGTTGAGCTACACTATATGGAAGTGTTAGTTGGACCGGCTGTGCCGCTCCCTGCCCCATATTATGTGCTTGTGTACTGTGGTATCTTGGCCGCCCAGCTCCGCTTCGCGTTCCCTGGGCTCCCCATGGGATTCATTCAGGATGCTGGGCGCGTGCACGGCGTTGACAAAGGTGTTCCCGCAGCGTAAGCTAGCTTACGCAATACGAGAGAACCTCTCGTAAGAGAACGTACTCGGTTACTAACGTAACCTCTGTTCTCTCTAGAGAGGGAACGAGTATTGCGTAACCCGCCGTGCTCTCGCCACGAGCTCATTTCGCTTCATGCGACAGAAACCAGCGAAGCAGCCTCTGTTCCTTGCTTATATACGCTAAGCCACACCCCTAATGACGGGCTGTGACGCACTAAGCGCGCCAAGCGCGCTCATTGGACGTGACGTCACGCGCAAGGCTCAGCCATAGGCTGCTGCAGTTGCCGCAGAGCAGCCAATGGGCACGCGATTCGCTTGCCCTAGGTCTGCAGGCTGCCGCACTGCGTTGACAAGTTTTAAAAAATTAGGATAATTTTTGGCTTCAGTATCTCGAGAAAGGAGACTTTCCCGCAGCGTAAGCTAGCTTACGCAATACTCGTTCCCTCTCTAGAGAGAACAGAGGTTACGTTAGTAACCGAGTACGTTCTATAGTTATGTGCGTTTGAATATATGTGTGCAGGTTTGGAATTCCCTGCAAACCAAGCCTAAACAAATTACTGGTGTTTCCTTATAGTTTTGATTCAGAATTTTATTTTATTTTATCAATTCGGGGTAGATACGCAAATTGAGTTTTCCCGACGACGCGTTATCTGTAGAGTGGGAAAGGGATCCTCCATAGGGAGAGACTAGTTGGCACTTCAGCACTGCATTGACATCGGGTCCAGGCGAAGGTCCTTCATCAGATCTGGAAACGGCCTGGATCCGGCAGGCTGCGGGAAAACCTTGGGATAAACAAAGACACTAAAATTAGCGTAGATGCCATTCTTCTCATGATGTAACAAGTACATCAGGATTTATGGGAAGTGTTCCCGGTTCCAGCTGACCTAATCTATGCAGCCTAATATTGAATTATAGAAGTCTATAATGTATTATGTGAACGCTCTGTCAAAGAGATGTCTCTTTAATCTAGATTTGAACTGACAGAGTGTGTCTGCTTCCCGGACAATGGTAGGAAGGCTGTTCCAAAGTTTTGGTGCTAAATAGGAAAAGGATCTACCGCCAGCAGTCGATTTAGATATTCTAGGTATTATCAACTGGCCGGAATTTTGAGATCGCAATAGACGTGAAGGACTATAATGCGTTAAGAGCTCGCTCAAGTACTGCGGAGCTAAACCATTTAGTGCTTTGTAAGTAATCAGCAATATTTTAAAATTGATGCGATGTTTAATAGGGAGCCAGTGCAGTTTTGACAGAACCGGGCTAATATGGTCATACTTCCTGGTTCTGGTAAGAACTCGAGCTGCTGCGTTTTGAACTAGCTGTAGTTTGTTTATTAAGCGTGCAGGGCAACCACCCAGTAGAGCATTACAATAATCTAGCCTTGAGGTCATGAACGCATGGACTAATTGTTCCGCATTTGTCAATGAGAGCATATGACGTAATTTAGATATATTTTTAAGATGGAAAAATGCGGTTTTACAGATACTAGACACGTGACTTTCAAATGAAAGATTGGTATCAAAGAGCACACCCAGGTTCCTAACCGACGACGAAGACTTAACAGAGCAGCCATCAAGTGTTAGACAGTATTCTAGGTTATTACGTGAGGAAGTTTTTTGTCCAATAATTAGAATCTCTGTTTTTTCAGAATTTAGAAGTAGGAAATTACGAGTCATCCAATTTTTTATATCAGCTATGCATTCTGTTAATTTAGTGAATTGGTAAGTTTCGTTAGGTTTTGAAGAAATATAGAGCTGAGTATCGTCGGCATAACAGTGGAAGCTAATTCCATGTTTCCTAATGATATCTCCTAATGGTAGCATGTACAGAGTGAACAGCAGCGGTCCTAGTACTGAGCCCTGTGGTACGCCATACTGAACTTGTGATTGATAAGACATCTCTTCATTTACTGCTACAAACTGATAACGGTCAGATAAGTATGATTTAAACCATGCTAGTGCAATTCCACTAATGCCAACATAGTTTTCTAGTCTATTTAAAAGAATGTTGTGGTCAATGGTGTCAAACGCAGCACTAAGATCGAGTAACACTAATAGAGAGACACAACCACGATCGGATGATAAGAGCAAATCATTTGTTACTCTAACGAGAGCAGTCTCAGTACTATGGTATGGTCTAAATCCGGACTGAAAATCCTCGCAGATATCATTTCTTTCTAGAAAGGAACATAGTTGTGAAGATACTGCCTTTTCTAGTATCTTTGACAGAAAAGGTAGATTCGAGATCGGCCTGTAATTGACTAATTCTGAAGGATCAAGTTGCATTTTTTTAACAAGCGGTTTAATCATAGCCAGCTTAAAGTTTTTTGGTACGTATCCTAGAGACAAAGATGAATTAATGATATTAAGAAGAGGATCTATGACCTCTGGAAGCATCTCTTTCAGTAGCTTAGTCGGTATAGGGTCTAGCATACATGTTGTAGATTTAGATGATTTAACGAGTTTAGTAAATTCTTCCTCTCCTATAGCAATGAATGAATCAAATTTTTCCTCAGGGAGACTACAATGCACTGCCTGATGCGATACTGTAGTAGACGGTTGCATAGTTATAATTTTGTCCCTGATATTATCAATCTTATAAGTGAAGAAGTTCATAAAGTCATTACTGCTGTGGTGCTTGGAACCTTCTGTGTTTGAAGCTTTCTTTTTCGTTAGTTTAGCCACTGTTTCAAATAAATACCTAGGATTATGTTTATTTTCTTCTAATAGGTTTGAAAAATAAGCAGATCTAGCAGCTTTTAAAGCCTCTCTGTAAGCAATCGAGCTCTCTTTCCATGAAATGCGAAATACCTCTAATTTTGTTTTCTTCCAGTTGCGCTCCATTTTTCTGGCTGCTCTCTTAAGGGCCTGAGTGTGCTCGTTGTACCACGGCGTTGGATTATTTTCTTTAATCTTCTTTAAGCGCAAAGGAGCAACTGTGTCTAAAGTGCTGGAAAGGAGAGAGTTAAAAGTTTCTGTTGCAATATCAAGTTTTTCTAAGCTATCCGGGATGCTAAAATGATGAAACTGATCAGGAAGATTATTAATAAAACAATCTTTAGTAGCAGAAGTGATAGGTCTAACATATTTGTAACACGGAGTCGGCTTTGCAGCCTTGGCTAAATGTAATTTACACGAGACTAGATAATGATCTGAGATGTCATCGCTCTGCTGCAGAATTTCAACGGCATCAACATCTATTCCATGTGATAATATTAGATCTAGAGTATGATTACGACGATGAGTAGGTCCTGACACGTGTTGTCTAACTCCAATTGAGTTTACAATGTCTTTAAATGCCAAACCCAATGCATCTTTTTCATTATCGATGTGTATATTAAAATCACCAACAATTAGTACTTTATCTGCAGCCAATACTAACTCTGATAGAAAGTCCGCAAATTCTTTGATAAAGTCTGTATGGTGCCCTGGTGGCCTGTATACAGTAGCCAGCACAAATCTCAAACGTGATTTATCATTTATACTATATATTTTTACATTAAGCACTAACACTTCAAAAGAATTATATTCGAAACTTGATTTCTTAGTGGTTTTGAAAATATTACTATAAATTACAGCAACACCACCCCCTTTGCGTTTAAGACGAGGTTCATGTTTATAACAGTAGTCTTGCGGGGTGGACTCATTTAAAGTAATGTAATCGCTTGGTTTTAGCCAGGTTTCTGTCAAACACAGCACATCTAGGTTATTATCTGAAATCATATCATTAACAATGAGTGCTTTTGAAGTAAGCGATCGAATATTCAGCAACCCAAGCTTTAGCATTTGCTCATCTGTATTATAGCTGTTTTTTATTTGTTGAACATCAATTAAAATTTTAACCTTAGATAGGTTTAAACATTTTTTGGATTTCCAAAATCGGGGAACAGACACAGTCTCTATATGATGATAGCTAGGTGAAAGAGGCTCTATGTGATGGGATTTATCTGACCTGGGTGACGCGAGGCCGCTAGCAGACGGTTGGTTTAGCCAGTCTGTCTGCTTCCTGATTGACCTGGTGCCCAATTTGTCATGTTTGAGCTCTAAGACTATGAGCCATATTACTAGATAGAAGAGCAGCACCATCCCAGGAGGGATGAATACCATCTCTTTTCAACAGGTCAGGTTTGCCCCAAAAACTTTTCCAATTGTCTATGAATTCTATATTATTACACGGACACCACTCAGACAGCCAGCGATTCAGTGAACACAATCTACTAACTATCTCATCACTCCTGCGAACAGGAAGGGGGCCAGAGCAAATTACAGTGCCTGACATCGTACTTGCAAGTTCACACACCTCTTTAATATTAATTTTGGTGATCTCCGACTGGCGGAGTCGAACATCATTAGTGCCGACATGAATAATGATCTTAGAGAATTTACGATTAGCATTAGCCAGCACTTTTAAATTTGCTTTGATTTCAGGCGCTCTGGCTCCCGGCAAACATGTGACTATGTTCGCTGGTGTCTCTATTTTCACGTTCCGTGTGATCGAATCACCAATTACTAGGGCACAATCAACAGAATTCTCAGTGGGTGTTTCACTGAGCGGGGCAAATCGATTTGTTGTGGTAATCGGAACGGAAGAGTGGTTTTTTGATCCGCGACTAGAGCGATCCCTCACTGTCACCCATTTGCCCGGCTGCACAGGCTCTACTTCAGCTGGAACCGAATCATGTAAAGAGTTCACTATGCTATGCGCATCCAAAATAGTATCTAAAGCTCTAGCACTCTTACTATCCTCAATTAAAGTTTGGATGCGTGTCTCTAATTCTGAAATCTTCTCTGTCAGCCTAACTGTCTCCTTACATTTATCACATATAAATCCTACATTGCCAACAGAGAAGTCTATGCTAAACATGTGACATGAAGTGCAGGTGACAATAACAGGACAAGACATTACTCACCGTGTTTGTTGACTGATTATTACTTACCTGAGCTTTTATTAACTCAAAGGCGCGAGCGCGCGAGAGAAAAATAAATAAATAAAACAGCTGAGCGCACGGGTGGCGCGTTAACAGGCTAGCAGTAGCGAATTAGCGTGTTGTGCTAGTAGTAATGGAAGCTAGCGATGTCAATCTGAGATGTTGGGTAAGCTGTATTTAGTATAAACAACTACAAATTGTAGTAAATGATGGTTCAAAACAAAGAAATACGAGGCTAAGACGGAGCTTACAGCACCGAAGCAAACACACTCACAGCAGGCAGCGAGGCAGACAGGAGCAATCGATCAGCGATCCAAGGAAGTAAATACAGGAAAAAAAAAAATGGGTGCGAGAATCGACTCCTGCGGCACTCCACAGGAGAGTTGGGCTGGCGAGGAAGAAAAATTACCAAGTTTTACAGAAAAACTTCTGTTTGTTAGATAAGATCTAAACCAACTGAGGACAGTTCCCTGGATGCCCACGAAATATTCTAGTCGGGATAACCGATTCTAGCCATCAAGTTTTAGACAGTATTCTGGGTTATTACATGAGGGAGATTTTTGTCCAATAATTAGAATCTCTGTTTTTTCTCAGAGTTAAGTAGTAGGAAATTACTAGTCATCCAGTTTTTCAATCAGCGATGCATTCCGTTAATTTTGTGAATTGGTAAGTTTCGTCAGGGCGAAGGCAAGAAGGCTCCAATACAAACTTTTACTAAATGGCAATTTCAATGGGTACAGGCAGGCAGGATACTCACACACACTAGTACAACAGATAATGGACAAAGACTGACTGAACTAAAACACTGACACAGATAAACACTGATTAACTGAACACAGGTGATGTAGATGATGAACTAGACACAGGTGATACAACTGAACTAATAATGACAGTGATGAAGACACGTGACAGGCAGACAAGTCCAATGAAAACAAACTAAACAGAACACAACTGTGACATTACTCCCACCTTCCGGTAGGCGTGTCCTCACGCCATAGGACTAACTGCAGAGAGAGAGAGGAAGACGAAGAGCAGGTGAGGGCAGACTGAAGGCAGGAGGGACCAGACGATGCAGGCGGCCGGTGTGGAGCAGGCTGTGCAGGCGGCCAGGGTGGAGCCATGGAGGAGGCAGGGCTGACGACTCCAGAGGGCCGACTGACGGGGGCGAAGCAGGTGGGAGAGCGTCCAGGTGACGGCGAAGATCCGGCGGGACCGCCGGCACTGGCAACTGAGGTGCAGGTGGAGACAGAGGGAGTGAGGACCAAGGAGGAACTTGAAGGGAGTGAGGAGACCAATGGAGCTGGGGGAACGAAGGGATGAGGCATAGCCAGAGGAGTGCAGTCCAGAGGTGTGGAGTCCAGAGGTGAGGGAAGGTCGAGAGCGACCAAGGTGGATCCGGGGGGACGAGGGAGCCTGACGGAACTGGTGACCAGATGGGCCACGGTGGAGCTGAGGGAGGTAGGAGCTAGAGGGCTGCATTGGGATTGAGTCCCGCCGGGTCCCGCGGGACCCAACGCAAATCTCGCGGGAGCGGGCGGTTTGAACTTTGCTGCGGGCGGGAATGGGCGGCTAAAAAAAACACTGCGGGATCGGGAGGTAGCCTAGCGACATGATGGAGATGTCAATAATGGCGCTTTTCCACTACACAGTACCAGCTCGGCTCGGCTCGGCTCGACTCGACTCGCCTTTGTTTGGTTTTCCACTGTGTACAAGTTGTAACTGTATCTGCTTCCTGGTACTTTTTTTCGCACCACCTCCGGCGAGGTTCTGAGTGAGCTGAGGCGATACTAAAATGTGATGTGAAAACACGGCAGACTACTGATTGGTCAGAGAGAATCATCACGCATCATTGCACGCGCCAGACGGAGTATCCTGAATAAAAAACAGCAAAAACTAAAACAAAACCATCCAAAAACAGCATACACTCAATTTCCTTCATTGTCTTGTGTGTATGTGTCCAGAATACTGCCGGCCAGGGAAACGAAACAAACAACCCCATGAATCTCTTTAATAATATTAATACAAATACATGTTTTTTTCTGCGGGACGGGAGAAGACACAAAATCAATGCATCTCTAATATTGTGCGGGAATAAATTCTCAGAGTTTTGCGGGTGCAGGCGGGAATGGACATACATATTGCGGGAGCGGGCGGGAGTGTAACACATACTTTGCGGGAGCGGGCGGTAATGGTCAGAAATTCGGCGGGCGCGGGCGGGATCGGGATGAAGAAAACAGGATGGGTGTAGGTGTCAGGATGAGGTGTAGTCCTGGTTGCGGAGGTTGGAGGTGGAGACCGGGGGTCCACCGACCAGGCTGGAGCTGTAGGCCGGCAGACCCACGGCGACTCCACCTCCCTGAAGGTGGTAGGAGGAGCTGAGGGGCTGACAGGCAGTGGTGGAAGAAGGGTTGAGAGGTGGTAGATGGGAGGAGGTGGGAATTCAGAGACCGACTCGTGGACAGAAGATTCGGGCTCGGCAGGACTGACGTGAAGCTCGGCAGGACTGGCCTCTGGAAGGGCGGTCTCGGTTAGACTAGACTCTGGATGGGCGGTCTTGGCGGGACTAGACTCTGGACTGGGCGTGACCGCAGCCATTCTGGCTAAGGGCTCAGGCGGCGAGGCGGCGGCCATCTTGGCTGAGGGCTCAAGTGGAGAGACGGCAGCCATCTTGGCTGAGGGCTCAGGTGACGAGGCGGCGGCCATCTTGGTTGAGGGCTCAAGCGGTGAGGCGGCGGGCATCTTGGCTGAGGGCTCAAGCGGTGAGGCTGCGGCCATCTTGGCTGAAGACAAGGGCTCAGGCATGGAGTAAGGATTCCCTGGCTCTGGCTGTGTTCCTGATCGAGGCCCGACACTTTGCATACACCGGAGGACAGTTTCCCTCCAGTTCAGTCCCGTGGTGTCAGGGAGATCAATGGGATGGTTGAAAGTGGCCCCAATCAGGAACAAGGTCCTCAGGCTCTTATCAACGAGGGCGCTGGTGATGGCAAGGCTGCAAAAGTTCAGGGCAAAGGAAAAAAAAATTTGACTCTCCTGAGCCAAGACAATCATTTAAACACTATCGTCGATTTTAGGGCAGTCCGTCATTCTGTCAGGCTGTGGTGCAGAAGAAGGCAAAGGCAAAAAGGCTCCAATACAAACTTTTACTAAAATAGCTAGATACTCACACACTAGTACAACAGATAATGGACAAAGACTGACTGAACTGAAGGAACTTAAGTACTGACACAGATGAACACTGATTAACTGAACACAGGTGATGTAGATGATGATTAACTAGACACAGGTGATACAACTGAACTAATAATGACAGTGATGAAGACACGTGACATGATGACAGGCAGACAAGTCTAATGAAAACAAACTAAACAGAACACAACTGTGACAATAACAGTGAAAACTAATGCCATGCTTCCTACCATTTCTTTCTAAAAAAGGCACATAGTTGTGAGGATAATGCCTTGTCTAGTATCTTTGACAGAAAAGGTAAATTCGAGATCGGCCTGTAATTGACAAATTCTGTAGGATCAAGTTGCGTTTAAAAAAAAAAAAAAGCGGTTTAAAAGTTTTGGTACGTATCCTAGAGACAAAGATTAATTAATGATATTAAGAAGAGGATCTATGACCTCTGGAAGCATCTCTTTCAGTAGCTTAGTCGGTATAGGGTCTAACATACATGTTGTCAATTTAGATGAATTAAAGAGTTTGCAAAATTCTTCCTCTCCTATAGCAATAAATGAATCAAATTTTTCCTCAGGGAGACTACAATGCACTGCCTGATGCGATACTGTAGTAGACGGTTGCATAGTTATAATTTTCTCCCTGATATTATCAATCTTGTAAGTGAAGAAGTTCATAAAGTCATTACTGCTGTGCTGCTTTGAAACTTCTGGGCTTGAAGATTTATTTAGTTTAGCCACTGTTTCAAATAAATACGTAGGGTTTTGTTTATTTCCTTCTAATAGGGTTGAAAAATAAGCAGATCTAGCAGCTTTTAAAGCCTCTCTGTATGCAATTGAATATTCAGCAACCCGAGCTTTATCATTTGTTCATCCGTATTATATCTGTTTTTTATTTGTTGAACATTAAATAATCTTGAACATTTTTACCCTTAGATGGGTTTGGGAGTATTTCCTAATTCGGGGAACAGACACAGTCTCTATATGATGATATCTAGGTGAGAGAGGCTCTATGTGATGGGATTTATCTGACCTCAGTGAGGTGATGACTGTGTGTGTGTGTGTGTGTGCGTGTGCGTGCGTGTGTGTGTGCGTGTGTGTTCATCTGAGCCTCATTGGTCTGTCACTGCCCGTCAATGTCAGAATATTTGAGATGACCAATCATATCAAAGTAGGCAGGCTTTATGTTCACAGACGCTTAGCAGTGTGACTCGACGAGATAAGGTGTAAGTAGCAAAACTAATTTCAGATTTGACAGCTGTTTTAGGTCATAATTTTTAGACGAATGACAGTAATAATCAGGCAAACTAATAAACTTTTGTCTAATTTAGCCATTTTGAACTGAAAATAGGCCTATGCAACTTGATTCATGTAATGTAATAATTAGTTTACTGTCATTGTGAAGGGACAAGAAACATTCAAAAAGCCGTTTTCATCATATTAGGCACAAGGTTAATATGAATGTGTACATATTGAGAATTAATATTATATTATCATTTGTAGCCTTCAGTAAATTTAAAAAAGCTCAGTATTAGGAGGGGAAGAGACAGGGCAAGATAAGGAGACTGAGAGAAAAAGAAAGAATGATGGATAAAGCTGCGGTCAGACTACAATGGAGAGCAGGCGACACGAGCGTCAGTGACCGCTGGCGACTGGGTGGGGCGTGTCCAGCGACACGACAAAGTTGAGATCTGTTCAACTTTATGCAAATTAATTGCGACTTTTAGGAGCGACAACCAATAGGAGTGAAGTCAATGGAGTGCACGTGATCCGTCACTCTTCAGTGCCGAGTCTGACCGAGGCAAGATGAATGAGAAGCTCATTTTAGCAGTCAGAAACTGTCCTATAATTTATGATATGTCTCCGACCGTGTACATACAGTGGTACTCTGCTGTTCTGCCGACTTCAAGCCTGAATGGTTTCGTGAACCCATATAGATCGCCACTCACTGTTTCTCGTTCATCTTTAATTTTATGCATTTTATGTCCTGATTCCATTTATATTTAGAATGTTCCTTCCAAAATGTTCCAAAATGCTTCCAACAAGAGAACTCATTTGTTCTACAACATGGAGTTACATCCGTGAATGTCAATCACAAACATTACTAGGCAACCAGTAGTGGGAACGCCCACTAGCGACCTCACCGCCAACCACTGGCGACATGCAGTGACACAGTCGCTTGTAGTGTGAACACAGCTTTAGAGGAGAGAGCAGGTATTGACAAATAATCTACTGCCCGCTGACATGTTTTTAAAGCTCTTTCTTATCCTTTTTTGGCTTTTAAACATCTTGAAATGCACATATGTAGATCAGATAAATAAATAAAATGAACCCCCTAACAGCCTCAAATTTAGGACCTCAGTGATTATAAAGCCCTGCCTATGGCCCTGTATTAGGCATAAGATCAATAATGAATGTGTACATATTATGAATGAATTTAATAAGCTTAGTCTAGCTTTCCTGTTAGCCTTCAGTAAATGAACGTGTCTGAGACCCTATGTTTACTTTCTTCTCTGACACAGACAAACATGAAAGGCCTATATCAGTCAAAGCTCAGCTTTAGGAGGGGAAGAGAAAAAACAAAGAGAAAAAAGAGAGTGATGGAGATGAGGAGAGAAAAATAATCTACTTCCCACTGACAAGCTGTTGTTATCCAATTTTTTTGGCCTTCAAAACACCTTAAAATGCACAAATGTAGATCAAAAAAATCAAACTGCTTCACATTTGGGCCCTCAGTGATTATAAGACTCTGCCTTTGTATTAATAAACAGCCAATATCCTAGTAATATGCATGTTAATAAGCAACTAGTTTATAGTGAGAATTAGATCCTAAACTAAAGTGTTACCTTTCTTTAAATCACACACTCATGCTAAAATGAAAATCCTACAGATGGTGCCCAACCAGAATGAGACTTTTACCGCCGCCGTTCCCGCGGCGGCAAAATTGGGATGTGTATTTGCTGCCTTTTACCGCTGAGTGGCGCTGTAATCACAGACTTTGAAAAGTGTCAGTTTATTCTCTTTAATGCCGTAATCTGCCGCGGCAGTAATCTGAGCTGAGGCCACAGATAAATTTAAGATAAATATTGTGGTTAAACGAATTCAAATTCATTTAATTTAAACAAAGTAGACACACGTCAACATTGTGTGCCCAGTTTTTCTATAATTTAAAAAGGCTATGTCAATAGGTTACTTGTCATTTACTTCGTGTTATTTTAATGTGTTTGTAGATTTATTAACTGAAACATAACAGTGAAATAAATTAAAATAATTTACCGTAAAATTAAAAAATTTTCAGGACTTGCAGTTACTAACCGATGTTAGTCGGTTTAAGCATTATTTGTTATATTCAGAATTAGGCTTACATGTTGTTATGATTATCAATTGAATTCTTTAATAAATAATCAACCACAATGCCTATTACTACTGCCGCAGCAAAAATAAACCAGTAGTCGAATTTCAAAGTCGTTCGCGAAATTACTATAGGCTATAGGGCAAAACAGCAGCAACTGCGGCATTTTAAAAGGTAAGTTTCCTATCTGTTTATTTAAAAAAAAAAAAAAAAACTTTTTTCATTATTTGAACAAAAATGAGACTGATTGAATATGTTAAAATATAAACAAACAAAGCAGAGAATAAAACAAACTTTTAGGGAAAAATATAGGCCTATTATGCTCAGAATTGTTTAACATTAACGAAAGCAAAATATGTAAAAATACATTTCAAACAAAATAAAACAAAACAAATTCGTGGCCGAGTGGTAGGCTATAACTTACTTTACTTAATTATCAATTGTACATTAACATAAATTTGCTACATTCCAGTTGAGCCGCTGCACGCTATGACATATCTGATGAAGGAAGACTGTCAGCCGATTGCACCAGAAAATGAAGATGATGAAGCTCGTCTTTAATCTGCTAAATTATGTGGGTTTTTTTTTGTGTGTGAATCATTCACGAGATTGAGATGACTGACAGTAATACCCGGCCATAGCAACGGTAGACATTTTCCAAAACAGATCGAACAAATCAGAAAAATCAGAAAAATACTTTCAATACAGTATTGCTTTCAATTAAAAAATAAACAATGAAAATGTAAAATAAAAATAAAATTAATTAAGTTTGAAAACCCATCGCACATTTCAAGGTATGAATAAAGTGTCGGGACAGTTTATTTATTTAAACAGGGTTGCATCGATTCGATAGAGTTTATTCCCTTTGTGATGCAAAATAAGAAACATTTTAAATTTATTGTCAAATAAATTGCAGCTAAATTAAAAAATGAAAACGGTACAAAACGAAAAAAAGTTCAAAGCAACATAAATTAAGAACAGGCGTTTTTCTTTGCCTCTCTCTCGCGCTGGATATTTTTTTAGTAAGTTTGGTCCCTCACTGCGCACGGCGCGGGTCTTTCTCGAAATTAAGCATTTCAGCGTAAAAAACACCATACAGCTGATAGTACTGTATATGTCACTGTGTGTCATCCACACAAATCACGAAAGAAAAAACTGTAACAAATAGCTTTTGTTCCTTCAAAGATACAACATGCCTTGCTGAATTCACCTCACAATAAAACGAGGTGGTCGCGAATTAAAGAGTTCTGTATCTGCTAAATTGAAATTGTGTGTGGAAAACCTTGCTTGTTGCACGCACACATTATGTCGACAAAACGATATTATGATATAACGAAGTATTATGTTGAAATAACATTATTATTAATAATACATCTTTTAGAATATTTGATTAAATGCTGATTGTTGCGCTTGTTCAATTTAATAAAATTAAAACTTTAATTGTGATAATTAAAATAATTGAAAATTAAATATTTAGTGGCCAAGTTTTGCTAATTTATTATATAGGCTATTATATGCCTATTGCCTATATTAAGTAGGTCATATTAAGACAAGGCATATATTAAGTTATTTTAGCTGTTATGAGAAAAAATTAATCTAACGAAATCTAAAATCTAAATCTAATAAATTAAAAAACTAATAAATTATCTAAAAATAAAAAAACGCCAATTCAACATGCCAGAATAAAACCGGATTTTTGAACAATGCGTAACGCCACTCGGCCTGGTGTGCCAAAACACTACATTTTAAACTTCAATGTTTAATTCAAAACAATCTCAAAACGCGTTGTGACATTTTTTTAAAGCAGTAGCCTAGCCTATATACATTAAGGGCATTGAAACCAGGATCTTAACTAAAACGCGTTCCGCGTAATCTCTCAAAATTTATGCCACACTACTCCATGTATTTTTTTTTTTAAGGACTGCTTTTGAAATCACTATAAATTACTATGCAATTGTATCGCTCACGAGAGCTCTTCATTTATCTAATTCCTCAATAGAATAGCGTCATTGCTCCTAATATCGTCTCTATTTTTAACTTTTGATTCTATTTTTTCAGTTCTAAAATTGATTCTATCTTTAGTTCTATTCTGTTGTAGCCTTATAGGCCTATTTATATATATGAAAAATATGCCTATTAGGTTTAGGTTTTTATATTTAACCCACTTACATTTTAAAATACGGCAATTGCTGCTGATTTGCACAATGTCCCTTTGCGCCACCTGGCGGTCATTTCGGGAACGACTTTGAAATGCGGCTGGTTTATTTTCGCCGCGGTGATTTCGCCGCGGCAGCTGGCGCGGCGGTAATAGGCATTCTGGTTGGGCACCATCTGTAGAATTGCCCCTGTGTGAAGCTGCAGTATTATGTGATGATGATGTTGTGTATATGTGGCATTATGTGTTGAACTGAACTAACAGACTTGATCCACAGATCCAGCTGATCCAGCATCAGAAACTGACGTCTGTGTGAATGCTGTATCATTATACAGAGGTACGACACGTTCATTTATACTGACAGCTTTATAACATTAAACTATCAGTCAGTCTGTAAATGCTTCATCAATAACTGTTGATAGTTGAATACCCTTGACTTCAGTCATGTACAGTTTCTCTTCTTCCTCTCATGTTTCCTGCAGTGATTGTGATTATTGTTGAGATGGCAGTGTTTGCTGCTCCTACTGTGATTCTTCTTCAGATCATCTGTGCAAGAAGAGCTGGTGAGTTTTGAGCCGCACACAATCTGATGATTCACACTCATCTGATCTGGAACAATCTGCAATCATGATAAAAACACATACGAGAGGTCAGTCAATGCTTTTATTTTGCAGGGAGGAAGGACTCGAAGCACCCAGAGGAAATAGAGATGCCCACAATATTAGAATAAAATACTGATGAGTTTAGAGCCAATCTGCAGCAATATTTACAATAGCAAAAACTTACAGAGGATTGTTCATTGTTTTATTTTCTTCTTCTCAGAAAACTGAGAAAAAACTCTGAGCACTTATAGACATAATCAAGTTTAGATTAAAATGTGTTTTTGTTTTTACATATAAAAAGCCAGATTTATTTTCATTTATATGGATTTTATGTATATATTTGCCTACAGTGTTGAAAGTCATTATCTTGCACTTCATGTGTAAACTGCTTTAAATATAATATTAATACAGTAATGGACAGACTCAGACTGTATAATCTCTCTCTGTTCTGTGTGATGGAGCTGATTTGAGGATTCTTGGATCTTGTCTGTTCATTCCTGTTTTTAGCATCTTTTTTCATTTTGAATGATTGCTATAATTTTCTTAATAAACCTCTGCAGTTGTGTTTAATAAGTCTCCTTTCCTGAGATGTTTGTTAGGAATATGTTAATTCCCCTTCATGAGCTGGTAATGTATCTGTAAGTCCACTGAAGCGAGTTGTAGTTGAGAAGCCGCTTCAATAACCGAGAGCTAGATATTGGGTCTTAAACACCTCACGACACCCTGAAGGACCCACTGAGAGGTCAGACTTGAAGCACTGTTCCTGAGATGCTCTTCTTGGTGGTTAACTGTAAGCAGCAGACAGATCCAGCAAGAGGAGAACTGATGATTCGGAGGCTCCTCTTGCCAGTCTCAGAGCTTCAATAACCGAGAGCAGGGCCGTCTCAGTTTAGTGGCGCTTCTGAAGCCAGACTGGTTGTTGTCCAGGAGGATGTTCTGTGTGAGAAATGTAGATAGTTGGTCGAAAACGACTCGTTCAAGTGTTTTAGCAAAGTGGTCCAGAAGTTCAGGGAGGTGGAAGTTAAATCAGTGGTGCTTGAGAAATACATCCCAGATCTTCCAGAGCATTTGTAGTGTTGATAAAGGAGTCTGGATCTGATATATTTCTCAAGGCTGGAGAGAGTAAAGCAGAACGTTATAATCCATGTGTAGAAACTCCCTGAAGACAGTTAATATCTGCTTTACAGACGCTCATGTGCAAATGCAGGTTTATTTTACCAAGCTGATGCTAAAAATTACTTTACAATACTTTTAAAATCTGTTTTATAATTCAGGAAACTGCTAAAATAAGGAAGGGAGACTAACAGTAATGCTCTCGTGTGCAAAAGAATATCTTATAAACTGTGTTCAGAGCAGATGTGTGTTGAGAGTGCGGTTCACAATACTCATGTAAAGCAGCACTTCACTGTGGCATCGTGTCTCTATACAGCAACTCTAGCAGGATTTAATCACTCAGTTGATCAGAACAGAGGAAGTTAATAACCACAGGAGGAGCTGATGATGTTTAAAGGAGGAGCTGTAACTATATATAATGTAATGCTAATCTATATAGACTATCATTGTGCAGAACACTATCCAATAGTATATTTTCTGTCTGATTTTTTTTTATCTGAAGCCAAATTAGATCACAGAAGATTATTTAAAATACTCAACGTGCGTTAAAAAGTAAGTTTAGAGCACAAACATGGTTTTAATCTCATAAATTGTCGTGTATTGATGGTGTGCTAAGCTAACATGCTAGCTAGCCCTAGGTGCACCTGCTACCTAGAAGTTATACTTGTATTATTTTTTTAATGCTACCTGAAATGTGTCTTTATTCAAGAAATGCATTTGATACAGTTTAAAATGTGTGGTAAACTTTGAGAAAAGAAATTAGGGACTGAAACCCTATGAATAGCCTGTGAATAGCCAGTCGTTAGTAGCTATAATGCAGACAAAAGAAATGCATATTTCGAGCCATAACCAGGCTGGAGAGGTGTGAATGTGTGCAGGGGGAAACTGAGACTGAATGGGGATCGTCTGCACCACAAAACAATAGAGACAATATACTGGATAGATGGTTAGAAGATGACAATAAACATCAGTAGCATTTTAGCGTCAAATCAAAATAAAGTCACATGACATGGTCTTGAAAAACATTTAACTAAATACAGAGTTTTGGACTTATTATCTTCAGATTTTAAACATAGAATGTTTAGACATATGGCTTTAGCTGTAGTGCATTTCTAGATTGCTCCAGTGCCAACTTCAATTTTTTTTCATGAGGATGTTCCATAAAAAATTAATTTCTAATAATTTTACAAAACTTTGAAGCTATTTATAACAATTTTTGTCATTATGACAATAATTTAATTCTACATTTACAATAAACTGCCAGGTGTCAGCTTTCAAATGAGATCATACTTGTGCTTTTAATGCAAAGGGTTCATGAACTGTATCTGTTTCAGTTTGGGTATGTCATTTCTGGGGATTTTTCAAAAGTGGGGTTGCAGCTTAACAGGTTAATGTTGGAATGTATATCCCCTGCATATACATTACAGTCTTTCCAGCACACAAAGTCAGCACACACTCAAAGTCCCCCAAAGTCTCTCTCCCCACATCTTCACAACATACATTGAGTACAAATGATTATGAATGTATATAAAAAGTATATAAAAGAGACACATAATACTACTGATTATGAATTTTAATAAAAAGTAATAATAATACTAAAAACAACAGTAAATGATGAAATTTGAGTCTTCAGTCCCTCCACTGGAACTACGGCCGTTAGTTCCAAACCATCATTCCCAGGTTGTGACCCTATAGAAGTGATAGTGAGGAGGAAAAGCAGACCAAGAAATAGATATAAAGGACAGAAGAATAGAAACAGAAAAGAAGAGAAACAAAACAAAACAAAACAAAGAACAATACAACAAAGAACCCCCATGTCATGTCCCCGTACTATGTGTTAATTTAACATCTATGTGAAAGCATTTAAAAATGAACCCCAATCATCTAAGAAAAGAAAAACTAATAAGTCTTCTGCCAGTGCCTTGACTCGTTAATTACTTAACTCCTCAAGTTCCTGGCCAAAACAACAAACTAAAATAAACGTTGATGTTAAAGGATCCTATCCCTTGGGGTAGAAAATCAGTAAGCGAGTGTTCATTGTTTGTGAGGTTGTGTTTTGTATGTAGTGTAGAATGTGTTTTTTTACACAGAATTCCCATTCTTGGTTCTATCAATATGTCTCGTATTGAGAATAACTTACAACCATATCTAATCAATTTCAATGGACTTGATCCCTGAAATGGAAGCAGAGAAATAATTAAACATCACTTCTTTATTCCCAATCTTTAAAGCTAATGGATGAACAGTGTTCAATATCAGGCCATAAGCCATCATTATCACTTTGTTCATTCACTAAGCAAGGTTTAACTTGTGACCAATGATACCATCTGTCTGTTCCTACACCCTTTCCTTTAAGGCAAACACTTGTATCGGTTGTTAAGAGTATCTCATATGGTCCCTCCCATCTAGGCTCTAAACCTTTCCTAGCAATGCGTTTGACCATAACGAAACTGCCTAACTCAGGAATGTGGAATATCAGTAGTGGTATGTTTTTCATCCCATTGCTGTTGAGCTTCTCGCACTTTCTTATTATTGTCTTTGGTAGCTTTGTCCAGCATTGTTAGATAGCGTCGTAACTTCTCTTGGAACAAAGTAGAATCTCCTCCTGTTCCCGCAGGTGGCGGAGCATCAGGAGGTAGGACCATTGCTCTTCCAGTCATCAGTTCAAAAGGAGTTAGTCCTGTTACTCTGTTTGGAGTTGCTCTCAAGTTCCACAGAATAGCAGGTAATAACTTATGCCAACCTTGGCCAGTTTGCAGAATGGCTTTGGTAAGAGCGGTTTTCAACGATCTGTTCATTCGTTCTACCATGCCTGAGCTTTCCGGATGGTACGGAATGTGAAACTTTTGTTTAATTCCCATCAATTTCATTGCTTCCTTCATCAGTTTTCCAGTGAAGTGAGTTCCATTGTCAGAATCAATTTCATATGGAAGACCCCAGCGAGGAAAAACTTCTTCCACCATTACTCGTGCTGCCGCTTCAGCAGTGCAAGTTCTCGTAGGGAATGCTTCCACCCACCTAGTAAATCTGTCCATGATTACTAGGATGTATTGGTACCCTCCACTGGGTGATAAAGGTCCTGTGAAATCGATTTGGAGGTGTGTCCATGGACCTGTTGGTCTGGGTGCATGTGACATTCGCACCTTTACAGATTTTCCCACATTTGCTTTCATGCAAATTAAGCATCTTCTACAGTAATCATCAATGTCTCTCATCATTCGTGGCCACCACCACGTCTCGCTGATTTGAGCTTTCATTGCTTTTGCTCCAGCATGCACTTTTCCATGATACAGCTGCATTAGTTCTCTTCTTGTTCCAATCGGCCTCACCACTTGTCCGGTTGGAATTCTCCAAATGCCTTGATCATCCTCTTTCGCTCCTGCTTTTATCCATTGTTCTTTCTCTTCATCTGTCTCTGTTTGATATGACAGAAGATGGCGCTCAGGATTATCTTTGCTGTTTTCCTGTACCATGGTAACAGGAGTAAGAGGTAGTAAAGCTGCTTCTCTAGCTGCTGCATCTGCTGCCGCGTTTCCTTGACTTTCTTTGGACTTGTCTGATTGATGTGATTTTACTTTGATCACGGCTGCTTCTCTTGGTAAGTGACATGCTGCAATCAAGCGACGAATTATGGAAGCGTGTTGTATTTCGCTCCCGCTACTAGTGATAAGTCCACGTCTTTTCCACAGAGCAAGATAGTCATGGACCACACCAAAAGCATAACGACTATCTGTGTAGATGTTGACTCGATCTCCTTCTGATAGTTCAAAAGCTTCCGTAAGTGCCGTGAGCTCAGCTACTTGTGCTGAAAATTGCCCTGGAAGAGCTCCTTTCTTCACAACAGTTCCATCAGCTTCCACTACAGCCCATCCAGTATGTCGTTTTCCATCAACGTAATAACAGGATCCATCAACCCATAACTCCTTATCTGGATTCTCAAGAGGGATTGGATTAACAGGACCATGGCTTTCCTCTTCTACCTGTTTTTCACACTCATGTGGTGTTCCCTCATGTGGTTCTAGCATCATTGTTGCAGGGTTAAGGGATGTGTCTCTGATTATTTCCACTCTCAAATCCTTGTTCAACAAAGTTGCTTCCCATTTTGCTCTTCTTGCGTCAGTTATGGTCTTGATGTTTGTGTTGTTCAACAACGTCACTATACTGTGTGGAGTGTGAAGTATGATGGTTTGTGCTCCTATCAAATTTTCCACAGCACCCACTGCCCATGTGGCACCATCGAGAGCTTGTATACATCGTGGTTGACCAATCATTGTGACAGGAATCTTTGTGGAAAAGTATCCAACTGGTCTGTATCGATCACCTGGTTTTTGACACAGTACTGCTGAGTAGGTCTCATTTCCCACCCTGGTCCACAAATGGAATGGCAATCGTCCATCGGGAAGTCCCAAGGCTGGGGCTGATGTCAGTTTCTCTTTCATAGATGTAAATGCTTCCTCAGCTTCTGGTGTCCAGGTTATCTGCTCCACTCCAGGCTTTCCTCCCTTGTACAAGTCGATGAGAGGACTAGTGATGCTGGCAAAATCAGGTATATACTGGCGACAGTAGTTGAAAAGTCCCATCACCTTCCGTATTCCTGTAACTGTTAGAGGTTTTGGGAGTTGCCGTAATGCCTCTACACGCTCTGTTGTCATTCTCCTTCCCTCGACAGATATTTCTTGGCCCAAGTAGATAACCTTGGTTTTGGCCAACTGTGCTTTGTCGGGGTTGACTTTGAATCCTCCTTTCCTAAGGGCTTGTAGGACAACATTCAGAGCAAATATATGGCTGTTTTCATCTGGGCTTGCAATCAACAAGTCATCAACATATTGGATGCAAACACTCCCTGAACTCTCAATTTCAGCTTTTCGCTCCGTTAAGAACTGATCCAAAGTTCTATGGAATACCACAGGAGATAGATTAAGCCCTTGTGGGAGTCTGTTCCAGACAAACTGTTTTGCCCCCACTGTGAAGGCCAATTTCTCTTGAGATCTTTCGTCAATAGGTATAGACCAGAAAGCCGACAGTACATCTAATACTGTGAAAATTCTTGCGTTTCCTGGAATATCATTCAGAATGGTGGCTGGATTGGCCACAATAGGATGCGGTTTTGGTGTTACACTGTTAAGTCTTGTGTAATCGATGGTTAATCTCCATGAGTTATCCGATTTCTTGACAGGCCATACAGGACTATTAGTGGTTGATGAAGATTGTCTGATGATTCCTTCAGCTTCCAAGTCTGCCACTATCTCTTCCACAGCTTGTCTTGCTTCAGGTCGGATAGGGTATTGTTTATGAGGGGCATGTATCGGTCCCTCAATAACAACAGGGTCAATGTTGGCTTTACCGCAATCCAATTTGTGTTTAGCCCAAACATCTGGATATAAACTGCACAGAAGTCCCCACACACCATCTTTTCCCCAATCTCTGATAATTGGTTTTGCCGTACCAACAGACGTTAGATTACATGTGCGATCTTCGTGTGGTATTATTCCAGCTGTTGTAGCGATTTGACGACTGTCGGTAAATATGATCATGTTCAACAGTGGAAGAATGTCCATGCCAATAAGGCTTCCTTGTGAATTCGGCCCTACCCAGAAAGATGTCCATAAGACTTCATCTTCATGTATTTGCAAAGGAACTTGTATACTTTTGCGAAATTTAGTGATACCTCCTCCAACTCCTTCAACTTCCATAGTTTCATCTGTTGTAGGTAGGTTCAGATCTGTTATCGAAATCGCTGCTCCTGTGTCAACCAAAATGTCACATGGGTGGCCCCCTATCAATGCATTGACGAAAAGGCGATTGTCTCTTTTCTTACTAATACAGGGGGCCGCTGATTCCTATTGCGGATGCATAATTCCCTCTATGAGCTGACGGACTTGCGCTTCAGTCCACGTCTTCCCTTGAGAGGTTTCATCATTTTATTTCGCACTGACTTGTTTAAATGATGGACCTTGACCTTCTGCTCCACCTCCTTTAGCCCAACAATCTTTTATTGAGTGGCCACGCTTTCCACAGTTGGTGCAGAAAATCATCCTCTTCTTTGTGTCCATGTTGTATTGAGCTGTTGCCACTCCTCTTCGATTTGGCTTGTTTCCTTCTTCCTTGTTTGATCTCATAGCCATCTCTAAACGCCCCGCCCATTGTAAAATCTGATCATATGTCTCACCTGGATTGACTCCAAGTGATAAGGCTTGTTGGTATTTTGTACTAAGTCCATCCACAAGTGTGTCAGTGAACTGTACATCATCTCTGTCAGGTTGTTTCTTAGCACAGAGAGCCCATCTCTCGTAAGCATTCCACTTACGCAGAGCATATTCATCTGGAGATTCATCATCCTTTTGCTTAATCAATGTCACTAATGTGAAAGGAATTTTTCCAGTCCCCAAGATTTCTTGGATTTCTTTTCGAAACACATCTAATGCTTGCCAAAGACCCAGGGGTCGCCCCTGGTCATCAACCCACAAATTTATCCATTGGGCTGTGGTTATCGAAGCTGGCAAGCGTTCCCATCTGTCTCTTGGGATTTTAGCTTTCACAATGGTGTGTATGTCTTTTAATGTCATTTGATGTGCTTCAACCAGAGAGTCTAATTCTCGCCAAAACTCTGTGTTTGGATCTTGTCTCTTCAGAGGAGGCAAGGCTGTGAGAATGGCTTGACGCTCTCCTGGTGTGAATGGTCTCTCTTCTGTCATCATTTCAGATTGTAAGTCTTCCCTTTTAACAACAGGTGAAGAAAATTCAGGACCGATCTTGTCAACTGTGATCATGTCGTCATCTCTTGTCTCATCATCCCAGTCAGATCCATAATTACGAGCTGGTATACATTGCAACATGTCTCTGTTTGGCTGGGCTGATTTAGATCTTGTTATTACTGGAGCTGCTTGTGCAGATGCAATGTACATCTTGTCAACTGGACCTCCATTTGATCTCGAAGGTTGAGACTGTGTCACAGGTTTAGATGAACTTGTATATTGTTCGGGCAAAGCTGGATAGATTGGTTTATAAGGAGGAGGCGTTACTGTGGTTGCGGATTTCACTGGTGGTTGTGAATATTTTCTTTCCGCTTCAGTTATTATATTTGTCCAATCTGGATCAAACGAATCATCATTGGTTGTATTTTCTCCATCTGAACATTTAATAGACATGATTTTGTTCAACTTATTAAATGCTTCGATTTGTGGCTTCATTACTTCATTAAGTGGAACTGGACCGCCATTTATATCACAACAAATTCCACCTTGCTTTACAATCCAATGAGCTGCCAGTATTGGAAATGCTTGTGATTTTATCTTGTCTTTTTGAGAC
Organism: Rutilus rutilus; assembly: GCA_021464565.1. Lineage (NCBI taxonomy): Eukaryota > Metazoa > Chordata > Actinopteri > Cypriniformes > Leuciscidae > Rutilus > Rutilus rutilus. Next base: position 3,806,372 of record JAJAQA010000001.1, on the reverse strand, counting down.
TCGAACCAGTGTAACTGTGCATCCATATTTGCATTTATGTCAAGTCCTTTTTTCAAAAGTTTAGCTTGTTTCTTGTTCTTTCTTTCAAGGTACCAAGCCGAAATTGTTCTGCTGTTACAGTCACTTTCTGCCATCTTGCAAAGTTACTTTGTGCTGCTCAGAACAGCAGGAATGTGTGTGTCTGTGAGTGTGTTTCTCTAAGGGTGGGGCTATGGTACTCTGCTTCTCTCTCGCTCTCTCTGTATATTATGTGTGTGCGCTCAGAACTGCAAGCCTATGTATGTGTGTGTATGCATATGTGCATGTAGGCTATGTATGTGTGTGTGTGTGTGTGTGTCAGAGGCTACCCTTCTTCTCTCTCTCTCCCTCCCTTCTCCAAACTACAGTATATGTGTGTGTGAAGTAGAGGATGGATACCCGACCCGAGCCCGACGGGACCCGTCGGTACCCGACGGGCCGGGCCGGGTTCGGACAGATATTTAGAAATTATGTTCGGGTTCGGGTCGGGCTCGGTCACATCAGCGCGATAAGGCATTGAACATTTTAAATTTAAAACAGCTTATTATGTAGGTAACGTTAGCCAATGTGCCTGATGCTTTCATTTGATGCAAACGTTCATTTTTGTGATTAAAATGCATGTAAAATTTGACCATAACATCTGTCTTCCTGTGTGCGCTAATTTCAAATTTGTTTATGTAGCCGTGACAACCAAACACGTGCATGCGCGTCTGTGTTAAGTGCGCTTGTTTCTCCGTGCGCGCTGATGCACTCATCCTGTTGACATTTCCGAATGCGTTCCTATACAGTAATAAAAGCGGACTTTCCACACAAACAAACGTACATGTGTCATTAGTATGAGAAAAAAATGGGATTTTAACTGTCGGTCTCGGGTCGGGCTCGGACATAAATATCTTTATGCCTGTCGGGCTCGGGTCGGGTTCGGTTACTGCTCTGTCGGACGCGGGCCGGGCTCGGACAGAAAAATTCGGCCCGATCCGCACTCTAGTGTGAAGGTATGGAGCAAATTCTGAAGGGAGGGGCTGCCTCACTCTTTCTCCCTTCACTTCACAGAACAAAAGAACATTTTAGAACAAAGTTAACGTCAATGTTTTCAATATTTTTTTTGTTTAGTTTCCAGTTAACTCTAAACAATTTTTTCTTTCTTTTTTTTAATATTTGTGGATTTTTATCTCAGATTAATTTCTTTGTTTTCTTTTTCCTTTTTTCAGTTTAACTCAGATCAGTTTCTTTTTTCTTTTCTTTTTTTAGTTTTATCTCAGATTCATTTCTTTGAATTTTCTTTTCCCTTTAAGCTTACTCAGAATAGTATTCTCAAATATTTGAAAAGCTTTACGGTCAAAATCAGAAATGCCTGCGATCTTATCTAGTTACATCGGCACCTTCATACTTGTATGACTCTAGTGTGTTAATGCTTTAGAGACTATCTTTACCCCTTTCTCTGGGAACTCGCCACACTTAACCGCTCATGTCTAACAAGTATCCTATCAAATTTCCTAGCTTAACCGTCTTACAGCTAATTTCCCAAATTTTTGACTAGATAGTCTTCTTCCTAAAAAAGATCTATCTCTATCCCAGCATATCAAATACTTTTAGAGGTTTACTTTTCAGAGAACTTAAATAAGCCAAATTAAATTGAATTATTTTTATTTATTATTTTACTATGTTTTATATTCTCTGGCAAAACCACAGGTCCCTTAAACACACAGTTCTTTTTAGCAGTTACAGTCATTGTCTCTAATCATCAGGCAGACTTAGAACTTTTATATAAAGGAAAAAGTCTTACCTTAATGATTTAGACCAATGCCTGGATGCTATCCTGCTTTTAGTGACGCCAAGCTGTTGATTTAAAAATCTGGCTTTCCCCTGTTGTTTAATTTCATGGAAACAGACACCAGTGATTTTGCCAAGAGATCTCTTATTTATTTATAAGACATATAAGACATAGGAGAGACAATGGACTGATCTAAGGTCTTGATTCAGCTTCTCAGCCATCTTCTCTGATCTTTCGGACAACAGGCGTGGTTTTTATACGGTGACCATAAAAAAACTAAATCTCCATAGGAACACATGCTTTCAGTAAAAGAACATATGGTTTCCATTAATGTTGGAATGTATATCCCCTGCATGTACATTACAGTCTTTCCAGCACACAAAGTCAGCACACACTCAAAGTCCCCCAAAGTCTCTCTCCCCACATCTTCACAACATACATTGAGTACAAATGATTATGAATGTATATAAAAAGTATATAAAAGAGACACATAATACTACTGATTATGAATATTAATAAAAAGTAATAATAATACTAAAAACAACAGTAAATGATGAAATTTGAGTCTTCAGTGGAGTCCACTTATCTGTGGCTTTTTCTGCATGTTGACGCTAGAAGTGTTTCACAATCCACAGATGCGTGCAGCGATTTACAGATGCACAGATAGCGGTTCACAAATAAATGCCAGGCAGAGTTGTGTTCGTGACAAAACACATTTGTTTAATTTTTTTATTAATTTGTAAATCTCATTTTATTTACTTGTGAGTTTTATACATTTTTGTGAAACTCTTACATTTATTTGTGGATCTTAATCTATTTATTTGTGAATTTGATCATTTTTGTGAATATCTTTACATTTGTTTGTGAATCTCAATCTATTTATTTGGAATAATGCAACAATCCTAACCCCATACTTTTACTTTGGGACTTTTAGGATATTGGAAATTTCAGTGAAACTTCAGGTGTGTGAAAACCCTGTTACATGTCCATACACTTGAGATGCACAGAGATGATCAGATACAGGACATTTCTGATTACACACACTAGATGTGTTCAGAGATTTCCAGTATACCAGCAATTGCTGATGTTGTAATGTTTAAATCCTGGTAAGCATGAGGCCAAGAAAGTTCTCAGTTCTTATAGCTCGGCAGAACTGCGGATCGTAGGCTACCACACAAGTCTTGTACGTGACCATTTAGTACAGTTCTAGGCATCGAAAGATTTATATGCTTTAATAGACTTTGGGGAGAGCTGATGATACTGTAGCAGGAAGCATGACCTCTGACCTCCACGATTTTGGAGGCTCTTTTTGTTAAAGACCCTAAAAATCTAAAAACTTCTGAAATGGCGACGCAAAACCTGATCGAGAGCGACTGCCGTTGAGTTCTGGCGATGCTGTGCACAAGCAGCCGGAGGTGTGTGAGTGCGCCACGGGCAAAGAGTGTCGTTTAAGAGCTACATTAGACAGTATGTTTAAAGATCATTTTAGAGGCCAGATGGTTGGCTTGATGCACAGGATCATCGATGCTGCGTGTGATATGAAAAACGATTGTGCGCAGGATATCAAACATGTAACAAATCTCAAAAATGAAACGGATGTCGTAAGAGGTCTGACAAATTCACGGACAGATGTGACCTCCATGCTTTTTAACGGCAAAGAGCCGATCGAATCCTCAGAAAAGTTCTGGATGTGTTGCGTGTATGTAGTGACGAGTTCGGAGTCACCGAAATACTCTGTATGTGTACATTTGTGACAGATCTCTGTGTGTCACAGGTGTCAAAAAATGCAAAAACTGACATTGGTGAAATAGTTGAAAGTCTGGTCAGCTATACCTAGAGCAAAACATGATAGCCTGCAGAGATTTTCTATTCTGGTTAGACCGTCTGTAAATATCGTTATTGTTTTACATTTTACATTTAGCTGACGCTTTTATCCAAAGCGACTTACAATTGCTATATATATGTCAGAGGTCACACACCTCTGGAGCAACTAGGGGTTAAGTGTCTTGCTCAGGGACACATTGGTGTCTCAGAGTGGATTGGAACCCGGGTCTCTCACACCAAAGGCATGTGTCTTATCCATTGCGCCACACCACCCCAAGTTTTACTTTATGAATGTTATATAATTTTCTTCACTACCTCAATGTATGAATGTATACTCAAAAGTATAATGTTGAAATGATTAAGGTCAAAAGGTCAAACCCATCAATCATAATTAATTAAAAAGCCATCAATCATTTTGACACAAGCTGAATCTTAAAACTATTAATAAAACAATCAGGGTGCGCTTTCATGGTCTCCGTGAACTGGAGTCTCAAAAATAGCGCATCTTGATATTTCAAGCACATAATGTTGAATTTGATCATTTTTGTGAATATCTTTACATTTGTTTGTGAATCTCAATCTATTTATTTGGAATAATGCAACAATCCTAACCCCATACTTTTACTTTGGGACTTTTAGGATATTGGAAATTTCAGTGAAACTTCAGGTGTGTGAAAACCCTGTACATGTCCATACACTTGAGATGCACAGAGATGATCACATACAGGACATTTTTGATTACACACACTAGATGTGTTCAGAGATTTCCAGTATACCAGCAATTGCTGATGTTGTAATGTTTAAATCCTGGTAAGCATGAGGCCAAGAAAGTTCTCAGTTCTCAAAGATTTATTAAAATCCTAAAGCAATCCAACAGTGCCAGATGTTACATAATGGTCAGCATGTACAACACACTTCAGCTCTTACTCTACACCTTTTATAGGTGACAACATGTGGACTACAGCGCCATCTCCTGACTAATACACAAACACTACATTCCCCCATTACTTAAAGGATTAGTTCACATCAAAATGAAAATTTCCTGATAATTTACTCACCCCAATGCCATCCAAGATGTTCATGTCTTTCTTTCTTCAGTGGAAAAGAAATTAAGTTTTTTGAGGAAAACATTTCAGGATTTTTCTCCACACAATGGACTTCAACGGTCACCAAATTGTTGAAGTCCAAATCAATGCAGTTTCAAAGGGCTCTGAAGTGCTTCAAAGGGCTCTGCACGATCCCAGCTGACGAATAGGGTCTTATCTAGTGAAACGATTGCTCATTTTCAAAAAATAAATAAAAATGTATATACTTTTTAACCACAATTGTTCGTCTTGTGCTGGTGTGCAACGCACCAGGCATTACGTAATCACGTTGGAAAGGTCACGCTGGACGTAGGCGGAAGTACCGCCCCATTGTTTACAAGCGTGGAGAATACTTAGCGGGCGTTACCCTCGGTTTGGGACGGGACTGGAGTATTTTGCACCGTACTCCCAAATGCCATGGCTTGGTGGAACAGGAAAAAACACAGGAGCAAGATGGGCTAACGCCACACTATTTAAAAATTGATCACTTAGAAAGTGTAAGTAAACAATAAACTATTTAAATGTACACACTCTAAATGTATACATCTTAAATATTTCTATGTTCTGTATCACTGTGTTGTGTTTGTTTCCTTTTTCTGTTTAGAAGATAACTGTAAAATCTCCTTTGTAAAAGCTTTACAAGGCATAACTAGTCCTCTCTTTAGATGAGCTCACAAAAAAAGTTAACTGACCACAACTAAATGCTTTATAACTACCTGAATTAACCATTTATTATTGACACACTAAGTAAATATTACAATATGTCTGAATAATATGTATGAACGTACATTTAAATAGTTGATTTATGTAACCCAGGTCATTAACTCTGGTCACTAATATTAATAATTATTATTATTTTATTTTATTTATATCGCTATAAAACTAATAGTAAGAAAAGAACATGAAGTATAAGGTATTTATTTTATAATAATCCCAAAAGAAAGAAAAGGTTCCTGAACTGATTGCTGATTGGTGAGGTGAAAGGTTAGCCCCGCCCCCTGTTGGAGAGTTCCAGAAGATCGCGCACAAGCAGAAATGTAGAGAGATTGCGAACGACACGAGAGTGAGAGCAGATGCGATTGAGTGATTTGAGGGAGAACAAACTGTTTAATAATCCAGCAATAGATTATTAACAAGTTGAGAAGTAGATTTATGAGGTATTAATTCTTTAAAAAGCCCACGCTTTGAGAAGAGTGCGATGTGAATCTGAACGCGACGAGAAGAAAAGACACTGACGTGATAGGATCTGAACTAAATCTGTTTCTTTGAGAAAATACTTTTTTTTTTTTTTTGTCTGTGATTTATATTTCTTCTCGGTGAGTACCAATTTCTTCATAAGAGATGTATTTAGGTAATGTGGATACTGTTTTTGCACTCTTAATGTGAAAAATACATTTGAAAAAGTGATGAGTGATATAAAAAATGTTTGAAAATGCTTTAAGTGTTTTCTAATACAATCTGTGAGTGCATATAGTTATGTTTAAATGTTTGAAAGATTATATTTTTTCTGTTGTGAAGTGTGTGCCATGCGCTGCTAGCTTTGCTAGCTCTGTACACAGACTCTAGTGTGTTAATCAAGCACATGGTGACTAGTATGTATGTGTTGCCTATATCCAAATAATTGAAACAGCATTTTGGTCATTAGAAACTGTTTATTTGAATGAGTTACTGATGATTGTTTTGGCTTTGTTTTTGCCAGGCCGGGTTTTTTTCTTGTGTTTTATTTGTCTCTTTTGTGAGTGTCTGAAAAAATTGCTGCTGTGATCCTGAATCCTGTCCTGGCTGTGGACTCTTATCCCGGGTTTGGACTGGCGAGCCATCCCATCGTTTCGTACCTGGAAACAGAGGAAAAGGAGTTGTGAGAAAAGGATTTTTCTGATTGGGTAGGACAGAACTGCATACATTGCGTTTTTCAAGTTTTCCAGGATTTCCCTGAAGACAAAATTAAGTCTTAAGACTGGAGCAACATCTGGGCTGAGCTGTATGTGGGGCAGTCCTGGTACACATCCTAAACCAGTAAACACATCTTGGTATCCACTCAGAATGTCAGTTTGGTCTTTGTTCTCTGCTTTGTACACTCTTTTAATCAGTCTGAGTTTTGAGCACGCTTCTCTTCCTAGGATTGCTGGTGAATCCTCTTCTACAGTGTGGAATTCTGGGTCAAACTCATTGTCTTTGTAACCACATTTGAGCCTTACTTTACCCTTTGTCTCCATCGTGTGGCCAGAATATGTAACTAATGTGCAGTCTGACTTCTTCAGAGGTGTTTTCTTGTCAGAGGTTTTCTCCAAGTCTTTAAAGGACCGCACGTTCCTCTCTGCTCCTGTGTCTAGCTTAAAGGTAAGTGTGCAGTTGTTTATTCTGAATTCTTGAGTCCATTTCTTCTTTTCACTTTCCATGGTAGAGACTGTATTCATTTGTGTCAGCCATTTGCTAGCTGTTTGCTCACTTCGTTCAATTTCGATGGTACGTATAAACAATTCAGCATCTTCTTATTGTTCAATCTCATGGACTTTTTTCTACAGTCTTCTAGGTTTGCCTTTTTGTTGTGGTGTTTTGCACATGCGGCTAACACGGTTCCTCTGCGAGCGATCATTACACATTTTGCCATAAGCCGCACACTTCCTTGGCTCATGTATGTCACCACACCTCGTGCACTCTTCCTTCTCTTTCCCTGTGTGCTTGACATTCGCCTGTCTGACAGTTGACTTTGTCTTCGTGATTTTGTTCACAGCCTCTTCTGCTTCTTCATGCAGCACTTTCATAATATGGCTTTGTGTTATTTCATTGGCACGACAGATATCCACTGCCTTTGCTAGGGTCAAACCCGTTTCCCTGAGAAGCCTAGCTCTCACGGTGTCATTGTTAACACCACAGACAATGCGACCTTTACTCAAGTCATCAGTTAATCGTCCACATTCACAGTCTTTCGCCTTATTTTTCAAGTGAGTCACGTGTGCATCAATGGTTTGGTTCGGTCCCTGTGCTCTCCTGAAAATATGGAGTTAGGAGGCTTCAACTGCTCCATGGTTTTCCTCTGACACCATGTGATGTTTGTTGACTGTGTATTTTAATAATTCACTGAGACACCAGATTAATGCGTCTAACTTTATCATTTAATTATTTCTCTTTAAAAAACATCTACAAATGGCATCAGAGTCATTAAAACAATTTAACGAATGTCTGGAAGTGGCAAACACCATGGCTGATGAGTTGGAAACCCAAAAAGTAAAGTTTTTCATCATGGCATTTACCAAAATTTAAAAGAAAATGGCTCTGCACATGCCTCCCCCAAATATATAATTTAGTTTTTAGTTTTAGACTAAAAAGAAAAGAAAGAAAGGGAACTGAAGTCTCCAATGTTTAGAGGCCAGCACGGGATCATCCTAGCACAACGTGTTTGGAGGAAAAATTAGCAAAGACGATCGTAAGAAAATAATAAAACCAATTAACCACTCAGACCACTGGAATGCAGCTAATTAATGAAAAGGTAAGTGTGTTTTTCTATTTGTTTGTTCTGTTGCATGAATTGTATCTTTTAAAATTGAAAGAATGAAAAAAAAAACTAAATAAAAAAATATATATAACAGTAACACACAGTATTTCAAATAAATGATAAACACAGTGTCAACATTTTCCAATATCAATTTCTGAAATTCAACCTCAAGTTTCTCAATTTCAAGTTCAATGTCTTGTTTTAAAATTCCAAAAGATTTGGGGAAAGTTATTCAAATATTAACACATTCTGTATATTCATAGTTAATTGTAATTCGTTGTGGTTAATTGTTTATATATAGAGATACAACTATATGGGCTTTGTATTACCTTTTTGGGTAATTTAAAGTGTGTAAGTGATAACCAGTAGTATCGGTTATTGATTATTGATAATTAATAATTGATGATTAATAATCAATAATTGTCCATTCCCCCTCTTTTGAGCTGGTGTCGCTACAACACTCTCCGGTTAACCGGCAGGGGAGGGGGACTCGTGACTATTTTTAAAAACAATGTTCAGTGTCGTTTATTGTCAACGGCCACTTTTACGAGCTTTGAAGTCCAGGAAATTCATTTAAATTCCCTCTATCCAATTCTACTCTTGCTAATCTATCGTCCACCTTCATCTTGTAACTTTATCAATGAGTTTTCTGATCTCCTGGGGGATGCTTTGACGAGATATGACCGTATTTTAATAATTGGTGATTTTAACATTCATGTATGCTGCCCTGCTTCTGCTTTAGCTAAAGACTTTTTAAATGTAATATCCTCTATAAATGTTGTTCAATGGGTAAATGGTCCCACACACAGTCACGGTCATACACTAGATCTAATACTGTCATACGGTCTATCGGTGGCTGATATTGAAATCAGTGACCTTCCACTCTCAGACCACAGACCAGTATTCATTTCTACACTTCTTCCAGCTCCACCAAATACAGCACCATCTCATGTACGTTGGTCTCGCACCCTAACCTCACATTCCCAGGACATGTTTTCTGACTGGCACCTGGAGGCTGATAATGCTCTAATATCTGGCTCCCGTACTTCAGATTTAGATGTCAATGAACTGATACAAGACTTTAATGATAAATGCTCCAACATTCTTGACTCCATCACACCTTGCAAGCTCATCCATCCCAAACATAAGTCTCAGCCATGGATAAACTGCAACATTACGCCAACAGTGCAGACGGCTCGAACGAAAATGGAAGAGAGACATGCTCCAAATATCATTCGAGATGCTGACTGCCTCGTTAAATAATTTTCAAAAGGCAGAAATGGCAGCAAAGAGCAAACTCCTGTCTGACATCATTAAGAGGAATTCACATTGCTCCAGAACTCTCTTTTCAACCATTGACTCTGTTCTTAACCCCTCTGTTAAATCATAGTTTTATGATTTCTCAATCAGCTGACACCAATCCTATTTTTTCTTGGGTACAGTGGAGCAAACTCGAGCTGGTTTCCCTCCAGACATGCAGGAAAATAACTTTGAAATTAAAGTCCACCTTCTCTCCCCAAGATATTCTTCCCTCTCGCTTTTTAAAACAGGTTATCGATACTGTTGGATCTGACATTCTGAACATTATCAACAATTATCAACTGTTTCAAAGTCGCCACTGTGACTCCCATTCTTAAGAAGCCCTCACTTGATCCTGCTGTATATGAGAATTATAGACTTATATCCAACCTGCCATTCATATCTAAAATTCTAGAAAAATCAGTTTTTATGCAGCTGCAGAATTATTTGCTCATTCACTCTATCTCTGACATCTTTCAGTCTGGCTACAAACCGCTTCCCAGCACTGAGTCTGCTCTTCTAAAAGTCCTCAATGATATCCTCATGACTACTGATGCTGGGGACACTGTAGCCCTAGTGCTATTAGATCTGAGCTCAGCATTTGATTTCGTTGATCATAAGATCCTTTTATCTCGACTGGCACTCAAACATCCTCAGCGACCCACCTCACCTGTGGTGTGCCCCAGGGATCGGTTCTGGCACCTCTACTGTTCTCTCTGTATATGTTACCCCTGGGAACTATCATGAGTAGATTTGGTGTGTCTTACCACTGCTATGCGGATGACATCCAAATCTACATACCCATAAAACACAGATAGCCAAGCATTTGAAGCATTTAAAAAAATTGGGTTTTTATCTTGATAGCAGTCTTAAATTAAACAAACAAATTAACAGCACAGGTAGCGCTAGTTTTATCACCTTCGCCAGCTAGCCAAGTTAAATCATTTGTAAGTAGAGACCGCTTCGAGACAGTCATTCATGCTTTCATTTCCACACGACTGGACTACTGTAACTCACTATATGTCGGGCTTCTTCTGTCTGCAATCTCTCGTATTCAAATGGTCCAAAACGCAGCTGCCCGTTTGCTCACCGGCAGCCGTAAACGTGGTCATATTACCCCAATTATGCGCTCTCTACACTGGCTGCCAGTTCGATATCGAACTGTAAAATCTTAACTTTCACCTACAAAGCTCGTTGTAATCAAGCCCCTAAATATCTCTCTGATTTAATCATCAATCACAACCCACCCAGATCACTTAGGTCAAGAGATCAGCATCTTCTGTCTGCCCCCACGATCTCGCTTACGATGCAGAGGTGATCGAGCTTTTGCAGTGGCTGACCCTCAGTTGTGGAATAACCTCCCACTATATGCTAGACCTGCGTCTACACTATTTAAATCTGTGCTTAAAACTCATCTTTTCTCTGGTGCTTTCAATTCTTTGTAATTCTACTGCTTTTCTTGTCTTAATTTTTTTTTTTTTGTGTGTGTTTCTAGTCATTTTTGCCTTTTCTGTTGTTTTTTTTTTTTGTGTGTTTTTTTTCATGTACTGCACTTTGGCCAACCAAGGTTGATTTTAAATGTGCTTTATTAATACAATTTGATTTGATTTGACTTGATATAAATCATGGTTTTATCATCTGCAGTGCTTTTAAAACATTTTTTTTTTATAATAATAATTTAATTTGATAAGAGTTTAATTATTTTGATCTTTACTTTCCAATATGGCTTTTTTTGAAAAAAGCACATCAAATAGTACAACAAATAGTATTTGTACAAAATACAACAACAGTACACACGACACTGTTATTATTAACAGGAGCGCTAGAGGGCGCTTGACTTTAAAATGTAACTATAGGTGGTAATAAGCTGTTATTACTGTAATAAGCACATACGACCTTCTCTATTAATCACTTTCACCCTCTTTTATCCAGTCTAAAGAACTCTGTTCAACAAAAGCACTGCCCACTTACAAGATTATGAAACAACAACATTTCCAAGAACTAATTTATTTATTTAATAAGTGTTTATGTGGGTGTATATGTTTATGTATCAAGCCTTTTCAAACCATCTAACACACATGTTGGTGCTGTCCCGCTTGTTGCAGATATGATCTGTTTAGTGGTGAGACTGCAGTGAAAAGCAAACCCACTTGTCTTTGAAGTACTTTATTCTTGCAAGAAGGCCTTAGTACAGTTAATTCCCTTATAAGGTAATGCTTGGGACTTTCATTAACATAAGCTTGTGAAAGCACATATTCAGATTATCTACAGATTGTATCACACTTGTCTTATGCAGCACACACACCAAAAGCTCTATATGGAAAGTTCCCCTGTTCCCTTTGACCCTCTTTGGCTTCACACCTTTTCTATCTGTGAAGCAAGAGATGCTCCAAGTTCTCTTCAAAAACACATGTGGTTTTAACACCCTGAAACATGTTATGTAACTATAGCTACACACACACACTCTCTTCCTATGACCCTTAAGTTCACAGGCCAAGCTCAAACTAGGCTTTAGGTTGAGCTCGCCCTGCAAATTCAACACATCTTCATTTGAACATTTTATTTCATTTTCAACCATAAAACTGTATGCAATGTCTATTATTTTCTTATTTGATCTTTCAACTTGTCTGATAATCTTTATTAACTGCTGTGCACGATGAATCGGTTCGTCTCGAGGGGTTGAGTCTTGGTCTTGGACCTTCGCCAGCGTCTTCGAGAACAACTATTGCAACTATTAACAAATTGTAGCATCTATACATCTGTAGAGGAAAGTTGAGTGTCACTCAGAGTCAAGACCATTCAAGACCACAGAGCAAAATCCTCAGTGTTAAAGTACACAGTTCAGAGCCTATATGAGCCCAATCTACAGAGAGGACAAAGTTACACTGGGATAGTGTATACACGACTTCAACATGAGTCTCTGTACATGAACATGGTAAAGTGAGAATCAAACACCTTGGAAATGAAAGGTATGTACTATGTTTTTAGTAATGGCACAAAGGTCTCTTTCTTTGGATCATTGTTTTCAATGAGTGCTTTTTTGTCATTTGTTGTGTATATTTGGATTATGTTGTAAATAAATCCAAACAATCTAAAAGCCATTCTTTTTTAAATCTCCTCATTCTTTGTGCAATGTTGCTCAGAATGGCAGGGCTTGATAGCTCCTAATAGGGCCATTAGGGGAGTGTCTTTGTCTTTCTCAGGTGTGAAGAGCTTACATATTACCTTACATAAAACCTTCTTGTTGGCTTCCGGGAGCGAACGCTGGCGCTTAGTTGCCGCTGTTCCCGGGTGTTTATTTGTTTTAAATTATTATTTTAATTCTCACTGAGTTGTTTGAACGCTGTAACGGTCTGGCTTATGTTTTTAAAACGATAAGCACAACATTTGGAGAGATCCGAGTCTTAGTTTTAAAACTCTGTTGTTTACACGGAGTGTCTGGCTACTCTCTGTGCCTAATATCGGAAAAAATGAGGCTCCACGCGATGGTTTCATGGATCATCTTAATCTGGATTATCTTACTTCCACTATTTCAGCCTGCTGTGTCGGTATTTCTATACAGCGCCGAAGAACTTCTACAGTTTCGTTCCAACCGCTACCTGTCTCCTCCGGATCTTCATTTCTATACTGACATCTTTAAGCCTCGTCGCAAATATATTCATCGCGGATCAAGACGGAATTACAATTACGATGACTCAAACTCTATAAAGTCCTTCTGGTCATCATCTGCGCGTTCGACAAGTAAATTGGAACAAACTGTTGATCACTCTGTGCTAGCTCATCTAGGCAAGTCAACACTCATCGAACCAACAACGAACGTTTTTACGTTTGGATTATTCAACATTCGTTCAATCAACAATAAGGCGCCGCTGGTTTGGGATCTACTGAATGACTGTAAGTTTGATTTCTTCTGTTTGACTGAGACATGGCAGTAGCAAAATGATTTTTCTCAGCTGAATCAGTCCATTCCTCCAGGTTTTGCTTATGTCTGTCGGCCCCGAGTCTCGGGTCGAGGTGGTGGTCTAGCAATGCTTTATAATAAGAAATGGAAGGTCTCTACTATAGCTGTACCTTCCTACGCTACTTTTGAATCCATGGTGCTACAAGTAAATGGACCGGTACCCACTATCATAACAACAGTTTACCGTCCACCCAAATCTAACACTAACTTTCTAACTGAACTTTCTGCTTTTTTAACTTTATTATGTTCTGCTTCTCCAAATGTGATTATGGTTGGTGATTTTAATATCCACGTGGACAGAGCTACTGCTACTGATACAAAAGACTTTCTATCATGTTTGGACAGTTTTGGACTGAAACAGTTTATTGATTTTCCGACTCATTCAAAGGGTCACACACTCGATCTTATTTGCTGTACTGGAACAACACCTTTTGATTGTAGTTCACGTGACTTGTCTATATCGGATCATAAACTTGTGTCTTTCAGTGCCAAATTAACTGTATCAAAATCTGTTCAAAGCCGTACTATCACATTCCGTAATATTAAGAACACTGATTTGTCTGTGTTTTCTAATGAAGTTGATAACTTGTTGAATATTGACGGACTACTTAGCCTGGACGAGCTTACTTCTTGCTATAATGATCAGCTGCAGAATATTTTAGATGTTGTTGCACCTGTTAGAACTCGGACTGTCTCATTTGCTCATACTGCTCCATGGTATAACTCTGAGTTGCGTCTGTTAAAGGCTAAGGGGCGTCAACTAGAGCGTTTATATACGAGATCTGGTCTAACTGTGCAAAAGGAAATGTATGATCACCACATCAGGGACTACAAAGAAGCCCTTTCTACTGCTAAAACTAGTTATTATGCCAGTATGATAAACTCTGGTGATGGGAATACAAAAATGCTGTTCTCAACAATGAACCGTATTTTGCGACCACCAGATGTTTTCTCGTTGCATTCGCATTCTAATACTACATGTGATATTTTAATGAATTGTTTCAACGAAAAAATTGAAACTATTCATAAGAATTTAACACCCAACATCGGGGCATGTGGTTTATTCTCCTCTCTTTATGATGCTTCCAATCTAACTGCTTTCTCTAGTTTTTATTTGCCTACTGAGAATGAAATAGCTGAATATGTTCAAAAATCTAAATCTACTACCTGTCAGTTAGATCCTATTCCTACACATTTTGTTAAGTTTTGTCTACCTTCTTTATTACCCTTGATAACTAAAATTATACATTCTTCTCTTACTACTGGTACTATTCCTTCATCCTTTAAACTAGCGGCAATAACTCCTATACCCAAGAAACCTGGTGCGGATTGTAAATACCCTGAAAACTTTCGACCCATCTCTAATTTACCCTTTCTTTCTAAATTACTGGAAAAAATTGTTGCTCAGCAGGTACATACTCATCTAACGGATAATAACTTGTTTGAGCAATTTCAGTCTGCTTATCGTCCATATCATAGCACGGAGACAGCATTAATTAAAGTCACAAATGATTTGTTAATGGCTGCAGATTCTGGACTTTTATCAATACTCATTCTTCTTGATTTAAGTGCAGCCTTCGACACTATCTCACATAGCATTTTACTGGAAAGGTTGATTTCTATTGGGATCACTGGTACAACCTATGATTGGTTTAGATCATATCTATCTGGTCGGACTCAGTTTGTTCAGATAAAACAATTTAAATCGCGGATATCTCAGATAACCAGCGGTGTACCTCAAGGATCAGTCTTGGGCCCTCTTTTGTTTATCATATATTTATTGCCTCTAGGACAGATTTTTCATAAATTTAATATAAATTTTCATTGCTACGCTGACGACACCCAGCTCTATATATCTTCAAAGCCTAGTTCGATATTTCCATCTTCCTCTCTGTTGCTTTGTCTTTCTGAAATCAAATCATGGTTTACATGCAATTTTCTCAAGGTTAATAGCGCAAAGACTGACATTTTATTAGTAGGCACTAAAGCAAAACTGCGAAATTGTGAAAGTTTCTCACTTGCTATCGACAACTCTGTTATCTTTCCTTCTTCTCAGGTCAAGAGTCTGGGTGTTGTCCTCGACAGCACTCTGTCCTATGAGGCACATGTTAATAATATTACCAGGTCAGCATATTATTATCTGCGAAATATTAATCGTCTCCAACCATCCCTTTCTGTTAATAGTACTGCTGTTCTGGTGCATGCATTAGTTACTTCTCGAATTGACTATTGCAACTCTCTGCTCAGTGGTGTCTCACAGAAACTCATTCACAAACTTCAGATGGTTCAGAACTCAGCAGCTCGGATCATTACACGAACACCGATCAAATACTGTATCCAATTCAAGATTTGACTTTTTACTTATAAGGCTCTTCATGATCTAGCACCTTCATATCTGAGTGAACTTCTGCATGTGTATTTACCTACTCGATCCCTCAGGTCTTCTGCTTCTGTGACTCTTGTAGTACCATCTGTGCGTTTGACTACGATGGGAAGTCGAGCTTTTAGTTGTATAGCTCCGACAATTTGGAATACTTTACCACAAGATATACGTAATAGTCTTAGTCTCTCAACTTTTAAATCACGTCTTAAAACTCATTTTTTTAGATTAGCCTATCCTGATTGATTTTGGTAATGTCAGTGGGTAGGCTATTGATTTTATATATTTACTGTTTATTGTGTTGTTGTTTTTTCCTCTGTTTAATCATGTATTTTATTATTGTAAGGTGTCCTTGAGTGTCCTGAAAGGCGCCCACAAATAAAATGAATTATTATTATTATTATTATATTAATGAGCTCCCGCATAAAGCTTTATCACACAAAACATGTCGTAAAAATATATAATATATTGTCTTCTCTGAATGAGCAGTCAGGGTGATTTTCACATAGTTTTAGAGCAAATATTCTAGGCTACGTCATACAATTTTCAAAAGTCTTGTGAAGAAATAATCAGTATGGGTTTCATGACCTTATTTCAGTGAGAATTTTTTTTTTTTGTATTTTCACAAACCACGCATAAATGTCATTATCTCAAAACTACAAACTTTTACACACATGCTGCTGATATATTATTGTAGCAGAGTTTGTGCTGAATACAGTGTAATCAGACTTTAGCCATGAAAATGTCACAAGTAACAGAAATAACCACAAATGTCAGAGCATGTCAGAACACCTCCAGGGCCCAGAAAACAGCTCAGACCTCAGAGGGTTAAAGGAGGAGCTGTAACTATATATAATGAAGAGGAAGACTGACAGAAACAGAAAATGGCTGATAAGTGTGATCTGTGTGTGCTGGGACTGATCATTCTCTCTTCACTTCTCACAGGTAAAGAAATCTGTATTTTCTCTAAAGACATTTAGTGGAATTAGTCTGGAAAGAGTTCATTTGAACATGCTCAGTTTATTCTTGCACACATTCACGTTGTGATCTCAGAGTTGTGTATTGATACACACAGATCATACTGTATTATTCCTGATACTGGACATAGTGTCACTCAAACATCTGATGATGAAGAATTATCTTCATATTAAGAGTGTGTCAGTGATTTGAACAGCTCTCTGGTAAAGACTAATAGTTTATTCTGGAGAGTGTGTTGTTTGCTTTAAGTCAGGAAAAATACTATGATTTAAAACTTCTGCTTTTTATGCTGGTGTGTTTTATGTTTCATTTATTAATATATATCATAATGATCACTGAGATATACTGTGTTTCAGGAACCAGTGGAGTGGAAGTGTTCATCAGTTCTGGTGAAAATGTCTCTCTGTCCTGTAATAATGCTCTTTCTGACTGCAAATCAACTACATGGACCTACTATGACAGTGATTCAGGGAGAGTTGAACTGATTACTGGAGGGATAAAGAATAAAGACACAGAGAGACATGAGAGACTGAGTCTGGAGTCTGACTGCTCTCTAAACATCAAGAACGTCACAGGAGAAGATTATGGATTATACAGATGCAGACAATATGTGAATGACAGACAACAAGGACCTGATGCTGATGTTCTTCTGCATGTTCTTCATGGTAAGTTTATGATTATGTGGTCAATTTAAAAAGGCAGGGTTCGTACGGGTGCTTGAAATCCTTGAAAGTGCTTGAATTTTGATGTTGTGTTTTCAAGGTTTGAAAAGTGCTTGAATTTTGGATAAAATGCTTGAATTTGTAACTGTATTTCTTTCACAAGAAATATCTTTCTGACGAAATAGTTCTTTATTAAATGGAGAAAAAAAATGTAGCCCTTCAGAATCAGATACAGATTGATTTGCGTTACGCTGGCCAGAGCAAAAGTAGGCGGAGTTTTAATTTTGATTTCTACGGTTGTTTGGATGCACCGTTTTTATTGGCCACGCAGCGGCAACAGTTGAACTATTTTAAACTTTGACGGCGGCGTGCGCGCGAGCTCGCTGAGCCCATAGACTGTAAAAAATAGGTATTTGGTCCGAGTCGCGCGGCGCAAGCCATTGAAATATAGGCCTATTGGTTTCATTTCATAGCGCAGCGCAGTCCGCGTCCTATCTGAAAGGGCCATTAGTGACTGAAAGTACTTGGTGTGATAATGTAATGTAAGTATTGCATGCCATGTCCGTTATGTCACGTTCATTTGTGGAATATTGTAAGTATTGCATGCCATGTCCGTTATGTCACGTTCATTTGTGGAATATGCAGTGAACATCGCTAAAATTACAGAACTGTAACGTGCAAATTAACCTGCAAACGTTAGCCCAGTGCATAACAACAGTCGTTGATTGCTGAACTGAAATAAGTCAGTGTCATAAGTAGTATACTGTTACTGTAGGATAGCCCTATGCAATATTTACACTGCTCTATTCCAGTAAATGTAACGTTATTAGCTAACGTTATGTCTTGGCCCAAAACATCTTGGCAAGGAAATACATTTATCAGGCAGGTGCCTGTGCACTCAGATATTGTTCAAACCTTGTCTATATTAAGAATGTGTCCCAAAACGGGAAGGCCTGTCAAATATTTCTGTTCAAATCCTAAGTCTTCATATTTTTAATTAATTCAGTTTTACAGCCTATCACATTATCTGGTAAGCAATATTTGGACATTAAGATAATGAAAAGTATATTATTCATATGTTTTAGGCCAGCGGTTTTCAATAGGTGAGGCGCGCCTCCCCTGGGGGGCGCCAAAGAGCCACAGGGGAGGCGCGACACGCAAAGAAAAAAATAACTGTATGCAGCTCTATTGAGATCGGTAATTGTGTGTGCGACGCGAGTATTAGCTTTAAAATGCGTCGTTTCCTTGTCCCAAGTCAACAGAAGTCAGCATTAAAGGCGGGCATACACTGTGCGATGTCTGTGCGATTTCAGCAAGGTACCTACTCACACTGAACGAGTAGATCGCATGCGATGTAAAGCCAAAGCTCAGGATTTCTGTGCTCACACTATACGGTCCGAACGTCGAGCTGCGACTTCACTGCTCACACTATACGTGTGAAATATGCGCGAATCAGCGCGATAAACTCCCTTGCCGGGTTGCGCCTATAGACGATATCATCATGTATCCAGAGATATTGTCAAAACAAGCATCAGCTATCAATATCAAAATGATTTAGCATTTCCAATTTATGTATTAAATTATTATTAGTATTATTGTATATTATTATTATTATTATTAGGGAAGGCTACTTTTATTTTTAAAGTGATAGGCTGTTAAATTGCCACGCAATAATTTCATAGCGCATCACCGCAAAACCAACGCGCTGTGAGGATAATAAAATATCACACAGAAGCATACTCCTCCTCATTGAAAATTGTCTAAAACATTTAGGTCGATTACAATGAATTATAGGCATATAATTAATTATTAACCGTATATAATATGTCCGAACACTGCAATAATTCATTAATGAAAATTAAAAACAGCTTTATTTCAAAAACATTGTTTAACAAATTAATAAAAGAGGCAAAGTGTACATCGCAGGTGGCTTGGAAGAAGTGGGTAATGGTTAATCCATTTTGCAAAACGAACTGGAGGTAAGCAACAGTAATTTGTAGATAGTTTGAACTACAGAACTTAAAGATCTCCCTCTTTTCGTTTTTTTTTTTTTTTTTTTTTTGCTGCGGATGAAATGGTTAAACTTCTGTTTTCGCGCAGGCGCAGTGAAGGAAAAACACTGAGTTTAGGGCAATCGGTTCGTATCTCTGCTTCAACTGCGCGATATAGTCACGAGGAGCGACCAAAATGTGTAACATGCCAGAAATTCATCCGACCATCCGATTGCCGGTCGGGAGAGGTTAATCGCGTCTCGTTCCCCCCTGTACACTGCACGAACACTGCATGACAAACGACGCACGACAAAGGTGAAAATCGGCCCGCCCCAAAAAAGAATCGCACGAGTCAGAATTCGGCTCAAAATCGGACGAAAATCGCACAGTGTATGCCCGCCTTAAGGGAGGATACGGAGCCCGGGAAGTCACCTGTGTGAGTAAAAAAATTATCCGTGGCGACGGTTTTGCAATCCGTCCGCTCAGTTTATAAACAGTACTCACGAATTCTCAAACTGTTCCCTCGGTTTAATAAACCGTACCCACGAGTTTCTAATCCGCGCTCTCAGACTTGTTAACCAGTTTTTGCAATCTGTACCCACAAATTCATAAACCGTGCCCACGCTTTCGCAATCCGTTCCCACGTAGTATTGCGTGACGAGTTCATAATGCGGTGAATTCCCGCTCCCATTTACTTCACAATCACATTATAGAAAGACGCGCGTCACGATCTGTGCACTGCCGCGTCTCGCGCTCGCCATGCCGCCAGATTCAGTATCAGTGCACCTTATGAACCATGGCATTAACTTGAACTGCATTTCTGTCAGTGCGTGACTACAGCTCGTTAATAAACTACAGGTCGTTTTTTTTTTATTGATCCATTTCATACAATCCGTCTTCATTTGGCAAGTTCACTTGCGCAAAAACGTTTTTCATGTTCAACTGTTTTTGTGTGTGTGGATGCTGCTGATAAAACAGCTTCGCCGAGACTACAAAGAGACATGCATTTGTGTGTGTGTGTTTGTTTGTTTGTTTGTTTTGTAAAAGTTTCCCGGATATAACTTCCCTATTTAATGCACAATTTTCCTTACAAATTATATGTAACCCTGTTGAAATCATTATCATTAGTAAAAGTTATATAAACTGGAATAAATAATTTCATAGTTTAATAAATAGAATTTGAGGTTAAAAAAGTTAAGAATCATTGACCAGCAAAGAAGTTGTGATTTTGCTCAATAAGAAAAATGTATATTGTTTTATTTTCATGTTTTACATTTAAAAGGTTAAATATTTTTTGGTTAATAATATTTGTGAAGATGCTATAATGATGCCGGTAAGAATAGAAAGAAAGAATTACAGAAATGTTTTGTGAATTTATTTTATTTCTGAAAGTTTTGTAATGAGCCAATCAGGGTTGAGGTCAAAGTACAAGTGTGTAAGAGGATCGCGAGATGCGTGAGATGGGAGTGTGTTTACAGATAAGAAAAACGTGGTTAATGTTAATATAGCTAATGCACCCGTTTTAGTGAAAGTGTTCAACAAGGACTCTTATATTCACTTTAATGGAGATAATTAGGTCAGTGTGAGTGGCATACTCCGCACACGAAGACTGAAATTAGTGCTTAGTGTTTTGCATGGACTTTGCTAACAAGCTAGCGGCCAGCGATCTCGAGTAGTTAAGCCTGTGTGGAACTGTGAGAGTGACGATCATCAAAGACCTTGACGGAGCCGGATAGCGTACCGAGTGGTGGACTTTGCCCGTATCGTCAACCATGTGACTTTCCTCGTCAACCATCTTCTCTTCTCTTCAACTCTCTTCATCCTGTTTCCTGTTACTGACGCCTTTGATCCTGTCCGTGTGAGCTTACATCTACATTGAGTATGTAAGGTACCATTTTTTTTTGTTTGGCCTGTGTGGTGAAGCAGCCATTTCGTTTAAGGCTACAACGTACCCGAGCTACATTCAGGCCTGCATCATTTGAACATTTGAAGGGTATTTCAAATTTAAAATAGAGTTTTGCCGGCTATTTTATTTTCTTGGGCCCTATTGTTTGAATGTGAATTTAAATACCTTTGTGATCTGAAAAGTGAGTTTATTAATACCTTTTACTTTCTGACACACTTTTTCTAACTAAATCTGTCCTTTTTTATAAAACAGTTGTGGTTACTGACTGATACTTTAAGTTGATTAAGGAAAATGAGTAATTTTTGAGTTAAATGTGAAAGTATTTATAAGATAAAAGTACTTGAAAGACATTTCATTTCCGTTTAAAGTGTAAATAGTACTGCTTAAATAGTGATTTAGAGGGAAAGAGTATTTCATACAATGAGTTAATAATCACACACACACAAGTTGAATACTGATACATTTATTAGTGAAACTCACATATTTTACTGAAAAGAAACTCAGGATAGCCACCTCTCATTAAAGTGAAACACGCTAGAGAGGCGCTACATATATTTATCAGCATTACAATGTGAGTAAATGTAGCCGTG
Source organism: Rutilus rutilus (assembly GCA_021464565.1). Lineage (NCBI taxonomy): Eukaryota > Metazoa > Chordata > Actinopteri > Cypriniformes > Leuciscidae > Rutilus > Rutilus rutilus. Next base: position 3,784,408 of record JAJAQA010000001.1, on the reverse strand, counting down.
TAAAATGTAAGGGATGATGCCACTCTTCTACAACAATGTGCATTTACGTTTAAATTGTAACATATTTAATAGCATGGAATTACAGTGTAATTAGTGTTAGCCTGCTATCTTAGCCTTTTTCAGTGCATTAGGTGAGGTAATCTGATAATATTAGTGATTCTCATTTATCAGAACACTAAAACTGGTACCGTTGTGGAGAGAAATTGGGTATTTTTTAATCTCTCTTTTTAACCCATCTCATGGTGTGTGATGCTGAACTATCATATGAGTTTCTAAAGGTTTTTGAATTCTTTGCACAGTTATGAATATTGATATTTTATGTGCAACAATAGCATGCTCAGGCTCAGTGGCCTTTCGACTAATTTTAAATGCCTTTTTTTTTTTTCAAGTACTGTAATATGATTTAAATGGTGATGAGTGTACTGATTTGATGCATTTTAAAAAGATGGACGTTAGATATTCTTTAATCTTTCTGACAAAGAATAAAATATAATGTGAATTACAGTATGTGCAATTTTTTTAAATTTATAAATTGTAGTGCACAGTGTTTACTTTTTCACTCTTACTCAAGTAGTTTTTTGGACAAGTACTTTTTACTCTACTCACACTACATTTTTTGGAATGTAATGGTACTTTTACTTGAGTGTTTTTTCAGTACTCTTTCCACCACTTCTGATTTTGTTCGAGATGATGTGCATCTCCTTCAAATGTGCGCTTAAAGCCCAGACACACCGTGCCGATTTCAGCCATCAGATGTCGTCGGCGGTAGCTTTGGTGCTGATTGCACATGTTAAGCATGTTTTGTTGACTTGTGGTTAGGCCTACTGATGTTCAGTGATTTTAAAAGTAGCCTCAATTAGGCCTGCATGAAGTTGTAAATTATTTGCTGTTGCAAAGAATCGTTTATGAATGCACTTTTAAGAAAGCTGTGGAAATAAAATAATATTTACATTTTATCAGTTGTTATTGAAACTCATCATTGCCTTGAACACACAAAAGATGGCATTTACTGCAGAGGCGTGTGTGGGTTAGGGCAGGCGGAGGGATTTTGGGGAAGGGGGGGCTCGGCTGTCCTTACCTACTCTAAGGGGAGGCTCACATTCACCCAATTTGAAAACCCCTGTTTTAGGCTATATACTTAGTGATACATTTTGAAGAATAAAACTTGTGATTGGCTTAAATATTAGGGCTGCACAATATATCGAAATATTGCAAATGTATATATTACAATATGCATAACTGCATATCGCAACGGCTTGCAATAACTGGGGTCATGAACAAAAGACAAAGAAAATGCTCACTGCTTTTGGCTGAATAGGCTAACTTTTGTAGCTTTAATAAGAATTAGTATATTTAATTCATGCAGTGAAAACTAAGCAGTGTTTATTTTTACATTTGATTAATCAGTTTCTGTTGTTAAATAAACCTAATGTAGGATAACCCGAACCCCTAAACCCCAGTGATGTTAAAATAACACTTCTTATGCTACAGAACACTGATGTTCACTGTCTTGAAGTTGTAGGGATATTTTCTTATCACAAAAAGAATGTGAAAAACGTATGTGTAGGTTATATAATTTTAAAGATAATTTAAGTTAATTTGACACACTTTAAGCATTATCGTATCACATATTGAATATCGCATTATTTAATGAGTTATCGCATATCTAATTTTTCTTCAATATCGTGCAGCCCTCTGCTATTATGAAACATTTGGCTGTTTATCTCTTTTGATGTGATAAAAACACTAAATAATAATTTTAACTATGTATTGGTATGTAATTTACGGTAGTGTAAGGTGCTGGAAAAAGCTTTAAAATGGACCTGGAAAGTGCTTGAAAAGTGCTTGAATTTGACCTTGGAAAAAGTGTACGAACCCTGAAAGGGCAGATTCTCCCTTTAAACTCAGATTGAAGAGTCTGTGATTTGTGTCTTGTGTTCAGTTTCAGTGTCTCCATCATCTTCATCTTCATCATCATCATCTTCATCATCATCATCATCTTCATCCTCACAGACTGAGATCAGTCCAGGCCGCTCTGTGACTCTCTCCTGTCAGTTGTATTCATATGCTGGACTCTCATATATATACTCCTGTGATTCTTTGGTCCGTTCTGAGGGAGTTGAGCTGTTGTGGGTGAATCAGACTGGTGTTGATCTGAAGACAGACTCCAGATATCAGATATTATCATCATCAGATCAAGATCACTGTATCATCACTCTGACTACAACACTCCTGAATGAAGATGACAACAGAGAGTGGAGATGTCAGCTTACTCGCAGAAATAAAGTCAAGACTTCAGTCAGATACACTGTCAAGTATTCAGGTGAGAAACAACACTGTAAAATATGATGTTAATGTCCTACAGATGATGCGTCTGAACATTCATCTTCTGCAGCTCCAGTCGCTTCACCAACACTGATTCCAGTCAGAAGCTCAAACTCTGAGAAGAAATCAAGCCGAACTACAGCAGCAGCTCCTACCGTGGAATATCTATGTATTGGCGGCATCTAAAACATACAACGTTTCATGTATGAAAACATTCAAATGCACAAATATTGGTGAATCAATATTTCAATATTTAAAAAAAAACTGGTACTGCGTTAGATTAAACTGGAAAGGCTCATCGTACTTGCATATTGTTGTCCTATTGTTAGTTTAAAGCAGCACTCAGTAGCTTCGGGATTTCTTCACTGTATTCTCGCTTTTTGCTCGCAGGTTTCTCTCTAGAGCTCCCCCCACAGCTTCGGAATAGATATTTGACAACACTGCTGTAAAAACTCTTTGGTGATTCTCAGACACCAGAGGCTAGCAGATCAACGACATCAAAGCAGATGGGACATTCTTTAAAACGTCTTCTTCCTTCGGGTTTGGACAGTGTGAGGGAGCGCAATAATGACAGTATTTGAGCAGATTTCTTTTGGCCGTAAAGCAATTGTTTACATCGCGAGACCTGATATCACGCGATACTTCCTGCCGCGGCGGCCGGCGGCCCGCCGTCTCAAAGTTGCAAGTGCGAATTTTCCGCTCACGGGCACCAGGGGGGTGCGAAACGACCACCATTCAACCCGAAATAAGTATTATAACCATTCCAATGACTCCGAAGCTGTTCAGTTAAGGTAAAAAAGTTACTTAGTTCACCTTTAACTGCTGCTGTTGTTCTCATGTGTAAGTTGCGTTGGATAAAAGTGTCTGTAATGTATGCAAATGTGATGTAATAAATGAATCCTTTGAGCTTTCAATCCTGAATTGATGGAATTATCCGGCTGATTTTATTGTGGCGGGATCAAACCGCTGAAGCGAGAGACTGATGATGTGTGACAGTGATCATGTGATCATGAACCGTGTGTCAATGTTTCTGCAAACGTATAAATGCTGGTGTGCTAGAGTCTCACTTAACATGAATATCTATGAATGAATAAAGCATCAATTAGATTTATCTTTGGTGAATGGCGATAGTCATTCTCCTCCTGACAGCTTGAGAGTGAAGTAAGAAGATAATAGATGACAGACTCGTGCACATATTCATCATTTCTGTGATGTGAAGCTCCAGTATTATGTGATGATGATGTTGTGTATATGTGGCATTATGTAATATTAAATAGTGACACCATAAAGTTTAGAATTTTTTTGTGTGCAAATAACAGCCAAGATTTATTTTCATTTATATGGATTTTATGGATATATTTGCCTACAGTGTTGAAAGTCATTCTCTTTTACCAAGCTGATGCTAATAAATACTTTACAATACTTTTAAAATCTGTTTTATAATTCAGGAGTCATGGATAGTGGAAACCTTTTCAGTTACAAACCAATTTTATCACTAATAATTTCAAGATTTTACTTCTAGAGTTTAATGACATGCAGGAAACTGCTAAAATACAGACGTGAAACTAGCAGTAATGCTAAGAATAGCCTGTAAGGGTGGATTTCCTGCAGGGGTTCAGTCTGCAAGACTGCCGAATGACTAAAGAAACGTTGTCAGCATGATGGTAGAAAACTGCACATTTCTTGTCTATTCCACCCACTGCCACTGATACCAGCGACGGAAATAAGCGCAGTTACAATAGCTTAATATGTGGGAGAGCGTTTCTGAAGAGAGGGATGATATTGTATTGCAATATGAAGCACTTCAAAGTCAATACCAAATCAAAACTAGTTAGCACATTATTTGTAATTGAAAAGGTTTAATGACAAAATATGGTTATGGTTACACTTTAAATAGTTACACAATAGATGTATGAGATGATGATAACATGTACCACTAATTGTACCCAGCATATATGAAATATGTTACCAGAGAGAGAGAGAGAGAGAGTATGAAGAAAGAGGTGGTAAAGAGAGAGAGAGAGAGAGAGAGAGAGAGAGAGAGAGAGAGAGAGTGAGTGTAGAGAGTATGAGGAAAGAGGTGGTAAAGAGAGAGAGTGTAGAGCGTATGAGGAAAGAGGTGGTAAAGAGAGAGAGAGTGTAGAGAGTATGAGGAAAGAGGTGGTAAAGAGAGAGAGAGAGAGAGAGAGAGAGAGTGTGTAGAGAGTATGAGGAAAGAGGTGGTAAAGAAAGAGAGAGTGTAGAGAGAGTATGAGGAAAGAGGTGGTAAAGAGAGGTAGAGAGTAAGAGGAAAGAGGTGGTAAAGAGAGAGAGAGAGAGAGAGAGTGTGTAGAGAGTATGAGGAAAGAGGTGGTAAAGAAAGAGAGAGAGTGTAGAGAGAGTATGAGGAAAGAGGTGGTAAAGAGAGGTAGAGAGTAAAAGAAAAGAGGAGGTAAAGAGAGAGAGAGAGATCCCCAAGAAAGGGACCCAGAGAAGAAGAGACAGAGCAACAGTTGCAATTGTAAGGCTGTAAGGACTGATTTTCCTGCTAAAACAAAACTCACCCTGCAATAAAGCCATAAAGTGCACCCTGGACCAGGGTTATTATAGTTTTGCATTTTTCATTAGTTTTTATTTTTATTTCGTTTTGACTTTTTGTTTTCAAATTCAGTTTAGTTTTTATTAGTTTTTAAAGTGGGTTTGCTAGTTTAGTTTAGTTTTTATTTTTTTGAAAATGCTTAGTTTTAGTTTAGTTTTTATTAGTTTTAGTGTTAGTTTTAGTCTTTTTTGTAATTTGGGTTATTTGTCAGGGGCAAGATTCAAAAAGGTCAGAAAAAGTATTGTGTAATAATAATAACTCAACAAAAACATCATACAATTTTAGAAAAAAAAATTCACACCCCATTGAAATTCCTTTACCTCTTACAAAATCCACAAAAATCTACACATCTTCTATACAGAATTCACACCCGATAACAAATACAACAGCTTTACAATTTTCACACCCTATACTAAATTTACCCTTATACAGTCAATAGCCTACTCATCTGGATTGAAGCAGCAAACATTCAGTGTAAAAGTAAAAAAATGACATAACATTATTTAATATTTGAATCACAGCTTATATAGTGTTTGACATCGACAACCACAACCAAAAAGTGCATTTTACCTCAAACTTGTGACTAGTTAACTTTCTAAATAAGGCGCAATCGCTTCTCGGGTCGACATTAAAACTGACAAAATTATATTCAGAATTTAAAATATTTTTATACCACTTTTGAATGTGTGATTGTGTAAAGGTGACATTTACTCTATAATTTTATTTTATTTTAGTTAGTTTTGCCAAACACACATTACAGTTTTAGTTAGTTATCGTTTTTTTGTAATACCTCGTTTTTATTTTTATTTCAGTTAACGACAATGTTTTTTCCCACCTAGTTTTCGTTTTTTCGTTCGTTTTCGTTAACGATTATAACCTTGCCCTGGACAGCAGATAGCAAAGACAGAGCACAGGACATAGCCCTGACCAAACTTATCTCCTTGTCTCCTTGTTTGACTTCATCTCATCCCCCCTCTCCCTCCTCTTCTCCCTCCTCAAGACACTGAAAGTTCATTAAGAATGTCTATATAACACATATGGTGTATCTTGTGAATATGTTGTTTTTTCCTTGTCATGTTTGGTATCATTTTAAGTGTCTCAGGGCGATTGGTAAAATGGTCTTAATTTCATTGCAGTCATTGGTTTAATGAGAAAGATTGAGAACTTAGGAGAATCCTGTTCTCCTCTCTGGCTGATATCTCTTTACGATATCTCCTGAAACCAGGTGCTCCCCCCCTGGGGTACATGGATTGGCCCAAACAACTCTAAACAACATTTGTATAACCCCTGTTGTTCTGGTCTGGTACTTAAGGCGAGGGGACAGAGCAGTCTTTGGGACCCTTTACCAGGATCACCCCCATACAGTGCTGTTTCAGGGTTCTCCTGTTGGAAAGCACTCACACACCGCTGAGTGTCTCTGTCAGGAAAACATTACTTACTTTTAGAGTCATCTTTGAGTAAATGATGTCATGTATTTTCTGAATTGGCTTTTAATCATTTACTTCTGTAATTGGCATGATACATTTTTACCTGACAAATAAATATTACATCTTGATTTATTCTGAAGTTTTAGAAATCATTATTTTTAGTAGATTAATGTGTAGTCTGGTGTTTCCGCAAATCTTTGTCCAGGATAGATCAAACTGAAGGCACTATGAATGGACCATGGGGCACATCTTAGGAAGACCTCCTGATTTCTGACTATCTCCTGACTTAGCATGTTGTACGCTGCAAATATTATAAAAATTACACCTCTGGGTCTGCAGTGAGCGGCTGCATAGGGTAAAATACTTGCACTGCACCCTCTGACTATTTCAGGATATTTTCTAATCAGAAACACAATCTAAATTTGATTATCATTTGAAATTGGAGTCAGATTAAGCGTGGAGCTAAAGTAGTATTAAAACTAAATTCCAATAAATTAAGTGAACTTCACTTGAGCACTGAAAAGACATACACGCATTAAACCTTCGCCGTCGTTGGGCCAATGGGTGGTCCTTACACAATCTTGTTTTATCCTTTCCTGACCATGTGACTTTAACCCAAATGAGAGACGTTCAAACTGACCAATCAGATAATCACACTCCCCCCACCGCACTAAAGGTGTGAGAGTTCATCGACCCTGAAGTACACACATCTTGGCCTACAGGCCTTGATCACTATCAGCCCCTCTGAGCCTTTAGGAGCTACAAATGCTCCTTGTGGGAGAAAGAGGGGTGGAAAACAGTAAAGCAAATGTCTTTGTTCGTTTCAGATATCTTGGATTATTTTCAGTCCTACACTGAATATCTGATTCAATCCCTCCGCAGAAGTAGCAGTGCTTCACCTTCTGAGAATATAGTTCCCAGTGTGTGTACGGTTAGAAGAGGCTGTGTCTCATGTGACCTTGTTATTTGAACACGCTGTGACTATACAAATCTCTACATGGAAATAGGAAAATGTTGCCGTTATTTTGTCACTTATTGGGAGCAGTCGGGACATTACTATTATTATTATCACAGATCGGGCTCGGGTCGGACTCGGGCTCATTTAGCTTCTCTCCTTTCATCATGCCCATAATATACGTGCAGAGCGCAGGCTACTGTATGAAATATTGTTATATTGATAATATTATAAATATGCAACGCAATATGCGATTACGCGAGTGCAATGCATCAGGAGACAGTTGAGCATGCAGAGCATCAGGGAGAAGTTGGAGCGTGGGGAGTTACTGAAAGTTCCCAATGCTTCAGGAAAAGCTGCATTTTGAAAGAGTTTTGATTTGATTACCACAACAAACACTGAGCCTGAAGCCTTCAACAGTGGATGCTGTTCTTCTTCTTCACAACACTCACGAATAAACAGCGAATGATGACCAACGTACATGTAGCCGACTCAGTTCAACAGAGGTTTTTATTTATTATATTTTTATTATTATTTAACGTTAGCCAGTTGGTGAAGAGTTCTTTGAAACGTTGTTCTTCAGTAAAGTTACTTAACATCTAAGAAAGGTCGGCCGTAAATCTTTATTCACTGCTGGATCACATTTGGGTATATAATATTCTCCACTGCATGCTTATCAGTGCCGATTTCTTTAAGACTGCAAGGGAAGCTCGGCTTCCCCTATAATGTCAAAAAATGAATGGTCAAATATGTACTATTGTATTAACATTTTATTGACTAAAAATGCGTTAGAAAACGTTCATCTTAAAGACAAGTTCGTTCAGAATCAGTTACATACAGCAGGTCGGCTGACTCGATCTCCTTCTCATACATTCCCGTAGCGTCAGTGCATTTCCCTGTTGAAGCCCAGCTTCCATTGACTTCAATGGAGCTGCTTCGAACAGTTTTTTTCAGCGCTTCGAAACTAGACGGTCATTGGATAAATGCTGCGATTATGTCCCGCCCATGGAAGCTCAGCTTCTCTGGGGGTGAGCGGGGAGTGGGCTGGCCTGGACTCCGGGCTTCCGCGTGATGATTGGAGGGTCTGTCGAAAGGCTGCGTCTCCTTTTGATTGACAGCGATTTCATACAATAAAAAGTCGCTGATGTTGAAGCTGTTCGAGCTCAGTGCCATCGCGGATTTTTCAAAGACAAACTGCTGCAACCTATTTCTTGGTATTTGCTTGTCGAAACTGCTAGCCAATTTTTATAATACATTTCACACAATTATACATTTATACCTTTATTATATTATTACTTATTATATTTTTTTATATTATTATTATTAGTAGTAATAATTAAAAAATAATTATTAAAATAATAAAAAAAAATCTTATTATTAGTAGCATTATTATTATACTTTATTATATTATTATTTATACCTTTATTATATTATTGCATTCATTTTTCACAGAGAATTTTCTTGAAAAGGAACGTAGAATTTACGTATAAATAAATGAATATTTTTTATGATGTAGGCCGAAAATGAGCTTCCCCTTTTTGAAAGACCAGCAGCCGCCACTGATGCTTATGCTTCTCTGTAATGGACAGTCTGGATTAATATCTGTGGGCATAATTGTCGGTGGTGGTAGTTATGTTTGAGGCCTACAATAAAATTGTACCTCTTAGTAGCGTGTGTGTGTGTGTGTGTGTGTGTGTGTGTGCGTGCGTGTGTGTCTAGCAGAGACAGCGCGCATCAGAGAGAGCTTACAGTGATACTGATGTTGGTCTCGGGTCGGGTCGGGTTCGGGGTGATAAATTGCAGACGTTGTCGGGCCAGGGCCGGGTTAGGGCTTGAGAAAACTGCACGAGTTCGATTGAGTTTGTGTGTGTGTGTGTGTGTGTGTGTGTGTTTGACACATTGAGAATGTTGTTCTATTGATTTTTTTTTTTTACAAAAAATGATCTGAATTTTTTCACCCACTTAACTTTGTAGAATCGAGTCAATTTTTCTTGTGTGTGTTCAGGTGGCAAACTTAGGAAAAGTAGCCAAGTCTTGTACCGCTCAGATTAAGGAAAGTATTTTTTAAAAATAAATAAAAATAATTTTGCCCACATTTGTCCCCAATACGGTTTTAATTGGACATTGGACATTTCAGTGAAACTTAAGGTGTGTGAAAACCCAGTACACGTCCATACACTTGAGATGCACAGAGATGATCAGATACAGGACATTTCTGATTACACACACTAGATGTGTTCAGAGATTTCCAGTATACCAGCAATTGCTGATGTTGTAATGTTTAAATCCTGGTAAGCATGAGGCCAAGAAAATTCTCAATTCTTAAAGATTTATTAAAATCCTAAAGCAATCCAACAGTGTTACATAATGGTCAGCATGTACAACACACTTCAGCTCTTACTCTACACCTTTTATAGGTGACAACATGTGGACTACAGCGCCATCTCCTGACTAATACACTAACACTACATTCCCCCATTACTTAAAGGATTAGTTCACATCAAAATGAAAATTTCCTGATAATTTACTCACCCCAATGCCATCCAAAATGTTCATGTCTTTCTTTCTTCAGTGGAAAATAAATTAAGTTTTTTGAGGAAAACATTTCAGGATTTTTCTCCACACAATGGACTTCAACGGTCACCAAATTGTCCGAATCAATGCAGTTTCAAAGGGCTCTGAAGTGCTTCAAAGGGCTCTGCACGATCCCAGCTGAGGAATAGGGGCTTATCTAGCGAAACGATCACTCATTTTCTAAAACAAATAAAAGTGTATATACTTTTTAACCACAATTGTTCGTCTTGTGCTGGTGTGCGACGCGCCAGGCATTACGTAATCACGTTGGAAAGGTCACGCTGGACGTAGGCGGAAGTGCCGCCCCAATGTTTACAAGCGTGGAGAACACTTAGCGGGCGTTACCCTCGGTTTGGGACGGGACTGGAGTATTTTGCACCGTACTCCCAAATGCCATGGCTTGGTGGAACAGGAAAAAACACAGGAGCAAGATGGGCTAACGCCGCCGATGTACCCGAGTCACTCTTAGCCACCCGTGCTGCCGACTTGGCCAGTGTTGCTATATTCGTAGACGCGCACATCCCATTCTTACATACACACACTGCACACATTGCCGCATATTTAACAAGTGCGGATTTCTTTCTCTTTATTTTTCTTTCTTACGCTTTTAAAGTTGAATTGTGTTTCAGTAACACTTTATAATAACTGCATGCTATTAATCATTAGTTAAGCATTAGTAAACAGTTAATTCATCATTTATAAAGCATGGATAGACATTGATAAGCAGTTTATAAATACAGCTATAAATGCTTTATTTTTGATTTATAAGCATATCTATGATGATCAATTTATCATTTCTAAATGAAGTTTTGCATTATTTACAAACTGGTTATTTAGGAGTTGTTGTCAGTGGTTCATTAGATCACTTAGAAAGTGTAAGTAAATGATTAATAAACTATTAAATGTACATTCATACATCTTAAATATTTCTATGTTCTGTATCACTGTGTTGTGTTTGTTTCCTTTTTCTGTTTAGAAGATAACTGTAAAATCTCCTTTGTAAAAGCTTTACAAGGCATAACTAGTCCTCACTTTAGATGAGCTCACAAAAACAGTTAACTGACCACAACTAAATGCTTTATAACTACCTGAATTAACCATTAATTATTGACACACTGAGTAACTATTACTATATGTCTGAATAATAAGATGTGAATTTACATTTCAATAGTTGATTTATGTAACCCAGGTCATTAACTCGGGTCACTAATATTAATAATTAGTATTATTTTATTTATATCGCAATAAAACTAATAGTCAGAAGAGAACATGTAGTAAAATGTTTTTATTTTATTTTATTATAAAAAGGAAAAGGTTCCTGAACTGACTCCTGATTGGTGAGGTGAAAGGTTAGCCCCGCCCCCTGTTGGAGAGTTCCAGAAGATCGCGCACAAGCAGAAATGTAGAGAGATTGCGAACGACACGAGAGTGAGAGCAGATGCGATTGAGTGATTTGAGGGAGAACAAACTGTTTAATAATCCAGCAATAGATTATTAACAAGTTGAGAAGTAGATTTATGAGGTATTAATTCTTTAAAAAGCCCACGCTTTGAGAAGAGTGCGATGTGAATCTGAACGCGACGAGAAGAAAAGACACGTGATAGGATCTGAACTAAATCTTTTTTTTGTCTCTGATTTATATTTCTCCTTGGTGAGTACCAATTTCTTTATATAAGAGATGTATTTAGGTAATGTGGATACTGTTTTTGGACTCTTAAGCCCTATTCGGACGGGACTCGTTTTCCAAACGACGTTTGAGTTACAATTCTTATCAACCTAACTTACGTCTGTGATTTCATGTACGGATTCGGAAACTAACATCTCCGTGTTTATTACCGAGGTAGGAGTGTCTGTGTTTTACATGTGGGCATTGCAGAAGATCACGTGTTCAGAATGCGTGGGTTGCGTTGGAAATTTGATCAAATGTATTTTGAAATTAAGTACTTTTAAAATTAAGCACTTTGAAATATAAAGTAAACCGTCCTAATGTATTTTTAGTGTTTTGTAAACATTTTATAAAAATCGTAGTATAAAAAAAACTAAACATACATTTATCATCATGATTTTACAGAACTGGGTTCTTATAATAAACCCACTGGAATATTTTTTTTTAACTTATAGGGATGTTCGCCGGAGTCAAATGTGACGTCACGATATGGGCGTGGCCGCGAACTGGTTGGCAGAAAGAACCAACAAGTCGCAGCAGTCTACCTGTGTTTTGTCAGCATAATATTAATTATTTGTCCGAAGAAGCTAAAAAGAGATATAATTAAGCTTTTATAACCACCAGGGTTCATGTTCTCTGCCTGATCCATATCACCTGAGTGAGAATTTTTTGTTGTTCTTTGACTAACGAAGTCAGCAAATTCGTTGGATTTACAGCTAAAAAATGTGGCGGCACATTAGTAAAGAAAGCATCTGTGAAAGCAGCGCAGTTTGAGTGTTTCGGAACGTATGTGATCGGAGAGAAAGATGAGGCCCTTCTCTGACTGCGTTTGAATGTGTGAGTTAAGTATTAAACTGTTAGTGAGATGAGATGAGATAATGCAACGCTGACATAGGCTACAGTACAATGACAGTTGCACAGATGTTGGGAGTTGGGAACCGGTGAGAAAATGTCCGGTAGCCTACCCGGTAACTTTACCAGTAATATTAATTTAGTTCTGCTTAACGGTTCCTGAACGCTGTAACTAACAGCTGCCCAGCCATGAACACAGCCGCGTGTGATTTGTTTACATACGAGCTGCACTAGGTCTATATCTGTATTCTAAGAGATATTACTTGTATGGATCTCGTTAATAAATTGACAGAATTTAAATGTGTATTCTTACAAGTTAAAGAAGAAATGTTTGTGCAATTCCTTTTTTCACCTTTTATGAGGCCAAAAAAAAAACTGTCTGGTAAAAAGTCACAGTGGCTGGTGGTCAAAAAAGTTAACTTTAGGCCCTGTATATAGCATTGGTTGACACGTAAAAATGTATTAAAATACAATAATTTGCCCTTAATATATAAGGGTATGTACACAGATGATACACACACAGTACAGTATCCAATCTTGCCGATCACACAGCACGACACAACCATTTTTCTTCTGTGTTTGCGCTGCGAAGCAAGCGGACATTACTTTTCTTCTGCCAACCAGAGCGCGTCGTGACGTCACGGCGAAGATCCCTATATAATTTACACGTTATGTAATTAAGTGCAGAAATGAAAGTAATCTTACCTGAAACCAGAGGTGGAAAGAGTACTGAAAATTTGTACTCAAGTATCAGAAACTGATATTACAGTAGCCAGTCTTTACGTGATTTGGCTCTTCTTGTTGATTTAATTCTTTTTATTTCTTCGCAGTGTACCGAACACATCTACATCCATTATCGGTGCGCAAACAGCAGAAACTTGAATACCGGCGCGATAGCGAGAGATTGTACGGTAGTTCACGTTGACCAAAACACACAAGAAAAAGCGTTTTGAAAAAAAACATTTTCGGCAATCACAGACATTTGCATTCGGACGGGATTAGATATCTCTGAGGACCGCCGAGTTTGACGAAAAACAGTAGATAATTTGCTCTGGAATTTTTACAGAAGTCGTGTGAGAAAAAGACAGACATGGCAGATTCGGACAGGATTAAAATCTCAAAGTACGTCTGTGAAACAGAAATTTCTCTAACGTCCCCCTGTGAAACTAGTCCCGTCCAAATACTTATGATGATTTAATCAATGGAAAATCACAAATTATAATATTATAAAATAAAAGTGCAAAATTCTAAATGTTATAAATGCATGAATGTTACATTTATATAAATTTAAAATATATATATATTTTCATAAGTGTTTACAACATGTATGATAAATGAATTTTGCTTTCCCACTAGAGGGAGACACAACATGAGGATGGAAACTATGAATGGCATTAATCACATTGATCTAGTAAACTAGTTATCATGATTTAGTAACATTAGCCAATAGAAAATAAAAATTAATAATATTATAAAATAAAAATAAATATTTAAACAAATTCCAAATGTTATAAATGCATGAATGTTATATTTATATATATTTTATAATTATATGTTATTTTCACAAGTGTTTAAAACGTGTATAATAAATACATTTTGCTTGCCCACTAGAGGGAGACACAACATAAGGATGGAAACTATGAAAGCCATTAATCACATTGATCTAGTTCATTTTTATAACTTATGGTGTACTGACAGAATTGTTTTATACAATTAGTGTACATAGAATCTGTGAAATTCTTATGGATTATTAAATGTTATAACATATACACATATGTTATATTTCTAAGTATTTATACCATATATGGTGCGCTTATTATAAATGTTGTAAACACTGATTTATTTTTTCACACAGGTAAAGGATTCACACAGGTAAAGTAATCAACAGGTTTATTTGCAGAAGTATGTGATCGCAGCGATGGAAGCAGGAGAGTAACTGATGAATACAGTGTTCAGGATAGATGTCTGTTATGAAATGGAGATCGAGGCAATGACTGAAGACGGATGAAGGAAGCAGATGACTGAAGACAAGTTGTTCAGGTAGGTATCGTGCAGGTAAGGAGTCAGGTAAGTGCATGCAGGAGAGGGCCAGAGAGGATGATGGGAAATCATGGAACGATTTATGACTAATTTTATGAACATGAGCCCATCATATTATCACTATATAAAAGTTTGGTAGTAAATTAAATATAAATAAATAAAAATGTAACTTTAAAAATAAATATTTTTTGTAAAAATGAAACAAATAAAAAAATAAAAAAATAAAATACAAAACTACAAAATATGGGCTAACTTTACAAATATACTTGACTTGACTTGACTTGACTTTGCATGTAGACAAACGTTTCAGGATCTAATTATAGTTCTTGGTGCAGTAGTTAATGGCTGTTAAAAGGTACAATTTACATTTTTGTATTTTCTTGCCTTGAAAATAACTGAAAGGTTTTCTTACCGAAACCTTTGGGAGGACCACAATCTTTAAAACCCCTTCTCAGTCACCCCCAATTTTGGCAAGTGCTGCATACATGAAATGCCCAAAATAAAAAGGTTACTGCTCATAAGTAATTCTGAATAGAAACATAACACACATACATTTAGAAAGCCAACACTTGAGAGTTTATAGTTCAAGACTCAAAATTAACCAGACTGTTATTAATATTGAGATATATAAGCTCAAACATATTTTGAACTAAAATAATCTGGGATCACCAGTGATCCCTGACTGGAAAGGGGTTAATAGCAAGACCTGTCCAGGCCTGCTCAGCCTCACAGTGCTGCACATAAGGGTTGGTTTCGACCTTCTGCTCTTGACTACCTCCTCTGCTTTGGGGCAATGGGTCGTCCACCCCTCCTGACCAATCAGCCTTGCCACTTTTGCGGCTGAAGGCCTCCGCAGACTGAAGTAACCTGACAGACAGAATGACAAGACTTTACTCATGCAAGTCATTTGTCACAGTGAATCAATGTCGAATTAACGGGTGCCAATGCTGTATTGATAGATTTGGAGACTTACCGAGAAGATAGTCTTTCCTTTGAGCATATTGTGAAAGCCGCCATTTATCACAGAACGCTCTGTCTCCAGAACAGCCAGATTCACTGCGCTGCCTCTTAGATGGAGGCTGGCCCTGCAGTGAGACAGGAGACGCCTCCACAAACTGGCAGAAAGACCCTCTGCTGTCCCCTCGTCCAAACAAGTCCTGTATAAGTGAGGAATACAACATTTATAGTTATATAATGTACAAATAGTTTGTGTTATGTCCTTGATAAATGAAGAGACATACCCAGCCATAGAGGATAAGAGCTCGGCTGCCTCCACCAAGTCCTCATCAAGGACCGCACCGGCGCTACGGGCCAAGTATACATTTATTGAGTCCTGTTGGTGTGCTGATAAAAGTTTGTCGTCCACCCCAACCGCCCTACGCACGTCCTGGCTGGTGGACATGCCCAGTTTATAATTTTATTTCAACATGTATAACAGATCGCAGGCGCGATTATAAAATAGTAGTGAAGAGTAAGAGATGATCGGTTCAGGCGATACAGAGATCTGTCACGTCACATTTACAAGCGCCAAAACCGTATTTATTGTTGAATTTGGTGATAAAATGGACAGAATCTGAGAGCTGAGAGTGTGTTTCATATCAATAGTAACCTTGTCTGTCGGTGTCAGTCCTCTTTGCTTCATGATTTTCCTCTGCGTGAGAAACTGGATGTGTGTCGTGAGAGCGAGTGAAAAGTGTCGATTGCCTGATTCTCAGCATTGGCAGCCCTGCATGAAGTCAAATTAATTTCCATAACACACCACTGAGGATTTGTTCTGCATGATATCAGCATTGACCAGCAGGTGGCGCTGTGTGCATTCCAAACCTGGAGAAATCAACCACTTTTACACACATCAGGCTGGAAAGCTTTAAAGCTTCATGAAGCTTCATCTCACCATCACTACCTTCAGGTTCACTCAGCTCAACAGTTATACGCTATATTAGCAATAATGATTATTTTGGGAGACATGGATGAGCTTTGATTGGTGGTTCCCATCATGCACTGCAACATTAGGCTTTATGTTTATTTCACCAGTGATGGTTGGTTGGTCAGATGAGAGGAAGTTAATAACCACAGGAGGAGCTGATGATGTTTAAAGGAGGAGCTGTAACTATATATAATGAAGAGGAAGACTGACAGAAACAGAAAATGGCTGATAAGTGTGATCTGTGTCTGCTGGGACTGATCATTCTCTCTTCACTTCTCACAGGTAAAGAAATCTGTATTTTCTCTAAAGACATTTAGTGGAATTAGTCTGGAAAGAGTTCATTTGAACATGCTCAGTTTATTCTTGCACACTGTAGCAAATTAGCTCTATGAAATATTAATAATCAATAATTGATTATGAATATTTGGATCAGTTAATATAATTAACTTAATGTTGTAAATTAATATTACAATCAATTAACCTGTTTGTCCTGTGAACTCTCAGGATTAATTGTTTATTAACTCTAAGAAATGTACATTTCCGGGGCGTGGGAAATGTCTTTCTCAATTTACAGTACTACTGAGAGCAGTAACCAAGATCTAAATGATTAGTGACTCCAGTTATGAGCTTGAGACACGGACAACTTTACGTGTGCCATGAACAAGACTTTATTAACTAGACTAAACACGTAAACTACTCTAACATACACACACATACATGCACACGGTTTACCAAGGGAAAGAGAGCTGAAGCAGAATACAGGAAAGCAAGAAGTTATAGCAATGTTTGAAATTCAGCAGATCAACAGCCTTGAGCAAACCATCAGTTTACTTCTAACACACTCTTCTTTAAAGGGGTAAGGATACTTAATGTATTAAATAATGAGACTAAGTTTGATACTTGCACGTCTCGCCCATTTGAATTAAACTGTCCTGATGCAATCTGTTGAGGCTCCAGTTGATCTTTTCTGATGTGGTCTTGATGAGAGAGAACCAGTGGGAGTCAGAGGATCTTTGGTGAATGGAAAGACAAGGCCGCAGCCTGGCACAAGCTTGGGGTCCTTAGAGGCTTCTAGTTCAGCATCATCTTCACGTCAGCATTTCAGTAAAGGAGTAAGAGAGAGCTAAAAGCTGATCTTGGGTTTTTAAAGTGTGAAGAAGTAACACTTTCTGGAGGTGCAAGAGCCAATAAAGGGATTTTCCTTTGGAGGGAAATTTTTACGACCTATTGTTCCTTTGAACATGTAATTTGATTGGATGTTTCACACAAGAATCTTTAAGATGCTTATAATACTACAGTAATGCGTCACAAAGTTAGCAAAATGTAATGTAGATTTACAAATCGGAGACGAAGATTGGATTTTTTAAAGACCAAACATTCCACACATATGATTTTGGTTAACCATAATATGCAAAGTCTGAAACATTAACCCAATAGAGTTTACAAGAATACAAAAGCCACACCACATAAAAGAAAATCATGAGATGGGAAAATTAGATACATGTTTACACATTTCTCAAGTGGTTATATATAGAATATATAGGATTACAGGGTTTATTTCTCCTCTGCCAGAATTTAAGTGAGATTCACAGCTTTCTGGACATTCCTTTAGATCGTAAAACTCAGTCTCAGTGTGTGTCCTGTAACAAGACACCATGTCCTGCCAGTCTGTTAGCTTCATTTGGGATGTTAGTTTTTGGAGGATGTTTCACAGGCCTTAGTTGGGAGAGTGAGTTTGCTGGATTATTCATTAAATAAATGAATAATTTGTGTGTGTCTGATTGGTCCAGACGCTACAACACATTCACGTTGTGATCTCAGAGTTGTGTATTGATACACACAGATCATACTGTATTATTCCTGATACTGGACATAGTGTCACTCAAACATCTGATGATGAAGAATTATCTTCATATTAAGAGTGTGTCAGTGATTTGAACAGCTCTCTGATAAAGACTAATAGTTTATTCTGGAGAGTGTGTTGTTTGCTTTAAGTCAGGAAAAATACTATGATTTAAAACTTCTGCTTTTTATGCTGGTGTGTTTTATGTTTCATTTATGGATATATATCATAATGATCACTGAGATATACTGTGTTTCAGGAACCAGTGGATATGATCATGTGTTCATCAGTTCTGGTGAAAATGTCTCTCTGTCCTGTATTAAAGCTCTTTCTGACTGCAACTCAACTACATGGGCCTACGATAACAGACATTCATGGGGAGTTAAACTGATTACTGGAGGGATAAAGATGAACGACACAGAGAGACATGAGAGACTGAGTCTGGAGTCTGACTGCTCTCTGAACATCAAGAACGTCACAGTAGAAGATTCTGGATATTACACCTGCCTACAATATGTGAATGGAGAACAACAAGGACTTGCTTATCTTTCTCTGAATGTTCTTCATGGTAAATTAATGATTATGTGGTCAATTTAAAAAGGGCAGATTCTCCCTTTAAACTCAGATGATGATTGAAGAGTCTGTGATTTGTGTCTTGTGTTCAGTTTCAGTGTCTTCATCATCATCATCATCATCATCATCATCTTCATCATTATCATTATCATTATCATCATCTTCATCATCATCATCTTCATCATCATCATCCTCCTCCTCATCATCCTCATCATCATCATCACAGACTGAGATCAGTCCAGGCCGCTCTGTGACTCTCTCCTGTCAGTTGCATTCATTTGCTGGATTCTCCTGTGATGATTATGAGGGAATTGAGGGAATTGAGGGAGTTGAGCTGTTGTGGGTGAATCAGGCTGGTGTTGATCTGAAGACAGACTCCAGATATCAGATATTATCATCATCAGCTCTAGATGGCTGTATCATCACTCTGACTACAACACTCCTGAATGAAGATGACAACAGAGAGTGGAGATGTCAGCTTACTCGCAGAGATCAACTCGAGACCTCAGTCAGATACACTGTCAAGTATTCAGGTGAGAAAACACTCTTTTCTGACAGATTTGTGAAAACTTCCACAGATTGGCTCTACTCTTTCTGACGGCTTCATACGTTTTGGAGTTGTAAAATATTAGTGGTCAAAGTTATAAACTGCATAACAATCCTTATAATCCCCAATATTGGCCTCCTACATGGGTCATACATGATATATTGCATAAATCAGACGAGTGTATTAAAGCCTAGTATGACCCATGTAGGAGGTCGGCTTTAGGAATTATAAGGCTTATGTCCTTCATTCAAGCTGAAGGTTTATTTGCAGAAGCTCAACTGTGTTTCACTCTCATATAAACCAGGAATAAATTATACAGTAACACAGTAATACAGTTATACAGTAATACAGTAATACAGTACAGTCTCTTCTCAACTACTGCCATTCTCCTCCTGACAGCTTGAGAGTGAAGTAAGAAGATAATAGATGACAGACTCGTGCACATATTCATCATTTCTGTGATGTGAAGCTCCAGTATTATGTGATGATGATGTTGTGTATATGTGGCATTATGTGTTGAACTGAACTAACAGACGTGATCCACAGATCCAGCTGATACAGCATCAGAAACTGAAGTCAGTGTGACTGCTGGATCATTATACAGAGGTACGACACGTTCATTTATACTGACAGCTTTATAACATTAAACTATCAGTCAGTCTGTAAATGCTTCATCAATAACTGTTGATAGTTGAATACCCTTGACTTCAGTCATGTACAGTTTCTCTTCTTCCTCTCATGTTTCCTGCAGTGATTGTGAGTATTGTTGGGATGGCAGTGTTTGCTGCTCCTACTGTGATTCTTCTTCAGATCATCTGTGCAAGAAGAGCTGGTGAGTTTTGAGCCGCACACAATCTGATGATTCACACTCATCTGATCTGGAACAATCTGCAATCATGATAAAAACACATACGAGAGGTCAGTCAATGCTTTTATTTTGCAGGGAGGAAGGACTCGAAGCACCCAGAGGAAATAGAGATGCCCACAATATTAGAATAAAATACTGATGAGTTTAGAGCCAATCTGCAGCAATATTTACAATAGCAAAAACTTACAGAGGATTGTTCATTGTTTTATTTTCTTCTTCTCAGAAAACAGAGAAAAAACTCTGAGCGCTTATAGTGACATAATCATGTTTAGATTAAAATGTGTTTTTTACATATAAAAAGCCAGATTTATTTTCATTTATATGGATTTTATGGATATATTTGCCTACAGTGTTGAAAGTCATTCTCTTGCGCTTCATATGTAAACTGCTTTAAATATAATATTAATACAGTAATGGACAGACTCAGACTGTATAATCTCTCTCTGTTCTGTGTGATGGAGCTGATTTGAGGATTCTTGGATCTTGTCTGTTCATTCCTGGTTTTAGCAGCTTATTTCATTTTGAATGATTGCTATAATTGTCTTAATAAACCTCTGCAGTTGTGTTTAATAAGTCTCCTTTCCTGAGATGTTTGTTAGGAATATGTTAATTCCCCTTCATGAGCTGGTAATGTATCTGTAAGTCCACTGAAGCGAGTTGTAGTTGAGAAGCCGCTTCAATAACCGAGAGCTAGATATTGGGTCTTAAACACCTCACGACACCCTGAAGGAGCCACTGAGAGGTCAGACTTGAAGCACTGTTCCTGAGATGCTCTTCTTGGTGGTTAACTGTAAGCAGCAGACAGATCCAGCAAGAGGAGAACTGAGGATTCGGAGGCTCCTCTTGCCAGTCTCAGAGCTTCAATAACCGAGAGCAGGGCCGTCTCAGTTTAGTGGCGCTTCTGAAGCCAGACTGGTTGTTGTCCAGGAGGATGTTCTGTGTGAGAAATGGAGATAGTTGGTGGAAAACGACTCGTTCAAGTGTTTTAGCAAAGTGGTCCAGAAGTTCAGGGAGGCGGAAGTTAAATCAGTGGTGCTTGAGAAATACATCCCAGATCTTCCAGAGCATTTGTAGTGTTGATAAAGGAGTCTGGATCTGATATATTTCTCAAGGCTGGAGAGAGTAAAGCAGAACGTTATAATCCATGTGTAGAAACTCCCTGAAGACAGTTAATATCTGCTTTACAGACGCTCATGTGCAAATGCAGGTTTATTTTACCAAGCTGATGCTAATAATTACTTTACAATACTTTTAAAATCTGTTTTATAACTCAGGAGTCATGGATAGTGGAAACCTTTTCAGTAACAAAACGATTTTATCACTAATAATTTCAATAGTTTACTTCTAGAGTTTAATGGCATGCTGGAAACTGCTAAAATAAAGAAGTGAAACTAAGACTAATGCAAAGAATAGCCTATAATATAGCCAGTGTGATTAACAGTATACGCACTTCTCACTCGTTTCACACATGTAAAGCAACACTTCACTGTGGGACAGTGTCACCAACAGCAACTCTAGCAGGATTTAAACACTGAGTTGGTCAGAATAGAGGAAGTTACTGTGAATTCGCAGCACTCAAAGTCTAAAATCTAGAAACAGGGATGATTTGCTGCATGTGGTTTTATTTAACAGGCGGTGACTGTGTAGCTGCTGATCCAGTGCAAATCTCTGAATTTAAAGTATTTTACTGTGGACTCAAATTAATTAAGTGCTAGGGAGTTGATTTGAATGCATTTTTCTTATGCCAAATATTCCTAAAGTCTTTCTCTTGTGAAATGAGCAGTGTGTGTTTAGGTGAAGGAGTGTGTGTGTGTGTGTGTGTGTGTGTGTGTGTGTGTGTGTGTGTGTGTGTGTGTGTGTGTACATGCAGGGCCTGAAGTTAACTTTTTTAACCACCAGCCACTGTGGCAGGTGGATTTAAAAATCCACCCGCCACAGTGACTTTTTACCAGCCATTTTTTTTTTTTTTTTTTTTTTTTTTTTCTTGCCTCATAAAAGGTGGAAAAAAAGGAACTGCACAAACATTTGTTCTTTAACTTGTAAGAATACACATTTAAGTGCTGTCAAGTTATTAACGAGGTCCATACAAGTAATAATAACTTAGAATACAGATATAGACCTAGTGCAGCTCGTAAACAAATCACACGCGGCTGTGTTGATGGCAGTGTTAGTTACAGCGTTCAGGAACCGTGGTGCGTTCACACCGCGGACGCGAATAGCGCGTCAGGTGCGAATTTAGATTCGCGTTTGGTGCGTTGGCTGACTTCGTTTAAATGTCAAAGAACAAAAAAAAAAAAACGCAAAGACCCAGCCGCTTTAGTTACTGTTGCTATGTCCGACAAGCTACACCGCGCTCACGACAAACCATGATCTCATTCTCACGCAATGAAAAACACATCTTGCATCAGAGACACTGCCAACACGCTGACAGACAAGACAGTCCAGGTTACTTTTGATTTTAAACAAAGTATCAAGTATAAAATTTGGTCATTTTTAAAGAAATTTAGACAATACCGTTTTGTGGCTCTGTAATGTTTCTTGACAGATCGCTGTGGTGCCTCAGTTAAAGCTGCTTGTGAACCGATCATCTCTTCCTTCTAGTTAATTTATAGCATAAAATAAACATGAATGAACATAAGAAGGAATGAAGTTTTAACTGCGGAAAGATGTCAGTAGGTCTACTCAGTACACTCCGTTTTTTCAAGTTCAAATCATCCAACGTTGAACTCTCCTGACTGCTTTGTCGGACAAAAAAAAAAGGCGGATTCGGCAGATTATGATTGGCCAGATCGCCGTCAATCAAACTCCCCGTGAAGGGTCGATTCTCATTGGCTACCTGCCAATGTGGCAGGTAGATTGACAGTGTTACCCGCCAATTGCAGAATTCACCCGCATTTGGCGTGTGGTCGGGTGTTAATTTCAGGCCCTGTGTACATGACTTAAACCTGAATGCACACAGACTCATGGGGACTCGTGTCACTGTGGGACCTAAAGTGAAGAGTAGTGTAGAGTTAGAATAAGAATAGCCTGTAAGGGTGGATTTCCTGCAGGGGTTCAGTCTGCAAGACTGCCGAATGACTAAAGAAACGTTGTCAGCAAGATGGTAGAAAACTGCACATTTCTTGTCTATTCCACCCACTGCCACTGATACCAGCGACGGAAATAAGCGCAGTTACAATAGCTTAATATGTGGGAGAGCGTTGCTGTAGAGAGGGATGATATTGTATCGCAATATGAAGCACTTGAAAGTCAATACCAAATCAAAACTAATTATTTGTAATTGAAAAGATTTAATGACAAAATATGGTTATGGTTACACTTAGAATAGTTACAAAATAGATGTATAAGATGATTATAACTTGTACCACTAATTGTACCCAGCATATATGAAATATGTTACCAGAGAGAGAGAGAGAGAGAGAGAGAGAGAGAGAGAGAGAGAGAGAGAAACAAACAGAGTGTGTAGAGAGAGAGAGAGTGTGTGTGTGTAGAGAGAGAGAGAGTGTGTGTAGAGTAAGAGGAAAGAGGAGGTAAAAAGATAGAGAGAGTGTGTGTGTAGACAGAGAGAGAGAGAGAGAGAGAGAGAGAGAGAGAGAGAGAGAGTAGAGTGTAAGAGGAAAGAGGAGGTAGAGAGAGAGAGAGCAGAGAGTAAGAGGAAAGAGGAGGAAGAGAGAGAGAGAGAGAGAGAGAGAGAGAGAGAGAGAGAGAGAGAGAGAGAGAGAGACAGAGAGTATGTAGAGAGAGAAAGAGAGTGTGTAGAGAGAGAGAAAGAGTAGAGAGACTTTTGACTTTTAAGTCTTCTTTAATTATTCGATATAAACATAAGTGACCTATATTTTTAAGGTAAAAACTAATAAAATATTCATACATTTATATTTTCCACAAAACAATTAATAAAAAAATAAAAATAAATAAAAAATAAAAAAATAAATAAAAATAACAATAATAATCACTCCTGAACACTCAAATTAAATACAAGATCTCCATGATCATCAGAAAGAGTAGAGAGAGAGAGAGAGAGAGAGAGACCCAAGAAAGGGACCCATAAAAGAAGAGAGGCAGAGCAACAGTTGCAATCTTGTTTTATCCTTTCCTGACCATGTGACTTTAACCCAAATGAGAGACGTTCAAACTGGCCAATCAGATAATTACATCTCCCCCCACCGCACTAAAGGTGTGAGAGTTCATCGACCCCGAAGTACACACATCTCTGCCTACGCTTCTCACACGTTTCACACATGTAAAGCAACACTTCACAGTGGGACAGTGCCACCAACAGCAACTCTAGCAGGGTTTAAACACTGAGTTGGTCAGAATAGAGGAAGTTTATAGTCTATACACACATGGCCGGGGGAACTAGGGGTGCTGAGGTGTTGCAGCGCCCCCTGGCGACAGCTGTTTCACTACAGAAATGACTTTAAACTTAAACACCTTCTACCTTTATAAAATTAATCTAAAGATGTTTCATTTTTATATGTTGTTGAATATGGTTTTATGACTTTAAAAGAAATGAATATATCATAGGCAATAAGCCGATCTTGCATGGAGTGAGTGACGTGACACTGGTTGAGGACCAGCATCTCAGAACTGATTTGACACTCATTTAATGCCTGTGAAAAACTAAATATAGATGTCTTGATTAAAGCATTCTTTGGCATTAGGGGCTGTTCACACAGTACGTGTTTTTCAGTGTGAATGCACTAGGCGTGTTCAACTGTTGCGCTCGCGTCTCGTGCATAACTCAGCATTCTCAAAACACAGCACTCAAGTTAAAATAAGTTCAACGAAAACACAACTCGAGACCTTGCGTTTTCCCTCGTTCCACTGCCCGCGTTTGGCGTCCTGTGTTTTCGCTTTGAAAGAGTATGCTTTCTGTGTGAACCGGCACTCCTGAGTGAGTATCATAAGGTAAGATGCAGATTTGTGTGCTGTGCTTTTTAAAATATATCATGAGTTCTGAGCGTTCTCACATAACTCTGTTCTCATTCATTTGTATGTTCATCTTTTTTTTTGGGCTGTTTAATATTAGGATTTTGTTTAAAACACTCTGACCCACAATATCAAGCCCCGCCCCCAGCACCCCCCTGATAAAACATGTTCCCTTGGCTATGTCTATATATAATGAAGAGGAAGACTGAGAGAAACAGAAGATGTCTGATAAGTGTGATCTGTGTCTGCTGGGACTGATCATTCTCTCTTCACTTCTCTCTGTCAAGGTTCTCCTCTGACCGTTCTGACCATAGCCAAGAACATGATTAGGTCCAGTTCTGGTTTATTTCTTTGCTCTTGGCTGACATGTGACATTGATACGGCCTGCTTGTGGCCCAGATCTGGCAAACATCATTCCATGCTGCATGTGGGCCAGATCCGCATTTCACAAGTGCCAGATGTGGGCTGGATCTGGGCCGAAACAATGTTGCTATCTGTGCGGTTTAGGTCAGTTGGTGAAAACACTATATGTGACCCCGCCTGTGAAACCCCGGCTAAAGTCGCAGAATTAAATTACGTGTTAACGAGCGTCAAAGTAGTCATAGCCATAAAAATGACAAAAATAGTCCATGTGTGTTTATTGCTGTACATGATAGATTATGCCAATGGTTTTGAGATGCAATACTTATATTTTCATTTATAACATGATAAATACTGAAATTAATGATTTTATTGACACTACGTTATACTTTTGCGCAAAAAAAAATAACGGACGTGGGCTTCCTATACATTGATTTCAGTCATCTCTGGGTTTATTTCGCGCAACAACACTACTGATTCGTATATCAATCGGTTCAGGAACTTCTTTTCTGTGTCTTTTCTATTAGAAAGAGTAAAAACAGACTTTAATATCAATCCGCGAGCGCCGGTAGTCAGGCCAACACAATGAAAAAAAGAGAGAGATGTCAGCCGCGTTTAGATGTCTGTGGTGATTTTTTTTTCTTGTCATAGCCAATATTTTAAGAACTGCTTATAATATTAAACTTATTTTAAGGACATTTTTGGCCTGCTACGTGTTATTTGCTGGATGATGGTAAAGTTAATGCGTTGTTTTGACATCTGACACATGGCCATAGCTTCGCCGGCGACACCGAAGTATGAGCAGGAACGGAAAATAGCTGCTTGCTTAAACAGCTAGCTTGATATTAATCTCGGTGGAATTGTCCAAAATTATGATTTACCCGTTTTTATTGCGGATTGTTTTCTGGAGGATGATTGGGATGATGAACAGGACACTTCTTTGACGAAACTGACGAGGAATTTGACGGTAAGTTTTTGTTATTATTGTTTTATGCTAAATATGTAAATGTATACGGTCAGCGTCCAGCCAATGTAATGCTATATCTGCGATGCAAAAGGGGATTTAAATGTTTATTACATTTGTTGATTGGGATATAGTCAGTTTAAATTAATTACGTTTATGGCATGATGTTTATTTGTTTCATTACACTCTGAATTGAAGTATGCTTACCACCTATAGGCTGTTTCTTGTTCCTATGCCCTCCCCTCCAGTCTGACTAAACTGAAAAAAATATTTTCTGATATTTTCATATAAAATGCTTCATTATCCATTTTAAATGTGTAATTAAACCCACTTCCCATTCTGGCATGTTACACAATCATGTTTTAGGTATCTTGCTTTGAATTGAAAAAAAGATCTTTGCTTTTTCAGGCAGTGACCAACATGATGAGGAGGACAAGCCAGTTTTGGTGATTGAACCCCAAGCTATTTGTCTGGCGAACATTAAGAGGGAACACCAGCAAGAAGAATTTGCTTTGAATGCTGGAAGTCCAGATGTGAAACTGAAAATCAGTTTATCTTGCAACTGCAAGTATTTCAATGGGGAAAATGTTCTTTATTTTTCAAGGAGGGAGAGTTGCTGTCACTCAGGATTTTATTTTGCATCTAGACAATTTTAGAATGTGTACAAAGTTTGAGACTGACCCGTTAAAGGGATAGTTCACCCAAAAATGATTTACTCATACTCATACTCACCCTGATGTTGTTCCAATCCTGTATAAGTTTCTTGCTTCTGTTTAACAAAAAATAAGATATTTTAAAGAATGTTGGTAACCAGACAGTTGGCGGCACCTATGGAAGTCAATGGGTGCTGTCAACTGTCTGGTTACAAACATTTTTTAAAATACCTTATTTTTTGTTCAGCAGAAGATAGAAACTCATACAGGTTTGGAACAACATCAGGGTGAGTAAATGATGACAGAATTGTTGTTTTTGGGTAAACTATTCCTTGAAATTTTATTTATTTATTTTTTACTCCAGATTTACTCAATGTTACACCGTGGGCCAGTAAGAGAATGATAATTTCAGAGAATTAGAAATGGTATGTTATTTAATTGATATATTATTGATATTTCACTGATATTTCATTTTACTAATAAAGTTATACAAATAACTCCCCTGAATTGACATGGTAATTGTTGATTGTTGATCAAGCTCTTGTGGTACCCCCATTCGTTTTCAATGTGTTTATGCTTTTAGCTTTTTGGACATGTACATCAAAATAAATAGATCTGTTTTACAAAACTTTAAGAATGTTTCCACTGATGTGTCATATATCACCAAAAAGGGGAGAATATCAGCTTTAATGTGTTATAAGTCACATATGCAGGATAGGTATGGATCAAATGTGTTGCAGTTTTAAAAAATAACTTATCTTTAAATTGGAATTTCTCAAAAATATGATTTTCTGAGGCCGAATTTTAGCAAATCTTTGACATGGCCTTACTCAGTCAATTTTAAAGATATCAAGGTTATATTTTCACAGAATGTTCTTTACATTGTGTAGGATGATTTTATGTAAAAAACACTGAATCACAAAAAAATGACTTTAGCTGGGTTTTCACAGGCAGGGTCACATATGTGTAAGGTAGTTTTCCATATTTTCCCCCAATATCAAATACTGTATTACACTTTTCAAAGGATAATCTAGCTTTAAAGTTAGAATAAAAAGTTAAAAACCAAAGATATCTTCATACCTGTTGTGTTCTGACACAATGCCATTAACCCCCTGAGGTCGGCGGTATCGCCGGCGATACCAGCTCGCTTTTTTTCAGTTCAGTTCAAAAGAAATTAATTTTGCTCTGTGGACTTTGATATTACAAGCAAGTTTCATACATCAATCGATTCTGTTAAATGTGTATTATTTTTGTGTATACTCACAATAAAAACAAAGTGTTGTGCTTTTTGCCAAATAAAGAAAAATAAACGTGATGCGAGTTCTGCCTTCTATCTGCCAGTGTAGTCCATTCTGAAACGCATCCGAAAATGAACAATAACTCAGCGAATACTCAGTCAAACAGGCATTCAGACACACAGGCATGCACCTTGAATTCTCTTCTTTTTAATTAAGTAATTTATATAAAAAACAAATATTCTCATCTTGAGAAATCTGTATTAAAAGAGAGCGATTCCAGTCGACCTCATTAGAGCTAATTCAAATGTAATGTGACTCTGCCCACGGAGAGCGCGTGCTATTCAAACGCAAATGGCTGAGGTAATCCGCGCAATCCTGTGAACGCCCCCTGTATCAGCTCGAGACAACCAAAACACAAGTTTATTCAGAACATTACTTGTTTACAACACAGCGCTGTGAGGAATAATGAGGAATACGAGGAATACGAGCTGAGGAATACTAGTAAGTTTTTCCTTCTCGGGTTTCTGTTTATGAATGAATGAATGGCATAGATGCGCGCTGTTTACCACAGCTGACAGAGGTCTTTCACAGAGACCTCAAAACAGAAAGTACAAATTCTTTCTTTAAAACGAATTTCGTTTTGTATCAATTGTATCTTAATTTTAATCATTTTTTCATTAACAAATTTCCTGGATTTAAAGTAAATATGGGCTAGCAATCACAACATAAGGTGCTTGAACTGGAGATCATCATGAATCATGAGCCTACTCACCTCACATGTCTAAAAAATGTGAAATATATTTACAGAAAGCTGTTTCTAAACAAAACCATCCAAAACAAAAAAACTATAGCCTAATAAATGTGCATTTCTCTGGTGCGTTCACTAGCCTACTGCAAAGATCGCGAGTCAAAAGCCTATCGTCAACGAATGATGATTTTTTTAGCAAACCGTATTGCTATACTGAGATGGGTAAAAATCAACTGAAATATGTTGAAATAAAATGTAGGCTATTTGTATAAGCAACGTAAACTGCAAATTAACATTTATATGCCCTAATATTTCATGAAAACAACGTTACAGTCAGGCGAAATATGAAAGACAACATTTTGTTTAGTATATTTGGGTACAGTTTTTACTGTAGTATATACTGCCTCGTCAAATAAGCTTTTGTTTAGCAATTTCTATATATTAAATAGCCTACTATTTTTGTCAAAAATAAAGTCATCAACTAAGATGTTAGCTGTAATGAATACATAGATAAAATGTAGGCCTATAATCTTTTTTTTTTTTTTTTTACAAAGAAAGAGTACACTTGAAATATTGTTGAAATTGTAATTATTGTTGTAATTGTAACCTTTTTAATAAAATAGCAAAACATATTTACAAGATAGATGTAAGCAAAATCTTAAATGGTCAATATAAGTCTTCTTCTAAATATCCTTTGTCCTTGCATTGTGGCTCAGCCAGTTTCACACCTGTGTGAATGGCTAATTGTGCAGAGTCATTATGCAGAGTGGGATGGGACATTGTAATTTCAGGTGTAAACCACTCCTCGTTCACGCCCCCTCGCATATTGGCTTTCCAAGCAAAACCTGTTTTACATCAATTTAAATCAATGTATGGTTTTATGTGAACAATAAAGCAAGACTATTTTCACATAATTTTGAAGAAAAAATTCTAGGCGAGGACATCCATTGGTCAAAAGTCTTATTGACACATATTTACTATGTGTTTTGAGGCCTTATTTCAGAAATTTTAGTTTTTAGTTTTTTCAATATCCATGCATAAACATTATTCTCTCAAAAATGAAAACATGTACATTCACGTGGCTCACATATTATTGTAGCCCTGTTTGTGCTTTATAGAGTGAATTTACACCTTTGCCATTAATATGTTTATAAGCAACTGAAAAAAGCACAAATGTCAGGGCATGTCAGAACATCTCAAGGGCCCCAAAAACAGCCCAGACTCCAGAGGGTTAACTGGTTCTTTTTGTTTTGTAAATTTACTTTGCTTATTTCTACAAATATCAGCCTGATAAATATGGACTTAATACACGATTAAACAAGATAATCATGCTATCAAATACGCCTGACACAACGGTTTTAAGAAAAAGTAGTGTTTTAAAATACAACTAAACCATGATAACAGATAATCCGAATAAAAAGTTCTGGATGTGTTGCGTGTATGTAGTGACGAGTTCGGAGTCACCGAAATACTCTGTATGTGTACATTTGTTGCTCTCTGTGTGTCACAGGTGTCAAAAAATGCAAAAACTGATATTGGTGAACTAGTTGAAAGTCTGGTCAGCTATACCTAGAGCAAAACATGATAGCCTGCAGATATTTTCTATTCTGGTTAGACCATCTGTAAATATCGTTATTGTTTTACTTTATGTATGTAATGCCGGTCTATCATTTTCTTCACTACCTCAATGTATGAATGTATACTCAAAAGTATAATGTTGAAATTATTAAGGTCAAAAGGTCAAACCCATCAATCATAGTTAAATAAAAAGCCATCAATAATTTTGACACAAGCTGAATCTTAATACTACTAATAAAACAATCAGGGCGCGCTTTCATGGTCTCCGTGAACTGGAGCGCGTCTCAAAAATAAACAGAAACACAGTGTAGGCTATAGGCTACTAGAAATGTATCTAAAACCATAAAATATATAATAAAATATATAAAATCTAAAATATATATATAAACCCTGTACACATCCATATACTTGAGATGCACAGAAATGATCAGATACAGGACATTTCTGATTACACACACTAGATGTGTTCAGAGATTTCCAGTATACCAGCAATTGCTGATGTTGTAATGTTTAAATCCTGGTAAGCATGAGGCCAAGAAAATAGTCAATTCTTATAGATTTATTAAAATCCTAAAGCAATCCAACATTGCCAGATGTTACATAATGGTCAGCATGTACAACACACTTCAACTCTTACTCTACACCTTTTATAGGTGACAACATGTGGACTACAGCGCCATCTCCTGACTAATACACAAACACTACATTCCCCCATTACTTAAAGGATTAGTTCACATCAAAATGAAAATGTCCTGATAATTTACTCCCCCCAATGCCATCCAAGATGTTCATGTCTTTCTTTCTTCAGTGGAAAAGAAAATTAAGTTCTCTGAGGAAAACATTTCAGGATTTTTCTCCACACAATGGACTTCAGCGGTCACCAAATTGTTGAAGTCCAAATCAATGCAGTTTCAAAGGGCTCTGAAGTGCTTCAAAGGGCTCTGCACGATCCCAGCTGAGGAATAGGGTCTTATCTAGAGAAACTATCGCTCATTTTCTAAAACAAATAAAAGTTTATATATTTTTTAACCACAATTGTTCGTCTTGTGCTATTCTGTGACACGCCAGGCATTACGTAATCACGCTGGAAAGGTCATGCTGAACGTAGGCGGAAGTACCGCCCCATTGTTTACAGGCGTGGAGAACACTTAGCGGGCGTTACCCTCGGTTTGGGACGGGACTGGAGTATTTTGCACCATACTCCCAAATTCCATGGCTTGGTGGAACAGGAGAAAACACAGGAGCAAGATGGGCTAACGCCGCCGATGTACCCGAGTCACTCTTAGCCACCCGTGCTGCCGACTTGGCCAGTGTTGCTATATTCATAGACGCGCACAGTCCACTCTTACACACACACACTGCACACATTGCTGCATATTTAACAAGTGCAGATTTCTTTTTTCTTTTTCTTTCTTTTTCTTTCTTACGCTTTTAAAGTTGAATTGTGTTTCGGTAACACTTTATAATAACTGCACACTATTAATCATTAGTTAAGCATTAGTAAACAGTTAATTCCTCAATTATAAAGCATGGATAGACATTAATAAGCAGTTTATAAATACAGCTATAAATGCTTTATTTTTTTATTTATAAGCATAACTATAGTGTTTAATAATTGTATTTTCTTATTTTTTGATGATCAGTTTTAGCATTTCTAAATGAAGTATTGCATTATTTACAAACTGGTTATTTAGGAGTTGTTGTCAGTGGTTCATAAGATCACTTAGAAAGTGTAAGAAAACGATTAATAAACTATTTAAATGTACATTCATACATCTTAAATATTTCTATGTTCTGTATCACTGTGTTGTGTTTGTTTCCTTTTTCTGTTTAGAAGATAACAGTAAAATCTCCTTTGTAAAAGCTTTACAAGGCATAACTAGTCCTCACTTTAGATGAGCTCACAAAAAAAGTTAACTGACCACAACTAAATGCTTTATAACTACCTGAATTAACCATTAATTATTGACACACTAAGTAACTATTACAATATGTCTGAATAATAAGATGTATGAATGTACATTTTAAATAGTTGATTTATGTAACCCAGGTCATTAACTCGGGTCGCTAATATTAATAATTAGTATTATTTTATTTATATCGCTATAAAACTAACAGTAAGAAAAGAACATGAAGTAAAGTGTATTTATTTTATTATAAATAATCCCAAAAGAAAGAAAAGGTTCCTGAACTGATTCCTGATTGGTGAGGTGAAAGGTTAGCCCCGCCCCCTGTTGGAGAGTTCCAGAAGATCGCGCACAAGCAGAAATGTAGAGAGATTGCGAACGACACGAGAGTGAGAGCAGATGCGATTGAGTGATTTGAGGGAGAACAAACTGTTTAATAATCCAGCAATAGATTATTAACAAGTTGAGAAGTAGATTTATGAGGTATTAATTCTTTAAAAAGCTCACGCTTTGAGAAGAGTGCGATGTGAATCTGAACGCGACGAGAAGAAAAGACACTGACGGAGAAAATACTTTTTTTGTCTCTGATTTATATTTCTCCTTGGTGAGTACTAGGGCTGTGACGGTATGGGATTTTTTCTTACCGCGGTGAAGAAGCAACAAATATCGCGGTTTGGCGGTTAACCGACATCCCCCCCCCCCCCCCCCCCCAAAAAAAAAAAAAAAAACACCCGCGGCCGCATCACACACTGCAGACGCGATCAAGACCGCATGTAGCTTGTAAATGACAATGGAAATGAATAATCATAAAGCAGTATTCTTTATTAAAAAAATAAACAAATTAACATTTATATTAAATTGTAAATATTAATAATTAACTATTAATTAGGTAGTCTTAAGGCCGGCGACCGACACACTGGCTGTGTGGTGTGAGTGTGGCGTTTCTGTTGCGTGTCAGTTGCGTGTCTTTTTCTATGTCTTTGCACACCTGAAACAGCGCTGCTGCTGCTAGGTGACATATAAGCCTCATTGGTGATATATTCGACATATGGGGAGAGAGTTGTGGAAGGCCTAGGCTACTTAATGTTAAACATAAATATATAGCAGCAAAGACAGCGTCGGCACTCGGCAGTATTGACGGGCAAAATAGGCTACAGAATATTTCGTTCTGTATTGACAGGTGCAATATTTGAAAATCGATCATATTTTTTTAATTACATTTATACATTTATGTCAAAACCTTAACTTTCAAACATCAAAATGTAATTTATTAATATGTATTCATGTCAAAATGACATACAAACATCTTTTCCTATTATATTTTGCCAGGAAACGCTTCCAACAGGCTTGCGTGTCGCGTGAAAAATAGGCGTTGGTTCTATTTCTGGCATGCACGCGTTTTCAGCGCGGCTCGTGCCGCAACTGAGAAGCGCGTCTCACGCTCTCAAGCTCTAACCTGTTAACATGGGAGCCGAAATAAAAACGGACACGCCACGCAGCCAGTGTGTCGCCGACAAGGTAGGTGTGCAGCACTTAAGTCCTGCAAACGCCACAGGACGGTTAATTTTTCTAAGATGTGGTCTATTGGTTAGTGGTATTTCCTCACGAGACGGATACTTTTGTGCGCCTTGTCCAAATTCACCGGCTTCCCCTTAATTGTCACCTGCCTCAAAGGCGACACAGTATTTGGCTGAGACACTAGATTCGTGGCTATTTTTTTAGTCATTCGGCTAGCGCCGTCAACTGTTATTTCCTATACCATATAAGAGAGATCGCTACTTGCAATTAAAATCTAACTCCAACTGTTTACGTTATGCTTGTCTTTTATTCCTGTGTTTGTTTGTATTTAATTGAACATTATCTGTTAACATAACAAACCTAGCAGTTAATTAATAATAATCAGACACACACAAAAAAATAAATCCCCCATAGGCTATGTTTAACGGACTGTCCCTCGACTCCCTCCCTTGCACAGGAAGCGTTTTTTTTTTCTCCAGAAGCCCTTGAACATGGGACTCGTAGAATACAGTAAATTATAAGCAAAATATGAATGTGTTTATAGTTCATATCACACACCATATGCACTCCTGTAACTTTCAGAAAAAAAAATAAAAACGTGCGGTGATGACCTCACACCGCGGTAGGCATCTCATCAACGCGATATTGCGGTGATGCGGTTATCGTCACACCCCTAGTGAGTACCAATTTCTTCATAAGAGATGTATTTAGGTAATGTGTATACTTTTTTTGGAAAAAAATTTTGGACTCTTAATGTGAAAAATACATTTGAAAAAGTGATGAGTGATATAAAAATGTTTGAAAATGCTTTAAGTGTTTTCTAATATAATCTGTGAGTGCATATAGTTATGTTTAAATGTTTAAAAGATTATATTTTTTCTGTTGTGAAGTGTGTGCCATGTGCTGCTAGCTTTGCTAGCTCTGTACACAGACTCTAGTGTGTTAATCAAGCACATGGTGACTAGCATGTATGTGTTGCCTATATCCAAATAATTGAAACAGACATTTTGGTCATTAGAAACTGTTTATTTGAATGAGTTACTGATGATTGTGTTGGCTTTGTTTTTGCAAGGCCGTTTTTTTTTCCTGTCCTGGCTGTGGACTCTTATCCCGGGTTTGGACTGGCGAGCCATCCCATCGTTACGTACCTGGAAACAGAGGAAAACATTGCGTTTTTCAAGTTTCCCAGGATTTCCCAGGAGCAACATCTGGGTTGAGCTGTATGTGGTGCAGTCCTGGTACACATCCTAAACCAGTAAACACATCTTGGTAATCACTCAGAATGAATCCTCTCTGCTCCTGTGTCTAGCTTAAAGGTAAGTATGTGTGACGGTGTTGCCTGGGTGGTCTGCACACTGCACAATGGAGACACAAACATGGAAATAGGCTTTTCACTTCTTCAGAGAATAAATCAGTTCCACAGCATATCTCGTCATTTCTGCTGTTTATTTGAAACAGTACTCTTTTTCTTTTTTAATCTTTTTAGATTAATGCAATGTTTCTGTTGCGTTGTGATTAGGGATGCACGATATTGCATTTTGGCCGATATTCGATATGCCGATATTTTCAAACTAATTTTGTCCGATGCCGATACCGATATACACATTTTCCCCCTGATATATTTACACTTTAATTTTACTGAAGAGAAATCCAAGTCTCTCTCCAGTACTACCTTTTTACACTCGTGTGTTGTAGATAAGGCAATACACAAGACAAACAAAACAACATTTGATTCTACCATAAATGTGTAATTTTACAAATGTAGACAGACATTCACCCCTGAAAAATAGGCAAATTAAGAATACATGATATGCCAGCAGCCAGTGCCACATTTTATTTTTAAGTTCAGACTTCAAACTTCAGTCCTTAGGAGTAAAATAATAAAAATACATTTTCAAATAAAAAATGTACATCTTCTACTTGAACAGGTCTACCAAATGCTCCCCTGTTTTCGGTGCTGATGCAGTGGTGACCCGTTCATGTAACATGTAACATGTAAGTGTGGCGCTGCCAATAAAGCAACTAAAAGCTGTCACAAGTTATGAACAGCAAAAGTAATGATTTTATGAATATGTCAAATATAGCAAGGAGACATTTGAATTGTTTATTAATAAACAAGTGTCTTCTGTGTCGGCTGCAAAGATGAAGTTGTCGATGACTCGCGATCTTCGCAGTATGAACGCGCCAGAGAGAAATGCACATTTCGAATTACATAGTTTTTTTCTTTTGAATTGTTCTGTTTAAAAATATGACTTCAAGCGTTCTGTAGAATAGATAATAGATATATTTCTCAGGTCTGTGAGGCAAGTAGGCTATGCTGAGTTTCGTTTCATTTATGAGACTAGCTCCAGTTCAATCGCGGGCGCCTCCGTGTCGTGATATCTATTATCTATTATCTGCTTTACTTATTATTTAGCTATAAAATCCAGGCAATTTGGTTGATGAAACATTGATTAAAATTAAGATGCAATTAATACAAAACGAAATTCACTTAGAAAGGCTTTGAGCTTTCTGTTTGAGGTCTCTGTGGAAGTTTTAAAGCAGTCTCTTTCAGTGGCGCTTTCAGCGCGCTCGCGTCCGCAACCGTTTACTGTCACTGTTTTTCTTCATAAATGCGAACACGAAAAATAAAATAAATGAATAGTTTATGCTCTGTGGAGAGCATATAGCTTGGAGAGTTTACATTACTAAGCTACAGGACATCATCTTTCAAAACATGATCTGCACGAAAGAGAAAAAATTACTGCCATTGTACCCAGCACTTCTGAAAATGCACTGGCGAATGCGTCTCTGTCCCCAGCAAACCAAACTGACGCTCATGCTCAAAATGCCTCCACATGTTAAGTTGCTGGCCCTCATGTACGGTCGTCACGTGCACATAGGAAACGCCACCCTATCGGCAAGGCTCATCGGCAGAAATGATCATATCGGCCGATGCCGATGATGGTCATTTAAAGCTTTTATCGGCCGATACCGATGTTGTGCCGATATCATCGTGCATCCCTAGTTGTGATCGTATAGTGAGTACAATTAGCAGTTTGACAGTTATAATACATTTTCCAAGAGTTAATTACAAATCAACTCAATGAAATACAGAACAAATTCAATTATATCCAATATAAAGGGAAACATCCCCATCTAGTGGTGAACATGCACATGAAATAGAGCAATTAATACATAAAACACATTATAACAAAATATTTACCTGCACAATGGAGACACAAACATGGAAATAGGCTTTTCACTTCTTCAGAGAATAAATCAGTTCTACATAAACACAAGACAATGCACAAATTAATTACGGTTATGCCTCGTAATACAAAATCAATATAACTCGATATAACATAACATACTCGACGCCAAACACACATCAAAACATGCCTTGCAGTTTCATTTCAGGATTAATCCACAATAAAGAGATCATTTATGTGTTTTGGACACTTTTAACTGCTTATTCTCTGATCGCTAAAACGTGCAATTTACCCACAGCATATCTCGTCATTTCTGCTGTGGGCGGTACCTATTTCGTGCCCTAAATACCATCACGCATTAGACAGATGGCGCTGTCCCATTTATGCAGTAATTTAACCCTCTGAGGTCGACAAACGCGCCGGCGCGTTTTGCTGGATTTTCTCCACATTGTAGCAATTTAAACTTAAATTTCTCCGTCATTTATGGTCATACAGAAAAAATAAATATAAAAAAAGAATCTGTGGTATTTCTACTTTTGTATGTGTCCACTTCCAATCAAATCAAAACATTGTGCTTTTGTAAAATAAAGAAAATAAACAGTGTGTGCGTTCTGCCTCTCCGTCGCGGTGAACTTTTTTTTCTTGAGCACGTCTATAAACTGAAACAAAACTCAGCGAATACTTGTTACACATTTATGAGCCATACACCTTTATAAACATTTAAGTGTGTACTTTTAAATGATCGGATTCAAAACGAAAACAAATATTCTCTGTTTAAGTAATTTGTATAAAACCAACAAGATTTCCAGCTTCTCAAACGCTTCCTAATTATTTTTAATTCGGCCACGCCCACTCGCGCAAAAGATATTCACATGCAAATCTCCACATGGAACGCGATCGCCCTCATTACCTCAACAACAAAACACTTCACTTCACTTTTCGTCGAGTTTGAAAGACGTGCCTGAGCTTACATTGGATTTACATCAGAAGAAGAAGAACGATATTTGAAGACAAGAAAGATAAGGTAAGAAATTCTTACATATTAGTTTGCTATTGTTGCATAAATTTCACATTGCATTTGAACTGTTGCTAGATATATGGTGAATATTATAATATTTAGACCCGTGTTTACTCTTACTGTGTTTGTGGATATCTGCTCAAACGTAGATAGGCTATGTATATGGTAGGCCTAACCATAATGTTTTATATTTGATCGCAATCGCGTTTTAATGTATCATATTTTTGATCGCGATCGCGTTTTAATGTATCATATTTTTGATCGCGATCGCGTTTGAATGTATCATATTTTGGAAAAGCAAAACGCTCCAAACGGCTTCATGTTTTTACTATTATCTCATTTCATATCATCATAACGAATGGAAACATTTGAAGTAACATGATAATCAATATATTTTTCTCTAGCTTAGTTGTTACTGAAATCTTTTTGAAAATATATATAGGCTGCTATATTGTTATTATTTTATGCAGCACTGCGCATAGCCTATACCTACAAAGCACAACAAACCTGGTGTTCATTATATATTGTTGGAAACATTTGTGTGAGTGTGTGTGTGTATTCTGTGAATTAAAAAGCAATTTTAACAAGAAAAATCTAAAATGTATTCCCAAAATCGTGCAGGCCTTTCTCTTGATATCAGTATGTTCACTTTTTTTTTTTTTCAGGGCCCAGATGCCACTGAGTCCTGCTGACTTCAACATTCACAGTACATGTCTCTGTACATGAACATGGTAAAGTGAAAATCAAACACCTTAGAAAATGAAAGGTATGTACAATGTTTTTAGGAATGGCACAAAGGTCTCTTTCTTCAATAAGTGCTTTTTTGTTGTGTATCTTTGGATTATGTTGTGTTGTAAATAAATCCAAACAATTTTAAAAGCCATTCTTTTTTAAATCTCCTCATTCTTTGTGCAAGGTTGGTCAGAATGATGGGCCCTGATAAGCTCCTAATAGGGCCATTAGGGAGGTTCTTTGTCTTTCTCAGGTGTGGAAAGCTTTCATATTAATGAGGTGATCCGCCCCTTCGCATATTGCTTTCTAACACAAAACACGTCGTAAAATTTTTAAATCAATATATTGTCTTCTCTGAATGAGCAGTCAGGGTGATTCTCACATAGTTTTAGAGCAAATATTCTAGGCTACGTGATACAATTTTCAAAAGTCTTGTGAAGAAATAATCAGTATGGGTTTCATGACCTTATTTCAGTGAGAATTTATTTTTGTATTTTCACAAACCACGCATAAATGTCATTATCTCAAAACTACAAACTTTTACATACATGCTGCTGATATATTATTGTAGCAGAGTTTGTGCTGAATACAGTGTAATTAGACTTTAGCCATGAAAATGTCACAAGTAACAGAAATAACCACAAATGTCAGAGCATGTCAGAACACCTCCAGGGCCCAGAAAACAGCTCAGACCTCAGAGGGTTAACATATACATTTAACATACACTCTGTTACATACACCCCCCTTAAATTATGCTAAACTGGGGAAAGCGCCTGAACAATAGAAAACTTAATACAAGAATCAGAAAAGGTCAAAAACAAAACAAGAATGACTGGAAAAGAGAAAAGGTAAGAAACTCCTTGACATATTGCAGTGTAAGTATCAGTTACAAAATTCTTCCAGAGGAAGTATGCAAGTATGGACTGGTACCAAAATCCAGACTTAACACAGACTAAAGAGATGCCCTATACACCTCTCTTCATATACACAAGTCAAAGATTTAAATGACTTCTCGAGACAAAATCTCTACTCAAAACTATATCAAAATAGAATTTTACCCATGAAAAAGGTTTTTCACCACATCAAAAAGAGAAATCACTGGAGGTGATGAATCATGCACAAACTGACTATTCATCTCGCAAATCAATCTTTGTGGAGGTTTAATGATCCTACCAACCCTTGTACTAAATGTGCCTGTTTGAAAGTGCTTTGGTTGATTGCAAATTACAGGGTTAACTGTATCCGGAACAGGGTTATTTACTTCATGTGAAAGTGGAAAAACTGACGCTGTCAAAGATTGCTGAGAGAAACTTTGATCTAACTCATCGTCAGTAGGTAGTCCTTCATCTAATAAACACGGAATGTCTTCTCCCAGTTCCATGCTTACAGAATGGTTGCAAGTATTAGAGTCTGCCTTTGAATCGGGATTCTGCACATCCAAGAAACACTGAACTCCGGACCAGGCAACTGAGTCACTCTCATTATCTGGACAATTATGCTGATCAGACTGCATTACCCAGTGGACCATTCTTGCATCACTCTCAGGAAGGTCAGGTAAATTTGAAGTTGAATCATTTGAATGGGACTCAGATGGTAAATCACCGCCATCCTTGTACAGAAAGTTAACTGGGAGTAAAAGGTTCCTGTGCACAACCTTCTCTCTGCCTGTTACCGTGTCTCTTATCCGATAGACATTGATGGGTGATCTCACAGACATAACTTCGTAGAGGTTAGACTCCCATTTGTCTGCAATCTTTCGTTTGCCACGCTCGCCGCGATTGGCCAGAAGGACTCTGTCGCCCATGGTCAAAGGTGACCCCTTCACTTTTCGATTATAGATCCTTGCATGCCGGGCTTGCTCAGTTGAACTGTGCTTTTGTGCAATCTTTGCAGCTTCACCAAGGTCGCACTTGAGTTTGGATACAAAATCTGAATACTTCACAACAGTATCGTCCCTCAGGACATGTTGGAACATCACATCGATTGGAAGACGCGGAACTCTCCCGAACATCAGATAGAAAGGCGCAAAGCCTGTGGTCTCGTGAACGGTGCAGTTGTAACAGAATGTCAGCATCTGCAAAGACTGTGGCCACTTGGCTTTGGACTGGGGAGGTAAGGCTCTTATCATGTTCCCTAAGGTTCTGTTGAAGCGTTCAGTGATTCCGTTTCCCATTGGATGATAGGGAGTCGTGTGTGATTTATTGACACCTGCCATATTCAGCAACTCCTTCATCCAGCTTGCTCTCAAAACTTGGACCTTGATCTGAATGCACACGCCTGGGGAATCCATAAATGCAGAAGAGACTGTTCCATAAATGATGAGCAACCTGCTTAGCAGACTGATTCTTGCAGGGAAAAGCATAGGCTAATTTGGTGAAATGGTCTGTTGCTACCAGGACATCCACACTCTTATCACCCTGCTCTGCTGTCCAAAAGTCAATGCAGATGAGTTCCATCGGCTCAGATGTGCATATGTTCTCAAGGAGGGCACGATCTTTTGGTTCAGGTGTCTTGCCTACAATACATCTCATGCAGTTCCTTACATAATTCGCTATGTCGTATTCCATGCCTGTCCAAAAGAACCGTTGTCTGGCCAATGAAAGTGTCCTGGAGCGCCCTTGATGACCAGCAGCATCATGCAGACCATGAAATACTTGTTGTTTTAAATCATCAGGCACAATGAATTGATACAACTTTTTGTTCATTTGATTGTCTCTTTTGACTTTAAAAAGCATGCCATCTCTGATGATAAGTTTAGTCGAATGCTTAAGAAGTCTCAGAACAGTACGAGGTTCACTAGCACGTTCATGCCTGCTAGGACGTCGGTGTCTCCGAACGTAAAAGAGTGCTCGACTCACAACATTATCCTGTTCTTGTGCAGCTGAAAGTGTGCTCACATTAAGTGCAGTAGTCTGGTCGACATCAAGGAATTGCGGAATGGATTCCACGCCAATGAATTGTCCTACACTAACAGAAGAATGTGCGTCCAATACTGCAGCTACATCTTGTGGACTCAAAGCATCTGAAGACATTTGACATTGACTGCCAGCTCCAGCTGTACCAGAAGAATCATCAGCAGGACTCAGTACTTGACAGTTAATGGTAAGTCGGAAGGAATCTTGGACAACTTGATCTACAACTCCATCAACCTGATTGAGTAAGGACTGGTAAGGTTCTGTCACTAGTCGATGACTCACGCTCGATTGGACAAAAGGTTCCCTGCTCAATGCATCTGCGACTATGTTTTTAGAACCGGGTACATATTTCAGGTCAAAGCTGAAGGAGGCTAGCTTAGCAACCCAGCGCTGCTCGCAAGCATCGAGTCTCGGCTTGGTGAGAATGTAGGTAAGGGGATTATTATCCGTCCAAGCTGTAAAATGACGGCCCTTTAACCCTCTGGGGACCAAGCTGTTTTTGGGGTCCTTGAGATGTTCTGACATGCCTTGATATTTGTGCTTTTTTCAGTTATTTATAAACATGTTAATGGCTAGGGTGTAAATTCACTCTATATAGCACAAACAGGGCTACCATAATATGCGAGCAACGTGTATGTAGATGTTTGTATTTTTAAGAGAATAATGTTTATGCGTGGTTATTGGAAAAAAATAAAATGAAAGTTGCTGATTTAAGAACACAAAACACATATTAAATATGTGTCCACAAGACTTTTGAGTAATTGATGTTGTTCCTTTGAGTTCTAGCTTCAAAATTATGTGAAAATAGTCTTGCTTTATCGTTCACAAAAAAATTACATTGATTTAAATGGTGTAAAACAGGTTTTGCTTGGAAAGCCAATATGCGAGGGGGAGTAGTTTACACCTTAGATTACAGTGTCCCACCCACTCTGCATAATTAGCCATTCATTCAGGTGTGACACTGACTGAGCCACAATGCAAAGACAAAAGATGTATTTAGAAGACTTATATTGACCATTTAAGATTTCGCTTACATCTCTCTTGTAAATATGTTTTGCTATTTTA
The DNA here is from genome assembly GCA_021464565.1 of Rutilus rutilus. Lineage (NCBI taxonomy): Eukaryota > Metazoa > Chordata > Actinopteri > Cypriniformes > Leuciscidae > Rutilus > Rutilus rutilus. The sequence continues at coordinate 3,741,417 of JAJAQA010000001.1, read as the reverse complement.
TTAAAAATGTTACAATTACAACAATAATTACAATTTCAACAATATTTCAAGTGTACTCTTTCTATGAAAAAAAAAAAAAAGAAAAGATTATAGGCCTACATTTTATCATATGTATTCATTAGTTTGAATATAGCCAACATTGGAACATCTAACATCTTAGTCTATGAATTTATTTTTGACAAAAATAGTATTTTTTTGCAGGTTAATATGTTGCTTATACAAATACATTTTATTTCAACATATTCCAGTCGATTTTTACTCATCTCAGTAGGCTATAGCAAAGCAGTTTATTCTTTCACAAACAGACGCGCGATTCATATATAGGCTAAACAGTCTTTACAAATATGTCCCCTTCATTCATCTCACAGAAAGGCGAGTCATATTATAGAAATGCGATTCATCTTTTTGCGGTTTGCATAGGCCTACACTAACGTTATTCCATAACGTTATTCCACACGTGAGAAAATAAAACAGCCTACCTCACTCCTCAGCGGGATCTGCTCCTCATATCAGGATATATTGCTCCTCATATCAGCACTGTTCTGAGGAAACATTTCTCCATAAGGTAGGCTATAATGTCTCACTCGCGAGGAGTCGCGATGCGCTTTGTTTACAGCTGATGTGGGCGTTTCACAGCTCTGAAATAGTTCTCAGAATTTGCGTTTGAATAGCACGCGCTCTCCGGGGAGTGGTCGGATTACTGTGAATCATCTCGTAATGAGGTCGACTGGAGTCGCTCTCTTTTTATACAGATTACAGAAGCTGATAATATTTGTTTTTTATATAAGTGACTTCATTTAACAGCTGCGATCTCAAGCTTTATGCCCGTGGGTCTGTTTGCCTGTTTGACTGAATTTTCGCGGAGTTATAGATCATTTTCGAACGCGTTTCAAATGGGAGTTTTCTGACAGACAGAAGGCAGACATCGCATCATGTTAAAGTTTCTTTATTTGTCAAAAAGCAAAACACTTTATTTTTATTGTGAGTATCCTGAAAAAAAATAGAAACTGAACAGGATCGATTGATGTATAACACGAAAATTAAAGATCAAAATTAACAGAGCATTTTGTGTTTATTTTTCATTGCTAAAAAAAAAAACGAGCAAAACGCGCCGGCGCGTTTTTGGTCCCCAGAGGGTTAACCAAAAATGGAACTTGTCGCATATCGCCCATTTAAGTGCGAGGAACTCTAGCCTGTGAGCTGGGTAATTTATCTGTGAATGTGATAGCGTCTTGCTAGCAAATGCCACCGGCCTGGCCATAGTGCTACCCTCTGGGATCTGGGAAAGAACAGCACCCAATCCATCAAACGAGGCATCTACCGCCAGTATGAAGTCACGTTCGAAGTCTGGGTGTGCCAGCGTTACACTTGTGAGAAGGTCCTCCTTTAAAGTGTCAAATGCTTTCCGGCATTTTTCCGTCCAGTCTGCTGGTGAGAGTTTAACGTACATAGCCTTTGAGGTGAGCTTCCTCCTCCTGCCTCTGGAGCCTTTAGTGTCTGTCTTTGAGATCAGGTCGAACAAGGGTTTGGCTTTAATGGAACATCTTTCTATAAAATGTTGGTAGTATAGTACCATGCCTAAGAATGATCTGATTTTCTTGTGGCATGGAGTGATTCCATCAGAGTCCATTAAATCCACTGCTTGTACTTCCGTAATGGCCTTTACTTTATCAGAGTCTGTTTTGACACCATCTTCACAAATGACATGACCAAGAAACTTTACAGACTTTCTCAAGAAATGGCATTTTTTAGGGGAAAGTTTGAGGTTGTGGGCCTTGAGTCTTGAGAACACCATCTCCAACCTGGTAAGTGCAACCTGCTCGTTGGGAGCAAAGACCATGAGATCATCAAGATAGCACAGTAAACTTGTGAAGTTTTTGTCACCAAAGATTGACATCATCATACGCATGAATGTAGCTGGACTATTGCAGAGGCCCTGCGGCATCCTGTTATATTCATGCAGTCCAAATGGCGACGAGAAAGCAGTGTACTTCTTATCGTCCTCGTGGAACGGAACATTATAGAAGCCTGAGGTAAGGTCCATAGTTGAGAAGAAAGCATTCCCCCCAAGAGCAGCTAAGGCGTCTGACTGGTGTGGCAGAGGATGGGCGTCTTTCACGGTCCTGGCGTTCAACCATCGAAAGTCGGTACAGATCCTCAGGTCACCGTTCTTTTTCCACACCAGGACGAGAGGAGAAGCATATTCACTATTTGATTTTCTGATAATACCCTTCTCTTCCATCTCATCCAGCGCTACTCTCAGTTTCTCATAATGACTTGGAGGTACACGGCGGTAGGGAAGACGAAAAGGTTTGTCGTCCACTAGACGAATCCGATGTACAAAATCTTTGGCTTCACCACAGTCCATCTTGTCCCTTGAAAATATAGACTCATATTTCTCAATGAGACGAAGCAAATCAATTTTACATGCTGAGGACACTTCACACTCTGTCAGATCCAGGTCTTTCAGTCCCAAGTTGTTCAAGATATGCACCATCTCTTCCTCAGATCCCTGAGAAGCTTCCTCATGTTGAAAGTGTTGAACTTGAGATTTAATATGGTCACTCTCTGGAAGATCTTCCACTGCGATGCATGGAGAAACGTCTGCGATTTTTGCATTCCTTCTTAGTGTCAACACCTTATTCGTAGGATTTATGACTTTCACAGGTACCCATCCGTCGCCCCATAAAGGTGTAATGACTCTGCCTACCATGATCTGTCTAGAGCCACATTTGGATTGGGTAGGTTCCACAAGCACTGTACTTCCCACAGACATGGAGGCATTGACCGGAAGCTTGCCCCAAACAAGATGTTCACTATGAGGCTGAAGTATCACACAGTGCTTGAGTTTAACAGTACCGACTTTTTCAGGTGCGTAATCACCTCTCCATCTCTGAGTGTTGGACAGCAAAGAAATAAACTCTAAAGTCTCGTTTTCACCATTACCACTTGGAAGTGAGATCAATTTCCAGTAATCATCAGTATTCTTCAGGAGAGTCAGCATGCTTTTGATGGCATTACTGCCCAAGATCATCTCATCTGTCTGTCCTGGAACAATCAGCACAGGTATTATCATTTTGCAACCATAAACACTGACAGATAGATCATACATTGCAGTTGGTGTGACTTGATGGCCACCACATCCGATAATTACAACATCATTGGCGGGACACTTTGTCAGCGTGAGAGCACTTGACAACAAACTAGCTTCAGCAGCCTCGTTGAGAGTGCAGGCCATCGAACCACTGTCGAGTAATGCAGTGAAAGACGGGCCATTTTCTACAGACACAGTTGTGTAAAATAATGAATCAGCTCTGGGGACTCGTTGTATTCCTTGAAAGATAGCCGTTTTATCATAGGGAACACTGGGTTTGTGCTGTTCATATATAGATTCGTAATCTTGTGTGTCAGAAATGGGAGGGTTATTGATCTGGTCTGCACTAACCTCCCTTACGCACAGACCTGCTAGTTTTCCTGATCGGGCTGAGGCGGTTGTCTTCTCCACCTGGGACAGAAGCGTCTGGAGTGACCTGGTGACTGACACTGGAAGCACAGTTGGTGCTCACGACAATGAGTTAAGGCAGAGTGAGCAGCATCTTTGCAGATGGCACAGGGTAAAGCATCGAGACCTTCGATCCTAGGGAGACTCCTAGAAGGTTGGCGTCTTGAATGAGACTGAGGTCTGTTAGTGTTGGTTAGCAGGACTTTTTCAAGCATGTCAATGACCTTTTCAAGAGCAGAGAAATCTGTACATTTCTGTTGCTGTTGTTCGCAGACTGTGGGAGCGGGCACTGGAACTGCATTGAAATCAATCTTGTTGACTGAAACTTTCTCATTTCGACTACGATGCACTGTACTGGCGGCTTTGAAAGACAACTCCGACTGATAGTCGTTAAGCATAGCCTGAACTTCATGTGCTGACCACTTGTCAATCGGTTTTGACCTGAAGGTTAGGGCTAAGTCTTTGCTTGGGCAGTGTCTAATAAACATGTGCACCACTTCCACACTGGGCTTGTCAAGTGTTTTACCATGCTCTCGCAGACATTCTAAAGCAACATCCGCTGCCTTGTTGAGTCTCAGCCAGTAGTCGTACGGATTCTCATTCTCCTCAGGCAAGGTAGTGTAAAAATCAGCAAGTGGGACAGGTGAGTAATGATTAGAGCTGAAATGTTTGCGCAACAGGCTATAGACAGAATTTGGACAGACAGTTGTGGCAGAATCACAGTTCCTGATCCAGAATTTGACTACATCCTTTGCTTTACCACGTAGGTGCACAAGAATTTCTTCTACATGTTCCTCAGGGTTCATGTTACTCTTTTTAACGAATGTTCTCAACAGATCTTCCCATTCCTCAATTTCAACTGTGTCAGAACCGTCCCCTCTGAATGAAGGTGGCTCCTTGACTTTTCTGTGCTGAATTACTTGACTTTGCGACAGATTCCCTATGCCTGATGGGCCATTAATAGTCTTAGAATCGTCAGGTAGTTGTCTTTTTGGCGTGTCAATGTCCAAGCTAAGAGGACTAAAATGGGACATAATGTTGTCTGCTAACTGTTGGCCAATTTGTTGGACAATTGAACTCATTTGTCCTAACATATCGGGCACACCATTTTCAGCATTAGGTGTTGACGTGCTGAAATCTCTAGACTTTTGATTGACATCTGAATTCATGTCTGCTGTATCACAATCTCTCACAGCACACTCCATTCTAGTAATGCCAGGTCTGCTATCACTAATTCCAGTATCGGGGCTGTCTATTGAAAAGGGAAGTGCACCTAAAACCCCTCTGCCTCTGCCTACTGGACTAGGAGTGAATTGATTACACAAATATCTCTTGCTGTTACTCATTATGAATGATAAAATGTGCTGCAAGTTCACACAACCACAAAAATAAAGTCAATGTCAATGATCAGAGCGTTTTCTCCTTTAAATTGAAAAAGGATAAAGTGAAAAAGTCTCTTGAACAGGAAAGGCTGTGACCCAAGAACGAGCTGTAAAACTGATGACGGATGCTTTCAATCCTTATGCAGCAGGACGGTGATTTCCATCAACTTCCTTGAAGACACGACCCACAACAACACAGCGACATCACAACTTCACGGCACCAATGTGACGGTGTTGCCTGGGTGGTCTGCACACTGCACAATGGAGACACAAACATGGAAATAGGCTTTTCACTTCTTCAGAGAATAAATCAGTTCCACAGCATATCTCGTCATTTCTGCTGTTTATTTGAAACAGTACTCTTTTTCTTTTTTAATCTTTTTAGATTAATGACATATTTCTGTTGCGTTGTGATCGTATAGTGAGTACAATTAGCAGTTTGACAGTTATAATACATTTTCCAAGAGTTAATTACAAATCAACTCAATGAAATACAGAACAAATTCAATTATATCCAATATAAAGGGAAACATCCCCATCTAGTGGTGAACATGCACATGAAATAGAGCAATTAATACATAAAACACATTATAACAAAATATTTACCTGCACAATGGAGACACAAACATGGAAATAGGCTTTTCACTTCTTCAGAGAATAAATCAGTTCTACATAAACACAAGACAATGCACAAATTAATTACGGTTATGCCTCGTAATACAAAATCAATATAACTCGATATAACATAACACACTCGACGCCAAACACACATCAAAACATGCCTTGCAGTTTCATTCCAGGATTAATCCACAATAAAGAGATTATTTATGTGTTTTGGACACTTTTAACTGCTTATTCTCTGATCGCTAAAACGTGCAACTTACCCACAGCATATCTCGTCATTTCTGCTGTGGGCGGTACCTATTTCGTGCCCTAAATACCATCACGCATCAGACAGATGGCGCTGTCCCATTTATGCAGTAATTTAACATATACATTTAACATACACTCTGTTACATATGCAGTTGTTTATTCTGAATTCTTGTTTTCATTTTCTGAATAGTCCATTTCTTGTTTTCACTTTCCATGGTAGAGACTGTATTCATTTGTGTCAGCCATTTGCTAGCTGTTTGCTCACTTCGTTCAGTTTCGATGGTAAACAATTCAGCATCTTCTTGTTGTTCAATCTCATGGACTTTTTTCTGCAATCTTCTAGGTTTGCCTTGTTGTTGAGGTGTTTTGCACATGTGGCTAAAACGGTTCCTCCGCGAGCGCTCATTACACATTTTGCCATAAGCCGGACACTTCCTTGGCTCATGTACGTCACCACACCTCGTGCACTCTTCTTTCTCTTTCCCTGTGTGCTTGACATTCGCCTGTCTGACACTGGACTTTGTCTTGGTGATGTTGTTCACAGCCTCTTCTGCTTCTTCATGCAGCACTTTCATAATATGGCTTTGTGTTATTTTATTGGCACGACAGATATCCACTGCCTTTGCTAGGTTCAAACCCGTTTCCCTGAGAAGCCTAGCTCTCACGCTGTCATTGTTAACACCACAGACAATGCCACCTTTACTCAAGTCATCAGTTAATCACCTTTACTCAAGTCATCAGTTAAGCGTCTTTACTCAAGTCATCAGTTAATCGTCTTTACTCAAGTCATCAGTTAATCACCTTTACTCAAGTCATCAGTTAATCGTCTTTACTCAAGTCATCAGTTAATCACCTTTACTCAAGTCATCAGTTAATCACCTTTACTCAAGTCATCAGTTAATTATCTTTACTCAAGTCATCAGTTAATCACCTTTACTCAAGTCATCAGTTAATCATCTTTACTCAAGTCATCAGTTAATCACCTTTACTCAAGTCATCAGTTAATCGTCTTTACTCATGTCATCAGTTAATCATCTTTACTCAAGTCATCAGTTAATCACCTTTACTCAAGTCATCAGTTAATCCTCTTTACTCAAGTCATCAGTTAATCACCTTTACTCAAGTCATCAGTTAATCATCTTTACTCAAGTCATCAGTTAATCACCTTTACTCAAGTCATCAGTTAATCACCTTTACTCAAGTCATCAGTTAATCATCTTTACTCAAGTCATCAGTTATCACCTTTACTCAAGTCATCAGTTAATCATCTTTACTCAAGTCATCAGTTAATCATCTTTACTCAAGTCGTCAGTTAATCACCTTTACTCAAGTCATCAGTTAATCATCTTTACTCAAGTCATCAGTTAATCATCTTTACTCAAGTCATCAGTTAATCATCTTTACTCAAGTCATCAGTTAATCACCTTTACTCAAGTCATCAGTTAATCCTCTTTACTCAAGTCATCAGTTAATCACCTTTACTCAAGTCATCAGTTAATCATCTTTACTCAAGTCATCAGTTAATCACCTTTACTCAAGTCATCAGTTAATCATCTTTACTCAAGTCATCAGTTATCACCTTTACTCAAGTCATCAGTTAATCATCTTTACTCAAGTCGTCAGTTAATCATCTTTACTCAAGTCGTCAGTTAATCACCTTTACTCAAGTCATCAGTTAATCATCTTTACTCAAGTCATCAGTTAATCATCTTTACTCAAGTCATCAGTTAATCATCTTTACTCAAGTCATCAGTTAATCATCTTTACTCAAGTCATCAGTTAATCACCTTTACTCAAGTCATCAGTTAATCACCTTTACTCAAGTCATCAGTTAATCATCTTTACTCAAGTCATCAGTTAATCATCTTTACTCAAGTCATCAGTTAATCATCTTTACTCAAGTCATCAGTTAACCCCCTGAGGTCGGCGGTATCGCCGGCGATACCAGCTCGCTTTTTTTTAGCAGTGTAAAAGAAACTCATGAATACTCTGTTGACTTTGATTTTTCATTGGAGTTTCATACATCAATAGATTCTGTTAAATCTGTATTATTTTTGTGTATACTCACAATAAAAACAAAGTGTTGTGCTTTTTGCCAAATAAAGAAAAATTAAAACGAAGCGAGTTCTGCCTCCTCTCTTTCAGTGTAGTCCATTCTGAAACGCGTCCGAAAATGAACCATTACTCAGCGAATACTCAGTCAAACAGGCATACAGGCATACAGACATGAAGCTTGAATTCTCTACTTTAAAATGAAGTAATTTTTATAAAAAACAAATATTCACAGTTTATGTAATATGTATGCAAAGAGAGAGATGTCAGTCGTTCTCATCTCAGCTAATTACGTTATAATGTGCTCCGCCCACGGAGAGCGCGCGCTATTCAAACGCAAATGTAAGCCGATCCATACAAACCTGTGAAACGCCCACATCAGCTGGATAACACACACCGCGAGTTCACTTTCAGACGTATGTACTTTACGATGCTGTGAGGAATAATACTATCTTGATAATAATCCTGTAAAAATGTACCTCAGAAGTTCTGGAAGTATCATTTCGAGGAGCAAACGGATCCCGCTATAGTTCAGTTTGCTTTGTTCTAATCGGAATGAATGAACGCACAGATGCGCGCTGTTGTGGAGCTACTACAGCTGGCAAAAATACTGTTTTAATATGAATCGCGAATACAAAGAAAGATTACACTGGAAATACTGTTACAATTTTAAATGTTGTTGTAATTGTATAACCTTATATATATATATATATATATATATATATATATATATAAGGATAGATGTAAACACAATCTTAAAAGGTCATTATAAGCCTTCTCAATAAATAATTTTATTATGCTTTATTAGTGACACATTTGGGAAGAGAATATATTCCAAATCTGACAGTATAAAAACAATTAACTGCACAATTACTAGAAATGTTTACCTTGGATATTGTACAATTTGCAAGCAAAATTTGTGGAAAAAAACAACAAACCAGTTATATATTGTCCTTGCATTCTTGTGGCTCAGTCACACACCTGAATGAAAGGCTCATTACGTATGCAGCCTCATTATGCGGGCCCCATTGACTCTGCAGGTGTGAATCACGCCCACCCGCATATGGCATTTCCAAACAAAAAGTGTTTTACAAGATTTAAATCAATGTATTGTGTTATGTGAATGATTAGGCAGGATGATTTTCACATAATTTTGAAGAAAAAACAGTAGGCAATGACATCCATTAGCAGTGGTGGAGGAAGTACTGAATCTCAGTACTTAAGTAAAAGTACAAATAACCAGAGACATATTTACTTTAGTAAAAGTAAAAGTACCACAATGAAAACCCTACTTAACCCTTTAGGCGCCAAGGTTTTTTTGAAAAAATGCTGGATTTTGACATCAAAATTTCAAAAACTTGTGACTTGAAAGGGCTTAAAGATAGAGATCTACTGTAAATTAGAAAAATGTTGGGGATGACTGAAAGTTTATGTGGGGTGTAAATATACTCATCTAATTTGCATATTATGACGTCATCAGGGGGCGGCCCTCTTGAATTTCATAATATTCAGGAAGTAGTACATATTGAACTGATGTTTGAACTTATTTGCATGTTTTATTTTTATTATCCTCATTCCAAATGATGAGAAAAGAGGAAACCAACAATAGCAGGAAAAAGTACTAAATTATTACTATACTATATAGTAGTAAAACGCATATGAACAGTAGCCTACTTTTTATCAATTCATCAGTAATATTCAGGAAATAGTAGATATTGAATTGATGTTGGAATTTATTTACATGCTTTTTTTGTCTTTTTATCCTCATTCCAAATGATTGGAAAAGAGGAAACCAACAATAAAATAGGAGAAAGTACTAAATTATTACTATATTACAATACTTTAGTAGTAAAACACATGTGAACAGTAGCCTACTTTTTGATCAGTTCATCAGTAATATTCAGGAAATAGTAGATATTGAATTGATGTTGGAATTTGCTGCCTTTACCTCTAGCAACAGCTCTCCTATGTACACTAAGACCACGTCCACCCCTGCCACCCCCGTCCCCGTTGGGCACATGGTCAAAATGATCTGTTTGTGCTTCGTGAACACTCGCGCTTTGCGCAGCGGCACCATTGCGCAGCACAGATGTACCGGGAGAAGCGCAGGCGACACCATTGCACGGCACAGATGTACCGGGAGAAGCGCGGGCGACGCCATTGCACGGCACAGATGTACCGGGAGAAGCGCGGGCGACACCATTGCGCGGCACAGATGCACCGGGAGAAGCGCGGGCGATGCCATTGCGCGGCACAGATGTACCGGGAGAAGCGCGATCATTAGACGGCCGATCGTCATTTCCAAAAGGCAAATATTCCCCTTCAGAGTCAGAATCGGCGAATAACATTTGCAACACATCCTCACGGTACAGGTTTTTATTAGCCATTTGATGATTTTCTCTCACATATCTCACAATTTACACAGACGCTCTGAACTGAACTGCTTCCGCATCAATGACACGATCGCTTACTTGCTCTGCTGTGTGTTTATGATGTAATTTTGGTCTTGAATCGAAGTATTACATGTCTGCCATCTAGTGGTAGGGAATACAAATAAGATATTACACCATATTAGGATCTACAGCCTGTTTTTTTAAGTATGACGTCTTGTCGCAATTTTGCGACTTTGGCGCTTAGAGGGTTAAGTAAAAAGTAAAAAGTACCTGATTTTAAATGTACTTTAAGTATTAAAAGTAAAAGTACTTTCATATCAATTTATTCTCTTAATGTCTATATTCTAATAATTAGGGCTGTAACAATATGCAATATGAAACCGAAATCGCGACACTCGGATCCACGAACCTGTGTCGCGGTGTGAGTGAGAAGGCAGAATCGCGACACCCGTATTTGAAGTTAACATTATACAATACGTAGACCAGGATAAATTCTTTAAAATTGGGCAATCCCAGCGTTATGGTCGTGACAATTGCAGTAAAAACTTGAAATGTACATTCTCAAATACCAATTGAAACTGTTTATATATCCATACTCCCTTAATAAAGAAGTCCAGACATTAGAAAAATACTAGTCTACAGACACATGTGTTTTATATTTTAATATGAGGGAAATAGGCTATAAATCCGTAACGGACGTGACACAAAAAAAATCTTTAACTTTTAGGTGGCAAAATATTTTTTAGTAATTCTGTGAATTTCACTGTGCAAACCAAAAGTAATAGCCACCGGATGAAGAACATATCACAGAACATATCATATTCATTTTATTTTTTGTGTTCACATTTCTGGGGAAAAACAATGTTACGGACGTGTCAGTTCTCCGTTACGCACGTGAACGCTCTGAAAGTGGCACTAAAATACTGCTTTAAAACGCTCACAGAGACCTCAAAAGCCCTTCTTTAAAGTGAATTTCGTTTCGTATTAATTGTATCTTAATTTTAATCAATATTTCATTTATGTTTCATGGATTTAATAAATAAGTAAATATAGCAGAAAATAGATCAGGACACGGAGGCGCGGGCGCGTGAACTGGTGAAACTCATGAACCGAAACTCAGGTCTGTACTTGCCTCACAGACCTGAGATGTAGCCTATATATATATATATATATATATATATATATATATATATATATAAAACTTGAAATGTGTACTTTTAAACAGAACAATTCAAAACGAAAGAAAACAGACTGTTTTCTTCGTGTAATTCGTATGAAATGTGCATTTCTCTCTGGCGCGTTCACTACAAAGATCGCGCGTCAGCATCAATTAAAATGTCTCCTTGTTATATTTTACATATTCATTGTAGAGGCCAAAGTATAATTCATAGTAATGTGAATAAGAGTTAATGTTAAAAAGGTAAATAATTTCATTTAGAAGTTCATGTAATGGTTAAAATGTTAAATAATACTTAAAAGGTTAAAAACATACTAGAATTCATGTTCTTATAGGATTTAGTACATATTGGTGAAATAGTGTACTGCCTCTTTAAGAACCGGCCAACTCCGGTTACATTACGTTGATTCTCATTATGTGATTCAGATCTTGAGAGCTGTGGAAGCTAACGGTTTTCTTACCTGATAACTGCTAACTTTTAGTTACTTTTATTAAGAATCTTTTATTTCATTAGCAACTAGAATAAGTGTATTAGTCAGCTCACATTCTTTCTTTCTTTTTTCTTTTTTGTAAATCGGAAATCAAGGAATAAAAACGGAGATTTTCATCTTTTATTTCAACAACGTTTCTGAAGTGGATTTATTGAACTGTGTTGCTGGGCTAGCAATAGACACTACAAATGGAACTAGCTGCTTGGAATAATGTTAGATAGTTATTAGTGTAAGCCATTGCATATCTCAAGATTTCAAACCTCTACATTAGTAAGAAAACCTGCTTGACATTGGATAACGAGCCTTTGGAGAGGTTTGTGGAAAGTGGAACATGAATGAAGGTACAACGAGGGACTGACTTTCTCAACTAGCCTGATCATGCGCTGTGCTCGTGGCTGGTGAGTGCTAGCGCTAAGTGGATTTAACGGTCTCGGCGAGTTCATCGTTGCTGCTGCGCGACTGTTACAAGTGGAACCTGTAAAAAAAAAAAACGGACTGACTATCAAAACAATCATGACGGAGACAGGAACAGAAGCCGCGGTAAGCCTAACTGAGAAAAAACGAGTGGTTAAACCAACACTTAAAGCACTGGAACATAAGCTGCAAACGAAAATAAGCTCCAGAAGAGCCATACTAGCACAACTTACTGAGAAAAAGAACGATTTGTATGCTTTAATGGATGATGATGCAAATGTTGAAATCATAGCAAAGGAATTGTTGGCCAAGTATGAAACACTGATAAAGGAATTTAGTCAAATAAATGCTGACGTTAAAGACATATTCTGCCAGATTGAATGCATAGAGAATTTGAACGCAGATCAAAGGGATTGGTTTGAGCCAAGAAATAACGAGCACAGAGAATTTGTGCAAGAAGTGAATGCATGGATACAGAATGCAATACTACGCAGAGAAGAGGCTAACAAGGTTAGTGAGCAGATACATCCTGAAGATAGTGTGTCAGTCACATCCAGTAAGTCTAGAAAATCTAAGTCTGTTTCTGCTACTTCTGCAACATCGTCAGCTCGTGCTGAGCGCTTAAAGGTTGAATTAGAGAGAGCTGCTCTGTTAGCCAAGTCAGCTACATTGAGAAAAAGACAGATTTTAGAGGAGCACGAACTAAAGCTCAAGGTTGAAAAAGAACAGTTAGAGCTGCAAGCAGGGCTCGCTGCAACAGATGCACGATTAGCCGTGTTAAGAAAATATGAAAGTTCAGATGTGTCAAGTAGAACCAAAGGCAGTAGGGTGGAAATATTGATGTCTGCTCCAAGGAAACAAGATGTCAGCCACAGTAAGAGAAGTGTAGCTAGCGGTGGAACTTGGCATAGCCACACTAGTGGAAGAGGCACAGATGCGATAAGAGCTCCTGTCACTTCAGATAATCACACAGATAATCTGGTTACCGTCATGCAACGGCAAAACGATATCACTGAAAGCCTAATAAAGCAGCAAAGGCTATCTACATTGCCATCACCGAACATTCCAGTTTTCAAGGGAGATCCATTAGAATATCGTCTCTTCATGAGAGCCTTTGAGCACCGCATAGAAAGCAAGACTGAAAACAGCAAAGATCGGCTTTACTATCTAGAACAGCACACAAATGGGCAGCCTAATGACTTAGTGCGCAGCTGTTTTCATTTGGATCCAGATCAGGGCTACCCTGAAGCCAAGAGACTGCTAAAGGAACGCTTTGGTGATAAATATAAGATATCCATGGCATATCTTGACAAGGCTTTAAACTGGCCTGCCATTAAAGCAGATGACACGAAGGCACTTGAAGCATACGCTCTCTTTTTGACAAACTGCAATAATGCAATGTCAGATCTGGAGTACTTAGAAGAGATGGAAAATGCTGCTAACATGCGCACGATCATCTCAAAGCTCCCATACAGGCTGAGAGAGAGATTCAGGAGTGTCGCCATAGACATTCAGAAAAAGCAGGATCGGCGGACAAAGTTCAAAGACGTAGTGTCATTTGTCAACACACAGGCTGAAATGGCAGCGCACCCTGTGTTTGGTGAAATCTCAGGACAAACAAAGCGCCAGACTGAAAGGTCAAGTGGAAAGAAAAACATCACAACACTAGCCACTGAAGTAAAGGAACAGAAAGCTGAGAAAGATGTTGCTGGTGCAGCAAACAAGAAAGCTCAGGAGAAGGGAAAAAACATGGACAAAGCCTTCATGAAACCTTGTATCTTCTGTCTGGGAGATCATACTATGGAACAGTGTAAGAAACTCCAAAGAAAGTTGCACAAAGAAAAGCTTGAATTCCTTAAGAGCAAAGGACTTTGTTTCAGTTGTCTTATAGGAGGACACATGAGTAATGTCTGTGAAGAAAAGAAGAGCTGTCAGATATGTTCAGCGACACACCCTACGCTCTTACACATAAAGCAGAAATTCAAAGACTTACCTAAGGAAGAGGCTTCACAGGAGGAGCCAAAAGAGGAGTCTCCAAAGAAAGAGCAAACTGTTGTCAGTGGATTCGTGGATGCAGGGGAAGCATGCTCTCAGACTGGGGTCGGGGGTACAGGTAGTGTCCTCGCCATCGTTCCTGTGAGAGTAAAGGCAAAGAAAGGCAACAAGGTGCTGACTTGTTATGCATTCATGGATCCAGGAAGTAACGCCTCTTTCTGCACTAACAAGCTGGCGAACGACCTTCACCTGCAAGGAAAAAATGTGAACATTCTACTCACTACTATGGGAGACCAAAAGACAGTCTCATGCAAAGCTGTATCAGACCTAGAAGTGAGTAGCCTAGAAGGTGATGACTTTATCGAGCTTACAGGTGTTTTCGCACAAAAGGTTATCCCCGCAAGTAAAGAGAACATTCCAACCCAAGCAGATGTGGATAGGTGGCCACATTTACGAGGTGTACGAATTCCATCGATCAACGCGGATATTGGTCTTCTGATTGGGACTGATGTGGCAAAGGCTTTGGAGCCAGAAGAGGTAATCCGCAGTGTCAAGAATGGGCCGTATGCAGTACGCACAGCTTTGGGATGGACAGTAAACGGACCGCTGCGTGAGAACATCAGAAGCTGGACAAAGAATGGATACCCGCAGATCCAGATGAATCGGATCTCAGTGGCTCGACTTGAAGACTTGTGGACTCAGCAATTCAAGTATGATTTTCCTGAGAATTCTCAAGGAGAGCAGTTAGAAATGTCTAAGGAAGACCAACTGTTTATGGACAGAGTCTCCAAATCGGCAAAGCTGGTTAACGGCCACTACTCTATTGGTCTGCCATTGAAGAACAAAGATGTGAAAATGCCTAACAACAGAGCAATGACAGAGCAACGAGCGCTCAACATGAAAAAGAAGCTTCAGAGAAATCAGACGTTCAAAGAGGACTATGTCAGCTTCATGAATGATGTGATAAAGAAGGGCTACGCTGTGAAGGTTCCAGATGAAGAACTAAAACGGAGTGATGGAAAGGTGTGGTTTATTCCGCATCACGGTGTCTACCACCCTAAGAAGCATAAAATGCGAGTGGTATTCGACTGTGGCGCTTCATATCAAGGAACCACACTCAATGAACAATTACTGCAAGGGCCTGACATGACAAGTAGTCTGGTTGGTGTCTTGACTAGATTCCGTCAAGAGCAAGTTGCAATCATGGCGGATGTGGAATCGATGTTCCACCAGGTCAAAGTCCCACCAGAAGATGCTGACCTCCTCAGGTTTTTGTGGTGGCCGGACGGCGACACCTCAAAGGAGCTGCAAGAGTACAGAATGGAGGTACACTTGTTTGGAGCCACCTCCTCACCAAGCTGCGCGAGTTATGCGTTGAGAAGGTGTGCCGAGGACAACAAGAACATGTTTGGTGTAGCAGCAGTGGATACAGTCTTAAATAATTTTTATGTAGACGATTGTTTGAGATCAGTTGCCACTGAACAAGAAGCAGTCAGACTACTCCAAGACTTGAAGGCCATCTGTCAAACAGGAGGTTTTAGACTGACAAAATGGACGACGAACAATCGAAATGTGTTGTTAAACATTCCACTTGAGGACCGGGCAACAGAAGTCAAAGATCTCGATCTTGACCAGGATTCACTCGCCATCAAAAGAGCTTTGGGAGTACAGTGGTGTATCCGGTCAGATCAGTTCAAGTTTCACGTGCACATAGAACAGAAGCCTCTCACTAGGAGAGGAATCCTGTCTACGATGAGTTCAGTTTACGACCCACTGGGAATGTTGTCGCCAGTCATACTGCCTGCTAGAAACATCCTGCAAGAATTGTGTAGACTAAGAACAGGTTGGGATGACATTGTGCCAGAACATTTCGCACAACAATGGACAGAGTGGACTGAAGAACTTCAACAGCTCACTGACTTTGGAGTGGATCGGTGCTTTAAGCCACCTGAGTTTGGGAAAACAGTGCAAGCTCGGCTGCATCACTTTTGTGACGCGTGCGAAACAGGCTATGGTACTGTTACTTACTTAGTCCAGAAGAACAGTAGCAATCAAATATGCTGCTCATTTGTCTTGGGAAAGTCAAGGGTTAGCCCTCTCAGACCACCAACTATCCCGCGGATGGAGCTGACGGCGGCTGCCTTAGCTGTGAAGGTGGATGTCATGCTGAAGAAAGAACTACAGTTGCCACTGTCAGATTCCAGGTTTTGGACGGACAGTACTGCCGTACTCAAGTACTTAGCAAATGAGAACGTCAGATTTAAGACATTTGTGGCGAACAGGATTGCCGTAATCTTGCAAGCATCAAAAGTGCAGCAATGGAGCTATATCAACACTCAGTTGAATCCTGCTGATTGCGCCTCCAGGGGACAAAAGGTGAGTGTCTTCATGAAGAACGAAGTTTGGATTGCAGGGCCTGTCTTCCTCAGTAAACCTGAAAGGGAATGGCCAGACAAGCACGATCACCTAGAAGAGCTCACAGCTGAAGATCCTGAGGTCAAGAAAGGCATACTTGTTAATGCTACAACAGCAGAAGAAAGCACTGATGCAATGCAACAACTAATTCAATACTATTCTTCATGGATACACCTCAAGAAGGCTGTGGCGTGGCTGACACGACTCAAGGGAACCCTGGTAAACCTGTCAAGGAAGAGAAAGGAGATGAATGGATTGTACAGTGATCAACAATGGGTGAACAGGGAGATGTTGAGCTACAAAAAGAGTCTCAAAAAGACTTACCTGACCGTGGACAATCTGCGACAAGCTGAGATGGATATCATCTGCCATTGTCAGCAAAGTATATTTCAGGAAGAGATATCTGCTCTTCGGAGAAAGGACTCCATCAAGAAAAGTAGTCGAATCTTCAGACTGAACCCACAACTTGAAGAGGGAATCCTTCGTGTTGGGGGGAGGCTCAGTCGAGCATCAATGCCAGCCGAAGCCAAGCACCCTATGATCCTGCCTAAGAACCATCGTGTGGCTGATCTGATTCTCCAGGATTCACATGAGCGGCTGGGACACAGTGGACGAAATCATGTCTTGTCTCATGTACGTCAAAAGTACTGGATTATCGATGCTCCCTCGTCAATCAGAAGAATGCTGTCACGGTGTACTATCTGTCGAAGACAACATGGTGCATCAGGAACACAAATGATGGCGGACTTGCCAAGAAACAGAGTTGTACCAGACGAGCCACCCTTCACCAGAACTGGAGTGGATCTATTTGGGCCATTCAACATTAAACGTGGAAGATCATCTGTAAAAAGATATGGGGTGATATTTACTTGCCTTGCTTGTCGTGCGGTCCACATAGAAATGGCAACATCATTGGAAACAGACTCCTTTATTCAAGCTCTGCGTCGCTTCGTTGCAAGAAGAGGTCAGGTAAAGGAGATGAGATCTGATAATGGGACCAACTTTGTTGGGGCTGATCATGAGCTCAGAAAGGCAATAAAGGAGTGGAATACTTCACAAATCGAGAACAGCTTGCTCCAACGTGACATCAGATGGTTATTCAATCCACCATCCGGATCCCACCATGGAGGGGTGTGGGAGAGAATCATCCGCTCCATCAGGAAAATCATGGGTGCTACACTGAGAGAACAAAACTTGGATGAGGAAGGTCTTCAGACGTTCTTCTGTGAATGTGAAGCCATTCTGAATAGTAGGCCTATTACCATGCCTTCCAATGATATGAATGATCTGGAAGCTCTTACCCCACAGCACTTACTTCTGCTCAAGACTAACCCCAACTTACCACCAGGACTCTTCCATAAGGATGATACTTATGCACGTAAAAGATGGAGGCAAGTCCAGTATATGAGCGATCTATTCTGGAAGCGCTGGACCAAGGAATATCTGCCTCAACTCCAGAAGAGACAGAAATGGAACCATCCATCACGGAATTTCATCCCAGGAGATGTAGTCTTGATTGTCGACGAATCAGCTCCCAGGGGATCATGGCTGATGGGAAGAATTGTTAAGACTATGGAAGACGAGCATGGAATGGTCCGCAAGGTTCGAGTCAAGACAAAGACGAATGAACTTGAGAGGCCAATAACTAAACTCTGCTTACTTCAGGAAGCAGTATGAGAAGGACTGTTACTGAGTTTTACTCAAAAGAAAGACATTTAAAGTTGTAATTGCTTCTAGGATAGAAGGCAATTAGGGGCCGGGTATGTAGAGGCCAAAGTATAATTCATAGTAATGTGAATAAGAGTTAATGTTAAAAAGGTAAATAATTTCATTTAGAAGTTCATGTAATGGTTAAAATGTTAAATAATACTTAAAAGGTTAAAAACATACTAGAATTCATGTTCTTATAGGATTTAGTACATATTGGTGAAATAGTGTACTGCCTCTTTAAGAACCGGCCAACTCCGGTTACATTACGTTGATTCTCATTATGTGATTCAGATCTTGAGAGCTGTGGAAGCTAACGGTTTTCTTACCTGATAACTGCTAACTTTTAGTTACTTTTATTAAGAATCTTTTATTTCATTAGCAACTAGAATAAGTGTATTAGTCAGCTCACATTCTTTCTTTCTTTTTTCTTTTTTGTAAATCGGAAATCAAGGAATAAAAACGGAGATTTTCATCTTTTATTTCAACAACGTTTCTGAAGTGGATTTATTGAACTGTGTTGCTGGGCTAGCAATAGACACTACAAATGGAACTAGCTGCTTGGAATAATGTTAGATAGTTATTAGTGTAAGCCATTGCATATCTCAAGATTTCAAACCTCTACATTCATAATCATTACTTTTGCCGGTTCTTTGTGACAGCTTTATTGGTAGCGCCACAGTTACATGTTACATGAACGCGTCAGCACCGAAAACATGGAGATTTTTTTCAATCCGTGTTGTGGCAAGGGGAAAAACTGATCAGAAAATGTAACGAAAATGTAACGAAACATTGTAGAAATGTAGTGGAGTAGAAAGTATAATAATTGCTGCAAAAAGTAACGAAGTAAAAGTCAAAAGTATGCACTATTGATTCTACTTAAGTAAAGTACAGATACGTGAAAAATGTACTTAAGTAAAGTAACGAAGTATTTTTACTTCGTTACATTCCACCACTGTCCATTAGTCAAAAGTCTTATTTACATATATTTAGAATGTGTTTTATGGCCTTATTTCAGAAACTTTAGTTTTTTGTTTTTTAAAAAACCATGCATAAACATTATTCTCTCAAAAATGCAAACATGTACATGCAAGTTGTTCACATATTATGGTAGCCCTGTTTGTGCTAAATAGAGTGAATTTACACCTTTGCCATTAATATGTTTATAAGCAACTGAAAAAAGCACAAATGTCAGGGCATGTCAGAACATCTCAAGGGCCCCAAAAACCTCTCAGACCCCAGAGGGTTAATCATCTTTACTCAAGTCATCAGTTAATCACCTTTACTCAAGTCATCAGTTAATCACCTTTACTCAAGTCATCAGTTAATCATCTTTACTCAAGTCATCAGTTAATCGTCCACATTCACAGTCTTTCGCCTTATTTTTCAAGTTAGTCGCGTGTGCATCAATGGTTTGGTTCGGTCCCTGTGCTCTGGTGAACATATGGAGTTAGGAGGCTTCGACTGCTCCATGGTTTTCCTCTGACACCATGTGTTGTTTGTGGACTGTGTATTTTAATAATTCACTTAGACACCAGATTAATGCCACTTACTGTTTTACTCAACTTTTTTATTCACTTGTAAAATCTGAAATATAAAAGTAATCAAGCTGTGCTAGTTTTGTCTCTGTAACAATGGTGACAGAGGCTCATGGGTAATGCGGAGGCTCATGGGTAATGCGGAGGCTCATGGGTAATGCAGAGGCTCATGGGTAATGCAGAGGCTCATGGGTAATGCAGAGGCTCATGGGTAATGCGGAGGCTCATGGGTAATGCAGAGGCTCATGGGTAATGCAGAGGCTCATGGGTAATGCAGAGGCTCATGGGTAATGCAGAGGCTCATGGGTAATGCGGAGGCTCATGGGTAATGCAGAGGCTCATGGGTAATGCAGAGGCTCATGGGTAATGCAGAGGCTCATGGGTAATGCAGAGGCTCATGGGTAATGCAGAGGCTCATGGGTAATGCAGAGGCTCATGGGTAATGCAGAGGCTCATGGGTAATGCGGAGGCTCATGGGTAATGCAGAGGCTCATGGGTAATGCGGAGGCTCATGGGTAATGCAGAGGCTCATGGGTAATGTAGAGGCTCATGGGTAATGTTGAGCCTTCTGTTATCCAAATCTGCTAAAAATTAGAACATGTTGGTATAAGAAGAAAACAACAGACACAGTAGCTCAGGGTTAGAGTGACTTTTACTTTTGAGTAACTCTTGAGTCTGACTTTGGGAAGATGATAAATCAAATGTTTGAGCTAAAAGTTTAAAAGTGTTCTTTAGAAAGTTCTGGACTGCTGTTGTCTTCAACATCTTCCTCCAGCGTGAAGAAGGAAGGGTGTGTGTGTGTGTGTGTGTGTGTGTGTGTGTGTGTGTGTGTGTGTGTGTGTGTGTGTGTGTGTGTGTGGACACTGTTTCTGCACAGTGTTTGTTCACAGTTTCCGCTGCAGAATGAGCAGCTTATGTAAGATACAGCAGAATAACCTCCGGTGTCAAGCTCAAGGTCAAGCTCAAGCTTTATTAAGCTCCCTTATGCACAAATAGAAACAACTCTGACATATACAGGACATCTCAAAATTAATAATAATGATAAATTGCGAATTACAAAATACAAAAGTACATAAAATATATAAAAAATAACCTAAGAAATTCCTCTAATCTATAGTTCTACTATCTAAGGATCTAAAGAAAAAAGTGAAGAAAATTGACGTTGATAATTAGGCAGTATTTCATAAAAACACAAAACAAACAACAAAATAACAGCTAACTAGAATGTGTCACGGTGTGGGTTTTGTGTCTTGTTCCTTGTTAGTGTCTGTCATATTATTCCATGCTTGTCATGTGATCCTGCCATGTGTCTTGTCATGTTTAGTTGTTCCTTGTTATGTTGATTAGTCTTCACAGGTGTTTCAGTTTACCACGCCCCCTTGTTATCTTGTTTAGCTTGTGTTCCCTGTGTATATATACCCTGTCTGTTTTAGTATGTGTCACGGAGTCCTTGTAATATATCACACCACTTCCGTTCCCTGTGTTTCCGGTTTATGTTCTTGTTCCTTGTTTGTTTATTTTGTTATATTGGACTGCTAATATGGATTTTGACACCTGCATGGATGACGACGAATTGGATTGCCCTACAAATAAAAACGCTGTATTTGGATCCACCTGTTTCTCTCCCTTTCCTTGGTGTGTGGATCGTGACAGAAGGACTCCGTCACACAATGGATCCAGCAGCATGAACATTTTTCAGGGCCTGGCTTTATGGGCCCGCCAGACTGAAGAGGCCATGGCGCTGAATTCCCCTAAGCACCCTTCGCCACTGATTCCGCCCAGCTCAGAACCTGCACATTGCCATCGGAAACAGAGGAGGAGAAGGAAGACCTCCTCCGTGACTGTTCCGGTGGTCCCGATTCCGGTGGTCCCGATTCCGGTGGTCCCAGTTCCGGTGGTTCCGAATTCGGTGGTCCCAGTGCCGGTGGTCCCAGTGCCGGAGGTCCCAGTACCGGTGGTCCCAGTTCCGGTGGTCCAGAGTCAAGTGGCACCAAAACACAGGAGGAGGAGAAAGGCTCTCTCCGTAACTGTTCCGGTGATCCCATTTCCGGTGGTCCCTGTTCCGGTGGTCCCTGTTCCAGTGATCCCGAGTCCGGTGGCTCCTAACACGGAGACCATCCCGGAGGTGACTACCGTCCCTGACGTACCGCCCAGGCGTCTTGCTCTGCCCGCACCACCCAGACGTCATGCTCTACTGGCCCCGCCCGAGCTGCTCGCACTGCCTGCACCACCCCAGCGATCCGTCACGTCTGCCCAGCCAGAGACTGTTCATGTCACGTCTGCCCAGCCAGAGACTGTTCACGTCACATCTGCCGGGCCTGTGTCTTCGGACAAGATGGCCGCCGCCGAGCCTGTTCACGTCACGCCTGCCGAGCCTGTGTCTTCGGACAAGATGGCCGTCGCCGAGCCTGTTCACGTCACACCTGCCGAGCCTGTGTCTTCGGACAAGATGGCCACCACCGAGCCTGTTCACGTCACGCCTGCTGAGCCTGTGTCTTCGGACAAGAGGGCCGCCGCCGAGAGTGTTCAGGTCACGTTTGCCGAGCCTGTGTCCCCTGACAAGATGGCCGCTGTCGAGCCTGTGTCTGTTCCTGAGCCGGTGGTGTCTGTTCCTGAGCCGGTGGTGTCTGTTCCTGTTCCTGAGCCGGTGGGGTCGGTTCCTGTTCCTGAGCCGGTGGTGTCTGTTCCTGTTCCTGAGCCGGTGGTGTCTGTTTCTGTTCCTGAGCCGGTGGTGTCTGTTTCTGTTCCTGAGCCGGTGGTGTCTGTTCCTGTTCCTGAGCCGGAGCCAGTGGTGTCTGTTCCTGTTCCTGAGCCGGAGCCAGTGGTGTCTGTTCCTGAGCCGGAGCCAGTGGTGTCTGTTCCTGAGCCGGAGCCAGTGGTGTCTGTTCCTGAGCCGGAGCCAGTGGTGTCTGTTCCTGAGCCGGAGCCAGTGGTGTCTGTTCCTGAGCCGGAGCCAGTGGTGTCTGTTCCTGAGCCGGAGCCAGTGTCTGTTCCTGAGCCGGAGCCAGTGTCTGTTCCTGAGCCGGAGCCAGTGTCTGTTCCTGAGCCGGAGCCAGTGTCTGTTCCTGAGCCGGAGCCAGTGTCTGTTCCTGAGCCGGAGCCAGTGTCTGTTCCTGAGCCGGAGCCAGTGTCTGTTCCTGAGCCGGAGCCAGTGTCTGTTCCTGAGCCGGAGCCAGTGTCTGTTCCTGAGCCGGAGCCAGTGTCTGTTCCTGAGCCGGAGCCAGTGTCTGTTCCTGAGCCGGAGCCAGTGTCTGTTCCTGAGCCGGAGCCAGTGTCTGTTCCTGAGCCGGAGCCAGTGTCTGTTCCTGAGCCGGAGCCAGTGTCTGTTCCTGAGCCGGAGCCAGTGTCTGTTCCTGAGCCGGAGCCAGTGTCTGTTCCTGAGCCGGAGCCAGTGTCTGTTCCTGTGCCTGTTCCTGAGCCGGAGCCGGAGCCAGTGTCTGTTCCTGAGCTGGTGTCTGTTCCTGAGCCGGAGCCTGTTCCTGAGCCGGAGCCAGTGATTGTTCCTGTGTCTGTTCCTGAGCCTGTGTCTGTTCCTGAGCCTGTGTCTGTTCCTGAGCCTGTGTCTGTTCCTGAGCCTGAGCCTGTGTCTGTTCCTGTTCCTGAGCCTGTGTCTGTGTCTGGGTCTGGGTCTGGGTCTGGGTCTGTGTCTGGGTCTGTGTCTGGGTCTGTGTCTGGGTCTGTGTCTGGGTCTGTGTCTGGGTCTGTGTCTGTGTCTGGGTCTGTGTCTGGGTCTGTGTCTTGGTCTGTGTCTGTGTCTGTTCCTGAGCCTGTGTTTGTGTCTGTGTCTGAACCTGAGCCGGTGGTGCCAGTTCCAGTGCCTGAGCCGGTGGTGCCAGTTCCAGTGCCTGAGCCGGTGGTGCCAGTTCCAGTGCCTGAGCCGGTGGTGCCAGTTCCAGTGCCTGAGCCGGTGGTGCCAGTTCCAGTAGTTCCAGTGCCTGAGCCGGTGGTGCCAGTTCCAGTAGTTCCAGTGCCTGAGCCGGTGGTGCCAGTTCCAGTAGTTCCAGTGCCTGAGCCGGTGGTGCCAGTTCCAGTGCCTGAGCGGGTGGTACCAGTTCCAGTGCCAGTTCCAGTGCCTGAGCCGTTGGTGCCAGTTCCAGTTCCTGAGCCATTGGTGTCTGTTCCAGTTCCTGCGCCGTGGCCGACCGAGGGGTCTTCACCAACCTGGCCGCCCGAGGGGTCTTCACCGCCGTGGCCGCCCGAGGGACAGTCTCCGCTCTGGCCGCCCGAGGGAGAGTCTCCGCCCTGGCCGCCCGAGGGAGAGTCTCCGCCCTGGCCGCCCGAGGGACAGTCTCCGCCCTGGCCGCCCGAGGGACAGTCTCCGCCCTGGCCGCCCGAGGGACAGTCTCCGCCCTGGCCGCCCGAGGGACAGTCTCCGCCCTGGCCGCCCGAGGGAAAGTCTCCGCCCTGGCCGCCCGAGGGACAGTCTCCGCCCTGGCCGCCCGAGGGACAGTCTCCGCCCTGGCCGCCCGAGGGACAGTCTCCGCCCTGGCCGCCCGAGGGAGAGTCTCCGCCCTGGCCGCCCGAGGGGTCTTCACCGCCCTGGCCGCCCGAGGGGTCTTCACCGCCGTGGCCGCCCGAGGGACAGTCTCCGCTCTGGCCGCCCGAGGGACAGTCTCCGCCCTGGCCGCCCGAGGGAGAGTCTCCGCCCTGGCCGCCCGAGGCAAAGTCTCCGCCCTGGCCGCCCGATGGACTGTCTGCTCCGCCTGGCCGCCAGATGAACTGTCACTCCCTGTCCCCGTTTCCCTCCATGGACCTGGCCCCCCTTCCCTCCCCCTGATCCTCCACCACTCCACCTCCCGCCTGGATTTTTGTTTGGTCTGTCACGTCTTGTAGCGTCTGGTAGCCGCTCCGTAGAGGGGAGGTTATGTCACGGTGTGGGTTTTGTGTCTTGTTCCTTGTTAGTGTCTGTCATATTATTCCATGCTTGTCATGTGATCCTGCCATGTGTCTTGTCATGTTTAGTTGTTCCTTGTTATGTTGATTAGTCTTCACAGGTGTTTCAGTTTACCACGCCCCCTTGTTATCTTGTTTAGCTTGTGTTCCCTGTGTATATATACCCTGTCTGTTTTAGTATGTGTCACGGAGTCCTTGTAATATATCACACCACTTCCGTTCCCTGTGTTTCCGGTTTATGTTCTTGTTCCTTGTTTGTTTATTTTGTTATATTGGACTGCTAATATGGATTTTGACACCTGCATGGATGACGACGAATTGGATTGCCCTACAAATAAAAACGCTGTATTTGGATCCACCTGTTTCTCTCCCTTTCCTTGGTGTGTGGATCGTGACAGAATGATTTACAATGTTAGATTTGAAGCAATGTTTACAGGAAACTATAACATCCTGCTTTGTGGCATAAAAATATTATTAGACAAAAATAGACTAAATTAAGTACCCCCCCCCCCCCCCCCCCCCCCACCAAATCAAGAACAAAGCATTTATAGCTGTATTTACAAACTGCTTATTAATGTCTATTAATGCTTTATAAATGATGAATTAAGTGTTTACTAATGCTCAGCTAATGATTAATAGCATGCAGTTATTATAAAGTGTTACCTGTGTTTCTTAGTGATTCAAAACCTAGACATCATTAAAAGACAAAGAAAATTGCGTATCAGTTTCTTATGTGGTTTTGTTTTCCTTTATTCTTTCTTTGTAGTGTGTAACGGGTGGCTTTTATTTAGCTATCTGGGCTGATATAATATATTTCTTTGGCAGGAATATACCTGTCTGGCGCCCGAATATTACTGATTGATTGTTTGATTAGATATATATGTTTCTGGAGGCTTTGTGATTGAGAATCAACATAAGACTGAGAGCGGCTGTATCTCGAAGCATCACTGTAGTCTAGCGGTTAGGACTCCGCCTTATCGCATGGGCGGCCGGGCTTGAATTTGCCTCAGAAAGTTTTTTTGTTTGTTTAAATTGTATTGTTGGGCGGCCGTTACACTGTCCAGACCATATTAATCACTTTCACCCTCTTTTATCCAGTCTGAATAACTCCATCATTCCCCTCTGTTCAACTAAAGCACTGCCCACTTACAAGATTATGAAACAACAAAACTTACAAGAACTCATTTATTTATTTATACATGTGTATATGCGTGTATATGTTAATGTATCACAACCCATCTAACAAATATTGAGGATTTGTTCTGCATGATATTAGCATTGACCAGCAGGTGTCGCTGTGTGCATTCCAAACCTGGAGAAATCAACCACTTTTACACACATCAGGCTGGAAAGCTTTAAAGCTTCATGAAGCTTCATCTCACCATCACTACCTTCAGGTTCACTTAGCTCAACAGTTATACGCTATATTAACAATAATGATTATTTTGGGAGACATGGATGAGCTTTGATTGGGGGTTCCCATCATGCACTGCAACATTAGGCTTTATGTTTATTTCACCAGTGATGTCTGTGACACAAAGTAATTGTAGTCTGACTACTAGTATATTAAAATGTAATGTAATTTAATTACAAGCACTATATATTCGGAATCTGATTATTTAATCCAGATTACATGAACCAGTTCCTACCCCGGGTTTACATCCAACACTCAACACATTACATGGGGGTTTTGTAGAGGAAAGTTGAGTGTCACTCAGAGTCAAGAACATTCAAGACCACAGAGTAAAATCCTCAGTGTTAAAGTACACAGTTCAGAGTCTATATGAGCCCAATCTACAGAGAGGACAAAGTTAATATATATAGCAACGGATTTAAACACTCGGTTGGTCAGATGAGAGGAAGTTAATAACCACAGGAGGAGCTGCTGATGTTTAAAGGAGGAGCTATAACTATATATAATGAAGAGGAAGAGCTGTAACTATATATAATGAAGAGGAAGACTGACAGAAACAGAAAATGGCTGATAAGTGTGATCTGTGTCTGCTGGGACTGATCATTCTCTCTTCACTTCTCACAGGTAAAGAAATCTGTATTTTCTCTAAAGACATTTAGTGGAATTAGTCTGGAAAGAGTTCATTTGAACATGCTCAGTTTATTCTTGCACACATTCACGTTGTGATCTCAGAGTTGTGTATTGATACACACAAATCATACTGTATTATTCCTGATACTGGACATAGTGTCACTCAAACATCTGATGATGAAGAATTATCTTCATATTAAGAGTGTGTCAGTGATTTGAACAGCTCTCTGATAAAGACTAATAGTTTATTCTGGAGAGTGTGTTGTTTGCTTTAAGTCAGGAAAAATACTATGATTTAAAACTTCTGCTTTTTATGCTGGTGTGTTTTATGTTTCATTTATTAATATATATCATAATGATCACTGAGATATACTGTGTTTCAGGAACCAGTGGAGAGGATTTGTTCATCAGTTCTGGTGAAAATGTCTCTCTGTCCTGTAATAAAGCTCTTTCTGACTGCAACTCAACTACATGGGTCTACTCTAGTAGTCATTCAGGGAGAGTTGAACTGATTACTGGAGGGATAAAGAATAAAGACACAGAGAGACATGAGAGACTGAGTCTGGAGTCTGACTGCTCTCTGAACATCAAGAACGTCACAGTAGAAGATTATGGATTATACACCTGCGAACAATATGTGAATGGAGAACAACAAGGAACTGATGCTTATGTTGTTCTGCATGTCCTTCATGGTAAGTTTATGATTATGTGGTCAATTTAAAAAGGGCAGATTCTCCCTTTAAACTCAGATGATGATTGATGAGTCTGTGATTTGTGTCTTGTGTTCAGTTTCAGTGTCTTCATCATCATCATCATCATCATCATCATCATCCTCACAGACTGAGATCAGTCCAGGCCGCTCTGTGACTCTCTCCTGTCAGTTGTATTCTGTTTTCTCCTGTGATGATCGGGTCCGTTATTGGGGACTTGAGCTGTTGTGGGTGAATCAGACTGGTGTTGATCTGAAGACAGACTCCAGATATCAGATATTATCATCATCAGATCCAGGTCACTGTATCCTGACTCTGACTACAACACTCCTGAATGAAGATGACAACAGAGAGTGGAGATGTCAGCTTACTCGCAGAGATCAACTCAAGACCTCAGTCAGATACACTGTCAAGTATTCAGGTGAGAAAACACTCTTTTCTGACAGATTTGTGAAAACTTCCACAGATTGGCTCTACTCTTTCTGATGGCTTCATACGTTTTGGAGTTGTAAAATATTAGTGTTCAAAGTCATAAACTGCATAACAATCCTTATAATTCCCAATATTGGCCTCCTACATGGGTCATACATGATATATTGCATAAATCAGACGAGTGTATTAAAGCCTAGTGTGACCCATGTAGGAGGTCGGCTTTAGGAATTATAAGGCTTATGTCCTTCATTCAAGCTGAAGGTTTATTTGCAGAAGCTCAGCTGTGTTTCACTCTCATATAAACCAGGAATAAATTATACAGTAACACAGTAATACAGTTATACAGTAATACAGTACAGTCTCTTCTCAACTACTGCCATTCTCCTCCTGACAGCTTGAGAGTGAAGTAAGAAGATAATAGATGACAGACTCGTGCACATATTCATCATTTCTGTGATGTGAAGCTCCAGTATTATGTGATGATGATGTTGTGTATATGTGGCATTATGTGTTGAACTGAACTAACAGACGTGATCCACAGATCCAGCTGATCCAGCATCAGAAACTGGAGTCAGTGTGACTGCTGGATCATTATACAGAGGTACGACACGTTCATTTATACTGACAGCTTTATAACATTAAAGCAGGGGTGGGCAAACTACGGCCCGCGGGCCACATACGGCCCGTTAGGCTGTTTAATCCGGCCCGTCGAGTATTTAAAAAATTGTCTAAAGATCGCATTCATTTTGCCTTTTTCTTGCAATACTTTGCGTTATATATATATATTGCGTTGCATATATTTGACAATCGGAATATCAGATATTTCATGCCATAGCTAGCAAATGTAAAAAAGGAAAAATGACATAAAAGCAGATCATCATTCATTCAGCGCTGTTGTGGCTGCGGTGTGTCACGTAACAAGCTAGACGCGTCACCATGGAAACCAAACAGACAGCAACTTAAGCGCATAGACTTGGTGCACGTTAATGTTTATTTCTTTCTTTGAAAACTCACAGAGAAAAAAAAGTTCGGTAACCCCTTGCAAACGTTTAGCTTTTCCTTTGATTTGTCTGCTATTTAGTTTTGCTACTCTGGATTTGTGGATGTATCCTCCTTTATCGCCCGGCTTTCGACTAACGTTACGCTCCCCTGTCTGCCATGTACAGAACCCGGTTTTGTTCATTAAATGTTCTGATCTGCCTTTGCTTTTTATGTTTTATTTTATTATACTTAAAATAAATTTGTATAATCGTTTATTTCGTTTTTTTCCCCACAAATGTATGACTTTTGGAAGTGCAAATTGATTGCCATGCAGTTTTAATAAAGTTGAATTAACGTAACCTTCTGTCATTTTTACTCTTCTAAGTGTACACTTACGTGTTTTGTTTCTAATTTACGGTTAGGCCCATTAAATAATAATAAGGATAAACAATATTTAAAAAGTATAGGCTATAATTATAAAACATCTAATTAAAAATTAACCTCAAAACATAACATGCTAAATGGGGGATATCTAGCATAAAAAAAATGTATTGTCAGAATGTCGTCTCTCAGTTGTTGAATTTCGCGCAGACGTTGCCACAACGTAAATGTGTTTGCTCAGCCCGATCTCATGAAAGTTCGAATACCACGAATTGTATTTGTAGTTCTTATGAAACGCAGTTTTCGCATGCATATGATACGCACTTAAAGGGATAGTTCGCCCAAAAATTAAAATACGGTCATCATTTACTCACCCTCAAGTTGTTTCAAACCTGTATGAATTTCTTTTTTCTGCTGAACACAAAAGAATATATTTTGAAAAATGTCAGTAACCAAACAGTTGATGGACCCCATTGACTTCCAAAGTATTTTTTTTTTTTTCTACTATGGAAGTAAATGGGGTCCATCAACTGTTTGGTTACTGACATTTTTCAAAATATCTTTCAAATTATTTCAAATATTTTTTAGAAATTGCACTCCGCACCCCTAATCCTAACTAATGGGTTTACAGTGCGCAGCATATGCACGCAAAAAATATATATTTTTGGCGTATAAATGGTACGAGAAATGTAATTCGTGGTATATATATGCACTTTCATGAGATCGTGTTTCATAATCTGCTACTGGGCCGGCCCTCTGTCAAATTTTAAAACCCAGTGTGGCCCTTGAGCCAAAAAGTTTGCCCACCCCTGCATTAAAGGGTACATAACATGCACAGTTTCACCTAATCTCATGTTAATCTTGAGTACCTATAGAGTAGTAGTGCATCCTTAATATCTCCAAAAAGTGTTTAGTTTTATTATATTTATAAAAGAAAAATACAGCTTTCCGAGTCTCTCCGGAAAAAGCCGAGCTCCTGGAGGCGGAGCTATAGAGTCAAGCGGTAGCTTTCCAGCAAAAGACAGAAATCTGATCCAGTTGTACTTACATGAATGGGGTATCACTGAGACCGCACCACGTTTTAATAGCAAACGATTTGCAAATCCAGCGTCGACCTGGGCCTTGTTAATAAAACATTCGTCACTGAAATGACCAGAACACATAACCGCACTTCCTACACTCCGTTGCTGTGCCGGAAAAACAAACTGCATCCACTGTTCTTGTAACACTGGGTTCTTTGGAAAGCTGAACACGGTAAGCTTTCCCTCACATCCAAAAACACACTTTTTTGGAGACATTCTTGAACAAATCCTATGCAGCGCTGGCTGCCGATGATTTCCTGTTGAAGCGCATTGATGTGCGCGGTCTCGCTCTCCTCTGGGCGACGTGTGCGCGGGCGAGCTTTTCCGAGAGAAATGCTCATATAAGGAGTTCCACTCTGATCTACGTCATTAGATCCACGATCGAAAAAAAGCAGCCGAAACTTGTACCAACCCGGAAGTAAGATTTTCGGCACAGAAATTCTCCGTTTATTCGTCCAAAATATATTTTTTAAACTTTGCCCATGTTTAGCATGAGAATCCATCTCTTTAACAGTGTAAACAACTCTGAATACATGAAACACCATTGTACCCCCCCTTTAAACTATCAGTCAGTCTGTAAATGCTTCATCAATAACTGTTGATAGTTGAATACCCTTGACTTCAGTCATGTACAGTTTCTCTTCTTCCTCTCATGTTTCCTGCAGCTCCAACTGTGGAATATCTATGTATTGACGGCATCTAAAACATTCAACGTTTCATGTATGAAAATATTCAAATGCACAAATTTTGATGAATCAATATTTCAATATAAAAAAAAAACCTGGTTGCCTACTGTGTTAGATTAAACTGAAAAGGGTCATAGCACTTGCATATTGTTGTCCTATTGTTAGTTTAACTGCTTCTGTTGTTCTCATTTCATCATCTAATAAGTCTCCTTTCCTGAGATGTTTGTTAGGAATATGTTAATTCCCCTTCATTAACTGGTAATGTATCTGTAAGTCCACTGAAGCGAGTTGTAGTTGAGAAGCCGCTTCAATAACCGAGAGCTAGATATTGGGTCTTAAACACCTCACGCCACCCTGAAGGAGCCACTGATACCCCTTTTCCACCAACAAGAACCGGGTGCTGGTTCAGAGCCAGAGCCAGAGCTGGTTCAGAGTTGGTTCGACTGACGAGCTTACTAAGAACCGGTTTGCCTTTCCACCGGCTAGAGAGCCACAACAGAGCCAGATCTTACGTCACTGTATACGTCTCATGTTGCCCAGCAACCGCTAGTGCGGTAGCGCCAAACACAAACACTCCAGGCTTGTTCGAGATGCATCGGCTTCTCGCAGATCGATCGCCGCATGACATCAAAGCACTGCGATAGCGATCTAAAAGCACAAGGAGTCGTATGCTCTCCAAACACTCCCGCAGCTCCGATCGGTCCTCGCCGCTCCGGTGCATCTCGAACAAGCCATCAACAATAACGGACGTTGCAATACTATGGATGCTCATGGGTTTGCAAAAATACATCGGAATCCAACGCGTTCGTGCAGCTCGCCGTAACTTAATAGACGGATATTATAATCGAGCTGCTATTAGCTCGACTAGCTGCTATTTAAAAATGGCGGTCACAAGTTTCTATTCGTCTTGTTGGTCACGGTAACCCCGCCCCCAGCCCCTGACGCAAGCGGTTCTTTCTTGGCTCCGTTCTAAACCCTGCAATGATTTGGTGCTACTTAAGAACCAGTTTCACTGGTTCGGAGCTGGTGCTTTGGCGGTGGAAAAACAAAGAACCGATTTGAAACTAGGCTCTGGCTCCGAACCAGCACCAGTTCTGCCTTGGTGGAAAAGGGGTATGAGAGGTCAGACTTGAAGCACTGTTCCTGAGATGCTCTTCTTGGTGGTTAACTGTAAGCAGCAGACAGATCCAGCAAGAGGAGAACTGAGGATTCGGAGGCTCCTCTTGCCAGTCTCAGAGCTTCAATAACCGAGAGCAGGGCCGTCTCAGTTTAGTGGCGCTTCTGAAGCCAGACTGGTTGTTGTCCAGGAGGATGTTCTGTGTGAGAAATGGAGATAGTTGGTGGAAAACGACTCGTTCAAGTGTTTTAGCAAAGTGGTCCAGAAGTTCAGGGAGGCGGAAGTTAAATCAGTGGTGCTTGAGAAATACATCCCAGATCTTCCAGAGCATTTGTAGTGTTGATAAAGGAGTCTGGATCTGATATATTTCTCAAGGCTGGAGAGAGTAAAGCAGAACGTCATAATCCATGTGTAGAAACTCCCTGAAGACAGTTAATATCTGCTTTACAGACGCTCATGTGCAAATGCAGGTTTATTTTACCAAGCTGATGCTAATAATTACTTTACAATACTTTTAAAATCTGTTTTATAACTCAGGAGTCATGGATAGTGGAAACCTTTTCAGTAACGAACCAATTTTATCACTAATAATGTAATGATTTTACTTCTAGAGTTTAATGACATGCTGGAAACTACTAAAATAAAGAAGTGAAACTAACAGTAATGCTACAGCGTTGCTGTAGAGAGTGATGATATTGCATTGCAATATGAAGCACTTCAAAGTCAACACCAAATCAAACTAGTTAGCACATTATTTGTAACTGAACAGGTTTAATGACAAAATATGGTTATGGTTGGTTACACTTAAAATAGTTACAAAATAGATGATGATAGCTTATACCATTAATCTTGCCCAGCATATATGAAATATGTTACCAGAGAGAGAGAGAGAGAGAGAGAGTGTGTCGAGAGAGAGAGAGAGAGAGATAGTGTAGAGAGAGAGAAAGAGAGAGAGAGAGAGAGAGAGAGAGAGAGAGAGAGAGAGAGACTTTTTGACTTTTAAAATCACTTTAATTTACAAAAAAATGAACAAAAAAACCTAAAAATCAACCAAAAAAATAAAAACACATTTAACAAAACCAAATCTAATTACCAATTAAATACCAGATTCCCTGATTCACTTATAGTCACCAATACCGCTCCAAAACCCCATCTCCATTCGAAATAAGCGACATTATTAGTGTGCCGGTAATAGGTATATTCAATGACCACTCTTGACTTCACCAAAGACTTAAAAAGAGGCACCATGCTTACATCCTCTCCAGCATTTTTACATTGATGTGTCTTATAAATTGCTAGTTTAGCTTGCCCTATTAAAAAATTGGCAAGTGTACACTGTTGTTGCCAAGACTTCTTATATCGGCAACCCAGTATAAATAGACTACCGGTATACGAGAAACCCAATTTTACAATGATTTCTTCCAACAATTCAAACAATGGACAAAGTCTAAGACACTCACAAAACATATGAAAAACAGTGTCAGTTGTATTACAAAAAGGACATGTCGGTAAAACAGTCTCATTAAGCTTCGAAATAAAAGAGTTTGAGGCAATAATACAATGCAGTAACCTCCACTGAAGGTCCCCGCATCTCTTAGAGATAGGGGGTTTGTACAGTAATCTCCAAGATGGATATACCTCATCAGAAATAGAAAG
Organism: Rutilus rutilus; assembly: GCA_021464565.1. NCBI lineage: Eukaryota > Metazoa > Chordata > Actinopteri > Cypriniformes > Leuciscidae > Rutilus > Rutilus rutilus. The sequence goes on along the minus strand of JAJAQA010000001.1, from coordinate 3,707,496 downwards.
CCAAGTCCTCCATTTAGTGTCCAGTCTTTGTTTCAATTGTCCAAGATGTACAGACTTCACACAAATATGATATAACTTTTTTTTTTCAATACAAAAAAATACCAAATCCCCATAACCTTTCAGTAAGTTTGTTGGACTTATATCGTCAACTGATTCCCAATCTTTAAGAACCACCTTAAATTCAGGAAATGTCTGAGGAATAAAACCATTCAGAAAAACATTATTTATAAAAGAAGTCAACATCGGAGGAAAAGAGGCCTTAAGATTCATAACTAATCCCTCCACAATTCTAACAGAAGTTAGCCCAACTTGATTAGCAAGTTCATATTCAGTTCGCCATTGGCCTTTTGTTAAATCAATCAAGTCCATAACTTTTGTAATACCAGCATTCAAAAATTTGGTGATTAAAGATGAGGACACATTAGATGGCATTTCAAAGAGAGGATTAAAAAAAAGAGGTTCTGCAATACCATAATGCTCATCCTCTTTTCTTATCAGTTTAAAACAATCCCATGATTTAATCACTGCTCCATAGAAACTGAAAGGCAAAAAAAGTGTCTTCTCCACAAAAGATTTCTGCATTAGGAACAACTGCTTGTCAAGACCAATTCCTCCAAGACTCTTGAGTATATGCAGACCAATAACAACCCAAGGCACTTGATCTGAACAGTACAGGAGCTTTTGCAATGTATGCAATCTCATTGCCATAATCTTAGATTCCAGATGTATTAATCCCTGCCCTCCCTCTGCCACCGGGAGATACAGGACACCTGGAGGAAGCCAATGGCAACCATCCCAAAAAAAATTAACAAATGCTTTTTGAACACCAATAAGTAGTTCTTTGGGAGGATCCAAAACAGTACATTTATGCCATAGCATTGAAGCTGCCAAGTTGTTAATAACCAAACATCTCCCTCTGTAAGAGAGTTGTGGAAGAATCCATCGCCACTTCTGGATTCTAAGAATCACCCGATCAAAAAGCCCTTCCCAGTTCTTTTCTGTATAACTACTAGTCCCAAAGTAAAGACCAAGGACTCTAAAGCCATCTCGGGCCCATCTACATTGCTGTGGCAGCTGGGGAGGTCCTCCACCCGACCATTCTCCCAACAGCAAGGATGCACATTTCCCCCAGTTGATACATGCAGATGAAGCTTTTCGAAATCTATCTAAAGAAGAGATTAATCCTGAAACATCTTCCGAATCTTTTATAACTACTGTTATATCATCTGCGTAAGCTGTAAGTTTAACTGGATCTACACTGGGGAAAATGGGAATATTAACACCATGTAGTTGCCTCCTAAGTGAAACTAGGAGAGGCTCAATAGATATTGCATATAGGAGACCTGACAGGGGGCACCCTTGCCTTATTCCCCTGGTTACAGAAAAAGGCCTAGTAAGGGAACCATTAAATCTTAACATGCTGTAAATTTCATTATATAACATCTTAATGAGAGAAACAAAATAAGGACCAAAACCAAAGGCTTCCAGGGTCTTAAATAAATATTGATGGTCCACCCTGTCGAACGCCTTTTCTTGGTCTAATGAAAGAAAACCAATGTCCAAATTATGCATTTTAGCAAAGGTAATAATATCTCTCAACAAAAAGAGATTGTCAAAAATCGACCTTTTAGGGACACAAAATGTTTGATCGTTGTGAATGACTGAAGCCATACATTTTTTAAGTCTATTAGTCAATGCTTTTGACAATATCTTAAAATCAGCACAGATCAATGATACCGGACGCCAGTTCTTTAGACACCCAAGATCACCCTTTTTTGGGATTAGGGTTAAAATTGCCCTTCGGCAACTCAAAGGAAGAGTTCCTTGCTCAATACATTCAAGAAAAACATCATATAGGTCTTGACCGATTAAATTCCAGAAAGACTTAAAAAACTCTGCTGAAAGACCATCCAACCCAGGTGATTTCCCAGAAGACATCTCCTGAACAGCTTGAGAAAGTTCTCCAAATGATAAAGGACTGTCCAAGTCATCATGTTCCTCTTCAGAAAGCTTAGATACATCATGTAAAAATTCATCAGCTACAGCTCCATCACATTCCTCGGCACAGTATAAATCCTCATAAAAGGAAAGAGCATATGCTTGAATTTCCCGCTGATCAGTTGTAACTCCACCACATGGCATCTTCAATTGATGAAAGATCTTCTGTTCTCTTGACTTTTTTTCAAGTCCAAAAAAGAAAACTGTTGGAGCATCCATGTCATTCAGCTGAGCAAACCGGGTCCTTAGAAGGGCTGTTTTTCCTCGTTCCTCCAATAAGTTCTTTAAAAGAATCTTATCTCTTGCGACAGAGTCAATAAAGGATGAATTATTGTGGGTAGAGTCACTGCTTTGCCCAAGAATATCTTTTTCAAGAGACTTCATTTTTTCTTTAAGGGCTCTAGTACTATGTGCAGAGTACTGTTGGCAAAAAGTCTTAATTTGTGCTTTACCGATGTCCCACCATTGACTCAATGACTGAAAACTGCATCTCTCCTCTCTCCAAGTTTTCCAGAAAAGATTAAAAGAGTGAATGAAGGTGCAATCCTGCAATAATCTATTATTAAAGTGCCACTGTGACTTAGAGAATCTAGGAATAGAGACAGAAACTTTGATAGATACATAGTGATGATCTGATAAAAAAGATGGCGAAATTGAGCTATTAAAGAACCTTCCCCTATTGCCTTTTGCAACATAGAAACGGTCGAGTCTAGCTCCTGACATATTATTTAAATTAGCTTTTAACCATGTGTACTGTCTAACCCCAGGAAAGGCCTCCCTCCATAAATCAACTAAATTATGATCATTAAGTAATTTCTTTAAGCTCTCGGCAGAAGGTGGATGAGGTTCATCATGATTTCTATCCAGATCTGGATTAACAGTACAATTAAAATCACCACCAAGAACAAGAATATTTCCCTGAGGACACTGCAATAAAGCATGGGAAAGTATTTTAAAAAACATAATACGTTCTTGACCAATATTTGGAGCATACACATTAAAAAAAGAAAAATGTGCATCACCCAAAGCAATATCAGCTCTCAAAATCCGACCAGGCACAACCTCAACCATATCTGGCTGACTACTAACAGATGAAGAAAAAAGAATGGCAACACCTGCACTAAGGTTTGTTCCATGACTTAACAATACATTGCCTTTCCAATCACCAATCCACTGTGTCTGATTCTGCTGATCTGAATGCGTTTCCTGTAATAAAATCACATCCGCCTTCTTTAACCCCCTGAGGTCGGCTATCGCGCCGGTGCGATAGGCTCGTTTTTTTCCGTATGAGTGCAAAAAAATAATAAAATAAAAATATTAATTTTTATCTTTTATGCTTGTTTTGTACATCAATCGATTCTGTTAAATGTGTATTATTTTTGTGTATACTCACAATAAAAACAAAGTGTTGTGCTTTTTGCCAAATAAAGAAAAATAAAAGTGATGCGAGTTCTGCCTTCTATCTGCCAGTGTCGTCCATTCTGAAACGCGTCCGAAAATGAACAATAACTCAGCGAATACTCAGTCAAACAGGCAAACAGGCATACAGGCATGAAGCTTGAATTCTCTTCTCTTAAATGAAGTAATTTATATAAAAAACAAATATTCTCATGTTGTGAAATCTGTATTAAAAGAGAGCGATTCCAGTCGACCTAATTAGAGCTAATTCAAATGTAATGTGACTCCGCCTACGGAGAGCGCGCACTATTGAAACGCAAATGAATGAGGCAATCCAAGCAAACCTGTGAACGCCCACATATCAGTTTATTCAGATCATTACTTTAACACCGTCTCAGCAGCGCTGTGAGCAATAACAATAATTTAAAAAGTACCTCAAGTGCGGGTATATCGAGGAGCGAGCTGAGGAATACTGTAAGTTTTTTTTTCTTCTCACGTGAATCGGGTTTCTGTTTTTGATGAATGAACGGCAGAGATGCGCGCTGTTTACCACAGCTCGCAAAAAGACAGTTTAAATTTAAATCGCGTGTGTGAATGAATAAGGATGTTTTAGCAAACTGTTACTATGAGTAAAAATCGACTGAAATATGTTGAAATAAAATGTAGGCTATTTGTACGTATTTGTACGTAGCAATACGTATTAAACTGCAATTGTATATGCCCTAATATTTCATTAAAACAACGTTACAGTCAGGCGAAATATGAAAGACAACATTTTGTTGACTAGATTTGAGTACAGTTTTTACTGTAGAATATACTGCCACATAAGCTTTTGATGAAAAAAGTAGCCTACCTCAGAAGTGCGGGTATATCGAGGAGAGAGTTGAGGGATACTGTAAGTTTTTTTTTTCTTCTCACGTGAATCGGGTTTCTGTTTTTGATGAATGAACGGCAGAGATGCGCGCTGTTTACCACAGCTCGCAAAAAGACAGTTTAAATTTAAATCGCGTGTGTGAATGAATGATGATGTTTTAGCAAACTGTATTACTATGAGTAAAAATCGACTGAAATATGTTGAAATAAAATGTAGGCTATTTGTATAAGCAATACGTATTAAACTGCAAATTAACATTTATATGCCCTAATATTTCATAAAAACAACGTTACAGTCAGGCGAAATATGAAAGACAACATTTTGTTGACTAGATTTGAGTACAGTTTTTACTGTAGAATATACTGAATATACATATCAAATAAGCTTTTGTTTAGCAATTTTTATATATATATAAAATAAAGTCATCAACTAAGATGTTAGCTGTTCCAATTTTGGCTATATTCAAACTAATGAATACATAGCTAGGCCTAAAATGTAGGCCTATAATCTTTTTTTTTTTTACAAAGAAAGAGTACACTTCAAATATTGTTGAAATTTTAATTATTGTTGTAATTGTAACCTTTTTAATAAAATAACAAAACATATTTACAAGGACTTTTTTGTCCTTGCATTGTGGCTCAGTCAGTCAGAGTCACACCTGAATGAATGGCTAATTATGCATAATGGGTGGGACATTTTGTATTCCAAGGTGTAAACCACTCCTCGTTCACGCCCACTCGCATAATGGCTTTCCAAGCAAAACCTGTTTTACATCAATTTAAATCAATGTATTGTTTTATCTGAACGACAAAGCAAGACTATTTTCACATAATTTTGAAGCCAGAACTCGAAGAAAGAACATCCATTTCTCAAAAGTCTTATTCATGCATATTTATTATGAGTTTTGAGGTCTTCTTTCAGCAACTTTAATTTTTAATTTTTTCAATAACCACGCATAAGCATTATTCTCTTAAAAATAAAAAAATATACATGCATGGTGATCACATATTTTGGTAGCCCTGTTTGTGCTATATAGAGTGAATTTACACCTTTGCCATTAACATGTTTATAAATAACTGAAAAAAGCACAAATGTCAGAGCATGTCAGAACACCTCCAGTGCCCAGAAAACACCTCAGACTCCAGAGGGTTAAGCACAAATAATCAACTAAAGCCGCTCTCTTTTCTATACCCCGACAACCATTAATATTAAAAGTTCCAATGTTTAAGGTTGTCATGAGGAAAGGAAAGGAAAAAAGAAAAAAAGCCGAAGATATCACCCTGTTAGTAAACATGACTCTATTAGTATTTCTTAGAACCGATTTTTAGTCTTTTTTTAACAGTGCTTACATGTTTCTTGAGTCGATATCTTTTTGGCTGATCAAGCTCCTCCAATGAAGCTTTTCTCGTAGCCATAGCACAAGAATCAACAAAAAGTTGCAAATCAGAGAAATACTTCTCTAATCTTGGTTTTCGCTGATTAAAAGTGCTATCAAGGAAATCATTAATTTGTTGCACTGTATAATAAGGTGGCTTCATTTGCAGGCTGCATTGTTTTTCTGCATAACTTCCTTGTGAACTAACATCAGTGAGATAATCTACAATATCAGATTCCTCGCTGTCAGAATCAATATTTACAGACTGCGTTTCACCTCTCCCGGTGAGCTGTTCCTCGTCACTCAGTGACAGGCCAACAGTTGCTCGCGAGTCCCGCGACTCTCCGGCATCCGCGAGCTCACCTGACTCCCGCGGGCGCTCTGGGTCACTAGTTCCCGCAGCGGCGATCTCAGCCCCATTGCTGACACTATCACGCTCACTAGTGTTCACTAAACACTTTTCTGCGTCCGCAGCACAACTGTTAACTGCATGCTCTTTCGGATTTTCTTCGTCTTTAGACAAAGAATCCGATACAGCCAGATCAGTCTTGTTCCCTAACGTTACATCCTGATTAACATTTTCCGAAGTAGAAGCCACTTGTATATTAGGTTCGGTCTCATTTTGTTCAGTCACCTTATTAGATGGACATTTTTGTCTTGTATGACCAAAAATCCCACAAGAAAAACATTTCATTGAATCCGTACTGATAAAAATTTTATAATCTTTACCTGACAAAGTCAACTTCACGGAAACGTCCAAATTTTGAAATTCGGCATTTAAGATCATAAAAGTTTGCCGTCTGAAAGACATCACATGTTTCAAATTTGGATTTTTAACACCGAGGGGGATCATTTTAATCGGCATCAATATTTTGCCATATCGGCCAAGTAAACGCTCAAGTGAATCATTAGAAATAAAAGGCGGCACATTAGAAAGAGTTACCTTTTTAGAAGGGCTCGACAGCGGTAAAACAGGCAGAAAAACATCACCAACAGATAAGCCAACTTCTACTAAATGATGAACCATAGACTCTTCTTTCAAAAACACAACGACAGCTTTATTCATTCTAGATGCAGACAGAATGTTCTGAGCACCTATTTCACTACTAACAGCAGTCAAGCAGTCTTCGACCGTGATCGAGTCATCTGGTATACATTTACAGCCGTTCTGGACTGTTAAGGTAGCAAACCCGTCAGAATCTGCCGACATTTCCACACCCCCTAACAGTTAACTACAAACTAAACTAAACTAAATAATTAAAGAAACAAGAAAAAAAAGGGGAAAAAGAGAAAAAACTCACTCAAACACGCCGCCACTCGCTCAAACACTCACGCGTTCCTCCCAGTCACTCCGCACATGCGCACAGAGAGAGAGAGAGAGAGAGAGAGAGAGAGAGAGAGAGAGAGAGAGAGAGAGAGAGAGAGAGAGAGAGAGAGAGAGAGAGAGAGTAAAACAAGTACATCACCCATTGGACACCATTCAAAACCAACACAAACTGGAATGTTATTCGGCTCTAAATCGAGAGTACACTGTTGCGAACTACCTAAACATAGTGAGTGATGTGAAGCTCAGGAAAACCCTGACGATGTACAGACTCAGCGAGCACAGCCTGGCCATTGAGTGTGTGTGTGTGTGTGTGTGTGTGTGTGTGTGTGTGTATAGTAATTGTAGTCTGACTACAAGTATATTAAAATGTAATGCAATCTAATTACAAGTGCTATATTTGGAATCTGATTATTTAATCCGGATGTTCCTGGATCCCGGGTTTACATCCAACACTCAATACATGAAGCTTGTTGCATTTTTATACCGCTGTAAGCTCCAATCACCGGCCCAACGACGGTGTCCGGTGTCTTCGTCGAAGGGAATGCAGCGTGTATGTCTTTTCGGGCGCTTCTGTAAAATTCACTTTAATTTATTAAACAGTTGATTTCCCTTTTTAATTCTGACTCCATGAATAATTTAATCTGACTCCAATTTTTAAGTGACTCTTTGTATTTATTGATTTTCTCTCTTATCAGCTGATCAAAAGATGAATTGTGATTTAATTTAGATCTTTTATTATTCTTGACCTTCCATACTTTCAGTTATTAATTAATTATGGACCCAATGCCGCACAGAGATCACGTCGGCCAATTCGTGTTTCTCACGGACACAAACTTGTTAATTCTGATTTTAGTCAGAGGATGTAGGGTTTGCTAATACCTCTAAAGTCGGTCGCCTACTGCTTACTCGGACTAGAGAGTGTAGTTTAATTTAGCCACTTCCATACAACTTGCTAAACCAGTGATAGACAGAAATCAAAAGATCTCCAGATGACGTGCCTACTGCTCCGTTCATACATGCGCCTTTAGTTTGACCTACCTTAACTAAGATTTGCGGTAGCACCAGCCTCCTTAATATATTTAAATAATGATTTCAGAATACTTCAGAATAAATCAAGATGTACATTTATTTTGCCAGGCAGGATTAAGCATCAAAAAAGGATTAAACAGAATACACAATACATAACTGATCAGCATAAAATACAAAAATAATTCAAAATGCAATATCAAAAATAGTTTAAAAGAGTCAGCATACCTGGCAATAGAGACACACAGCAACAGCGTGGGAAGTTCTGTTTACAGATGCTTCCTTGAGTGGTTTGCCAATCCCCTTTAAATACCCAAGTGGAACAAAAGAACAATAAACATCTAGCACCCAAATATTTATTCAGCTTTTGCTGGGCCCTTTCTCGTGCCCAAGTGGTCACGCCTGAGTTTGGGGGATAAATACAAATGTTATCAACGATCTTTATTGGGGCATCTCCCACAACAGAAGAACAGGCATTGTTTTCTTTTTCTGACTGTTCTGCTGCTGCGGGAATGAAACTCCTTTACCATTCGCACCAAAAGTATTTACTTTGACCTCTCATAAAACAACTGGAGACAGTAGGTGTGTGTGTTTTGCATGACTGAATGAGACCTGGAGGGGAGAAGATAGTGTGAGGAGTCAGGAACTCAGCATGGGGGGAAGAGACGAGATTAAAGAAGTTGTGTTGTGCTCTCTGTCCCATAGATCTCTTCTTCAGATTAGTGAGTTTTATTGTTTTATAGCAGGTCAGAATTCTTGAATTCAGTCTTAGTAAAAGTCCATCCTTACACCGCTGTAACACATAAATCATTCTCAGACATAATCATAATCTGTTTAAATTAAACATTGCCCTTACCTTTCAGATTAGGGATGTCTGATGTCTATTCAGGGTCCTCGGCGGAGCACACACACACACCCGCGCACACAGACACACACACACGCGCACACAGACACACACACGCGCACACAGACACACACACACGCGCACTCAGACACACACACCCGCGCACACACGACGGAGCCTCGAAACAGATCAATCTGGAGTTCGAATGCACTGGGTGTTCGCTAGCATTAATATTTCATTACTAAATTCATGAAATAATAATAGGGAAAATTACTCTGAGACTTGTTTAACAAGTTTTACGAATCACCACAACATGACTTTGTTTTATTAAAAAGATTCAGAATAATAAACACATGAGAGTCTTCACCCGAGTTGTGGACCCGAAAAAACCCTCACAAAAACCCTCTTTTTTGGGCCGCCTTCTATCTATGGGCTGTCATCTTAGTACACTTAATTCACTAACATAAGCTTGTGAAAGCACATATTCAGATTTTCTACAGATTGTATCACACTTGTCTTACGCAGCACACACACCAAAAGCTCTATATGGAAAGTTCCCCTGTTCCCTTTGACCCTCTTCGGCTTCACACCTTTTCTATCTGTGAATCTAGAGATGCTCCAAGTCCTCTTCAGAAACACATGTGGTTTTAACACCCTGAAACATGTCCTGTACGTATAGCTACACACACACACACACACACTCTCTTCCTATGACCCTTAAAGGGATAGTTCATAGTTTATACCAACCTTCTTTAAAATATCATCTTTTGTGTTCAGCAGAAGAAAGGAAATCATACAGGTTTTAGTTCATAGTGTCTCTCAAACATCTGATGATGAAGAATTATCTTCATATTAAGAGTGTGTCAGTGATTTGAACAGCTCTCTGATAAAGACTAATAGTTTATTCTGGAGAGTGTGTTGTTTGCTTTAAGTCAGGGAAAATACTATGATTTAAAACTTCTGCTTTTTATGCTGGTGTGTTTTATGTTTCATTTATTAATATATATCATAATGATCACTGAGATATACTGTGTTTCAGGAACCAGTGGAGAGGATTTGTTCATCAGTTCTGGTGAAAATGTCCGTCTGTCCTGTAATAAAGCTCTTTCTGACTGCAACTCAACTACATGGGTCTACTCTAGTAGTCATTCAGGGATAGTTGAACTGATTACTGGAGGGATAAAGAATAAAGACACAGAGAGACATGAGAGACTGAGTCTGGAGTCTGACTGCTCTCTGAACATCAAGAACGTCACAGGAGAAGATCATGGATTATACACCTGCGAACAATATGTGTATGGAGAACAACACGGACCTGTTGCTTATGTTCCTCTGCATGTTCTTCATGGTAAGTTTATGATTATGTGGTCAATTTAAAAAGGGCAGATTCTCCCTTTAAACTCAGATGATGATTGAAGAGTCTGTGATTTGTGTCTTGTGTTCAGTTTCAGTGTCTTCATCATCATCATCATCATCATCATCATCATCATCATCTTCATCCTCACAGACTGAGATCAGTCCAGGCCGCTCTGTGACTCTCTCCTGTCAGTTGTATAATGTATTCTCCTGTGATAATTGGGTCCGTCTTGTGGGATATAAGCTGTTGTGGGTGAATCAGGCTGGTGTTGATCTGAAGACAGACTCCAGATATCAGATATTATCATCATCATCAGATCAATATCCCTGTATCCTCACTCTGACTACAACACTCCTGAATGAAGATGACAACAGAGAGTGGAGATGTCAGGTTACTCACAGAAATCGACTCAAGATCTCAGTCAGATACACTGTCAAGTATTCAGGTGAGAAAACACTCTTTTCTGACAGATTTGTGAAAACTTCCACAGATTGGCTCTACTCTTTCTGATGGCTTCATACGTTTTGGAGTTGTAAAATATTAGTGGTCAAAGTCATAAACTGCATAACAATCCTTATAATCCCCAATATTGGCCTCCTACATGGGTCATACATGATATATTGCATAAATCAGGCGAGTGTATTAAAGCCTAGTATGACCCATGTAGGAGGTCGGCTTTAGGAATTATAAGGCTTATGTCCTTCATTCAAGCTGAAGGTTTATTTGCAGAAGCTCAGCTGTGTTTCACGTAAGGGATAATGTATAGTGAGCCGGTTGTTATAGTGAATAACAACCCCGACAGGCTGAACGGGATCCCGACGCGAAGCGGAGGGATCTTGAATCAGCCTGAAGGGGTTGTTATTCACTATAACAACCGGCTCACTATTCATTATCCCGCTTATTACATGGCTACCTACAAAATAAATAAATAATTTGACACAAATTATTTATTTAAAAAGGAGTTTATTGATTTAAAAACGATTGTATTGCTTCCGCCAAAGAAAATAGTCCGTTCCGCGTCCATAGCAACGCGCTGTTTTTCATGGCAACGGTCTGTTATACTTCGCAGCGGTCTGTTATCAAGAAATAACAGACCGCATTCTACATTGGAATTCAGCCAAGCCATGTAATAATCTCATATAAACCAGGAATAAATGATACAGTAACACAGTTATACAGTTATACTGTAATACAGTACAGTCTCTTCTCAACTACTGCCACTGTAAACTGTGATGATGAACACAAACTGCAGGTCATGATCGATATGAACATATGATGTTAATGTCCTACAGATGATGCGTCTGAACATTCATCTTCTGCAGATCCAGTCGCTTCACCAACACTGATTCCAGTCAGAAGCTCAAACTCTGAGAAGAAATCAAGCCGAACTACAGCAGCAGCTCCTACACAAGGTTCATGATCACATGATCACTGTATAAATAGATTTATTTTTGGTGAATGGCGATAGTCATTCTCCTCCTGACAGCTTGAGAGTGAAGAAAGAAGATAATAGATGACAGACTCGTGCACATATTCATCATTTCTGTGATGTGAAGCTCCAGTATTATGTGATGATGATGTTGTGTATATGTGGCATTATGTGTTGACCTGAACTAACAGACGTGATCCACAGATCCAGCTGATACAGCATCAGAAACTGAAGTCAGTGTGACTGCTGGATCATTATACAGAGGTACGACACGTTCATTTATACTGACAGCTTTATAACATTAAACTATCAGTCAGTCTGTAAATGCTTCATCAATAACTGTTGATAGTTGAATACCCTTGACTTCAGTCATGTACAGTTTCTCTTCTTCCTCTCATGTTTCCTGCAGATCCTACTTTGGAATATCTATGTATTGACGGCATCTAAAACATACAACGTTTCATGTATGAAAACATTCAAATGCACAAATATTGATGAATCAATATAAAAAAAAACCTGTTACTGCGTTAGATTAAACTGAAAAGGGTCATAGCACTTGCATATTGTTGTCCTATTGTTAGTTTAACTGCTTCTGTTGTTCTCATTTGTAAGTTGCGTTGGATAAAAGCGTCTGTAATGAATGTAAATGTAATGTACTGAATGAATCCTTGAGGTTTCAATCCTGAATAGATGGAATTATCCGGCTGATTTTATTGTGGCGGGATCAAACCACTGAAGCGAGAGACTGATGATGTGTGACAGTGATCATGTGATCATGAACCGTGTGTCAATGTTTCTGCTAACGTATAAATGCTAGTGTGCTAGAACCTCACTTAACATGAATATCTATGAATGAATAAAGCATCAAATACATTTATCTTTGGTCAAGGGCGATAGTCCTTCTCCTCCTGACAGCTTGAGAGTGAAGTAAGAAGATAATAGATGACAGACTCGTGCACATATTCATCATTTCTGTGATGTGAAGCTCCAGTATTATGTGATGATGATGTTGTGTATATGTGGCATTATGTGATATTAAATAGTGACACCATAAAGTTGTGTGAAAATAACAGCCAAGATTTATTTACACATATGGATTTTATGGATATATTTGCCTACAGTGTTGAAAGTCATTCTCTTGTGCTTCATATGTAAACTGCTTTAAATATAATATTAATACAGTAATGGACAGACTCAGACTGTATAATCTCTCTCTGTTCTGTGTGATGGAGCTGATTTGAGGATTCTTGGATCTTGTCTGTTCATTCCTGTTTTTAGCATCTTTTTTCATTTTGAATGATTGCTATAATTTTCTTAATAAACCTCTGCAGTTGTGTTTAATAAGTCTCCTTTCCTGAGATGTTTGTTAGGAATATGTTAATTCCCCTTCATGAGCTGGTAATGTATCTGTAAGTCCACTGAAGCGAGTTGTAGTTGAGAAGCCGCTTCAATAACCGAGAGCTAGATATTGGGTCTTAAACACCTCACGACACCCTGAAGGACCCACTGAGAGGTCAGACTTGAAGCACTGTTCCTGAGATGCTCTTCTTGGTGGTTAACTGTAAGCAGCAGACAGATCCAGCAAGAGGAGAACTGAGGATTCGGAGGCTCCTCTTGCCAGTCTCAGAGCTTCAATAACCGAGAGCAGGGCCGTCTCAGTTTAGTGGCGCTTCTGAAGCCAGACTGGTTGTTGTCCAGGAGGATGTTCTGTGTGAGAAATGGAGATAGTTGGTGGAAAACGACTCGTTCAAGTGTTTTAGCAAAGTGGTCCAGAAGTTCAGGGAGGCGGAAGTTAAATCAGTGGTGCTTGAGAAATACATCCCAGATCTTCCAGAGCATTTGTAGTGTTGATAAAGGAGTCTGGATCTGATATATTTCTCAAGGCTGGAGAGAGTAAAGCAGAACGTTATAATCCATGTGTAGAAACTCCCTGAAGACAGTTAATATCTGCTTTACAGACGCTCATGTGCAAATGCAGGTTTATTTTACCGAGCTGATGCTAATAATTACTTTACAATACTTTTAAAATCTGTTTTATAATTCAGGAGTCATGGATAGTGGAAACATTTTCAGTAACAAACCAATTTTATCAGTAATAATGTAATGATTTTACTTCTAGAGTTTAATGACATGCTGGAAACTGCTAAAATACAGAAGTGAAACTAGCAGTAATGCTAAGAATAGCCTGTAAGGGTGGATTTCCTGCAGGGGTTCAGTCTGCAAGTCTGCCGAATGACTAAAGAAACGTTGTCAGCAAGATGGTAGGAAACTGCACATTTCTTGTCTATTCCACCCACTGCCACTTATACCAACGACGGAAATAAGCGCAGTTACAACAGCTTAATATGTGGGAGAGCGTTGCTGTAGAGAGTGATGATATTGCATTGCAATATGAAGCACTTCAAAGTCAACACCAAATCAAACTAGTTAGCACATTATTTGTAACTGAACAGGTTTAATGACAAAATATGGTTATGGTTACACTTAAAATAGTTACAAAATAGATGATGATAGCTTATACCATTAATCTTGCCCAGCATATATGAAATATGTTACCAGAGAGAGAGAGAGAGAGAGAGAGATAGTGGAGAGAGAGAGAGAGAGATAGTGGAGAGAGAGAGAGAGAGAGAGAGAGAGAGAGAGAGAGAGAGAGAGAGAGAGAGAGAGAGAGAGAGAGACCTTTAACACACTTTAATTCCTACTTACATTATAAAAACATTCCTCATAAACATCTATTTTTCACAGATGTACATTGATAAATACACAAATATACCCACTCAAAACTCAAACATTCTTATAAACATTGCAAAGTATTGGATAAAATTTTACAATCCTCATTTAAAACAATTATTTATTATTATTTTTTTTTTAACCAAAAAAACCTCATAAATTTAACACCAGCTCATTTTCAAAAATCACTGAGCACAAAACATCATTCAAAGCCCAAATTTCAACAAATCTGTCCATATTATTCATTAGTTTAAAATATGCAAACTCTGCCTTTATTCTAGTTGCTATAAGAGCCTTTAAGACCACCTCAGGGCCGACTTCCCCCTCTCCTTTCGGTTTCCTTTTTCTTGTTAACCATATTGCCATTTTGGCTCCTCCAAACACAAAATTAATTAACGAGATTCTTTTCCTGTCTGATGCAACATATTTTGGTCCAAAAATGAAAAATTCATTATTAAACCCTACCCCGAAATCTCTGACCCACCCATCTAAAATCTGAAACAGTCCTCTTAACCTTAAACAATTTAAAAACAAATGATCTACTGACTCCTCAGTGCCACAAAAAGGACATTCTTTCCCTATAGTGGGGTCGATGTGTGCCACGTGCCTGTTTGTAGCTACCGCCCAGTGAACAACCCTCCATTGGAGATCCGCCGTGCGTTTCTCTATAGGAAGTTTGTATAGGGACCTCCAGCATCCTCTAGGGGACGAGTCTGGCCCGAACAAATCTGACCACTTTGTCTCCTTACAATCCTTGAGCACGTTATAATGGGACACTTTCACACAAATATTGTACATTGCCTTTTTTGAGACAGTCTCGAAACCTTCCAACACAGGAGTCCTGAAATGTAGAAGAGAACCTTCCTCTGGCTCCTCATCCACCGCTGCTGAGACTACCACTTGGGGAAAACGACTCCCTCCATTCTGTTCAGGAACCTCATCTTCCTCTGGGTTTTGTCTGAAGACAGAAGGCAATGCAGAGACAGTTCCATCCATTATTCTCTTCATTACCCTTATGGACTTGATACCTGTCTTGTTGCACATCTCCTCTGGACTTTTCCAGTTTTCACCAGTCTTTAGGTCAGCAATTCTTGTACACCCCGCTCTTGCCATTACATTCTGGATGCTTCTGGGCTCCAGTGCCGGTGCTGGTATCAGCGGGTTATTAAAAAGAGGTTCGTTCTCTGTCCAGTGTCCGATATTTGAAAGCACCCTCTTGACCATGAACGTTGAGGTCCATGCTCTTAAAACTGTCTTGTAGAAAGGGGAAACATTCCTCAAGTCCATGTTTGCCAAGTTGATCAAAAACAATTGCACATCATACTTGAAAATGTTCATTTTCCTCAGCACAGCACACGCCGTGTCAGCCCAGCACGGCTCCGCATACAGCAATCTTTGTGCTGCTTGAAGTCGGAATGTCTTTATTCTGCTGTTAATGTCCATTAGGCCTTGTCCTCCCTCATGAACAGGTAGGAAAAGTACAGCAGATTTTTTCCAATGCTGTCCATACCAGAAAAAGTCAATTAGCTTTCTTTGTAACTCTTCCACTACACTTTCTGGGGGATCCAGAACATTCATTTTGTGCCATAAAGCAGATGCAGCCAGATTGTTCGTGACCAATACCCTGCCCCTATACGATAACTGGGGCAGCACCCACGACCATCGAGACAACCGGTCACACATTTTCCCCACCATACCCTCCCAGTTTTTCTGCTTATATTGATCTGTTCCTAAAAATAATCCCAACATTTTCAAACCCTGTCTTCCCCATTTAACTCCCCCTGGAAGCACAGGAGGGGCTCTTCCCTGCCAATCTCCTAACAAATATCCTTCACTCTTCTCCCAATTTACTTTAGCTGATGAAGCCTTTTCGTAAACATTTAAAACATTTTTCAAATTCACTACATCCGTTTCACTTCTTATAAAAACAGTGATGTCATCAGCATAGGCCGAAAGAGTGATTGGCCTGTTTTCACAACCTTTAACTAGAAACCCTTGCAGTTTCTCCCTGAGTTTACATAGCAGAGGTTCAATTGCTAGAGAGTACAGCTGTCCTGACAAAGGACATCCTTGTCTTATACCTCTCTGAACCAAGACTGGACAACTTAGCCCACCTCCAACCTTTAACATTGCAGAAGCTCCACTGTATAACAGTTTGATCCAAGAGATAAAATTCTCACCAAAACCAAAAGCTTTAAGAGTTTCAAATAAATAAAAATGATCCACCTTATCAAAAGCCTTCTCTTGATCAATTGACAGAAAACCCACATCGTCATTACCCGCATTTGCCAAGCTCATTATATCACGCACAAGAAACAGATTATCCATTATTGTTCTTTTTGGCACACAATATGTCTGAAAATCATTAATAACATACTCTAAAAAATGTTTTAACCTATTTGCAAGACACTTAGCTAGAATCTTGTAGTCAGTACACAGTAGAGCTACTGGTCTCCAATTCTTTAACAGTCCTAGGTCACCTTTTTTTGGTAGTAAAGATAAAACCGCTCTTCTACAACTAGTCGGCAGTTCATTTTTCCTGTGAGAAAATCTAAAAACATCAAGCATATCATCTTTTAAAAGAGTCCAGAATTGTTTGTAAAATTCAGAAGGTAGTCCATCTATGCCAGGGGACCGGCCATTAGAAAGTTTCTTGACCGCCTCTGATATTTCATCCAATTGGATATCGGCATCAAGCCATTGTCTCTGATCACCGGTGAGCTTTGGCAAATCCCTTAGTAGATCGTCCATGCAGTTCATGTCACAGTCTCTTGCTTTGAATAAATCAGTATAAAAGTTACTTGCATGGTTTCTCATTTCTTTTGGATTGGTTGTTAAAGTTCCATCTGGTAGTTTCAAATGTAACATGAGTTTTCTTTCTCCTTCTTTCCGCTCCAAGTTCCAAGCATCTATTTCTCGTATTGAGGAAAAACGGGCTCTTATCAAAGCACCTTTTGCTCTTTCATTAAACAGGGACGCCAAAACAGTCTTTTTTTTCTCTTAATGAATCCACTTCTTCTGAATTTTCTTCAATAATTCCTTCTTCGATTTCAGTTATCTCTCTCTCAAGTATTTTGATAGTGTCCTTTACAAGTCTGTTTGAGTGGGCTGTATAGTTCTGGCAAAAGATTCTTATTTGTGCTTTTCCAATCTCCCACCATTGCACTAAATCTTCATAGTCACTTTTTTGCTCTTGCCACTTAGACCAAAATAACCCAAACTTTTCACAAAATAAAGAGTCATGTAATAATTTCAAATTAAAATGCCAATAATAACTAGAACGCTGTGACTTTTTTTAACTCATTTCAATCATGCACAAATGATGATCAGTAAAACCATTTGGAAAAATATTAGCTTTTAAAACCCTATTAGAATTATTTTTACTTACGTAAAACCTATCCAACCTCGCAGCACTAATATAATCATGAGAGGCTTTAACCCATGTGTATTGTTTTATTGTTGGGTGTTTTTCCCTCCAAACATCAGATAATTCATATTTCCTTATAATACTGTTTAATGAATCAGCAGACTGAGGATACGGTTCTTCACTATTTCGGTCTAGTGTAAAATCTAGGGTACAATTCCAATCCCCCCCAAGAACTATTATATGCATTATCAAAATTTTCTAATTCACGAGATAGTTTTTTAAAAAATTCCACCCTTTCTGCTCCATTATTTGGGGAGTAAACATTTATGAAAAGAAAAGGAAAACCCATTAACTCCACCTGAACAATCAAAATTCTGCCCTCATCTATTTCATAGGAAGAAATATTAGTCATATTAAGCCTCTTTGAAAACAAAATTGCAACACCACCACTTAGATTAGAGCCATGACTTAGAAAGATCTTACCCTCCCACCACATTTTCCATTCTACTTCATTACCTAAATCGCTATGGGTTTCTTGCAAAAAAAATATATCCATATGTTTGTTTTGAATCAATTCATACAAAGCAGCTCTGTTACTATTATTCCTTCCTCCATTGATATTAATTGTCCCTATTTTTATGCTCTCCATGAAAAGAGAAAAAAAGAAAGAAAGACAAACAATCGGAAGGAAACGAGAAGAAAAAACACCCTTTGTGACCTAACCATTACGTACATTTCTTTTTACTGCATTCTTTACTTTTTCCGTAATTTTGTCACAATTTTTCTCAGTCTAAATCTTTTCCTTCGGCTCAATTCTTCGAATCCTACACTCTTCTGTATTTTAACTGCCGATCTCACAAATCTTTCAACATCAGGAAAAAAACTCTTGACATCAAAAGTCTTTCCAAAAGTTTCATCCAAGAAATCGTTAATTTCTTTCACTGTATATAACTGATCATCACCACACTGAGAAATGATGTCAGACATTTCTGAAAGACTATCGTCATCTCCCATCTCCTCCATTTCATCATCCTTATCATCAACCTCGCCAGCACCTGTATGATCATTCCTGTGTCCAGTTTCATCTTCACATTGAGAAACATTTACCTCAGTTTCCTCCACTCTCTCACCACAAATACCAAGATTATTTATTTCTTCATATCTTACATCCTGATTATTCTGCGTTTTGTTCCTTTCTAATGCATCTCCCTTTTCAGTTTCATCTAGACTCCTAACTGCACTATCCCTCTCACCATCATCCTCAGTTGACCCACTCGGTCCTGCTTTTTCATTTGACCCACTCGGTCCAGTTTCTCCATTATTTTCAATGTTCGTTTTACGAGGGCACGCATTTTTTTTTTGTGTGTCCTATTTCACCACATTCAAAACATTTTAAACTCCCGGTACTTGCATAAAGCATGTAGGACTTGCCTTCATACATGACTCGAAAGGAAATGTCAAGAGCCGTTGAATCTAAAAACATAAACACTTGTCGTCTAAAAGACGTGACATGTTTCAGTGCCTCGTTTTTACATCCTAGTGGAACCGTTTTAATTCCACTAGCTATTTTCCCAAATCTCAACAGTTCCTTTTCAATATCATGATTTGGTATAAAAGGGGGACAATTCGAGATTGTTATACGGCTTGATTGAGACACCAGCGGAGAAATGACAACATAAACGCCACTCACCCAAATGCCGCTCTCAACCAACCGACTGGTTAAGTTCCGTTCCTTCAGAAAGACCACAACGGCCTTATTCATCCGTGAAGCCGAAACAACATTATCATATCCCACCTGTTCGCCTATCGCCACGAGCACTTCTTCCACTGAAACGCCGGCCTCAGGTACACATCTAACTCCATGGCGGAGTGAGAGAGAGGAGTCACACCCTCTCGGGTGAACCTCCATCTCAAACACCCGCCAAAAAGTCAAAATCAAACAAAGAAAACACGCTCACCTAAAACTATCGTACGAAGAAAAAAAAGAAAAAGCACACACACAAAAAAAAAAAAACCTAAAACAGAAAAAAAAAAAAAACTAGAAAAACTAGAAAAGAAGTACCAGAAAAGGCCCATTTAAATCGCTCAATCCTCTCACCCGTGAGACACTCACACACCCCAAACTCCAGAGGGAGAGAGAGAGAGAGAGAGAGAGAGAGAGAGTAAAACAAGTGCATCACCCATTGGACACCATTCAAAACCAACACAAACTGGAATGTTATTCGGCACTAAATCGAGAGTACACTGTTGCGAACTACCTAAACATAGTGAGTGATGTGAAGCTCAGGAAAACCCTGACGATGTACAGACTCAGCGAGCACAGCCTGGCCATTGAGTGTGTGTGTGTGTGTGTGTGTGTGTGTGTGTGTGTGTGTGTGTGTGTGTGTATAGTAATTGTAGTCTGACTACAAGTATATTAAAATGTAATGTAATCTAATTACAAGTGCTATATTTGGAATCTGATTATTTAATCCGGATGTTCCTGGATCCCGGGTTTACATCCAACACTCAATACATGAAGCTTGTTGCATTTTTATACCGCTGTAACACATAAATCATTCTCAGACATAATCATAATCTGTTTAAATTAAACATTGCCCTTACCTTTCAGATTAGGGATGTCTGATGTCTATTCAGGGTTCTCGGCGGAGCACACACACACACCCGCGCACACAGACACACACACGCGCACACAGACACACACACCCGCGCACACAGACACACACACACGCGCACACAGACACACACACGACGGAGCCTCGAAACAGATCAATCTGGAGTTCGAATGCACTGGGTGTTCGCTAGCATTAATATTTCATTACTAAATTCATGAAATATTAATAGGGAAAATTACTCTGAGACTTGTTTAACAAGTTTTACGAATCACCACAACATGACTTTGTTTTATTAAAAAGATTCAGAATAATAAACACATGAGAGTCTTCACCCGAGTTGTGGACCCGAAAAAACCCTCACAAAAACCCTCTTTTTTGGGCCGCCCTCTATCTATGGGCTGTCATCTTAGTACACTTAATTCACTAACATAAGCTTGTGAAAGCACATATTCAGATTTTCTACAGATTGTATCACCCTTGTCTTACGCAGCACACACACCAAAAGCTCTATATGGAAAGTTCCCCTGTTCCCTTTGACCCTCTTCGGCTTCACACCTTTTCTATCTGTGAATCTAGAGATGCTCCAAGTCCTCTTCAGAAACACATGTGGTTTTAACACCCTGAAACATGTCCTGTACGTATAGCTACACACACACACACACTCTTCCTATGACCCTTAAAGGGATAGTTCATAGTTTATACCAACCTTCTTTAAAATATCATCTTTTGTGTTCAGCAGAAGAAAGGAAATCATACAGGTTTTAGTTCATAGTGTCACTCAAACATCTGATGATGAAGAATTATCTTCATATTAAGAGTGTGTCAGTGATTTGAACAGCTCTCTGATAAAGACTAATAGTTTATTCTGGAGAGTGTGTTGTTTGCTTTATGTCAGGAAAAATACTATGATTTAAAACTTCTGCTTTTTATGCTGGTGTGTTTTATGGTTCATTTATTAATATATATCATAATGATCACTGAGATATACTGTGTTTCAGGAACCAGTGGATATGATCGTGTGTTCATCAGTTCTGGTGAAAATGTCTCTCTGTCCTGTAATAAAGCTCTTTCTGACTGCAAATCAACTACATGGGCCTATGATAACAGATTCAGAGATTCAGAAGTTGAACTGATTACTGGAGGGATAAAGAATAAAAACACAGAGAGACATGAGAGACTGAGTCTGGAGTCTGACTGCTCTCTGAACATCAAGAACGTCACAGTAGAAGATTATGGATTATACAGATGCAGACAATATGTGAATGGAGAACGACAAGGACCTGATGCTGATGTTTTTCTGCATGTTCTTCATGGTAAGTTTATGATTATGTGGTCAATTTAAAAAGGGCAGATTCTCCCTTTAAACTCAGATGATGATTGAAGAGTCTGTGATTTGTGTCTTGTGTTCAGTTTTAGTGTCTTCATCATCATCATCATCTTCATCATCATCATCATCATCTTCATCTTCATCCTCACAGACTGAGATCAGTCCAGGCCGCTCTGTGACTCTCTCCTGTCAGTTGTATAATGTATTCTCCTGTGATAATTGGGTCCGTCGTGAGGGAGTTGAGCTGTTGTGGGTGAATCAGGCTGGTGTTGATCTGAAGACAGACTCCAGATATCAGATATTATCATCATCATCATCATCATCAGCTCCAGATCGATATCCCTGTATCCTCACTCTGTCTACAACACTCCTGAATGAAGATGACAACAGAGAGCGGAGATGTCAGCTTACTCTCAGAGATCAACTCGAGACCTCAGTCAGATACACTGTCAAGTATTCAGGTGAGAAAACACTCTTTTCTGACAGATTTGTGAAAACTTCCACAGATTGGCTCTACTCTTTCTGATGGCTTCATACGTTTTGGAGTTGTAAAATATTAGTGGTCAAAGTCATAAACTGCATAACAATCCTTATAATTCCCAATATTGTCCTCCTACATGGGTCATACATGATATATTGCATAAATCAGACGAGTGTATTAAAGCCTAGTATGACCCATGTAGGAGGTCGGCTTTAGGAATTATAAGGCTTATGTCCTTCATTCAAGCTGAAGGTTTATTTGCAGAAGCTCAACTGTGTTTCACTCTCATATAAACCAGGAATAAATTATACAGTAACACAGTAATACAGTTATACAGTAATACAGTACAGTCTCTTCTCAACTACTGCCATTCTCCTCCTGACAGCTTGAGAGTGAAGTAAGAAGATAATAGATGACAGACTCGTGCACATATTCATCATTTCTGTGATGTGAAGCTCCAGTATTATGTGATGATGATGTTGTGTATATGTGGCATTATGTGTTGAACTGAACTAACAGACGTGATCCACAGATCCAGCTGATCCAGCATCAGAAACTGGAGTCAGTGTGACTGCTGGATCATTATACAGAGGTACGACACGTTCATTTATACTGACAGCTTTATAACATTAAACTATCAGTCAGTCTGTAAATGCTTCATCAATAACTGTTGATAGTTGAATACCCTTGACTTCAGTCATGTACAGTTTCTCTTCTTCCTCTCATGTTTCCTGCAGCTCCTACTGTGGAATATCTATGTATTGACGGCATCTAAAACATTCAATGTTTCATGTATGAAAACATTCAAATGCACAAATATTGATGAATCAATATAAAAAAAAACCTGTTACTGCGTTAGATTAAACTGAAAAGGGTCATAGCACTTGCATATTGTTGTCCTATTGATAGTTTAACTGCTTCTGTTGTTCTCATTTGTAAGTTGCGTTGGATAAAAGCGTCTGTAATGAATGTAAATGTAATGTAATGAATGAATCCTTGAGGTTTCAATCCTGAATTGATGGAATTATCCGGCTGATTTTATTGTGGCGGGATCAAACCGCTGAAGTGAGAGACTGATGATGTGTGACAGTGATCATGTGATCATGAACCGTGTGTCAATGTTTCTGCTAACGTATAAATGCTAGTGTGCTAGAACCTCACTTAACATGAATATCTATGAATGAATAAAGCATCAAATACATTTATCTTTGGTCAAGGGCGATAGTCATTCTCTTCCTGACAGCTTGAGAGGGAAGTAAGAAGATAATAGATGACAGACTCGTGCACATATTCATCATTTCTGTGATGTGAAGCTCCAGTATTATGTGATGATGATGTTGTGTATATGTGGCATTATGTGATATTAAATAGTGACACCATAAAGTTGTGTGAAAATAACAGCCAAGATTTATTTACACATGGATTTTAAGGATATATTTGCCTACAGTGTTGAAAGTCATTTTTCTTGCACTTCATGCTGCTTTAAATATAATATTAATACAGTAATGGACAGACTCAGACTGTATAATCTCTCTCTGTTCTGTGTGATGGAGCTGATTTGAGGATTCTTGGATCTTGTCTGTTCATTCCTGTTTTTAGCATCTTTTTTTCATTTTGAATGATTGCTATAATTTTCTTAATAAACCTCTGCAGTTGTGTTTAATAAGTCTCCTTTCCTGAGATGTTTGTTAGGAATATGTTAATTCCCCTTCATGAGCTGGTAATGTCTCTGTAAGTTCTCGGCGGAGCACACACACACACCCGCGCACACAGACACACACACGCGCACACAGACACACACACGCGCACACAGACACACACACGACGGAGCCTCGAAACAGATCAACCTGGAGTTCGAATGCACTGGGTGTTCGCTAGCATTAATATTTCATTACTAAATTCATGAAATATTAATAGGGAAAATTACTCTGAGACTTGTTTAACAAGTTTTACGAATCACCACAACATGACTTTGTTTTATTAAAAAGATTCAGAATAATAAACACATGAGAGTCTTCACCCGAGTTGTGGACCCGAAAAAACCCTCACAAAAACCCTCTTTTTTGGGCCGCCTTCTATCTATGGGCTGTCATCTTAGTACACTTAATTCACTAACATAAGCTTGTGAAAGCACATATTCAGATTTTCTACAGATTGTATCACCCTTGTCTTACGCAGCACACACACACCAAAAGCTCTATATGGAAAGTTCCCCTGTTCCCTTTGACCCTCTTCGGCTTCACACCTTTTCTATCTGTGAATCTAGAGATGCTCCAAGTCCTCTTCAGAAACACATGTGGTTTTAACACCCTGAAACATGTCCTGTACGTATAGCTACACACACACACACACTCTCTTCCTATGACCCTTAAAGGGATAGTTCATAGTTTATACCAACCTTCTTTAAAATATCATCTTTTGTGTTCAGCAGAAGAAAGGAAATCATACAGGTTTTAGTTCATAGTGTCACTCAAACATCTGATGATGAAGAATTATCTTCATATTAAGAGTGTGTCAGTGATTTGAACAGCTCTCTGATAAAGACTAATAGTTTATTCTGGAGAGTGTGTTGTTTGCTTTAAGTCAGGAAAAATACTATGATTTAAAACTTCTGCTTTTTATGCTGGTGTGTTTTATGTTTCATTTATTAATATATATCATAATGATCACTGAGATATACTGTGTTTCAGGAACCAGTGGATATGATCATGTGTACATCAGTTCTGGTGAAAATGTCTCTCTGTCCTGTAATAAAGCTCTTTCTGACTGCAACTCAACTACATGGGCCTACGATAACAGCTTCAGTTATTCAGATGTTGATCTGATTACTGGAGGGATAAAGAATAAAGACACAGAGAGACATGAGAGACTGAGTCTGGAGTCTGACTGCTCTCTGAACATCAAGAACGTCACAGTAGAAGATTATGGATATTACAGATGCAGACAATATGTGAATGGAGAAACTAGCAGTAATGCTAAGAATAGCCTGTAAGGGTGGATTTCCTGCAGGGGTTCAGTCTGCAAGACTGCCGAATGACTAAAGAAGCGTTGTCAGCAAGATGGTAGGAAACTGCACATTTCTTGTTTATTCCACCCACTGCCACTGATACCAGCGACGGAAATAAGCGCAGTTACAAGAGCTTAATATGTGGGAGAGCGTTGCTGAAGAGCAGGGCTATTCACTTAGCTTCATTCGAGGGCCGGATTATTAAATCGAAATGTTGAGGAGGGCCGGTGGGTTTAGCTGATTTATTGAAACATTATTTATTACTTATTGAAACATAACAGTATCAATAAATAAGCTGAAGTAAACCTAAAAAAATATTGTATATACTTGGAAATGCGATACCCAACATTATGCAGATTTATGAGTCTTTAATAAATAACTTATTTACAGCTATGTTCAAAAATATGAATTACACAAGATCATAGTTATTGGTAAGAAGTATTTTATTTATAATTATTATAGGTTTAAATGAAATATTTTGACAGTGAGACTTGATAACCACAGGTAAAACCATGCATGGCTACTCATTCACTACCACTGTATAACAAAATGCCTAAACACAGGTAAAAACTATACACAAAATTAATTGTATATTCCTCTACCCACCTGATTAATCTACTGCAATATAAATTACTATAAGATAGTATTCAATTTAAATATTCCACATTGCTACCCAAACCATAGTAAATTACTACAGTACATTCCTGGTAAATGTTTGTAAAGGTGGTGATTAGGGGATTTAAAGTCTTCTAACTTCATTCATGGCACAATGTTTCTGCTGTTTCTGCTGTTATAGGGAGATCTCTCAAATCTGGTATAAAATACATTGAACTCATTGGCCAGTTTAGCAGATGGAGTGACTACTTGTATTTTATTTTTATAGCCTGTTAAGTTCTTCAGTGACCTCCAGGCTGAAGAGGAGTCATTAGTGCCAAATTGTTCCTCCATCCTGACCTTGTAGACAGCTTTTGCTTTCCTAATGGCTTTATTTAACTTTTGTCTGGCAAGCCTGTATTCATCTCCATTTCCTTCCCTGTAGGCCTGCTCTTTGGTCTTCCTGAGCAGCCTGAGGGATTTTGTGAACCAGGAATTGTTGTTATTATATTTCACCACAGTTTTGGTGGGAATACAGGTATGCTCACAAAAGGAAATATATGAACACACAGTGTCTGTATATGAGTCACAAGAGGCACGCATGGACCTACCAAAACCTGGTTCAGTGACCATGGTATTACTGTGTAATTACTGTGTGATTTCATGTAATATTCTAATTTTCTGAGATTTTGATTTTGTGGTTTTCACAAGCTGTAAGCCATAATCATCAAAATTATAACAAATAAAGGCTTGAGATATCTCACTTTGCTTGTAATGAGTCTATATAATATACAAGTTTCACTTTTTTAACGGAATTACTGAAATAAATCAACTTTGTGATGATATTCTAATTTTATGACCAGCACCTGTATACTGAACTGCTTTGGCTAGTTTTAGTTTTAGTTTGTAGGTTGGGACTATCTGAATTAAACAATGATCAGAGTTCGTGAAGGGGGCATGGGGAAGTAAACGATATGCTGCTTGTTGGACAGAATAAAAATGATCCAGTATATTTCCTCCACGAGTCGGACAGCTGACTAGTTGTTTGTATTTGGGCAGATCAAAATCCTGCTTTGCAAAACATTCCTCAAAAGATTAAAAAAAAAAAACTCTAGAAGACTAAACAAAATGTAAGTCTGTTACAAAACATAAAACAATGAAACAGTCTCCCTTTAGACTTTTGCCACAAAAGAGTTAGCTGCTATAGCCCCATGGAGTATCCTCCATTGAAGATCACTAACTCTTTCAGGTAACGGAGGTTTGTACAGGATCCTCCACACTGGGCTTGTTTTTTCAGTGATCTCCAATGTGTCTCTCCATACAGTATCACTTCTATTTAACCATCTAATATTGGTCACTTTCACAATACTTCTGTACAATGCTTTCCCTTTAACTTCAAAGAAATCAATTTGCACATCAATTTCCTTCTTCAACAAGGGATTAATGTCATTAAATGAAGAAAGATCAGGTACAATACTTATATCTGGGAAGAAATCTTCACAATCTGGAAATATGCATTTCTAATTGTACTCAGCAAGTAAAATTCTTTCCTGTACATTCAGAGCCCCCTGCAGTTTATCTAAAAAACGTTTAATGTATCGTGCAGACTTTGCCTTTAAAAAGGCTGAAACTGCTCCTACATCGTTAAAATCAGGACATGCCTTATTTATAATGTGTTTCAACTGTAGAGATCCACTTCTGTACATCAAATCCTTAAGACCTGGTATTTCGTTACCAGATACATCGAGACCTGCTCCACACACAATGGGCTCTTCGAGTAACCAGTACAGGGACATTAATGGTTCCATCCATTGAGGCTTAAACAGACTCCATATTTTAAAAAGACTT
This sequence comes from Rutilus rutilus, assembly GCA_021464565.1. Taxonomy (NCBI): domain Eukaryota; kingdom Metazoa; phylum Chordata; class Actinopteri; order Cypriniformes; family Leuciscidae; genus Rutilus; species Rutilus rutilus. The sequence goes on along the minus strand of JAJAQA010000001.1, from coordinate 3,679,899 downwards.
CGATAGAAAGCAGGATCTCCTCTAAAATATACATGAGTCCATTAAAAACAAAACATTGTCCAGGCCAAGTCCACTTATTCTGCATAAAATGCATTGAGCCACTGGTCTCCATACCAGTCTTTCAGATCCTAGAATAAACTTCTGCAAAAACTGAAGACGATAAGCAGCACATCTACTTATAAAAGTACATATTCTTGTGTGATATTACAAAAACTGTTGTCTTTTTTTATCCATGGCCATTAGTGATCGATAATGATAATAATACAGTGTCTTTGATTGTGTTATCAGTATGCTCACAGTATATTTTGTTTTGTTTTTTACAGATGTGACAATGAACTTGTCCAAGCACCTGTCCCGAAGAGAGCCAAGGCTAACCAGCAGGCAAGCAACAGGCAGTCCACTCTGGCATGGAAAACAGAGACTGATGTTGACATGGTTCCACAGACTGTGCGATTCCGTCCTGCACGAGAAACTGGACCGTAACTGAGCCCTGTAGACTCACATTCGCCCATGAGTGTATATAAACAATTTTTTTTCAGAAAGTGCTGTCTCAACTCTGTGCCACAACACAGGAATTTACTGTGAGATACCTGCCTTTACTTTTGTTTATCGCTCACAATTGCTTTGTTTATAGCAGACTGATTAATTTATTTTGCTCACATTTGATTTGCTTAGAGCAAATTTAGAACATTTAGTTCCTCCACATAGAGCAATTACAATAAAACAGATTGAAAAACAAAACCTTTGAATCTCCTCTTCTTTGTTCAGGCACTTGATGGCCCATAAGCCACTGGAAGAGTGTATGTCACACCCCTGGTCTGAATCTCATTAATATTGATGGGCCTATACCCCTCCCATGCATAAACCTCTTCTGACAAAAAAACTGTTTTAGAAAGTTCAAATCAATGTACTGTTTTACGAGAACGATAAGGCAGGATGATTTTCACATCATTTTGAAGCCAGAACTCGAAGCTACAAAATTCATTAGTCAAAAGTCTTATTGACACATATTTAGTATGTGTTTTGTGGTCTTATTTCTGCAACTTTCATTTTAATTTTTTCCAATAACCACGCATAAACATTATTCTCTTAAAAATTCAAACATATACATGCATGTTGATCAGATATGTTGGTAGCCCTGTTTGTGCTATATAGAGTGAATTTACACCTTTGCCATTAACATGTTTATAAATAACTGAAATAAGCACAAATGTCAGAGCATGTCAGAACACCTCCAGGGCCCAGAAAACAGCTCAGACTCCAGAGGGTTAAAAGACAACTGAGGAAGCAACCATTTCCATTTTTTCAAACGTCCAGTTACTTTATCTGCCATTCCTTCCCAGTTCTTCTGCATGAAAGCTTCATTGCCTAAGAAAACTCCAAGATATTTTAACCCATCTTTTTTCCATAATAAGCCTCCTGGTAGAATGGGATTTCCTCCTTCCCATTTTCCAATCAATAAAGCATCACTTTTTCCCCAATTTGCTGATGAAATATCCTTAAAATCATTAAAGGAGAACTTGGTAGCTTTTTTAACTTAATAAAACTGTCTAGAAATCATTTGGATGGTTAAACAACCTGTTCTGGTGATATTGGTGACTTTCCCCGCTCCCCCCAGCGTTCCCAGGCGGAAAACCAACCTTGCAACTTGTTCACTACCGTCCCGGCAAGATAGAAATTGGAAGTCTCGTGAGAAGCGAGAACTAGAACGAGAACGAGCGCGAAACACAAATTGCTTTACGACAATTCGACATAAACACACACGTGTAACCCGCACAAGGTTACTGGAGTGCAACCCTCTATTCCGCCAGAGGGTGGCGCGTACACCCCCAGCGAATCTTTTAATAATAAACAATACACCTTTCCTCTGGTGAAGACGCTGCTAGAAAGCAACAAGGACTGGTATGAAAAATATCCTCTGAAGGAAACAAATTCGAAGAAAAATATCCAAATATTATCAAATATTGAAATATTGTGTGTCCATTAGGTTGAAAGTTGAGAGAGAATTAAGCCGCATGTCTTTGAGAGCTCCTCGAGAAATCTCCGGTAAGGACGATAATACTAAGTGTTATGCTGACTGTGCTAGCTCTATTATGGTGCAAAATACTGTTCTTCTAAAACCAATCGGAGTTGTGACCCTGATTCTTGCTGTTTGATACCATATAGACACAGTTTCAGATTGTTTTATGTTGTTTGAGATGCTCGTAAAAGATCGTTAATCGCGCTAGCCGCGTGCTAATCGCGGGCAATTCAAATGTGAATGTGTTTTGATTTTAGCTTTGCTGCTAGCTCAGCTAGACTAGTCACCACTGTAGCAGATCTTTGATGGTATTCACACCACTAAAGGTGACTTTATACCCTGTTTTGTTGACTTACAAGTCATTTAATTGAGGAGTGTTTATCCTCTTGTTTGTCATATGTCATATAAGGGCGATTTAGTTCATTTAATTGCCAATGTACATATTTGATATGTATATGAGGAGCAGAAGTTTATCTTAACTGTTAAAAAGAATAAATATATTAAAATGTGATGTTTACAATGTTATTAAGATGCTTAAATAGATTTAAAAGGTTAAAAAACATAAATATCCGGTTTCAGAAATCTCATGATTTTATATCTATACTGTGAGATGGAAGTACATGATTGATTGTTGTTCATTGGAACTGACTTATGTTATGTGGTGTGATGTGTATTCATTCATTTACTATTGATGATATGTCTATTCATTTACATAATGATTAGAGTATTTATATCCTTTACAATTGGTTATATTTGATTTGACATTTGAATGGACAAAAGTTTATTAGATTTGAACCGAAATGAGGCATAGTAACTAATGCATTCTGTACTGTATGTATAGATTGGTTTTTCGAAAGGGATAAACCATCTGAATCTGACCCTGGTGGTCAGTGGCGAGCCAACCGCAGAAGTGAACGAACCAAGAGCCTGGTGTGGCTAGCCGTGGCATCTTTGGAATCATCATCATCCTGTGCCTTCATTTGAAACTCAGATAAGAACACACGTAAACCTACCCGGGTAGTGAAAAGAGCATACACACTCCAAGAAACACACACACACACCAAGAACTTCCATGGACTCTTCCATTTTGTTTGAGTTGTTTATTTTGGGATTTTATTGTGCACTGTGCACTCAGGAAGCCGGCTTAGATAGGCAGGGAATGTAAATAACTGTCTTTAATTTTGTATAATACATTTCTCAAATTTACCTGTTTTGTGTTGTCTGTTCTCTGCTGACCTTTTACTATTTCAGGCTCCGTAGTCGTACCTAGACCTTCTGATAATAGCCAGCTTTAATTCATAGCTACTTAAATTAGTTATCGGTTACACTGACCTGAGACGTGGGTTACAATTGGCGAGCCAGCCAGGAGTCTGGTTATGTGTTAGCAGTGAACCACATTACACGTGTGTGAAACTATTTTCTAGTGTGTGAGCTCTTTGTTATATTTTTATAGATCACTCTTTACTAAACATGGAGTTCATAGCAAACTCAGGTATCAAAGTCCCCAATGCAGTAATGGTGAGTATTTTGCTTGAATCACCAGAAGATGAGGAGATCATAGACTTCCTCAAGAAGTATGGCTCCATGAGACTTGTCCCAGTTACTGACATTAACTCAGAGTTCTATAAAAACCTGATTATTGAGTATAAAGATGGTGTTGCCATTGAAGCCTTAGCCCCTCTTCTGCCCTACACACATGAACTTAAGGACCGTCCAGATGTAAAGTACTAAGTTCAAGCTCTGGCAAGTGTGTACACCACTAAAATTGGCTGCAGTGTTACCAAAGCCTACCTTGATGAAATAAAGTTAGCGAAACTGAGTGGACGAGGCTTCGAAGAGGTGCTGAAAGACATGATGTCAGAGATCAGTGAGACAATCGAAACTGATGGCAGTGGTGATAATGAGTTTGGAGCCAGACAGCTCAACACGCCTCTTGACACATTTGAACCCCCACACCCCCAGTTGCTCCCAGATTCTTCTCGGGAAAGGTTCATTCATAGTGCTGCTGAGCCATGCCCACCAGCTGATGTGAAGCGAAGTCTGTCCATTGTGGAGAGCGACCTGAATCCACCTGAAATTCAAAAGGTCATTGTTGAGCACATTTTGAGGAGAGATTAATTAAACACACATTCACACTTTCCCATCAAGCTTCGTTCATTCTCAGGCAAGCTCCCCAGACCCAATAGTGAGACAGACTACGACACATGGCGTTCAAATGTTGAGCTTCTCAGGAAAGACCCCACCCTGTCTAATCTTCAGAAATCACTGAAAATATTTGAAAGTTTGCTCTCACCTGCAGCAGACATTGTCAAAAGATTGAGCCCTGAAGCTACTCCTGAAACCTACCTTCAACTGCTGGACGCAGCCTTTGGAACCGTTGAGGACGGCGAGGAGCTTTACGCCCAATTTATGAATACTCTTCAGGATCCCGGTGAAAAGGCCTCTGCTTACCTCTGCCGCCTTCAAGCTGCCCTGAACCTTGCTGTTAAGAGAGGAGGAGCTGCTGCTGGAGAAGCAGATAGACACATCCTCAAACAGTTTTGTCGCGGGTGTTGGGACAACCCTTTGCTCTCTGACCTCAACCTCGAAGATAAGAAAATTCACCCACCAGCATTTTCAGAGCTCCTGTTATTAATCCGCACTGAGGAGGATAGGCAGGCAGCTAAAGCTACACGTATGAAGAAGCACCTTGGCTCACACCGGCAGCGGGCTATGGCAAGTTCTCAGAGTGCATGCGTCTGCAGTCAACAAGCAGCATTTCAGCCTGAGTCCGATCCATTGACAGAGCTTAAACAGCAGGTGGCGTCTCTGCAGAGCCAACTCACCACGCTGATGTCTAAGAAAGTTAAGAAAGCCCCGAAGTCGAAGGGGAACACTGAGCATCCATCAGGTGGGCCAGCATCTAAACTTGACCCTAGAGCACCAAGTTGGAAACCTACCAACTTAAAGACAAGCACCCAGCCAAGACCTTGGTATTGCTTCAACTGCGGCGAGGACGGTCACATCTCCTCAGCTTGCAGTAACAATCCAAACCCCACTCTCGTCAATGAAAAAAGAGATCAATTGAGAGAAAAGCGGCGCCTCTGGGAGGCTAAAAAACACTCACCAGATTGTAAGGATTTTTAGATGGAGTCTCAGTTGCAGGGCAAACTGAGGCTGAAGCAGTTCACCAACGCCCTGCTAAAGATAAAAGTGATGCCAAGCCCAAGTTCAGTGCTGCTTTGAACCGATCTAATGTTAGAAAACACCCCTTCAGAGTCCCTAAAAAACTTATAGGCACAAAAACTACAGGCCTAGTTACCATCCAGGGCAAACAGTTCAACTGTCTCCTTGACACAGGTTCGCAAGTAACCACAGTCACCAAGTCCTTCTATGACGAATACCTACCTAAGTAACAGATCGAACCACTCTATAACCTTCTGGAAGTTGAAGGGGCCAATGGTCAATCTGTGCCCTATCTTGGATATGTCAAAGTCACAATCACTTTCCCAAAACAGTTCCTTGGAGATGAATATGAAGTCCCAACATTGGCCTTGGTTGTTCCAGACAGCGGCACTTCAGGGTACAAGATACTGATTGGTACAAACACACTCGATGTAGCGTATGGTATGTGCAGAGAGAAAAGTCCAGCAAGCCACCATCCTGTCCCAAAGGTCTACAGGACGGTGCTGAAAGTACTTCAACTGCGACAGGAACAAAGTCATGACAGTAACATCGGACTGGTGAGGATGCAAGGCAGAGACAGAAAACTCATTCCAGCTGGAGGAACAGTTGTTCTGGAGGGAGTGGCATCAGTTAAAGAGTTCCATACTGAGAGGTCTGCTATCATGGAGTACCCTTCATCCTCTTCTCTGCCTGGGGGGCTGCTAGTAAAGCCCTGTCTCGTTGATCTACCAGGCAGACTACCAGTTGTGGTCTCAAATGAGTCGGACCACAACATTATTATCCCAGCTAAGTGTGTGATTGCTGAGCTCAGTGCAATCCAGGCCATTTAGTCTCACAAACAGAGCGTGACCAATCCATCTGAACCAGAACGCTCCAAGGCAGCTGACCTAGCCTTTGACTTTGGTGAGTCCCCGGTCTCTCCAGAATGGAAAGACAGAATTACTCGAAAATTAAATAGCATGCCTGAGGTCTTCGCCCAGAACGACACTGACTTTGGAAGGACAGACAAAGTCAAGCATCACATCAAACTGTCCGATGAAACACCATTCAAACTCAGAGCTCGGCCGATTCACCCACACGACGTAGAAGCTGTTCGTCAACATCTTCAAGAGCTTCTCGATGCTGGGGTGATCCGTGAAAGTGAGTCTCCATTCTCCTCTCCAATCGTTGTAGTCAGGAAGAAGAATGGCCAGGTACGCCTCTGTATTGACTACAGGAAACTAAACCTGCAGACGGTGAAAGACGCCTATGCACTCCCGAGGCTGGATGACAGCTTCACAGCACTCTCCGGTTCCAAGTGGTTCAGCGTCCTCGATCTAAAGTCTGGCTACTATCAGATCGAAGTTAACGAGGTTGACAAGCCAAAGACTGCCTTCGTATGCCCACTTGGTTTCTGGGAGTTTAATCGCATGCCTCAGGGAGTGACAAACGCCCCTAGTACCTTCCAGAGACTGATGGAAAAGTGCATGGGAGACATGAATTTGAAGGAAGTTGTCGTTTTCCTGGATGACTTGATAGTCTTCTCAAAAACTTTAGAAGATCATGAAGCCAGACTCACCAAGGTCCTCAACCGCCTGAAGGAGTATGGGCTCAAGCTGTCCCCGGAAAAATGCAGATTCTTTCAGTCCTCAGTCCGGTACTTGGGGCATGTGGTCTCAGAGCAGGGGGTGGAGACCGACCCGGAAAAGATTGCAGCACTAAAGACCTGGCCAGTCCCTCAGCATCTAAAAGAGTTGAAAGCCTTCCTCGGATTCTGTGGGTTTTATAGGAAGTTCATTAAAGGCTATTCAAGTATTATGAAACCCCTGAACGACTTAACATCTGGTTACCCACCTCTAAGGAAGCACCCAAAGTCCAAGGAAAGGAGTGGCCAATACTACCACCCCAAAGAACCATTTCTGAACCGTTGGACTCCCGCCTGTCAACAGGCATTTGAGATGATCATCGGCAAACTAACAACGTCCCCAGTTCTGGCCTTCGCAAATCCTGCACTCCCTTACATCCTTCACACCGATGCAAGTTCCACCGGCCTCGGAGCGGCCTTATATCAGGAGCAGGAGGGACAGCTGCGTGTCATCGCCTATGCAAGCAGAGGGTTATCACGTAGTGAGTCTGTAACGGAGAAGTTCAGTGACTACCTCTATGGCAATCAGTTCACAGTAGTCACTGACAGCAATCCCCTTACCTACATACTTACCTCAGCCAAACTCGATGCAACCAGCTACAGGTGGTTAGCTGCTCTCTCTACCTTCTCCTTTAAGCTCCAGTACCGCCCCGGAAAGCAGAATGGAGATGCTGACGCACTATCGTGACGTCCCCATGGCGACCTGCATGATGACCCCTCATCTCGAAAAGAGTGGGACAGGATCCGCCAGTTCACACAACACCATCTATCAGATCCAGATAACATTAATGCTGTGGATCAGGGGGTTGTTCATGCCATCTGTGAGAGACAACTTATTTATTGTGCCAATGATGGAATGGGCGGAGATGGAAGTAGTTCCCTCGTCGAGAGCCTTGCCATCTCTGAAGATGCTGTACCTGACAGCTTTGAGCAGGAAGATGAGCTTGGAGGGCTTCCCATCATCCCACACTTATCAGAGGCAGATCTCAGAGACAAACAGAGAGCCGACCAGTGCATTAAACATGTCATCTCCCAGATTGAGCGTGGCGAGAAACCACCACCCACTGTGAGAGCTTTGCTTCCAGACCTACCTCTGTTGTTGAGAGAGTTGACCAGAGAGTTGATCTGTTGGGTTTATATTCAGTGATCATATCTGCAATGTATTGAGGTCCTAGGCCATTGAATGATTTATATACCAGTAATAATACTTTAAAATCAATCCTAAATTTAACTGGGAGCCAGTGTAAAGACTTGAGGACTGGTGTGATGTGTTCATATTTTCTGGTTCTGCTCAGCGTTCTGTATGAGCTGCAACTGTCTTATGGTCTTTTTTGGAAGCCCAGTGAGGAGTCCATTACAATAATCCACCCTGCTGGTGATGAAAGCATGCACAAGTTTCTCTAAGTCTTGTCTGGAAACAAAGCATCTAATTCGTGCACTATTTTTCAGATGATAGTATGCTGATTTAGTTATTGCTTTGACATAACTACTGAAACTAAGGTCTGACTCTAGTGTCACACCAAGATTCCTGACTTGATTTTTAGTTGTTTGACCCCTAGAGTGAAGGTATGCGTTCACCTTGAGAACTTCATCTTTGTTTCCAAATGCAATGACTTCAGTTTTGTCTTTGTTTAACTGAAGAAAGTTTTGACACATCCAACTGTTGACTTCATCAATGCATTGGCACAGGGAGTCAATGGGGCTGTAATCGTTAGGCGATAGGGCTAAGTAGAGCTGTGTGTCGTCTGCATAGCTGTGGTAAGAGATTTGGTTCTTTCTCATTATTTGGCTCATGCTTTGGTGGTAATGGTGCCTATCTTTTTTTGGTTGGTATCTGGGGGCTTGCAGCAAAAGAGTGGGATAGTCTGGTTCCAGCATACACCAGTTCTTCCATTTTCTGTGAGAAGCACAGAAGTGGCGATGCTGGAGAGAGGGATAGCGTGTCTGGTGAAAGGGGCTGTTGCTCTGGTGTTATCGGAGGCTGTAATATGCTGTCCTGGCTTCCCTGGCTGTTTTCCAGGAAGTCGTCCTTGGGTGCTGAATCTTGGAGCAGTTCTGATATGTCTGTCTGTGGTGAGCTCTGTGGGCAGGGCTCAGCTGAGATTGTGTCCGTGAGCAGAGGTTGTTGTGGCGGAGTGGTGTTAGCATTGTCCTTGTGTGATATGTCAACATGTCCATTTTGCTGCTGAAGTGAAGTCCCGTGGTCATTCATACTGTGTCCAGGTGAGTGTGTGCCGTTCAGATTGAGTGGATTGGCACACACTGCAGAAGGATGATTGAGGGAGAAGTAGACATTGTCTTTTAACACTATTGAACCAAGTTTGTTTGGGTGATGGCCATCCCGATGAACAGTTGTCTCTGACTCCAGAAAAGATTGAAATTGTCAATGAAGTTCACTACTTTTATATTGAAGGTACTGGCCCATTCAGTCTGTGTTCGATCACATTCATCACATTTGAGGATTCCTCATTTACATTCATTAGTACTTCAAATCTATTCTCAAGATGTATAGGCGGAGGTAGGAGACCAGTGTTTGCAATCCTTGTCAGAGCTGTATCTGGGGTAGAGGATGCTACTGTGGCAATATGTGTTGCTCATGACAATCTGATGTCTCGAGTGCCTTTGGGTCTACCTCCCTGTTTGTGCCATCGATCAGTAAGTCGATCGGCTTGTTTCTCTACCTGTCGAGGAGCACTAGTTTCATGGGACTCACCGGCTATATGCTGAGGGTGTTCATGACGAAGCTCTGTTGTGTGCTCCGTCTGGTTTGGTGGTCCCTTAAGTAACTTTGATTCAAGAACTGCAATCCTTTGTAAAAGTCTGTGGCAGTTAGTGCAGCAAGTAGATTCCAGAAGAGGCATTTTCTCTTATCCTTGAGGCAGTTGTGTTTTCCTTTCCCGGTATGTAAGCTGATCGGGTAAAAGAATTCTCAGTTTTTGTAGTAATCCAAACTTTGTCTTATGAGCACTATAATAGCAATATTCCTTCGTAGTTATTTCAGGGCAAAGAATTGACTCGGGTCTTCGTTCAAGTTTCATTTGTTTACTGAAAGGTCTTGCACAAACAGAAAATAAACAATAAATAAACTCCGGTCAAAAACTGTGTTGCTCCGTCTTTCTTTCGTTCTTGTAGGAAGTGCGCAATTCTTAAAGGGCACGTCATTCTTAAAGGCGCTAAGAACACTTCCAATACTAAAATGGAGCAAACCATTACAACTTAAACAGGGGGGTGTTCAACGAATGTACATAAATAACATGAACCTAAATTATACTTAAACATTTAAGCCTTTAGTGTTAAACTATAATTATTCCAATATGGCTCTTACAAGCACTGTGCTGATTTGCTGAAGTTAAAATTAGGTGATAAAAGGAAATAAAAATAGGAGATAAAATGTAAAAGCGATAGAGCAAAGCGCGGAGCAGTAAGCAAGAGCGTCCGAACAGTAGCGGAGCAGGAAGCAGGAGTGAAAAACAGAGTAAACTAGAATGTTATTTGGCCCTAAACAGAGACTACACAACCGCAGAATACCTGAGTGCAGTGAAGGACTGCACACTCAGAAGAAGAATGACGAGGTACAGACTGAGCAACCACAGCCTGACTGTGGAGACGGGCAGATACAGACAAAGCTGTGTGTGTTTGTGTGTGTGTGTGTGTGTGTGTGTGTGTGTGTGTGTGTGTGTGTGTGTGTGTGTGTGTGTGTGTGTGATACCGTACTGTGACCAGGGAGAGGTGGAGACAGAGCAACACTTTCTCACCAGCTGTCCCAACTATGAGGACATTAGAGGGACTTTCTACACTCAATTTGAAATACTTTGCCCTAACTTCCTAAAATTGAACAACAAAACACAATTTCAACACCTATTAGGTGAAAAAAGAGATTGTATCACACTAGCGGCAAGATACATCGATGCCTGTCACAAAAAGAGAGAGTTGACAACCAATCAGTGATGCGCTCACACACACACATGCTCGTACACAAAACAAACACACAAACACTTACACACTGAATTCTAAGTTGTTCACATAATTTTGAAATGTTCATAAACTGTTTTACTATTTTTATTTATTATTTTTATTTAATTGAATTATTATTATTATTTTCGGTACTAAATGTTCAAAATCATTTTATATGTCGTTTTCAAGCTTTGGCAAATGTATTTTTGTCATGCCAATAAAGCTTTATTGAATTGAATTGAATTGAACTGAATTGAATTGAATTGAACTGAATTGAGAGAGAGAGAGAGAGTGTGTGTATAGAGAGAGAGAGAGAGAGAGAGAGAGAGAGAGAGAGAGAGAGAGAGAGAGAGAGACCCATGAAAGGGACCCAGAGAAGAAGAGAGACAAAGCAACAGTTGCAATCTTATTATATCCTTGTCCTGACCATGTGACTTTAACTCAAATGAGAGACGTTCAAACTGACCAATCAGATAATTACATCTCCCCCCACCGCACTAAAGGTGTGAGAGTTCATCGACCCCGAAGTACACACATCTCTGCCTACAGGCCTTGATCACTATCAGCCCCTCTGTGCACTGAATATCCGATTCAATCCCTCCGCAGAAGTAGCAGTGCTTCGCCTTCTGAGAATATAGTTCCCAGTGTGTGTACGGTTAGAAGAGGATGTGTCTCATGTGACCTTGTTATTTCAACATGCTGTGATGAGTTTTTTTATTAATATATATATATATATATATATATATATATATATATATATATTAGTGTTGTCACGATACTAGAATTTCTAACTTCGATACGATACCTTGAAAAATATCGATATTCGATACCATTTTCGATACCACGGAGAAAAAAAGTGCCACAATATTAAGGAGGTATTTTTTTTATTTAAAGCTAAATATAACAAATCTAGAACATGACAATGAGGTATATTTTACATGAACAAAAATGTCCTGAGGTAGTGCACTTGTTCAAAAGCATAAATGCTGGTTAATACATTAATGTTATGTGATGAACAGATTTAAAAAAACAAACGTGCGTGCATCACACGCGAAAACAATGCTCACTGGGTCGACATGAAGTCAAGTCAGCTTTATTTATATAGTGCTTTTAACAATACAGATTGTGTCAAAGCACTTAACTATCAAATTGGAGGATAGAGTGTCAGTAATGTATAATAAGATTAAACATTCAATTTTCAGTTAAAGGCATTTCATTATTGAATTCAGAGATGTCATTGTGGTAGTTACGGTTCGTGAAGTCGTTAAGCTCCTGGTAACCCGCGAGAGCACCACAAGTTTATCCTCCATCATCGCACTCTCCGGGCGTTCAAGCAACTAGCTTTCATCACTAAAACGGAAGGCCCGCGAGGCGCCTAAACAGCGCGCAGAACGCTCGCTGGAAACCAATTGAAAATAGGCGCCTCTCACTGCAACAAAAAATAAATAAATAAAAAAATAATAAAAAACCCGGCCCCATTCACTTCACTTTTGCTATTTAACCAGAGCGAATGAGACGAGTGCGCGTGTTTGTCAACGCGCCTTTGGAGAGAAGTGAAAGTGACAGCTCGGCTAGTATCGATACTTTTATACTTTTAATTAGTATTGGTATCGTCCAGATATTTCAGTATCGATATTTATCGAAATATCGATATTTTTGACAACACTAATATATATATATATATATATATATATATATATATATATATATATATATATATATATATATATATATATATATATATTAGGTTTTATTTTTATTTAACTTTTTTTTTTTTTTTTTTTTAAAAAGTTCTTTGAAACGTTGTTCTTCAGTAAAGATACTTGACATCAAGAAAAGGTTGGCCGTAAATCTTTATTTACTGCTGGATCACATTTGGCTATATAACATTCTCCACTGCATCCATATGCCTCTCTGTAATGGACAGTCTGTATTAATATTTGTGGCCATAATTGTCGGTGGTGGTAGTTATGTTTGAGGCCTATAATAAAATTGAACCTCTTAGTAGCGTGTGTGTGCGTGTGTGTGTGTGTTTTTGCGCGTGTAGCAGAGAGAGCTTACAGTGATATTGATGTTGGTCTCGGAATGGGGCCGGGTTAGGGCTTGAGAAAACTGTGGATTGAGTGTGTGTGTGTGTGTGTGTGTGTGTGTGTGTGTGTGTGTGTGTGTGTGTGTGTGTGTGTGTGTGTGTGTGATGATGGGTCCTGTCTCGACTCTTTGACTCGTCTAGAATCGCCTTTGATGGCTTCAGAGTGGCTGGCTACGGGCATGCACAAACATGTCCTTAAAACAACCCTTAACGTTCGTTTTTAAAACTGTGTAACTCACAGTGTTGGGTGTAACGCGTTACAAAGTAACGCGTTACTGTAATAATATTACTTTTTTCAAGTAACGAGTAAAGTAAGGGATTACAATTGCAAAAACAGTAATTAGATTACTGTTACTTCCCCGTAAGCAGGCTGCGTTACTGCGTTATACTGCGAGACTGTCTCGCGACGTGAGCCGTGACTCGTGAGTGACAATCACATGAGCGCCGCGAAGTCAGTGGTAAACACTATGGCAAGCGATCGCGTTCAAAAGTCTTTAAACGAAACGCGTTAATTTTGAGGCGTCAACACGCACCGTTTGTCCGTGTTCAGACGTCATGTTTATTCATGAACGATGTCGTAATGGTAAACTGTATGCACGTGCAAACATCAGACGTTATATTTGTTCATGAGGGATAATGCATTGGTACGTTGTGAGTGATGTCAGTCTTATGTCATGATTTGTCATGCCTTTTCAAGTTGTTCGTTTATTAACGTTCTTTCCCAAGGTAGAAAAGTCAACAGCTCTTAGAATGGGTCTTTTATTTTAGCAAACTGCCAAAAAACCTTTTCAGACTGTGTGCAGCTGAACCAAGAAAAGTTTAAGATTGCATGGAGCTGATAAGCATGAATGGCAGAAGAAAAAGACTGCAATTAAAAAACAAAACAAGAGAAAATTATTTTAATGCAAGCAATAAAAAACTGCACACATCAGCTGTGGAATAAAAGAAAAGAAATGCATGATCAACTAGATTAAGGCATACTCCTCTCTGTCCACCACCCCCAAAGGTTTCACAAAGTTATTCTTGCCACTGTAACTTATGGCTTCCTAAAGACAGGTTTATGGGTAAATAAATGAATAATAATAAAACATATATACCAGGGCTCAACATTTAAGCCTTTTCATTTGTCCTTCGGTCGGTCATTCACTTGTCTGAGTAAAAACATTTGTTAGAACAGGAAAAAAATGTGATTTTTTTTTATGTGTGTGTTGTAAATATAATTTATTCTGAATCAGTATTCTCATCAGTTCAGTCAGCTTTAACATATGTATATATTTATGATATTTTAACCTTTATAAAGGGCATCTTTCCCTAATCGTTTGCCTCATCTTTCATTTAAAATTCTTAAATTTGATCAATAAATTACAATAGAATAATAAGATGCTAAAGGGCTGTTACCAATCAAAGCATTTAATAATGTAATGAGATTATTTAAAATATTTTTTGAATATACAAATAAGAAATATTATTTATGCATAGAAATATTTATAAACCGCCAGTAGGAGGCGGCAGGCGACCATCTTAATGAGTGAATCATTGATACAATGTGCATAAAGTTAAAATACCGAAACTAATAAAACAAATTTTAAAAAAGAATGTTTCATTTGATTCAATTTTAGATGATGGAATATGCAGAAAGAATAGAAGCAGAAAGGTCTATTGCTTTATAGCGTATTCATTTCGTGCATCATGTTTTTGAAAAGTAACTAGTAAAGTAACTAGTAAAGTAACTAATTACTTTTGAAAATAAGTAATCAGTAAAGTAACTGGATTACTTTCTTGGAGAAGTAATCAGTAATCAGTAACTAATTACTTTTTCCAAGTAACTTGACCAACACTGGTAACTCACCGAGTGGTTAGTGGTGTTCGTTGATGATTAAAAACAAATATATCGGCGCAATGTATGATTTCAATCCGTGTTATTTGCTATAGTGGAACTATTTTTTCAGATACCTCACAACTGCGTATAAACTTCCGCTCGATATTTGAGTCTGAAGCATCTTTTCCGTTTCCGGTAGCGCAGTAATATCAACGAGCAAAGAGTCCTCCAACAGAAATCAATGGGATTTTACAAAATGGCAAATAAAACACGACAGAAACTGTATTTTGCTACGCTACTTGTTTTGGAACATCAACATCATTATATAAATATATAAATCATGAAGGTTGAAGATGGCGCCGGTGTGTGCCATGCCATGCCAAAGCTTCTCGGAACTTATAACACCTCTCATGATTCAATGAGAACTTCTAATTAGGAGATACGGCCACTTCCGGTTAAGAATAAGAGTGTCAATATCTCATGACCCACACATAACAGAGACATCAGAGTAGACTCCTTGGAAAGGTGAGAACCAAGGAGGTTTCCAAGGAGTCTACTCTGATGTCTCTGTTATGTGTGGGTCATGAGATATTGACACTAACTCTATATTCTATAATTCTAATTCAGCCAGATATCAGTATCTCCAAACCACTCAAAGCCAGGACCAGACCCCACCAAAACCACTAAAACATAACCCAAAACCACTCAAAACCAGGACCAGACCCCTCCGAAACCACTAAAACCTAACCCAAACCACTCAAAACCAAGACCACACCATTCCAAAACCACTAAAACCTAACCCAAACCACTCAAAACCAGGACCAGATCCCTCCAAAACCACTAAAACCTAACCCAAAACCAGGACCAGACCCCTCCAAAACCACAAAAACCTAACCCAAACCACTCAAAACCAGGACCAGACCCCTCCAAAACCACTAAAACCTAACCCAAACCACCCAAAACCAGGACCAGACCCCTCCAAAACTACTCAAACCTAACCCAAACCACTCAAAACCAGGACCAGACCCCTCCAAAACCACTAAAACCTAACCCAAACCACTCAAAACCAGGACCAGATCCCTCCAAAACCACTAAAACCTAACCCAAACCAGGACCAGACCCCTCCAAAACCACACAAACCTAGAATTTCAGGGTCCTACAACATTCCATCTCCTTACGGGCGTTGCATTTGGATGGCTATAACAGGGTCATTTAGAAAATGAACTCGAAAGCCTTTAAATCCTAAACAAAAACTCACAACTTCACGAAAATTGGTGAGCAATATGTGAAATAACATTGTAAACAAGCATGCACAATTTTAAGGAGATCAGACCATAAGTGGCGCTATAACTGTTAAAAAGCTTTGAAAACCATATATTTCCTGTTAAATTGGCTGGAAATGGTCTTTTCCATGTATGATGTCAGTGGTTAAATGGTTGCCAAATAAAACTTAAAGGGTACATAACATGCACAGTTTCACCTAATCTCATGTTAATCTTGAGTACCTATAGAGTAGTAGTGCATCCTTAATATCTCCAAAAAGTGTTTAGTTTTATTATATTTATAAAAGAAAAATACAGCTTTCCGATTCTCTCCGGAAAAAGCCGAGCTCCTGGAGGCGGAGCTATAACGTTAGAGTCAAGCGGTAGCTTTCCAGCAAAAGACAGAAATCCGATCCAGTTGTACTTACATGAATGGGGTCTTTTATCACTGGGACCGCACCACGTTTTAATAGCAAACGAGTTGCAAATCCAGCGTCGAGGCCTTGTTAATAAAACATTCGTCACTGAAATGACCAGAACACACAACCGCACTTCCTACACTCCGTTGCTGCCCCGGAAAAACAAACTGCATCCACTGTTCTTGTAACACTGGGTTCTTTGGAAAGCTGAACACGGTAAGCTTTCCCTCACATCCAAATACACACTTTTTTGGAGACATTCTTGAACAAATCCTATGCAGCGCTGGCTGCCGATGATTTCCTGTTGAAGCGCGTTGATGTGTGCGGTCTTGCTCTCCTCTGGTCGACGTGTGCGCGGGCGCGCTTTTCCGAGAGAAATGCTCAAATAAGGAGTTCCACTCTGATCTACGTCATTAGATCCACGATCGAAAAAAAGCAGCCGAAACTTGTACCAACCCGGAAGTAAGATTTTCGGCACAGAAATTCTCCGTTATTCGTCCAAAATATATTTTTTAAACTTTGCCCATGTTTAGCATGAGAATCCATCTCTTTAACAGTGTAAACAACTCTGAATACATGAAACACCATTGTACCCCCCCTTTAATGTCTTTTATGCATTTGTGCTTAAAGGTCTTAAAGGAGAAGTTCACTTTTAAAATGAAAATTCTGTCATCATTTACTCACCCTCATGTTGTTTCAAACCTGTATGAATTTCTTTCTTCTGCTGAACAGAAAAGATGATATTTAGAAGATTATCAGTAACCAGACAGTTTTTGGGTCCCATTGACTTCCATAGTAGGAAAAATATATACTATGGAAGTCATTGGGACCCAAAAACTGTCTGGTTACTGATAATCTTCTAAATATCTTCTATTCTGTTCAGCAGAAGAAAGAAATTCATACAGGTTTGAAACAACATAAGGGTGAGTATACTGTATGATGACAGAATTTTCATTTTAAAAGCGAACTTCTCCTTTAAATGCTTGAACCCCGATAAATGCTGCTTGAGCTTTAATTTAAAATTGGAATTTCTCTGAAATTAAAAATCTTTGGTCATTTTATTTTTAAAAACCTTACATATTGTAGTTTTAAACACCTTACATTTTGATTCCCTGTTAACTGTAGTAACAAACTGTCAGAATAATATACCCATTTGTTAACATTTAGCGAGAAACCTTATAATTTAGAAAATAAAATCATATGTCAGAGGTTATGTCTACCTTCAACAATAAGGGTGTCCTCCCTTGAGATGTAGCCACATCCTCCAGTGTCATATTGCATCAACCAAAACCATTGTATCATTTAAAGAAATGGTGTATCTTTAATTAAAGACCATTGTCATGCTCTGAAAGTGTTAACCCATTGAGCACAGTAAATCAAACTAAACGGCCCACTTTGCCTGCATTCACCCTACATTTATTTTTAAGAGTGCATTTACTATTGGGAGCTATGGTCAAAAAGCCTCTGAAAAAACCAAGAAAAAAAAAAAAAAACATGGGAATGTTCAGGTTATGAAATATACTTTAATGTAGGACACATACAAAGAATACACAAGGAAATTCATGATTATCCTATTTGAATCTGCCCTTCCACCATATCCGACTCCCTCATCTTTGACTCTCAGTGCCTTCCTCCACATGGTTTCTTGGGGGGCACTTCAGTCTTCTGCCACAGACTTGGAGTAGTAATACCAATCACACCGAGAGCAATTCTCTGTCCAGCATTCCCACTGAGTTTACTCTCCTCATCTGAACCCATTCCCAGATCATCCTCCTTCTCATGAACCACCACCGCACGTCCCAGAATGGAATAAGGCCCAAAGAGCTTGGCGTCTGGAAGCGTCAGGAACTGCCTTATAACTCCTTTCTCGGAAGCAAAGTTGCCCAGGTCTCCAGGATGATGAGGGTGGTCAACGCCGTTTGGATTATAATGAGGACCAACAGTGATGCTGCCTTGACTGAGGTCTCCATACTGATGGATGTGCATGGCACGCTCTTGACGATCGATGGCAGGCAAACCACGGAGGTTGATTTTCACTTCTAAATCTCCATTGGGGAAGACCTGCTTGAAGAGGATTTGCCCAAAGATCTTTGGCTGGTTACGTGGCAAATTGGGGCTGGGAGTTACTTCACAAGTGGCATAGATGGTGTTGTCGAACTCCACGACTTCCGGCTGTGGAGCTTCGGCAGGCAAACACTCCTCCGTGTGGAACTCTCCTCCTTGTATATGCAGCACCAGCAATATCAGAGGGAATATTAGGATGATTTTCTCCATGTTGATCTTTAAAGCCTACAATGAAGAGTGGATTCAGTGAAATCATGCCATTTGGTTTAAGAATGTAATATTTTTGATAAAAGGTCAAAGCATTGTTGCAGGGAACTTTGAGAATGGAAGTTGCATTAGGTAAAATAGCACAACCAGATTAGTTTGCAACGGAAAACCACAAAAGAATCCAGACAGCAACCAGATCTGGCCCACATCTGGGCCGTGTGTAATCCATAGCCAAGTTTCCACTGTCGGGCCAGGGCCGGGCCAGGGCTTTAAACGGGCCGTGCCGGGCTAATAGCCTCGGGCCAATAGCACCGGGCATGCGTTTCCACTGTCGGGCCAGAAGCACCACAGCGCTTCACTAAAACACGCCCGAAAACACGCCTCTCTGGGACAACGTCATCATTTCACCAACAAATGGAAGTTTTATCAGAAAACTAATCAGAAATCACTGGAAACAGCGTTGAAAACAAACACGATAAAAGCGTCCTTTTGCTAGCTTTTTTTGTTTGTTTGTTTAGCAGCTACTTGAATATTTAAAACCCAAGCATTGGTGTTTTACCACAGATTTACAATAAAAAGTGATACATTGATCATAATGAATTAATTTATGTAAAAATTGCACATTATTCACTCAGAAATAAATTACCGTTAGGTCTATTTCACAAAAGAAAGAGGACACACTTACTTTTTCAGTCGCGTCTGTTTCTTTATCATATTTACATCACATTTAGAAAAAAACGATAATTTCTACAAATATATGCCACGACCTGAGGAGCTTTAGCAATCTCTCGACTCCCATACAGATATTTTTAGTCATGAAACAGAGGAAGCTCCCGAAAAAAAAAAGTTACTTTATTTTATGATAGTCCGGTTTAAAGAGACGAGACGTAGGCTATGACAGATAAAATAAAAACATGACTGTCATAGCCTTTAAGATTGGTCTGATTTCTTCAAGCGTTCGCTATGTTTTTTTTTTTACTATGCGTATCTTCAAGCGTTAACTATGTTTACTATGGTAACGGTTAGCGCGCATAGTCTTTTGCATCACTAACAGAAGGCATTCAAACATGAACGCGAGTTAAATTATTTTATTTTTAAGTCTTTTATAATGCTGACAGAATCATCCGGCGCTGGTAAACTCCTCCTCTGTTGGTAACCACTCCTCTAGCCCGAGCTGGCCCGCTTTGGCCCAAGGTATTCGACCGGCCAGAAATCCTGGCCGTTGGCCTCGAGTAAGCCCCGATCCAGCCCCGGAAGTGACAGTGGAAACGCGACTGGCCCTGGCACGCACTAGCACGGCCCGGCCCTGGCCCGACAGTGGAAACGCGGCTCATGTGTACCAGATGTGGGCCGACACCATGTTGCTGTCTAGAAAACTCAAATTTTTGAATTGCTATGTACCCCACTTAATTTGATCTGTTGTAACCTACATGTTATTCAATATTAAATATAAAGTTAAGATTTTCTGATTCTGATATTTTTCACAAGGACAGGTAAAATAAAATATCTATACTTTTGCTGAAACTAAAGTATTTTTTATTTGTACTAAATCAAGTCAGTTGATGGAGAAAATGGAATGGAGAAAAAACACAAGCCTAAAACAGCAAAGGTGCACTACCGTACAGCTGAAAAGTTGTCCTCAATCCGTGTGGAGCCTGAATATTGCAGTCACAAAAATACTACAACACTTAATCCGTGTGCAGTCCTGACCTGGGGTTGAGAGAATCTTCTTCTTCTTCTTTCGGAGTTTTATGGCGGTTGGCAAACCAGCTAAATGGTGCATTTACCGCCACCAACTGGACAGGAGTGTGAAGCGTTAATCGAGTGAAGCAAAAATCAACTAATTATATAAAAAAAAAAAAAAAAAAAAAAAAAATCATATAACCTATATTCTGTTAACCAATCCTGTTTCTCTTAGATACCTCATTAGAGCACTATAAACCCTTGTCTCTTTCTGTGCGTATTGAAATATGTTTTTTACTGACAGTGTATTAATACCTATGTATCTTAATGATTCTATAAAGTTGATTCTTTCTCTGTTGTATCCTATGCAATGAATCAACACGTGTTCAACTGTTTCTGACAAGCCACATTTAACACAATTCTCAGAATCTCTTTTTCCTATGATAAACAGTGAATAATTAAGGCATGTGTGCCCTATTCGAAGCCTAGATATTATGGCATCTTCTTTTCTGCTTCCGTATTTACTTCTCTCAACCCCAACTTTATCTTGAATTTTATACAGATGTCTACCTTTTGTCTCCTTGTCAGGGTTGAGAGAATGTTCCTTTGGGCTGCTCTTATAGGAACTCATGTTGAGCTACAAGTTAACCATGATAGTCTGTTAGTCACTAATTAAGTTCACCTGTGTTTCATTTAGCTCCCTTTGTTTGCCTGTTTAAATATAGCACTCAGTTTATTCAGTTCTTTGTCTTGCATTGCACAATGTGTTCCCCAGTGTTTTGTGTTTATTAAAAGAAGTACTGCTATAGATTCCTCTTCTCTTCATTTGGTGGCTCATTTGTGACTCATTCATTCTTATATATATTCTATAAAGCACTCTGAGATGGGTCTTTTTTTATTGATTTTCTGCAGTCTATACTATTACACTAAACTGCATTTGAGGTGTAGTTCAGGTGTAGGTCTTTTGCTGTAGAAATTCAATAAAAAAAGACCCATCTCAGAGTGCTTTATAGAATGTATATCCCTAGATGGGAATCAGCTGTGATTTATATTATTGCATAACTCAATCAGCTGTTTCTCAGTAGCAATAGGATAAAATACAGGGGATATATTTGTGTTTCAATTCACAATATAAGCAGCTGTTTACCTTGACTTTAGCCTGTAAGGTTAGGTTTAGATCATGGTGTTATCTGTTCTGACATACAGTGTTAAAGCATTGGTAAATTTGGCAGTACAAATCCATTGTTTTGGTCTTGTTTGAGCTTGTGTGTAAAAGAAGTTCAAGCATTTTAAATTTGTGTTAATTGTATGCATTTTGTGTTAAAGCAACACGAAATGTGTTAATAGCATAGCTTACATAGACGGGTGTAGTGCTAACTAACCGTGTTAAGAGTTTTGGAAAATTGTTAAAAGTATTGAAAAATCTGCTATAGCAATCGTAAGAAAACTGCAAATAACAGTCCAATTGCATGTGTAATATAGGCTTGTCAGGCTTGGTACATCAGAGTCTGTAGAAATGGTCTCTTAAAAAGGAAGAACTGTCAGCTATTCACTTATGTTTGATGAATATCTGCTATACGAAGTGGTGTCAAGCATGAACGTCAAGTGGAATTGTACACTAAGAATGAATGAGCCACCAAATGAAGAGAAGAGGAATCTATAGCAGTACTTCTTTTAATAAACACAAAACACTGGAGAACACATTGTGCAATGCAAGACAAAGAACTGAATAAACTGAGTGCTATATTTAAACAGGCAAACAAAGGGAGCTAAATGAAACACAGGTGAACTTAATTAGTGACTAACAGACTATCATGGTTAACTTGTAGCTCAACATGAGTTCCTATAAGAGCAGCCCAAAGGAACATTCTCTCAACCCCAGGTCAGGACTGCACACGGATTAAGTGTTGTAGTATTTTTGTGACTGCAATATTCAGGCTCCACACGGATTGAGGACAACTTTTCAGCTGTACGGTAGTGCACCTTTGCTGTTTTAGGCTTGTGTTTTTTCTCCATTCCATTTTCTCCATCAACTGACTTGATTTAGTACAAATAAAAAAAGTTTAGTTTCAGCAAAAGTATAGATATTTTATTTTATTTTACCTGTCCTTGTGAAAAATATCAGATTCAGAACATCTCAACTTTATATTTAATATTGAATAACATGTAGGCTACAACAGATCAAATTAAGTGTACTTTAAAGCACAACAAAAATATTTTTTTTAAAACATAATGTACTTTAAAGTGAAACTGTTTGGGATTATTTTTTTTAAAGTGTACATGTAGTTAATGTCACTCCTGCCAGCAGAAGCCCTATCATGGCCACCAGAGGGCACTTCTCCCTAGACCTTTTCCATTTCCATAAACCTTTGCCTGGACTCATTTTAGTGTGATTACATCCACCTGTATGTCATTGGTTTGTATCATAGGCACTTTGGCTGGCAGGTGTGACTCTTATAGACCAATTTCAAGCCGACGTCACAGTTACGTCACGGCGCTAGCTGGTGGCAAAAGGAAGGGAAAACTGAAGGCGGCCAATACAAACCAGCACAGTTTCGGCTACATAATAAGGAGCTTAAATTATTATTGTTATTAAATGTCATCTTGTTGTGTTGTTGGGTGCAAGAATCAACGGAGTACAGGCTCCAATTTGAAATTTTATCGCATAATGTCTTCTAAATGATTGTGATTATTTGTGAATCATCTATGATTTTATACATAGTTTTGATTGATTGTGACTATACTTTTTGAAGAACCTGGTAAAAAAACGGTAATCAAATACATAGTTAAAAAATGAATATGCTGTATCTGGAATTTTTATTTAATCACATCGTTAAAATTGCACCGTAAAGTCACTTACATCGTCTTTGTGTCTGGCCGTGGTGCTGGCTAGGCAGAACTGCGGATCATAGGCTACCACACAAGGCTTAAATTGTACGTGACCATTACAGTTATAGGCATCTAAAGATGTATATGCCCTCAGTTTCTCTTTACACTCAGTTTCTCTATCGGGTAGGTGTAGAAGTCAGGCCACTCAACCGGAGGAAGCGTTGACGTTAATCCTGTCAGATCGTCCATTCATTGACTGAGCGCTTACAGGTCAGCCAATCTGGGATGTACGTTAAAATAAAATTTTCCAAATAACAATCGCGGTCCTGGACAGTGAGTGACCTTGTACATCAAGATAAAATCGGATTTTCTCCAGTCATTATTTAAAAAACAAGCTTACAAAACTTGCAAACCAACGTTAGTAAAGCGGCCAGAGGGATCGTTCTGCCACCACCTAAGCTCCGCCCACACAAAAACGTCACCATGTTTACCAACTGAAAATTGGTTTATGAAAGTGTACACTTAAGTGGCTTTTTATAATTCATCAGTGTTATTATCTGCAAGTGGACCTACAGGTTTTTTATTTTTTTAATTGATTATTATTGTACTTTCAAGATACTACAGGTACACATCCAATACCAATAAGTGCATTTTTTATTTTCACAAGGGTACATAGCAATTCAAAAATTATAAATTATAGAGTTTTCTAGACAGCAACATGGTGTCGGCCCACATCTGGTACACATGGATTACACACGGCCCAGATGTGGGCCAGATCTGGTTGCTGTCTGGATTCTTTTGTGGTTTTCCGTTGCAAACTAATCTGGTTGTGATATTTTACCTAATGCAACTTCCATTCTCAAAGCTCCCTGCAACAAAGCTTTGACCTTTTATCAAAAATATTACGTTCTTAAACCAAATGGCATGATTTCACTGAATCCACTCTTCATTGTAGGCTTTAAAGATCAACATGGAGAAAATCATCCTAATATTCCCTCTGATATTGCTGGTGCTGCATATACAAGGAGGAGAGTTCCACACGGAGGAGTGTTTGCCTGCCGAAGCTCCACAGCCGGAAGTCGTGGAGTTCGACAACACCATCTATGCCACTTGTGAAGTAACTCCCAGCCCCAATTTGCCACGTAACCAGCCAAAGATCTTTGGGCAAATCCTCTTCAAGCAGGTCTTCCCCAATGGAGATTTAGAAGTGAAAATCAACCTCCGTGGTTTGCCTGCCATCGATCGTCAAGAGCGTGCCATGCACATCCATCAGTATGGAGACCTCAGTCAAGGCAGCATCACTGTTGGTCCTCATTATAATCCAAACGGCGTTGACCACCCTCATCATCCTGGAGACCTGGGCAACTTTGCTTCCGAGAAAGGAGTTATAAGGCAGTTCCTGACGCTTCCAGACGCCAAGCTCTTTGGGCCTTATTCCATTCTGGGACGTGCGGTGGTGGTTCATGAGAAGGAGGATGATCTGGGAATGGGTTCAGATGAGGAGAGTAAACTCAGTGGGAATGCTGGACAGAGAATTGCTCTCGGTGTGATTGGTATTACTACTCCAAGTCTGTGGCAGAAGACTGAAGTGCCCCCCAAGAAACCATGTGGAGGAAGGCACTGAGAGTCAAAGATGAGGGAGTCGGATATGGTGGAAGGGCAGATTCAAATAGGATAATCATGAATTTCCTTGTGTATTCTTTGTATGTGTCCTACATTAAAGTATATTTCATAACCTGAACATTCCCATGTTTGTTTTTCTTGGTCTTTTCAGAGGCTTTTTGGCCATAGCTCCCAATAGTAAATGCACTCTAAAAATAAATGCAGGGTGAATGCAGGCAAAGTGGGCCGTTTAGTTTGATTTACTGTGCTCAGTGGGTTAACACTTTCAGAGCATGACAATGGTCTTTAATTAAAGATACACCATTTCTTTAAATGATACAATGGTTTTGGTTGATGCAATATGACACTGGAGGATGTGGCTACATCTCAAGGGAGGACACCCTTATTGTTGAAGGTAGACATAACCTCTGACATATGATTTTATTTTCTAAATTCTAAGGTTTCTCGCTAAATGTCAACAAATGGGTATATTATTCTGACAGTTTGTTACGACCGTTAACAGGGAATCAAAATGTAAGGTGTTTAAAGCTACAATATGTAAGAGTTTTTTTTTTTTTTAATTGACCAAAAATCACTTGCAAAGTGTGATATATTTCCTGCAGTTTGTGTACTTCCAGTATCCCAAAAGTTCCCAAAGATTTTTAATTTCAGAGAAATTCCAATTTTAAATTAAAGCTCAAGCAGCATTTATCGGGGTTCAAGCATTTAAGGCCTTTAAGCACAAATGCATAAAAGACATTAAGTTTTATTTGGCAACCATTTAACCACTGACATCATACATGGAAAAGACCATTTCCAGCCAATTTAACAGGAAATATATGGTTTTCAAAGCTTTTTAACAGTTATAGCGCCACTTATGGTCTGATCTCCTTAAAATTGTGCATGCTTGTTTACAATGTTATTTCACATATGCTCACCAATTTTCGTGAAGTTCTGAGTTTTCGTTTAGGATTTAAAGGCTTTCAAGTTCATTTTCTAAATGACCTTGTTATAGCCATCCAAATGCAAAAGTTCAACGCACACAGTTGAGATAAAAATAATCAGTCAGCTATAAATAAAGCAATTGTGAGCGATAAAAGTAAAGGCAGGTATCTCACAGTAAATGCTTATGCCCTGAGCATTGGTGTAGTGGCACAGAGTTGACACTGCATTCTCAGAAAAAAACATTTTGAAGAGACTCTGAGGAGTGTGTGCGTCAGCAGGACTCAGCTGTGGGCCAGGTTCCCGTGCAGGCAGGAATCTCAGAGTTTGTGGAACCATATCAATGTCAGTCTCTGTTTTCCATGATAGAGTAGACTGCTTGCTGCTTGTCTGAATGTTTGTCTTGGCCCTCTGTGCAACAGGTGTCTGATGATCACCATCATCTTTATAGCTGTAAAACAAACAAACAACTGTGAGCATGTTTATTACACAAAATACAACAACTATATTTCAATCATTAAAATAAATAGTGCCCAGATATTGAAAAGATATGGATGGATTTTTTATTTTTTTTTTGCAAAGCCGTACAGACACATAATGTTTGTATGGACTATGTAAAATCGGAATATGTAAACAGAATTATACTAATATCTGAAAGAAAGGGAATAAGTGTACGTACTTTTCAGTTGTTCTCAAAACTGAACGACACCTGTCGTGTGCCCTCCCAGTGCGAGTTGCAGGTAAAGGTGAGAGTGATGCTACCACATTCCTATAAAAATTACAATATTAATAAAGGTTTAACAAAGTACTATGCCATCACATGCATAACTGATGGGCAATCAGCATGTCGATAAAACAACAAAAATAAGCAATTTTATGTTAACATTACCAATCACTAATTGTAATATTGTGCATACATGACACCACAATTTTTGCAAAGCCACACAGGCACATGTCCATTTGTATCATCACGAAGTATATGAACAAAATTGAACTAACATCTGTAAAATAGCGGGTAAATATGTACTTACTCTTTCTGATTTCTGTCTGTGTTGCTGCGTGCCCTCTTAGTGCGAGTTGCAGTGAGAGTGAGCAACCTACATTCCTTTAAAAAAAAGTAAAAAACTATTATTATCATATATTTTACTATTCCAGCACATGCACAACTGATGGGCATTATCATGCTGATAACACATTAGCCTATGTAACATTATCAACCAATCTCCAAAAATAAATAATAAAGTCATACAGGCTCATCAATGCACAGGCCTTTCTCCCCGGATTTACAAAGGTACCCTGCCTCTTCCTTCAGATCCTCCATCAGAGCTCTCCCCTCAGATGCTGTGATGATGAGCTTGCCGTGGAAATCACAGACAATGTCACCACTAAAAAAGTTTCTGGTCGCAACCACTCCTGTAATTAAGACAACATTACATTTTGAGTTACTGAATATACTTTGCATGTTGACAAACGTTTCAGGATTTAATTCTAGGTCTTGGTGCAGTTAATGGCTGTTAAAAGGTACAAATTACATTTTTGTATTTTCTTGCCTTGAAAATAAATGATGTTTTATTAACAAGGTTCGGGAGGAGCACGTTCAGATAATTAACACAGGTGGAGATCACTCAGCAATCAATGGTGAGAGGTATATATACTCAGCAGTCTCACCTCATTCCATTGACAGTTTTTGCAGCATCCCTCCACCACCCCTTCTCCACGCTTCTAGTCCTAAACACTTACATACGGGGGGAGTACTCTGGGTTCGGGCTGAACTCCGAGCTCGGAGCCCTCCCTCCGGACAGCACGCCATATACGCATTAAACTTACCCATTCAAATTATATGTAAGTGTGAACTCGTGAACTGAAAGGTTTTCTTAGCGAAACCTTTGGGAGGACCACGATCTGTAATAGCAAGACCTGTCCAGGCCTGCTCAGCCACACAGTGCTGCACATGAGGGTCGGTTTTGACCTTCTGCTTGGTGGACGGCTTCCACATCTCGACTACCTCCTCTGCTTTGGGGCAATTGGTCCTCCACCCCTCCTGACCAATCAGCCTTGCCACTTTTGCGGCCTAAGGCCTCCACGGACTGAAGTAACCTGAGAGACAGAATGACAAGACTTTACTCTTGCAAGTCATTTGTCACAGTGAATCAATGTCGAATTAATGGGTGCCAATTCTGTATTGATAGATTTGGAGACTTACCGAGAAGATAGTCTTTCCTTTGAGCATATTGTGAAAGCCTCCACTTATCATAGAACGCTCTGTCTCCAGAACAGCCAGAGTCACTGCGCTGCCTCTTAGATGGAGGCTGGCCCTGCAGTGAGACAGGAGACGCCTCCACAAACTGGCAGAAAGATCGGCGCGTGCTGGTTTCAGCAACTGCTGCTGTCCCCTCGGCCGAACAAGTCCTGTATAAGTGAGGAATATAACATTTATAGTAATATAATGTACAAATAGTTTGTGTTATGTCCTTGATAAATGAAGAGACATACCCAGCCATAGAGGATAAGAGCTCGGCTGCCTCCACCAAGTCCTCATCAAGGACCGCACCGGCGCTACGGGCCAAGTATAAATGTATTGAGTCCTGTTGGTGTGCTGATAAAAGTTTGGCGTCCACCCCCACCACCCTACGGCTGGTGGACATGCCCAGTTTATACCTGTTGAAGTAAAATTTAAAAGGAAATGTTAATCGTGAAATGACTGTGACTGACAAGATGTAACTGAGTGTATACATTCAGACATGTGCACATGTATCTTTGTAGGTATGCACATCGAATGGAGGTGGTTCATGTCCTGGGAGACACTTTGGACCGCATCACCAGAACAAGAAAGAAAAAAACCGTTGCAGCCTTTCTCTTCCTGAACACTGTGGAGCCGTATCACCCCCTACTGATGATGACACGGCCCACCCATACCGCATCCTTGAAAAAATTGACAAGGTGTCATTAAAATGAGTGAGTGAGTGAGTGAGTGAGTGAGTGAGTGAGTGAGTGAGTGAGTGAGTGAGTGAGTGAGAGTGTGTGTGTGTGTGTGCGCCGTATCACCCCCTACTGATGATGACACGGCCCACCCATACCGCACCCTTGAAAAAATTGACAAGGTGTCATTAAAATGAGTGAGTGAGTGAGTGAGTGAGTGAGTGAGAGTGTGTGTGTGTGTGTGTGCCGTATCACCCCCTACTGATGATGACAAGGCCCACCCATACCGCATCCTTGAAAACATTGACAAGGTGTCAAGGTGAGTCAATGAATGAGTGAGTGAGTGAGTGTGTGTGTTAGCGAGTGAGTGAGTGAGTGTGTGTGTGTGTGTGTGTGTGTGTGTGAGAGAGTGATTATGTGTGAGTGAGTGTGCGAGTGAGTGTGTTAGCGAGTGAGTGAGTAAATGAATGAGTGATTGAGTGTGAGTGTGTCAGTGAGTTAGTATGTGAGTGAGTGTGTGTAAGTGTGTGTGTGTGTGTGTGTGTGTGTGTGTGGGTGTGAGAGAGAGAGAGTGTGTGGTGTGTGAGTGAGTGTAAGTGAGTGAGCCTTATTCTTAGAGAAATAGAAATAGACTTTCTTTGCCTTATTCAATATTGAAGCAGACCCGATAGACTGTCTGTTTGGATTAAACGGGACAAAACAGACAGGATACTTAAGACACCACCCTTAAAGGGACACTAAGTGGGATTTTCTCCCATCTAGTGGTGAAATTGTATTTTGCAATCAAATGAATAGTGCTCTCTAGCGCCTCGCTTTTTCAAATGTGTGTTGCATCTACGGTAGCCATTATGTACCAAAAAGCTATGACAGGATGTCCTCTAATAGCACTTCATCGAGTTTTCCTTTGGGTTAACTGGTTTGTTATTTCAAACAAACTACAACTTGACACAACGAACAAACGAATGTTACAGTTTTGAACAAACAAAACTTACAACCTTGTTTATAGGGCCTTCTCTACTTTACTCAATAGCTTTACTCACTTAGTGTATGGGATAATTATTGGGATAATAATTGGGATAATGTGATAATTATTGGGATAATTTTGTTATAATTGCACAAGATAGATTGTTTTTACTATATTTTATGTAGCCTAATAATTTCACAGTAAATCTCCAAATTAATGTAGAATCATCATAAAGACAGTATATTTCAAATAATTGTTTAAGTCAAGTCAAGTCAAGTTTATTTATATAGCGCTTTTCACAACATAGGTTGTATCAAAGCAGCTTCACAGTAATAAATTAGAACAATACATCAATGTTTGTTTCTAGTGGAACGTCTACGTTTGGTAATGCTGATCAACAGTATCGTTGATTGATTAATTAAATTAAATATCCCCAAATATCCCCAACTGAGCAAGTCAAAGGCAACGGTGGCAAGGAACCGAAAAACTCCATCAGGTGACCTAATGGAGAAAAAAAAAACCTTGGGAGAACCCAGGCTCAGTCGGGGGCCAGTTCTCCTCTGGCGTTTATAAACTAGAGGTCGGATTTAACTGTAAGATTAAAAATATTATATGAATGCCTGGCTGAAGAGATGCGTCTTTAATCTAGTTTTAAACTGGGAGAGCGAGTCTGAGCAACGAACAGTATCAGGAAGGCTATTCCAGAGTTTTTGAGCTAAATGTGAAAATGCTCTCCCTCCTTTGGTGGATCTGGATATCCTAGGTATGACCAAAAGCCTCGAATTTAGTGATCTTAAAGAGCGCGATGGATTATAGGGCGATAGAAGATCCGTTAAATAAAGTGGAGCTAAGCCGTTTAGGGCTTTATAAGTCAGTAGCAATACCTTGTAATTAATACGGGACTTTATTTAATGGCATCTTTTTATGAATGAAGTGTTATTTGATTCTGATGTCACTGCTGCACTGTCACATGTGGATCCCACACGCGTCCCATTTTCTCACAACTCTTAACGTTCATTTAAGACTTTATTTAACTAATTTAAGACTGCTCTCATGAGGATACTCAAAGCGAAAGCTCGAAAGAGAAGTCGAGTCTGGCGCGCGTCGTGTCAGCATCACAGACAGCTCATTCTCTTTTGTATTTTCTCGCTTGCATGGTTAGAAGCATTTGCATGAAGAAGAACGTGATTATATAATGTAACGCTAGCCAAAGGATGACAGAAAAAAATGCTGCTTTAATTGCGTTAAATATTTTAATTGCGCCAAAAACTTATGATTTGCATTTTTATTATAAATTTGTGCGCATTATTTGTTGTTATTAGAGACTTCCGACGATCCGAGATTGCTGAAAAAAATTTTTTACACAGCACCCCTGCTCTCGCCAGAAGCACCCCAGGAAACTGGGAAACGCTGGTCTATATAGGCTAATAAAAAAATTTAAATAAAAAGCTTCTAATTAAGACCGCAACATTGACTTACCTGTCGAGAAGAAAGCAGGCAACTTCAGCGTCTCTTTTGAAAGCTTTCTCCTGCATTAGCTATCGCGACATTAACCCTTGTTTTTGTAATCTCCGGTCACGTTTCCTTTTACGGTCTTATTGTGTAGTTTTCTGCTGGTTTCAGTCACGTGACGCGGGCTCTGAACGAAAACGCGTTGTGGAAACGCGTTGGCCTAGTACTTTTTGTCCCTCTCTGCTATTATAGTTTTTCAAGATGGCGGAACTACATGGAAGCCTCCGTCGACCTACCCGTCCCATGTATATAAAGATAATAAATTCTTCGTTTACGAGGACAAGTCAGATCATTGAGAGAGGTATTTGGACACCATTGAGGACATATTTATGAATAAAAATATTGATTTTAGATAATAAAATACTTAAAAAAATACATATTGTCCCTTTAAGATTATGTGAATAATAACAGTGTTGTTAAAACCTTTATTCTGAGATGACAAAGTCACACTGAAAACAATGCCTGCAAACTATAATGCATTTACTTTTGACAATGAGATGGGATGATGTCAGCAGAGGAAGATTTGGGCGATAGCGAAGAAGCTTCTCCGCCGGGGTCCATGTCAGGCTGGTTATTGACCAAAAAACCCTGACGAATAAGCTCCTTCGTCAACGCCACCTGACAACCTCTATCAGGCAACAGCGTGCAGACATCACGGAAATCCCAAACCCTAGCATTAGACGATCTGCAAATCCGGCGACGAACTGGGCCTTGTTTATAAAACAATCATCGTCGAAATGCAGGAAACAAACGCTTTGATGGGTGTGCTGCTTTTGCTCTCTCGCTCTGGTCTACGGGTGCGCGCGCGCCCTTCCGGGAGAAGTGCCCTTAGGACCGTATAAGGAAATCCCGCCCCAGCTGACATCACACAGGCCCATACTCGAAAAAACTTTCCGAAACTTGTGACAAACAGGAAGGAGTATTTTTGGCACAGAAATACTCCAGCAAACGTACAACTTAATTTTTTAAACTTTGTCCATGTTTAGCATGGGAATCCAACTCTTTAACAGTGTAAAAAACTCAGTATGCATGAAATAGCATTTCACCCCCCCCCCCTTTAAATTTAACCTACAAAGCTCGTTGTAATCAAGCCCCTAAATACACTAGCTGAATTTAAATCTGTGCTTAAAACTCTTCTTTTCTCTTGTGCTTTCAATTCTTTGTAATTCTACTGCGTTTCCTGTCTTCATTTTTATTTTTATTTTAATTTTTCTAGTCATTTTTGCCTTTTCTGCTTTTTTTTTTGCACTTTGGCCAACCAAGGTTGATTTTAAATGTGCTTTATACATAAAATTTGATTTGATATAAATCATGGTTTTATCATCTGCAGTGCTTTTAAAGGAGTCATAATGTAGAAATTTCACTTTTCCACGAGAATCAATGTATGTTATGATTGCATAATGATTGTACACTGGCCGGGAAGCCGATATTTAAAAGTGAAGCGTTTGTTTACCTCAGGGTTTGTAAAATAGGCCACGTGCACGTGCACGAAAAAATGAGATTTTGATTTCTTCCCCCTCTTGACGTCAAGACGGGGGAGGATATACCAAATATGGACACCGCAAACCTATGCCTCGGGAAGCCCGCCCCTCTCCCCCTCTCCCCCTCAGATTCAGTTTAGTCGACTCGAGAAAGATGGAGAAACCGAGTGTAGCCTACACCTGAGATGCTCTGTGGGTGACTTCCACAAACAACATGCAAATGTGTTTTATCTACCAAAAACGGACGAAACTATCAGGGAACAGTGGAGGAAATTCATTTTTAATGACGCTGTCCCAACAACTCGTTCAAGTGGCGTATCGTTAGGTGTGTGTGCTAAACATTTTACACCGGAATCATTTACAAATTTGGGGCAAAATCAGGCGAACTTGGCCTCGAAGCTCCGTTTGGGAAAAGGTGCCATCCCAACCATCAGGGACTTGCCAGAAATTGAAAAGGTAAGACTGTGTTTTTATTGCTCTACTGTGGCTAACAAATAGCAGCTAACTGCTAATGCGGCTATTGTATGTAACGTTACCTTCGGTAAACACGGGGAATGGACTCTACGAATGCTAGCCACATCTTTCCACTTTGTTTTACACTAGCAGCTACAGTAGTGACGGTACAGGAGTCCATGCTCAGTGGCTAAAACTGTTTAAATGCAAGTATAACATCACGTTGCATGTCTAAAGAAGAAAAATATTGAATGTCTAAATAACCACAACGTGAAACAAGGCAAAAACACTACATGATAGTAAACGTCTATCTCAAAACCACTGTAAGCTGATAAAAAAAAAATAAAAAAAACTACATCTCCGTTAATGTAATCTACATTAAATAAAAGGTAAATTTATGTGGGAGAAAATAGCAACACATGTTTTTGCTCGTTACTGATGTTAATGTATGTCTCAGTCAAAATGATTGTCTTTACCATTCAGAGACATCTTGATGTAGACGTCCTTCCATCGACTCTACATCTTCACTTTCCAGCTCTGGTTCAGAGTCCGGCTCAAACATGTACGGTTGAATCCCATATGTCGCGGCCGGGTCGAGTTCATTGACACTTTGCGCCATGATGTCAGTTTGTAATGATATGCTAAAGAGTTACCTGCGGTGTCAACCCCCCTCCTTCCTGCAACCAATCAACGCGCCCCTCATTTGCATTATTATAATGACCGTCCACGACAGCCAAAACATCGCATCAGATCTCGCGAGACAATAATGCCTTTAGAAATAAGGGTCTGAGGGGCTCTGTGTTGATTTTTTTTCCACTTTTCTTTTTTAGAAGTGCCTGACAGACTATAATAGAGCATTGGGTACCAAAGTTAAAACAACATTATGACTCCTTTAAAACATTTTCAGCTTTTTTTTTCTTTGTTACAAAATATTTATTTATAATGTAAAGTATTTTTTTAAAAAATAATAATTTAATTTGATAAGAGTTTAATTATTTTGATCTTTACTTTCCAATATGGCTTTTTTGAAAAAAGCTCATTAAATAGTATTTGTACAAAAGACAACAATAGTACACACGACACTGTCATTATTAACAGCAGCGCTAGAGGGCGCTTGACTTTAAAGAGTAACTATAGGTGATAATAAGCTGTTATTATGTAATAAGCACATACGACCTTCTCTATTAATCACTTTCACCCTCTTTTATCCAGTCTAAAGAACTCTGTTCAACAAAAGCACTGCCCACTTACAAGATTATGAAACAACAAAACTTCCAAGAACTCTATTTATTTGTGTGTGTGTATATGTTTATGTATCAATCCTTTTTAAACCATCTAACACACATGTTGGTGCTGCTGTCCCGGTTGTTGCAGAGATGATCTGTTTAGTTGTGAGACTGCAGTGAAAAGCAAACCCACTTGTCTTTAAAGTACTTTATTCTTGCAAGAAGGCCTTAGTACAGTTTTCCCTTATATATATATATATATTCATCCCTCACACCTCACTCTGCTGTGTTCCTGTTATGATCATTCAGAAAGAAGATCTGTATCATATGAGGACACAGCATTGTCTTACTCTCTTAACCCAGAGAAAAGGAACTGTTTCTTAGAAATGGCCGGATGTCGAGTTGACGTGACAGCTTTTGTTGCAAAGATCTTCAGCTCACATTTAGACACAGTTCACAGTAATTTTCCACTAAACTATTGCCTGTTGTCATGCAAGCACACACATTATATGAAGTAAAATTAATTCCCATAACACTCCTCTCTTTCGATTATTATTATGTGTATATGTT
Source organism: Rutilus rutilus (assembly GCA_021464565.1). Taxonomy (NCBI): domain Eukaryota; kingdom Metazoa; phylum Chordata; class Actinopteri; order Cypriniformes; family Leuciscidae; genus Rutilus; species Rutilus rutilus. The sequence goes on along the minus strand of JAJAQA010000001.1, from coordinate 3,645,095 downwards.
AATGTATCAAACCTTTTTAAACCATCTAATGAATATATTTTGGCACTGTCACACTGCTGAGGATTTGTTCTGCATGATATCAGCATTGACCAGCAGGTGTCGCTGTGTGCATTCCAAACCTGGAGAAATCAACCACTTTTACACACATCAGGCTGGAAAGCTTTAAAGCTTCATGAAGCTTCATCTCACCATCACTACCTTCAGGTTCACTCAGCTCAACAGTTATACGCTATATTAGCAATAATGATTATTTTGGGAGACATGGATGAGCTTTGATTGGTGGTTCCCATCATGCACTGCAACATTAGGCTTTATGTTTATTTCAGCAGTGATGGTTGGTTGGTCAGATGAGAGGAAGTTAATAACCACAGGAGGAGCTGATGATGTTTAAAGGAGGAGCTGTAACTATATATAATGAAGAGGAGGACTGACAGAAACAGAAAATGGCTGATAAGTGTGATCTGTGTCTGCTGGGACTGATCATTCTCTCTTCACTTCTCACAGGTAAAGAAATCTGTATTTTCTCTAAAGACATTTAGTGGAATTAGTCTGGAAAGAGTTCATTTGAACATACTCAGTTTATTCTTGCACACATTCACGTTGTGATCTCAGAGTTGTGTATTGATACACACAGATCATACTGTATTATTCCTGATACTGGACATAGTGTCACTCAAACATCTGATGATGAAGAATTATCTTCATATTAAGAGTGTGTCAGTGATTTGAACAGCTCTCTGATAAAGACTAATAGTTTATTCTGGAGAGTGTGTTGTTTGCTTTAAGTCAGGAAAAATACTATGATTTAAAACTTCTGCTTTTTATGCTGGTGTGTTTTATGTTTCATTTATTAAAGGAGCTGTATGTAAGAAATCTATTTCAATTACTCATAAAATGGCCCTGATGTGTCACTAGACATTAAGAAATCATGTTCATTTCAAATACTTATATCACTGACAACAGTAGTATGGCTAGGATATTGTCATTTAAAAAGTGGACTTGCAGCCCTCAACTGATGTTGATGTTGTCATGTTGTGTTTTGGCCTGACGCGCCTCCCTCCACCTATCTACCAATCACAAAGTCAGCAGTGTTTCGGGATCCAGGTTGCCAGCTTTGCTCTAACCTACCCTAACTCTAGTTGGATAAAAAATGTCTAACGTTATTAAATCAAAAAGACCTCACTATAATTCAGAAATTCGTCGTGACAAAGTCCGAAATAAAACCAGAATTTGTATTGGAGATGCTTTTGAAAGATGGAGACGGCTGAAAACGGAGAAGAATTTGAACACAGACGCCAACGTTGCTAATTTTCTCCTGGACAGGTAAGATTCATCTATGCTTGGCTAACTTGTACTTGATGTCAATGGACATTTCATATATTCATGACAGTCGAACAAAGTTATGCATGTTCGTGCAAAGTAACGTAACATTAGCTCACATGGACGTATGCTAACATTAGCAGTGCATTATAGGAGCCCGTTTCTCTGTCATTATGCTGAGACGCTGAGGAAAACAACATTAGCACGCCCATTATGGCAATTTGAAACGTAATTGAGACAGAAGCCTAACTTTACCTCAGAAAAAATGATTCGTCATTAGTTCTTCACGTACAGTATATCGTGGACTAAGTTACACATGCTGCAAGTTGACCTGATGACCATTGAAGCAGCCTACGTTTCTGCTGAATCCTGCAGCTTATCTGGCAACCTCGAGTCAGGGGGGAGGGGGAGGGGATACACCGCTCTACAGTATTTTTAAAGTGATTGCAGTACCAGTTTTGCCCACAATCCTACATACGGTTCCAGTAATATATATCATAATGATCACTGAGATATACTGTGTTTCAGGAACCAGTGGAGTGACTAATGTGTACATCAGTTCTGGTTAAATATGTCTCTCTGTCCTGTAATAAAGCTCTTTCTGACTGCAAATCAACTACATGGATCTACACTAGTTATCATTCATGGAGAGTTGAACTGATTTCTGGAGGGATAAAGAATAAAGACTCAGAGAGACATGAGAGACTGAGTCTGGAGTCTGACTGCTCTCTGAACATCAAGAACATCACAGGAGAAGATTATGGATTATACAGATGTAGACAATATGTGAATGAACAACAAAGACCTGGTGCTTTAGTTTCTCTGCATGTTCTTCATGGTAAGTTTATGATTATGTGGTCAATTTAAAAAGGGCAGATTCTCCCTTTAAACTCAGATGATGATTGAAGAGTCTGTGATTTGTGTTTTGTGTTCAGTTTCAGTGTCTTCATCATCATCATCATCATCATCCTCACAGACTGAGATCAGTCCTGGCCGCTCTGTGACTCTCTTCTGTCAGTTGTATTCAGATACTGTACTCTCCTGTGATGATTGGGTCAATTATGAGGGAGTTGAGCTGTTGTGGGTGAATCATCCTGGTGTTGATCTGAAGACAGACTCCAGATATCAGATATTATCATCATCAGATCAAGATCGCTGTATCATCACTCTGACTACAACACTCCTGAATGAAGATGACAACAGAGAGTGGAGATGTCAGCTTACTCTCAGAGATCAACTCTTGACCTCAGTCAGATACACTGTCAAGTATTCAGGTGAGAAAACACTCTTTTCTGACAGATTTGTGAAAACTTCCACAGATTGGCTCTACTCTTTCTGATGGCTTCATACGTTTTGGAGTTGTAAAATATTAGTGGTCAAAGTCATAAACTGCATAACAATCCTTATAATCCCCAATATTGGCCTCCTACATGGGTCATACATGATATATTGCATAAATCAGACGAGTGTATTAAAGCCTAGTATGACCCATGTAGGAGGTCGGCTTTAGGAATTATAAGGCTTATGTCCTTCATTCAAGCTGAAGGTTTTTCAAGCTGATTTGCAGAAGCTCAACTGTGTTTCACTCTCATATAAACCAGGAATAAATTATACAGTAACACAGTAATACAGTTGTGGCGCCCCCTATTGCCCAACTGACTACGCCACCCCTTGAGTTTAGCTGGTATAAGTGTCAGAGCAAGGGGAACTCTGCCCCAATAAAATGTACAAACACAGGTTCGTAGAAAAGTATAAAAATACAATATTTATTGATAAATAATTGAAGGTGTTGGTTGGCCTTGAAAGAAAACAAAAATAAATCAAACAAAATAAATCTAACTAGAAGTCAACAGACCATCAGCATGGGAGCCAGTAGAGTGGTTTGAGAAAGCACTAAGAGAAGGCTAAGTTCTCACTACCACCCGTGGACGGAGGGACAGAGCCTTGTAAGTAGTACACACTAGAGCTCAATGTCTACACACTGCAAACTCACAGCACTAATAAGTATGGCTAAAAGACATTAAGGTTCACACTACACGACACTGCAAATGTCTTGAGCAAGAGAAAAGAAAAAAAAGGAAAAAGAACCAAAACCCACTTTACAGTGAAGTCTCTTGCACTACCCTGGCTCCGCCCACACAGAGGCTGTTTTAAAACAAACAAACAAACAAACAAAAAAAAAGACAAACAAAAAATTTGGGAATAAATTAAATACAAATAAAAAAAATAAATAGAAAAAAGTAAATAAACCCACTCTAGCCTATGACATACAATTCATGCACTCACATACAATAACATATATTGCCAAAGGCTAGAGGAAAACAAAGAGCAGCAAAAATAAATAAATAAATAGAATAATCTATACTATAAGCAGCACCACACAATCAAATCACACAATATGGAGAACAGCAGCCAGCAACTCAGGTGTAGCTGTACAAGTCTGTAAGCACAATCACACCATTAAGAATATTTGTTTGATCATGATTCACGTTCAATACAACTCACGTTTTAGATGTAGTCTTCACACATTACATGATAAAATAACCTCATAAACAAAGATGGTCAATATTGCATTGAACTGTACTATACTAAGCATACAAAACAAATACACTCCTATATACATATTAGTTAAAACAGTGAAGGGAAATTAAACATACCTGTTGTAGCATTAACAGTGCATAGAAAGCACTAAATTAGATGTAAACATCCCACTGCAATCACAGTATCCAGTCAACGCTTGTTAAACGCGGAAGTAGTTTGGCATTACTTTGCCATAATTCACTCGCCCATTCACGGTCTCACAGGGAAACAATGTTGCACCGCGGCTCAGTCAGCGTCGGCTCATCTGCTCACTATTAAAACAAACAGTCGCTTTGTATACTTAACCCCAGTGAAAACGTCAAACAAGGAAAACGCTTATGAACGTACCTGAACACTCAAACACAGCCCCTGAATCACTGATTCACCACACCAAACCCAGCAGTAAATTGACACGGTCCTGGTCTAAGGACCCCAGGTGTCTATATATAAGCCTGCTTCCATCACGTTAAGTGGTTTACTAAATATCTGCTCCACCCCCAAATTAGTAACGTGATTAAACATGAAAGTAAAGAGTCAGGGAAAGAGAGTGAGCTAAAGGATCCCAATCCTAACCCAGCCCACAGGCTACACAGTTATACAGTAATACAGTACAGTCTCTTCTCAACTACTGCCACTGTAAACTGTGATGATGAACACAAACTGCAGGTCATGATCGATATGAACATATGATGTTAATGTCCTACAGGTGATGCGTCTGAACATTCATCTTCTGCAGCTCCAGTCGCTTCACCAACACTGATTCCAGTCAGAAGCTCAAACTCTGAGAAGACATCAAGCCGAACTACAGCAGCAGCTCCTACACAAGGTTCATGATCACATGATCACTGTATAAATAGATTTATTTTTGGTGAATGGCGATAGTCATTCTCCTCCTGACAGCTTGAGAGTGAAGTAAGAAGATAATAGATGACAGACTCGTGCACATATTCATCATTTCTGTGATGTGAAGCTCCAGTATTATGTGATGATGATGTTGTGTATATGTGGCATTATGTGTTGAACTGAACTAACAGACGTGATCCACAGATCCAGCTGATCCAGCATCAGAAACTGGAGTCAGTGTGACTGCTGGATCATTATACAGAGGTACGACACGTTCATTTATACTGACAGCTTTATAACATTAAACTATCAGTCAGTCTGTAAATGCTTCATCAATAACTGTTGATAGTTGAATACCCTTGACTTCAGTCATGTACAGTTTCTCTTCTTCCTCTCATGTTTCCTGCAGTGATTGTGATTATTGTTGGGATCGCAGTGTTTGCTGCTCCTACTGTGATTCTTCTTCAGATCATCTGTGCAAGAAGAGCTGGTGAGTTTTGAGCCGCACACAATCTGATGATTCACACTCATCTGATCTGGAACAATCTGCAATCATGATAAAAACACATACGAGAGGTCAGTCAATGCTTTTATTTTGCAGGGAGGAAGGACTCGAAGCACCCAGAGGAAATAGAGATGCCGACAATATTAGAATAAAATACTGATGAGTTTAGAGCCAATCTGCAGCAATATTTACAATAGCAAAAACTTACAGAGGATTGTTCATTGTTTTATTTTCTTCTTCTCAGAAAACAGAGAAAAACTCTGAGCACTTATAGTGACATAATCAAGTTTAGATTAAAATGTGTTTTTTACATATAAAAAGCCAGATTTCTTTTCATTTATACGGATTTTATGGATACATTTTCCTACAGTGTTGAAAGACAGTCATTCTCTTGCGCTTCATATGTAAGCTGCTTTAAATATAATATTAATACAGTAATGGACAGACTCAGACTGTATAATCTCTCTCTGTTCTGTGTGATGGAGCTGATTTGAGGATTCTTGGATCTTGTCTGTTCATTCCTGCTTTTAGCATATTTTTTCATTTTGAATGATTGCTATAATTTTCTTAATAAACCTCTGCAGTTGTGTTTAATAAGTCTCCTTTCCTGAGATGTTTGTTAGGAATATGTTAATTCCCCTTCATGAGCTGGTAATGTATCTGTAAGTCCACTGAAGCGAGTTGTAGTTGAGAAGCCGCTTCAATAACCGAGAGCTAGATATTGGGTCTTAAACACCTCACGACACCCTGAAGGACCCACTGAGAGGTCAGACTTGAAGCACTGTTCCTGAGATGCTCTTCTTGGTGGTTAACTGTAAGCAGCAGACAGATCCAGCAAGAGGAGAACTGAGGATTCGGAGGCTCCTCTTGCCAGTCTCAGAGCTTCAATAACCGAGAACAGGGCCGTCTCAGTTTAGTGGCGCTTCTGAAGCCAGACTGGTTGTTGTCCAGAAGGATGTTCTGTGTGAGAAATGGAGATAGTTGGTGGAAAACGACTCGTTCAAGTGTTTTAGCAAAGTGGTCCAGAAGTTCAGGGAGGCGGAAGTTAAATCAGTGGTGCTTGAGAAATACATCCCAGATCTTCCAGAGCATTTGTAGTGTTGATAAAGGAGTCTGGATCTGATATATTTCTCAAGGCTGGAGAGAGTAAAGCAGAACGTTATAATCCATGTGTAGAAACTCCCTGAAGACAGTTAATATCTGCTTTACAGACGCTCATGTGCAAATGCAGGCTTATTTTACCAAGCTGATGCTAATAATTACTTTACAATACTTTTAAAATCTGTTTTATAACTCAGGAGTCATGGATAGTGGAAACCTTTTCAGTAACAAACCAATTTTATCAGTAAGAATTGCAAGATTTTACTTCTAGAGTTTAATGGCATGCTGGAAACTGCTAAAATAAGAAAGTGAAACTAAGACTAATGCAAAGAATAGCCTATAATATAGCCAGTGTGATTAACAGTATAGGCACTTCTCACTCGTTTCACACATGTAAAGCATCACTTCACAGTGGGACAGTGTCACCAACAGCAGCTCTAGCAGGATTTAGACACTGAGTTGGTCAGAATAGAGGAAGTTACTGTGAATTCGCAGCGCTCAAAGTCGACACTCAGAGCCTCTGTTCCAGATCACACACTATACCCTCATCATTTCTCTCATACATGTCTAAAAGCTCTTGTTGAGAATGAACCGAGGTTTAGATTTTTTATTGAAAATAGTAGAGTTGCCGTTATGGTGATCGGTGTTTGTATTAGTTGGTCTCTTCACCCTTGACTCTTGAACATTAGTTTTCCTCTGGCTGCTGTGCCAGTGTTGTATGACCCCATTGTGCTGGAGAGTAGAGCCTGTGCTTCAGTGCAGAAGAAGATCTAGAAACAGTGATGATTTGCTGCATGTGGGTTTATTTAACCCACTTTATTTAAATTTGCTGAAGAGAGTGATGATATTGTGTTGCAATATGTAGCATTTCAAAGTCAATATCAAAACTAATTATTTGGAATTGAAAAGATTTAATGACAAAATATGGTTATGTTTACACTTAAAATAGTTACAAAATAGATGTATAAGATGATTATAACTTGTACCACTAATTGTACCCAGCATATATGAAATATGTTACCAGAGAGAGAGAGAGAGAGAGAGAGAGAGAAACAGAGTGTGTAGAGAGAGAGAGAGAGTGTGTGTAGAGAGAGAGAGTGTAGAGTAAGAGGAAAGAGGAGGTACAAAGATAGAGAGAGTGTGTGTAGACAGAGAGAGAGAGAGAGAGTAGAGTGTAAGAGGAAAGAGGAGGTAGAGAGAGAGAGAGAGTGTAGAGAGAGAGAGAGCAGAGAGTAAGAGGAAAGAGGAGGTAAAGAGAGAGAGAGAGAGAGAGAGAGAGAGAGAGAGAGAGTATTTAGAGAGAGAGAGAGAGAGAAAGAGAGTGTGTAGCGAGAGAGAAAGAGTAGAGAGATAGAGAGACTTTTGACATTTAAGTCTTCTTTAATTATTCGATATAAACATAAGTGACCTATATTTTTAAGGTAAAAACTAATAAAATATTCATACATTTATATTTTCCACAAAACAATTAATAAAAAAATAAAAATAAATTAAAAATAAAAAAATAAATAAAAATAACAATAATAATCACTCCTGAACACTCAAATTAAATACAAGATCTCCATGATCATCAGAAAGAGTCGAGAGAGAGAGAGAGAGAGACCCAAGAAAGGGACCCAGAGAAGAAGAGAGGCAGAGCAACAGTTGCAATCTTATTTTATCCTTTTCCTGACCATGTGACTTTAACCCAAATGAGAGACGTTCAAGCTGGCCAATCAGATAATTACACTCCCCCCACCGCACTAAAGGTGTGAGAGTTAATCGACCCCGAAGTACACACATCTCTGCCTACAGGCCTTGATCTCTATCAGCCCCTCTGTGCCTTTAGGAACTACAAATGCTCCATGTGGGAGAAAGAGGGGTGGAAAACAGTAAAGCAAATGTCTTTGTCCGTTTCAAATATCTTGGATTATTTTCAGTCCTACAAGCTTATAAACTGTGTCCAGAGCAGATGTGTGTTGAGCCAGTGTGATTAACAGTATATGCGCTTCTCACACGTTTCACACATGTAAAGCAACACTTCACAGTGGGACAGTGCCACCAACAGCAACTCTAGCAGGGTTTAAACACTGAGTTGGTCAGAATAGAGGAAGTTTATAGTCTATACACACATGGCCGGGGGAACTAGGGGTGCTGAGGTGCTGCAGCGCCCCCTGGCGACAGCTGTTTCACTACAGTAGAATTTAAGATGACATGACTTTAAACTTAAACACCTTCTACCTTTATAAAATTAATCTAAAGATGTTTCATTTTTATATGTTGTTGAATATGGTTTTATGAATTTAAAAGAAATGAATATATCATAGGCAATAAGCCGATCTGGCATGGAGTGAGTGACGTGACACTGGTTGAGGACCAGCATCTCAGAACTGATTTGACACTCATTTAATGCCTGTGAAAAACTAAATATAGATGTCTTGATTAAAGCATTCTTTGGCATTAGGGGCTGTTCACACAGTACGTGTTTTTCAGTGTGAATGCACTAGGCGTGTTCAACTGTTGCGCTCGCGTCTCGTGCATAACACAGCATTCTCAAAACACAGCACTCAAGTTAAAATAAGTTCAACGAAAACATGACACGAGACCTTGCGTTTTCCCTCGTTCCACTGCCCGCGTTTGACGTCCTGTGTTTTCGCTTTGAAAGAGTATGCTTTCTGTGTGAACAGGCACTCCTGAGTGAGTATCATAAGGTAAGATGCAGATTCGTGTGCTGTGCTTTTTAAAATATATCATGAGTTCTGAGCGTTCTCACATAACTCTGTTCTCATTCATTTGTATGTTCATCTTTTTGTTTGGGCTGTTTAATATTAGGATTTTGTTTAAAACACTCTGACCCACAATATCAAGCCCCACCCCCAGCACCCCCCTGATAAAACATGTTCCCTTGGCTATGTCTATATATAATGAAGAGGAAGACTGAGAGAAACAGAAGATGTCTGATAAGTGTGATCTGTGTCTGCTGGGACTGATCATTCTCTCTTCACTTCTCTCTGTCAAGGTTCTCCTCTGACCATTCTGACCATAGCCAAGAACATGATTAGGTCCAGTTCTGGTTTATTTCTTTGCTCTTGGCTGACATGTGACATTGATACGGCCTGCTTGTGGCCCAGATCTGGCAAACATCATTCCACGCTGCATGTGGGCCAGATCCGCATTTCACAAGTGCCAGATGTGGGCCGGATCTGGGCCGAAACAATGTTGCTATCTGTGCGGTTTAGGTCAGTTGGTGAAAACACTATATGTGTAAGGTAGTTTTCCAGATTTTCCCCCAATATCAAATACTGTATTAGACTTTTCAAAGGATAATCTAGCTTTAAAGTTAGAATAAAAAGTTAAAAACCAAACATATCTTCATACCTGTTGTGTTCTGACACAATGCCATTAACTGGTTCTTTTTGTTTTATAAATTTATTTTGCTTATTTCTACAAATATCAGCCTGATAAATATGGACTTAATACATGATTAAGTAAGATAATCATGCTATCAAATACGCCTGACACAACGGTTTTAAGAAAAAGTAGTGTTTTAAAATACAACTAAACCATGATAACAGATAATCCGAATAAAAAGTTCTGGATGTGTTGCATGTATGTAGTGACGAGTTCGGAGTCACCGAAATACTCTGTATGTGTACATTTGTAGCTCTCTGTGTGTCACAGGTGTCAAAAAATGCAAAAACTGATATTGGTGAACTAGTTGAAAGTCTGGTCAGCTTCACCCTAGAGCAAAACATGATAGCCTGCAGAGATTTTCTATTCTGGTTAGACCATCTGTAAATATCGTTATTGTTTTACTTTATGTATGTAATGCCGGTCTATCATTTTCTTCACTACCTCAATGTATGAATGTATACTCAAAAGTATAATGTTGAAATTATTAAGGTCAAAAGGTCAAACCCATCAATCATAGTTAAATAAAAAGCCATCAATAATTTTGACACAAGCTGAATCTTAAAACTACTAATAAAACAATCAGGGCACACTTTCATGGCCTCTGTGAACTGGAGCGCGTCTCAAAAATAAACAGAAACACAGTGTAGGCTATAGGCTACTAGAAATGTATCTAAAACCATAAAATATATAATAAAATATATAAAATCTAAAATATATATATATAAACCCTGTACACGTCCATACACTTGAGATGCACAGAGATGATCAGATACAGGACATTTCTGATTACACACACTAGATGTGTTCAGAGATTTCCAGTTTACCAGCAATTGCTGATGTTGTAATGTTTAAATCCTGGTAAGCATGAGGCCAAGAAAATAGTCAATTCTTATAGATTTATTAAAATCCTAAAGCAATCCAACAGTGCCAGATGTTACATAATGGTCAGCATGTACAACACACTTCAGCTCTTACTCTACACCTTTTATAGGTGACAACATGTGGACTACAGCGCCATCTCCTGACTAATACACAAACACTACATTCCCCCATTACTTAAAGGATTAGTTTACATCAAAATGAAAATGTCCTGATAATTTACTCACCCCAATGCCATCCAAGATGTTCATGTCTTTCTTTCTTCAGTGGAAAAGAAAATTAAGTTCTCTGAGGAAAACATTTCAGGATTTTTCTCCACACAATGGACTGCAGCGGTCACCAAATTGTTGAAGTCCAAATCAATGCAGTTTCAAAGGGCTCTGAAGTGCTTCAAAGGACTCTGCACGATCACAGCTGAGGAATAGGGTCTTATCTAGAGAAACGATTGCTCATTTTCTAAAACAAATAAAAATTTATATATTTTTTAACCACAATTGTTCGTCTTGTGCTATTCTGTGACGCGCCAGGCATTACGAAATCACGCTGGAAAGGTCACGCTGGACGTAGGCGGAAGTACCGCCCCATTGTTTACAAGCGTGGAGAACACTTAGCGGGCATTACCCTCGGTTTGGGACGGGACTGGAGTATTTTGCACCATACTCCCAAATTCCATGGCTTGGTGGGACAGGAAAAACCCTGGAGCAAGATGGGCTAACGCCGCCGATGTACCCGAGTCACTCTTAGCCACCCGTGCTGCCGACTTGGCCAGTGTTGCTATATTCATAGACGCGCACAGGCCACTCTTACACACACACACTGCACACATTGCAGCATATGTGACCCGTCACGGAAACCAGGGACACAAGTCGGCAGCACAACTTTCGAGCAAAATGAGAAAGATTAAAAAAATTTTGAAAATTTGTGATTTTCGTTTTTTTGCAGAATCTGTTTGTTGAGATCACGAAGAAGCCTCTGCATGTTTGAGATAGCAGTATTGGTATATTTAAAAGCGTACATTTTGATTTTGAAATCGGCTTGTTTTTCGGAGATTCTAGCACACAGTAGGGGCGTGTCATTGTCGGTGAGAATTTCCATAATGAATAAGCCGGCGTGGCAACTTATTATGCAGCGCTCTGGCCGGCTCTATCTGATTTCAAAATTAAATTAACATGGACGCCAATAACATTACGATGTCCAGCAATCGATTTAAATAGTAGGTTACATGGGGTTTAATTTGTTGTTTAATGAGATGTAGCCTAATGCATGTTGTCAGTGCCAATATATAGATCCAACAACTTATCTAATGTGTATCTTAATGGTCCAGAGGTAAAGCGTTCGCCAGTAGTGTCAGAGGGTCTGAGTTCGAATCCGCCCTCGTATAGTTTTTTTTTTTTTCGTATAGTTTTTTTCTCTTATCAAAACGATTATGTTCAGCAGTGGTTGTATATCAAGCAGGGACACGCAAACGTTTGCATTATGTTTTGTGATATTAAACAGAACGAATTGAGAGTATGCGCAACGGATTGAAGCGTGCGTCGAGTGAAGACAATGCATTGCGTCACTGATCGCCGCGGCAACGAGCACTTTGATCACTTGATTTAAAAAAACACATTTCAGCTAGTATCTTATTTAAAAAAACGAACGAAATGAATGCTATAGCCTACTAATAGCCTACTCATACTATAGCCTATATATCACATAGCACATCCTGTTTTTGATTTGAACATTGTCTAGAGTTTATCTTATTTTTTATTCAGTGTACACAAGAGTTGCCTATACAGTTTTATCGGTAGATGCTAAGAGACATTTATTTATATATTACCTGCAAACTTTATTATTTATTTTTTATTTTATGGCACATTTTCCTGGCCTTTCTGCTCCACCCGTGCTTACAGCTTTACAGGGGGGTATGGCTTATCTAAATGAGATGTAAATGAGCCCTATTGTCACTCCCAGCAGGAGAAAGGTGAGAATCTTCAGACGCTGTTTTCTCCCCTTTGTGCGTTTTTGAGTGCCTACCTTTAAATGGCCATAACTTCTCCAAATATTATCAGATTTCATTGTGTTACACATCGTTGGAAAGCTTGGAGACTACACTTTCTGAATCTGTGAATAACTAAAAATGCCCCAGAACCGACTTGTGTCCCTACTTTCCGTGACTGGTCACATATTTAACAAGTGCAGATTTCTTGTTTATTTTTCTTTCTTTTTCTTTCTTACGCTTTTAAAGTTGAATTGTGTTTCGGTAACACTTTATAATAACTGCACACTATTAATCATTAGTTAAGCATTAGTAAACAGTTAATTCCTCAATTATAAAGCATGGATAGACATTAATAAGCAGTTTATAAATACAGCTATAAATGCTTTATTTTTTATTTGTAAGCATAACTATAGTGTTTAATAATTGTATTTTCTTATTTTTTGATGATCAGTTTTAGCATTTCTAAATGAAGTATTGCATTATTTACAAACCGGTTATTTAAGAGTTGTTGTCAGTGGTTCATAAGATCACTTAGAAAGTGTAAGCAAACGATTACTAAACTATTTAAATGTACATTCATACATATTAAATATTTCTATGTTCTGTATCACTGTGTTGTGTTTGTTTCCTTTTTCTGTTTAGAAGATAACAGTAAAATCTCCTTTGTAAAAGCATTACAAGGCATAACTAGTCCTCACTTTAGATGAGCTCACAAAAAAAGTTAACTGACCACAACTAAATGCTTTATAACTACCTGAATTAACCATTAATTATTGACACACTAAGTAACTATTACAATATGTCTGAATAATAAGATGTATGAATGTACATTTAAATAGTTGATTTATGTAACCCAGGTCATTAACTTGGGTCGCTAATATTAATAATTAGTATTATTTTATTTATATCGCTATAAAACTAACAGTAAGAAAATAACATGAAGTAAAATGTATTTATTTTATTATAAATAATCCCAAAAGAAAGAAAAGGTTCCTGAACTGATTCCTGATTGGTGAGGTGAAAGGTTAGCCCCGCCCCCTGTTGGAGAGTTCCAGAAGATCGCGCACAAGCAGAAATGTAGAGAGATTGCGAACGACACGAGAGTGAGAGCAGATGCGATTGAGTGATTTGAGGGAGAACAAACTGTTTAATAATCCAGCAATAGATTATTAACAAGTTGAGAAGTAGATTTATGAGGTATTAATTCTTTAAAAAGCCCACGCTTTGAGAAGAGTGCGATGTGAATCTGAACGCGACGAGAAGAAAAGACACTGATGGAGAAAATACTTTTTTTGTCTCTGGTTTATATTTCTCCTTGGTGAGTACAAATTTCTTCATAAGAGATGTATTTAGGTAATGTGGATACTGTTTTTGGACTCTTAATGTGAAAAATACATTTGAAAAAGTGATGAGTGATATAAAAATGTTTGAAAATGCTTTAAGTGTTTTCTAATATAATCTGTGAGTGCATATAGTTATGTTTAAATGTTTAAAAGATTATATTTTTTCTGTTGTGAAGTGTGTGCCATGCACTGCTAGCTCTGTACACAGACTCTAGTGTGTTAATCAAGCACATGGTGACTAGTATGTATTTGTTGCCTATATCCAAATAATTGAAACAGACATTTTGGTCATTAGAAACTGTTTATTTGAATGAGTTACTGATGATTGTGTTGGCTTTGTTTTTGCAAGGCCGTTTTTTTTTCCCTGTTCTGGCTGTGGACTCTTATCCCGGGTTTGGACTGGCGAGCCATCCCATCGTTTCGTACCTGGAAACAGAGGAAAACATTGCGTTTTTCAAGTTTCCCAGGATTTCCCAGGAGCAACATCTGGGTTGAGCTGTATGTGGTGCAGTCCTGGTACACATCCTAAACCAGTAAACACATCTTGGTAATCACTCAGAATGAATCCTCTCTGCTCCTGTGTCTAGCTTAAAGGTAAGTATGCAGTTGTTTATTCTGAATTCTTGAGTCCATTTCTTGTTTTCACTTTCCATGGTAGAGACTGTATTCATTTGTGTCAGCCATTTGCTAGCGGTTTGCTCACTTCGTTCAGTTTCGATGGTATAAACAATTCAGCATCTTCTTGTTGTTCAATCTCATGGACTTTTTTCTACAATCTTCTAGGTTTGCCTTTTTGTTGTGGTTTTTTTGCACATGCGGCTAAAACGGTCCCTTCGCGAGCGCTCATTACACATTTTGCCATAAGCTGGACACTTCCTTGGCTCATGTACGTCACCACACCTCGTGCACTCTTCCTTCTCTTTCCCTGTGTGCTTGACATTCGCCTGTCTGACAGTGGACTTTGTTTTCGTGATGTTGTTCACAGCCTCTTCTGCTTCTTCATGCAGCACTTTCATAATATGGCTTTGTGTTATTTCATTGGCACGACAGATATCCACTGCCTTTGCTAGGGTCAAACCCGTTTCCCTGAGAAGCCTAGCGCTCACGGTGTCATTGTTAACACCACAGACAATGCGACCTTTACTCAAGTCATCAGTTAATCACCTTTACTCAAGTCATCAGTTAATCATCTTTACTCAAGTCATCAGTTAATCGTCCACATTCACAGTCTTTCGCCTTATTCTTCAAGTGAGTCACGTGTGCATCAATGGTTTGGTTCGGTCCCTGTGCTCTGGTGAACATATGGAGTTAGGAGGCTTCAGCTGCTCCATGGTTTTCCTCTGACACCATGTGATGTTTGTGGACTGTGTATTTTAATAATTCACTGAGACTCCAGATTAATGCCACTAACTGTTTTACTCAACTTTTTTATTCACTTGTAAAATCTGAAATATAAAAGTAATCAAGCTGTGCTAGTTTTGTCTCTGTAACAATGGTGACAGTGGCTCATGGGTAATGTAGAGGCTCATGGGTAATGCAGAGGCTCATGGGTAATGCAGAGGCTCATTTGTAATGTAGAGGCTCATGGGTAATGTAGAGCCTTCTGTTATCCAAATCTGCTAAAAACTAGAACATGTTGGTGTAAGAAGAAAACAACAGACACAGTAGCTCAGGGTTAGAGTGACTTTTACTTTTGAGTAACTCTTGAGTCTGACTTTGGGAAGATGATAAATCCAATGTTTGTGCTAAAAGTTTAAAAGTGCTCTTTAGAAAGTTCTGGACTGCTGTTGTCTTCAACATCTTCCTCCAGCGTGAAGAAGGAAGGGTGTGTGTGTGTGTGTGTGTGTGTGTGTGTGTGTGTGTGTGTGTGTGTGTGTGTGTGGACACTGTTTCTGCACAGTGTTTGATCACAGTTTCCGCTGCAGAATGAGCCGCTTGTGTAAGATACAGCAGAATAACCCCCAAGGTAAAGGTCAAGCTCAAGGTCAAGCTCAAGGTCAAGGTAAAGCTCAAGCTTTATTAAGCTCCCTTATGCACAAATGGAAACAACTGACATATACAGGACATCTCAAAAGTAATAATAATGATAAATTGCGAATTACAAAATACAAAAGTACATAAAATATATAAAAAATAACCTAAGAAATTCCTCTAATCTAAAGTTCTACTATTTAAGGATCTAAAGTTAAAAGTGAAGAAAATTGACATTGATAATTAGGCAGCATTTCATAAAAACACAAAACAAACAACAAAATAACAGCTAACTAGAATCATTTACAATGTTAGATTTGAAGCAATGTTTACAGGAAACTATAACATCCTGATTTGTGGCATCAACATATTTTTACATATTAATAGACAAAAATAGACTAAATAACCCCCCCCCCCCCTCCCCCCTTCTCTTCATGGACTGAACTGCTTTCATTTTTGAACAACTTTCCTACTCAGTATTTTTTTTTTTTTTTTTTTTTTGTCATTTCAAAACAAGACATTGAACTTGAAATTGAGAAACTGACGTTGAATTTCAGAAATTAATATTGGAAAATTTTTACTCTGTTTTTCTGTGTTTATCATTTATTCTAAATACTGTGTGTTACTGTTATCTTTTTGTTTTTATTGAGCTTTTCTTTCATTCTTTCAATCTCAAAAGATATAACTCATGCAAAAGAACAAACAAATAGAAAAACACACTTACCTTTTCATTAATTAGCTGCATTCCAGTGGTCTGAGTGGTTAATTGGTTTTATTCTTTTCTAATTTTTGCTTCGGTGAGTCGATCCAAATCTTCTGATTCTGGTCCATAGTTTTGCTTTTATAGTGACCTAGTAACTGAGATGAGTGCTACCCGCCGTGTGCTACATTTATCATTTACTTACACTTTAGATCTGATGAACCACTGACAACTCCTAAACAACTGGTGTGGAAATAATGCAATACTTCATTTAGAAATGATAAATTCATCATTAATAAAGTATGAAAATACAATTATTAAATACACTATAGCTAATTAAATCAAGAACAAAGCATTTATAGCTGTATTTATGAACTGCTTATTAATGTCTATTAATGCTTTATAAATGATGATTTAACTGTTTACTAATGCTCAGCTAATGATTAATAGCATGCAGTTATTATAAAGTGTAGCGCTCCCCTCAGTATGTATATTGATGAGGGCAGAGCTTTTGGGTTCTTTTATGGTTTTTATCAAATGTGTGTTAACCCTGATTAACTCAGTTTTAAATGTTATCTTGGATCTCTCTTTTAAAGTATACACATGAAATGTTTTTCTAACCTACCTATGAATTCACGTTTCTTAAGTTATAGTTTTAATAAAGATTTTTAAACCATAAGTGTCTGTATGTCTTTCTCAGAATAAAATGATAACCTATTTCCAGGTAAGTAATAAAGTAACACGACACAAAGTTTTAGAAAAATATATCTCAATTATTTACTCAATAAAGAAATTATTATCTTCCACAAAATAAGAAAATGAAATAAGGATATGATTGTTCTTTTTTAAACCTTCAACATAAAATGTCCCTCTTTTCTAAAGATAAATACTGTCAATACTGTACATATAAATGCACAGACAACAATTTAAACACTATTAACCCTCAAATGGATAAATTCAGAAAACCTCAATGTACCAACTTCAAAATCACTTAAACCAACATACTTTGTGGGCCCACACACACCTTAATGCAATATAAAGCCGGCAACCAAAATTATTATAAACTAAAATACCGTAGCAGGCCTGATGCGGTGCTTGCGTCCGTTGTGGCCCAAAACTCAATGGCCGCTTCACTCGTCAGCGAGCAAACAAAATAAAGGATACCTTGATGTTAATGTTTCTGTCCAGTCCTTTCTCCAACAGTCACAGGAACAGGCTCAACATCCGATCAGCATTTCGACACGAACTCTGTTGGTTTCTCTTTTCTCCTCCACGTTTCCAGAAAAACACACGAGAGAAGTCCTGGTTGCTCCAAGCTCCGTCTGAGTCTCTTCCCTGTCTTCAGGTCGAAAACAGCAGATAAACCCCTCAAACAGTTCAACTGAGGGAGTCAAACTTTAACTAGAAAATGTCGTTCACGTGTAATGAACGGCCTCCAGTCTATACTTCAAGGTGACTCAGCGTTAGCATTAGCAGTAGCACAAAAGTAAACAGTCTCTGAACTTCGTGTAGAAATTCCTCTCGTTTCTCAATATGCAGCTCACTCTTCTAACTGGTTGTCGTGAAAACAATCATAAGACACAAGTTACACACTGATTTGTGCACTACTCATTCACAAAATAACTCAGAAAATCTCTGTCACTCTCACTCTTTTGCTTTCCTTCTCCTCGTCCGTGTTCAAAAAAAAAACCCCGACCTGACGCGTCGCCCAATCGCTATTAACCCCATAAATGCTGGTTAAGACAGTTTTCAGAAATACATTATCTTTTAAATAAAACAATAAACGTATAATAATTTTTAAACTGCTTTTAACATTTTTATCATAACTTTTAAATGAATTTAAACATTTTTAATCACACTATTTATATGCTCTGACTATTAAATGATAGGCCTACTAAAAGCATCACTTATAACCTCATGCTTTTTTTAACCGGGTTACAAAAGTGTTACCTGTGTTTCTTAGTGATTCAAAACCTAGACATCATTAAAAGACAAAGAAAATTGCGTATCAATTTCTTATGTGGTTTTGTTTTCCATTATTCTCTCTTTGTAATGTGTAACGGGTGGCTTTTATTTAGCTATCCGGGATGATAAATATATATTTATTTGGCAGGAATATACCTGTCTGGTGCCCGAATATTACTGATTGATTGTTTGTATAGATATATATGTTTCTCGAGGCTTTGTGATTGAGAATCAACATAAGACTGAGGGTGGCTGTATCTCGAAGCATCACTGTAGTCTAGTGGTTAGGACTCAGCCTTATCACATGGGCGGTCGGGCTTGAATTTGTCTCAGAAAGTTTTTTGTTTGTTTAAATTCTATTGTTGGGCGGCCATTACACTGTCCAGTCCATATTAATCACTTTCACCCTCTTTTATCCAGTCTAAATAACTCCATCATTCCCCTCTGTTCAACAAAAGCACTGCCCACTTACACGATTATGAAACAACAAAACTTCCAAGAACTTGATTATTTATTTATTTATTTATACATGTGTAAATACTTAATATATGTTAATGTATCACAACCCATCTAAGAAATATTGAGAATTTGTTCTGCATTATATTAGCATTGACCAGCAGGTGTCGCTGTGTGCATTCGAAACCTTTGAGAAATCAACCACTTTTACACACATCAGGCTGGAAAGCTTTAAAGCTTCATGAAGCTTCATCTCACCATCACTACCTTCAGGTTCACTCAGCTCAACAGTTATACGCTATATTAGCAATAATGATTATTTTGGGAGACATGGATGAGCTTTGATTGGTGGTTTCCATCATGCACTGCACCATTAGGCTTTATGTGTATTTCAGCAGTGATGGTTGGCTGGTCAGATGAGAGGAAGTTAATAACCACAGGAGGAGCTGATGATGTTTAAAGGAGGAGCTGTAACTATATATAATGAAGAGCAAGACTGACAGAAACAGAAAATGGCTGATAAGTGTGATCTGTGTCTGCTGGGACTGATCATTCTCTCTTCACTTCTCACAGGTAAAGAAATCTGTATTTTCTCTAAAGACATTTAGTGGAATTAGTCTGGAAAGAGTTCATTTGAATATGCTCAGTTTATTCTTGCACACTGTAGCAAATTAGCTCTATGAAATATTAATAATCAATAATAACTGGTTATAATGATTATGAATATTTGGATCAGTTAATATAATTAACTTAATGTCGTAAATGAATATTACAATCAATTAACCTGTTTGTCCTGTGAACTCTCAGGATTAATTGTTTATTAACTCTAAGAAATGTACATTTCCGGGGCATGGGAAATGTCTTTCTTAATTTACAGTACTACTAAGGGCAGTAGCAAAAATCTAAATGATTAGTGACTCCAGTTATGAGCTTGAGACACGGACAACTTTACGTGTGACATGAACAAGATTTTATTAACTAGTCTAAACACTTAAACTACTCTAACATGCACACACATACATGCACACGGTTTACCAAGGGAAAGAGAGCTGAAGCAGAATACAGGAAAGCAAGAAGTTATAGCATTGTTTGAAATTCAGCAGATCACTAGCCTTGAGCAAACCAACAGTTTAGTTCTAACACGCCCTTCCTTAAAGGGGTAAGAATACTTAACCCTCTGGGGTCTGAGGTGTTTTCTGGGCCCTGGAGGTGTTCTGACATGCTCTGACATTTGTGCTTATTTCTGTTACGTGTGACATTTTCATGGCTAAAGTCTAATTACACTGTATTCAGCGCAAACTCTGCCACAATAATATATCAGCAGCATGTGTGTAAAAGTTTGTTGTTTTGAGATGATAACATTTATGCGTGGTTTGGGAAAATACAAAAAAAGGTCATGAAACCCATACTGATTATTTCTTGACAAGACTTTTGGAAATTGTATGATGTAGCCTAGAATATTTGCTGCAAAACTATGTAAAAATCACCCTGACTGCTCATTCAGATAAGACAATATATTGATTTATACATTTTACGACGTGTATTGTGTGAAAAAGCTTTATGCTCATTAATATGTAAGCTTTTCACACCTGAGAAAGACAAAGACACTCCCTAATGGCCCTATTAGGAGCTATCAGATCCTATCATTCTGAGAAACCTTGCACAAAGAATGAGGAGATTTAAAAAAGAATGGCTTTTAGATTTTTTGGATTTTTTTTACAGATTTTTTTTTTTTATTTACAACACAACATAATCCAAAGATACACAACAAATGACAAAAAAGCACTCATTGAAAACAATTATCCAAAGACAGAGACCTTTGTGCCATTCCTAAAAACATACATACCTTTCATTTCCAAGGTGTTTGATTTTCAGTTTACCATGTTCATGTACAGAGACTCATGTGAATGTTGAAGTCAGCAGAAGTGGCATCTGGGCCCTGAAAAAAAAAAAAAAAAAAGTGAACATACTGATAACAAGAGAAAGGCCTGCACGATTTTGGGAATAAATTTTAGATTTTTCTGGTTAAAATTGCTTTTTAAAATTCACAGAATACACACATAAATGTTTCCAACAATATATAATATAATGAACACCAGGTTTGTTGTGCCTTGTGAAAAGCCATTTGGTGCTTTTCAAACGCGATCGCGATCCAAAATATGATGCATTCAAACGCGATCACGCTCAAATATAAAACATTATGGTTACCGTATCTACATTTGAGCACATATCCACAAACACAGTAACAGTAAACACGGGTCTAAATATTATAATATTCACCATATATCTAGCAACAGTTCAACTGCAATGTGAAATTTATGCAACAATAACAAACTAATATGTAAGAATGTCTTACCTTACATCTTTCTTGTCTTCAAATCGCGTTCTTCTTCTTCTGAGGTAGCCTAAATCCAATGTAAGCTCACGGCGCGTCTTTCAAACTCGACGAAAAGCAGAGACTTGTGAAGTGTTTTCGTGTTTTGTTTCTGAGGTAATGAGCGCGATCACGTTCCATGTGGAGATTTGCATGTGAATATCTTTTGCGCGAGTGGGCGTGTTCAAATAAAAAAATAATTAGGAAGCGTTTGAGAAGCTGGACATCTTGTTGGTTTTATACAAATTACTTAAACAGAGAATATTTGTTTTCAGTTTGAATCCGATCATTTAAAAGTACACACTTAAATGTTATAAAGGTATATGGCTCATAAATGTGTGACAAGTATTCGCTGAGTTTTGTTTCAGTTTATAGACGTGCTCAAGAAAAAAAAGTTCACCGCGACGGAGAGGCAGAACGCACACCCTGTTTATTTTCTTTATTTTACAAAAGCACAATGTTTTGATTTGATTGTAAGTGGACACATACAAAAGTAAAAATATCACAGATTCTTTTTTTATATTTCTTTTTTCTGTATGACCATCAATGACGGAGTAATTTAAGTTTATAGTGCTACAATGTGAAGAAAATCCTGCAAAACGCGCCGGCGAGTTTGCTGACCTCAGAGGATTAATGTATCAAATAATGAGACTAAGTTTGATACTTGCATGTCTCACCCATTTGAATTAAACTGTCCTGATGCAATTTGTTGAGGCTCCAGTTGATCTTTGCTGATGTGGTCTTGATGAGAGAGAACCAGTGGGAGTCAGAGTATCTTTGGTGAATTGAAAGACAAGGCCGCAGCTTGGAACAAACTTGGGGTCCTTAGAAGCTTCTAGTTCAGCATCATCTTCACGTCAGGATTCCAGTACAGGAGTAAGAGAGAGCTAAGAGCTGATCTTGGGTTTTTAACCCTTTATAGGGCACTCATTGAAATACTTGAAAATTCTAAATTTCAACCATAGAGTGTTATTGGAGGATATTATAAGACTTCTAAACATTTGTGAGTTTTTAAAAAAATATATTTTTTTAGGTTGGAAATCAAGGGCAATGAAGTTACCAGATATGGTTCCTCGCCAGTCTAGGGTAATGTTTTTTCCTTAAAAAGTGTATATACATAAATATAATAAAAATACATAAACTTGTTACAAACATAAAAATATTTATTTAGTAACATTTTAAATTATTATTAGGAACATTTTAAATTAAATTATTATTAGGAACATTCATTAAATTAATGAATAGGGTATTCATTTATGGTTTGTGCTCCTAAGAACATCTAATATGATTCATATTTTATAAATGCACATTTGTGCATTTATAAATGTTATAAATAAATGTATACATTTATAAAAGATCTGTACTACTGATCTTTGGTATGGTCAAGTACTGGTGGTACCACTTATTTTAGCAGTAATAAGTCTCACAGTAAAAAAAAAACACACCAATACATGGCATTTAATATGATAAAAACTGTTTCAAGGGCATAAAACTTACACATAAAGGGTAAATATATAATAAGAAGTGCAAAATATCATTATAAGTATTAAAAACTGTTATAAAGGTCATAAAACTGACCAAAACCACACATATTTCAATATCTATGGCAATATAAAATGTCTATAAATGTGTTACGTTTCCCACTGGATCACTTTATAATGTTTTTCAAACCTGTGATAACATCCAATGCACTAGTAAATACTATTGTCCTACGTTATAATCATAGACTGTGGTTATAATGCATTATTTGTAGAAAAAATACCCTAGTACGGCTTTTCTATACGCATAGGGCGTATGTCTAAATATGGACATTCGCTAATCTTACGTGAACAGGGTGTATGATCAAAAATGGTCTCACCATTTTTCATGCCACAAATGTCAATACTTTCAAGAAATCTATGCAAACAACACCTATCTCAACATGTTGCACAACTATTCAACCATAGAATGTGTGAGTTTCATCAATTCACAATTTTTTGTTTTGAAGTTATTAGCGCTGATGTGGGAGTAGGTAGTAGCGCATAACCTCACTTTCCAATATCCGGAACGACACTGAAGTTTGAAATGCTCCGCGCAACTTCTGATTGGTCAGATGCCATCATGTGACTATCAATGACGTAGCCTGATCTTCGCTGATTGGCTAGGAGAAATCTATGCGCTCATATGACAACGCAAACAGGCAGGGGAGACTCAGTTTGAATGCGCGATTAAGTTACCAAATATGGTTCCTCGCCCGAAAGTGTGAAGAAGTAACACTTTCTGGAGGTGCAAGAGCCAATGAGAGGATTTTCCTTTGGAGGGAAATTTTTACGATCTATTGTTCCTTTGAGCATGTAATTGATTGGATGTTTCACACAAGAATCTTTAAGATGCTTATAATACTAATGCATCACAAAGTAAGCAAAATGGAATGTAGATTTACAAATCGGAGACGAAGATAGGATTTTTTAGAGTCCAAACATGCCACATATATGATTTTGGTTAACCATAACATGCAAAGTCTGAAACATTAACCCAATAGAGTTGACAAGAATACAAAAGCCAAACCACATAAAAGAAAATCATGAGATGGGAAAATTAGATAGCCTACATGTTTACACATTTCTCAAGTGGTTATATATAGAATATATAGGATTACAGGGTTTATTTCTCCTCTGCCAGAATTTAAGTGAGATTCACAGCTTTCTGGACATTCCTTTGGATCGTAAAACTCAGTCTCAGTGTGTGTCCTGTAACAAGACACTGCGTACTGCCAGTCTGTTAGCTTCATTTGGGATGTTAGTTTTTGGAGGACGTTTCACAGGCCTTAGTTGGGAGAGTGAGTTTGCTGGATTATTCATTAAATAAATGAATAATTTGTGTGTGTCTGATTGGTCCAGACGCTACAACACATTCACGTTGTGATCTCAGAGTTGTGTATCACACAGATCATACTGTATTATTCCTGATACTCAAACATCTAATGATGAAGAATTATCTTCATATTAAGAGTGTGTCAGTGATTTAAACAGCTCTCTGATAAAGACTAATAGTTTATTCTGGAGAGTGTGTTGTTTGCTTTAAGTCAGGAAAAATACTATCATTTAAAACTTCTGCTTTTTATGCTGCTGTGTTTTTATGTTTCATTTATTTATATATATCATAATGATCACTGAGATATACTGTGTTTCAGGAACCAGTGGACTGTACATCAGTTCTGGTGAAAATGTCTCTCTGTCCTGTTATAATGATCTTTCTGAGTGCAAATCAACTACATGGATCTATGAGAACAGATTCAGAGATTCAGGGAGAGTTGAACTGATTACTGGAGGTTTAAAGAATAAAGACACGGAGAGACATGAGAGACTGAGTCTGGAGTCTGACTGCTCTCTGAACATCAAGAACGTCACAGGAGAAGATTATGGATCTTACATCTGCCGACAATATGTGAATGGAAGACAACGAGGACCTGATATTTATGTTAATTTGCATGTTCTTCATGGTAAGGTTATGATTATGTGGTCAATTTAAAGGAGAACTTGGTAACTCTTTTAACTTAATAAAACTGTCTAGAAATCATTTGGATGGTTAAACAACCTGTTCTGGTGATATTGGTGACTTTCCCCGCTCCCCCCAGCGTTCCCAGGCGGAAAACCAACCTTGCAACTTGGGGACTACCGTCCCGGCAAGATAGAAATTGGAAGTCTTGTGAGAAGCGAGAACGAGCGCGAAACACAAATTGCTTTACAGCAATTCGACGTAAACACACACGCATGTATGATGTATTACCAGATTACCCACCCCGGTAGACACAGCTCCACACGATACAGTTGGCTTATACAGAATACAGAAAACAAACGCACATGAGCAGCGGTAGAGAGGGGGAGGAGGCCGCCGCAAGTGAGTTTTTTACGACCGTGTTGTGAAATATACGCCCCCCCACAGCTGTAGGGGGAGCTCGTGGGGGAAACATGCGACAACAAAAGGGAAAATCAGCGAAGAAGTGACTAGAGTTCGCTAGAGATGCCGAGTTCTCCTTTAAAAAGGGCAGATTCTCCCTTTAAACTCAGATGATGATTGTAGAGTCTGTGATTTGTGTCTTGTGTTCAGTTTCAGTGTCTCCATCATCATCATCATCATCATCCTCACAGACTGAGATCAGTCCAGGCCGGTCTGTGACTCTCTCCTGTCAGTTGTGTTCTATATTCTCCTGTGATTTTTGGGTCAGTTATGAGGGAGTTGAGCTGTTGTGGGTGAATCAGGCTGGTGTTGATCTGAAGACAGACTCCAGATATCAGATATTATCATCATCAGATCAATATCACTGTATCCTCACTCTGACTACAACACTCCTGAATGAAGATGACAACAGAGAGTGGAGATGTCAGCTTACTCAGGGAAATCAACTCGAGACCTCAGTCAGATACACTGTCAAGTATTCAGGTGAGAAAACACTCTTTTCTGACAGATTTGTGAAAACTTCCACAGATTGGCTCTACTCTTTCTGATGGCTTCATACGTTTTGGAGTTGTAAAATATTAGTGGTCATAAACTGCATAACAACCCTTATAATTCCCTATATTGGCCTCCTGCATGTACATGATATATTGCATAAATCAGATGAGTGTATTAACCCTCTGGGGTCTGAGGTGTTTTCTGGGCCTGAAGGTGTTCTGACATGCTCTGACATTTCTGGTTATTTCTGTTACTTGTGACATTTTCATGGCTAAAGTCTAATTACACTGTATTCAGCACAAACTCTGCTACAATAATATACTGTATCAGCAGCATGTGCGTAACAGTTTGTAGTTTTGAGATAATAACATTTATGCGTGGTTTGTGAAAACACCAAAAAATTCTCACTGAAACAAGGTCATAAAACCCATATTGATTATTTCTTCACAAGACTTTTGAAAATTGTATCACATAGCCTAGAATATTTGCTCCAAAACTATGTGAAAATCATCCTGACTGCTCATTCAGATAAGACAATATATTGATTTAAAATTTGCAAGACATGTTTTGTGTGAGAAAGCTTTATGCGAAGAGGCGTGAACATCATGAATATTTAATTTCTTTCACACCTGAGAAAGACAAAGACCCTCCCTAATGGCCCTATTAGGAGCCATCAGGCCCTGTCATTCTGAGCAACCTTGCACGAAGAATGCACTTTTTGATTGTTTGGATTTATTTGCAACACAACATAATCCAAATATACACAACAAATGACAAAAAAGCACATTATTTAACACACTGAACTAAAGACAGAGACTTAACCAGACTTATTCACCTTTGTGCCATTCCTGAAACATAGTCTGGTGCGGATTAATGCACAGGCTTGCGTAGGCTGCAGCCTAGGGGCCCCACGTGTGCAGGGGCCTCGGATTGGCCAGACGATTTTTTGATTTTTTTATTTACGAAGTCACGGCGCCAGGATTCCAGTTTTGGGCCAGACCAATTCACCTTTGGCTAAGCCACACCCTAGAATGTAGATTGACCAATCACAGCGCAGCAAAGAACGAGCTCCGACAGAGGTCCGACAGTTTTTCACAGCGCTCCATTGACTTTAACGCAGGCGTCTCATATTTTTGGTCTCGGCTGGCTATTACCGTCATATTTTTATCAGAAATATGGTTAAACGTTGTGCCTGGGTCATTTGTAACACAGATACGCGTTTCCCAGAGAGGTTGGAGGGGGGTGTCCGTTTTTTTCCCCTTCCCAAAACCGAAGTCAAATCCTGACAAGTGTCGTCTTTGGATTAAACTGTGTGTGTGAACGTCCTCACAGTCAGCTAAACCCCTCAAGGATCAACAAGTACACTTTTGTGTGCTCTAAGGTAAATTTTGATTTAACCTTACTGTGAAGTTATACTAGTTAGACAGTTTTATGCTGTTTGTTTTAGCTAACTTTGTAAGATACTTGTTATTCAAGATAGGATAACGTTAACGTTATGTGTTTGTATCTTGAATAACAAAGTTAGCTAACATCCAGCCGCTAGTAAAAACATACAATCCTGACTTAACTTACGTGATAACTAAACTATCGCTAAGCTTGCTTGCTAGCACCTTGATTCTTCATTAATTAGGGTAGAGAACCGAAATCATAACCTAAAACTGTCTAACTAGTATAACTTCACAGTAAGGTTAAAGCAAAATTTACCTTAGAGCACACAAAAGTGTACTTGTTGATCCTTGAGGGGTTTAGCTGACTGTGAGGACGTCCACACACACACTTTAATCCAAAGACGACACTTGTCAGGATTTGACTTCGGTTTTGGGAAGGGGAAAAAAACGGACACCCCCCTCCAACCTCTCTGGGAAACGCGTATCTGTGTTACAAATGCCCCAGGCACAACGTTTAATCATATTTCTGATAAAACTATGACGGTAATAGCCAGCCGAGACCAAAAATATGAGATTCCTGCGTTAAAGTCAATGGAGCGCTGTGAAAAACTGTCGGACCTCTGTCGGAGCTCGTTCTTTGCTGCGCTGTGATTGGTCAATCTACATTATAGGGTGTGGCTTAGCCAAAGGCGAATTGTGGGTGGGCCTTACATTAAAAACGTTAAATTAAAAACCTTATCCAATCACTGTTTAACCTAATAAAAATTACTGACTAATATACTGTTATATTATATGTGCGTATACATAATATAGATTTTAATAGCCTGATGCTCTTTAAATATTTTGTTGCACTGTAAAAAGGTTTCGGTGCATAGGACGGACCTATCCGCGATCGCTCTCCATAGTTCTGACCAAAGAAGAGCGCTTTGGAATCTCCATTACACATCATACTCACCATACCTGGGCTGCGTTTCCTGATAACGTTGTCTCTTAGCGCGCTACGAAGACTCTTAAGGTATAATTTAACTAAAGGTATACTACCACTAAAGGTATACAATTGCTAGGCGTCTTCAGGGCTATCATCCACTCGCGAGGCAGAGGCGCTGGCGCCCTCCTAGCAACGGCGCTGGTCGCGCTAACTGCACTAGCCGCGCTATCATCCTGGGGTGGAGGAGACGAATGTGCTAGGTGATGTGGATCAGCTCTCTTCATCTCCTTGTTGCAGCGATGACTCCGAGACTGTACGTGCGCGTTTAAGGTACCTAAACAACAGGGCTGAGGGCTGGGTTGGAAAATATGTGACGTCATTATGTTTTTTAATTTAATCAGTGTTGATTATGAAAGTGAGCATGCAGCATGAGAAAGATATGATACATGGATCTGAGTTTTGTTTTGTAGAAAGTATATTTTTAAAAGTTTTTCGTTTTGTATAAATTGTATCTCAATTTTGATCAATGTTTTATCAACCAATTGCCTGTATTTAATAATAAGAAGCAAATATATAGCAGATAATGCAATAAGGAGCCGGCACAATCAATTGCATTGCACGTGGACTGGAGGGCGCCGAAACTCAGCTTGTGCCTCACAGATTTGAGAAATGGCTATCTATTATAGAAAGCTTGAAATGTCTCCTTTTAAACGAAAATATTAAAAACCAAAAGAAATAGCGAGTCTGCATTGCCAACTTCATCTTTGCAGCGACACAGAAAACACCAGTTTGTTAATAAATAATTAAATGTCTCCTTGCTATTTTAGACACATTCATAATCATTACTTTTACCGGTTCTTTGTGGCAAGCTTTATGCGTGCGGTCGTGCGCTCACGTAAACGCTCATTATCCTATAGCCTAAGTAATTAATATAAAGGGGCGATTTGTGATGAAATGATGATGTTAAATGAACAACTACTAGTCGACTAGAAAAAAAATTAATCGGAGGCAGCCCTTATTCCACATATTTTCGAACCAGCAGGCCATTCTGGGTTGAGTGAGCGACCCTGCGGAATGAGCGAGCGGAGCGGAATATTCAGAGATGCGCTCTCCGCTCACGAGCTCTGATCAAAACAAACCTGAACTACTGTCTGCTGAACTTGCGCAGAAACATCAAAATATACAAAACCAGCTTTTTAAAATTGTTTTTAAAACTAAACATTTAGACTATTTTAGCACAAATAATGAGCTTATTGCCAATTTTTTATAATTCTTGACAAAATTAGAATATATTAGGGACTGTTCATTTTTTATTTAAGGGGCCACCGGAGGAGTTTTGAGGTGATGAGGGCGTTTACAGGTCTGCGTTTCTCGGCGTGGATCATTTGCATGTCAATCGCTCGTGCGCGCGTGGGCGTGGTCACATTAGAGTTAATGAGGAAGCGTTTGAGAAACTGTACATGCCGCTGCTTTCATACAGATTACTTAAACAGAGAATATTTGTTTTTTATATAATTTATATACTTTAAAAATAGATACTCCAAGCGTTGTATAGACATGCGTTTCAAGTCTGTGTGACAAACATTCGCTGAGTTACAGGTCATTTTCTGTCGCGTTTCAGAATGAGTTTCACATTGAGAGTGACGGCAGAACGCGCATCATGTTTATTTTCTTTGTTTTACGAAAAACACAACATTTTGTTTTTATTATGAGTGTACACAAATAAAAGAAGACATTTAAGCGTTTTGATTAATGTATAACACTTACATGTCAAATCAAAATCAACAGACTATTTAGACTCTCTTTTGTACTGATAAGAAAAATACCATACCGCCGACCCCAGGGGGTTAAAGCCTAGTATGACCCATGTAGGAGGTCGGCTTTAGGAATTATAAGGCTTATGTCCTTCATTCAAGCTGAAGGTTTATTTGCAGAAGCTCAACTATGTTTCACTCTCATATAAGCCAGGAATAAATTATACAGTAACACATTAATACAGTTATACAGCAATACAGTTATACAGTAATACAGTAATACAGTACAGTCTCTTCTCAACTACTGCCACTGTAAACTGTGATGATGGAACACAAACTGCATGTCATGATCGATATGATGATGATGATGATGATATTTATTTCAAACCTGCACACTAATTTTCTCACAAATCAACATAACAGACAACATAACAGACAAATTATACAAGTGCATGGTTTGAAAGGGAGGTGGACTTTCAACACAAAATACAATACAAAAACAATATACAAACAAAATAATTCAGGGACAATACATACAGTAGAACAATTGTCACTATATAAATGGTATAAAACAAGCAAAACAACACACGCACACACAACCCACACACTTACAAGAGACACTGGCCCAAGCACTCTCTGACCCTACACCCACACGTTAACAGTAACACGTTTCACGCATAGACTGGGTTTCACGTTACAATGTATTATTTCTGCGCGCACAATTTGAATAGACTCCAACGGACACCGATCAGAGTGAAAGGCTGGATTTGTTCTCTCGATCAGGTAGGGTCCAAGTGATTTCAAAACTTTTCAGCGGTTCTAATTTGATTTTTGGATGCTGTGAACATTTTTAGCTAAAAAGACTGCCTCTCCAGTTTAGCATTTATTGTTGTTTCTGCAGTTAAAAAGACAAAGTTGAAAATTCTGGCTACTATCGTTATTTTAATAATTTCTTTATTTTAATTTTATTTATTGATCTGTCAGGGTTATCTAATCTAACTATTTGTGGCTTGTGTTTTGAATATATGTTCCTCTGCACTTTAGGTATTTTGCACACATTTGCTCATCTTGTGACTTGATTCTGATTTATTTCGTTTTGTATTTTTATTTATTAGAAAGGTATATTCTGTTCTAATTTAATTTAGTAAATTAATTGTTTATTTTTTCGGTGCATCGATGTTGTGCTGTAGGCTGGCCTGCTCGCACAGGTAATTTAGCCGATTTAATTTGATTTGCATGTGGAATGCAAATCCTGTCTGCAGTGTGGCCTTTCTGGAGTTATTTCTTAGTTTTATTGATCCAAAATGTTTTTATACATTTTCTTCTATAGCTTTGTGTGATTTTCTGTACATTGCGGCTTTGAAACGTTAACGCCCCGCCCCCAGCCCCACCCCCACCCCCACCCCCATCCCCATACGCATGATTCGACTATTAGTCGACTATAGGCAAGACATGACGATTCTGATTCGACTTTGAAAATCCATAGTCGGGGACAGCCCTAGTGTAATTTCTTCCAATAAATCAATTAAGGCATGTGAAGTACATCTATTTTCCCTTAACCCATATTGACAATCAGATAGTAATTGGCATATGAACATATGGGGCCCTATTTTAACGATCTGAAACGCAAGTGTCAAAGCGCAAGTAACTTTGTGGGCGGGTCTCGGCGCTGTTGCTATTTTCCCGGCGGGATAAATGACTCTTGCGCCCGGCGCAAATCTAAAATGTGTTGGTCTGAAGTAGCTTCATTATTCATAGGTGTGGTTTGGGGCGTAACATGAAATAAACCAATCAGAGCGTCATCTCACATTCCCTTTAAGAGCAGGCGCGCTTGTTCTAAAGCGGATTCCTATCATAACGGCGGATTTGCCAGGCGCGCGCCAGGAGCAGTTCACAGCCGAGGAGAGCAACGCTCTCGTCAGGGACGTTGGGGATGGAGAAACCCACCCAAATTAACTTCGGTTAAAAAGGCGTATGATAATTTGGGTAAATGTGTAAGCTAGATGTATGCTTTTATAATAAATTCTATTTAAATCCTCTTTTCAGCAGGAAATACCCATGACCTCAGGGTATTTCCAAGCCCATACACTTTACACACCAAAAGACTTTACATATCAAAATCCATAAAACTCATTCAAGAACAATTTTCAATGGACAACATCATACATCATTCTATGTGTTTCTACGATATATGTGTCCGTTTAATATGCTTTAATCCCATATAATTCATGTAATTGTTATAATTATAATTATTAGATGTGTGAATGAAAGTGTGTACTGTTTCATATCAATGCTATCTTACGAACACAACTAGCAAGATGGCTGGAATTAAATCTGTGTAAAATGTTTCATATTCTGATAATTAGAAATCATGCCTAAACTGTTGCATCTCTTTAAATTAGAGAAACCCCAGGGAAGACATGATTTATGACTTTGCAAACAAAGCAGCAGTCATGACATATATGTAGGAGTAGCCTAACAAACCTTTTTTGTTTTAAAAAACCCTTTAAAAACCAGCGCAGAGCGTTGGGGAAAAAAAGTTAGTTCGTTCAAAATGTTCTGATACAAAAGAGCTCTCAACGAGTGCAGAACAAAGACAGAGACGGCAGACGATGGTTTAGTAACCATGTAACGTTAACAGACGAGCAGATCAACCCAAATTAAGATCAGATGAGTTAGATTCATTTCCAGTCATCTAGCCCTTTTCCGTATCTCATTTTCTTTCTTTCTTGGTGTTATTCTTTCTTTTCCGATTGAAAGTCTCGGTTTAAGTTAAGTTTTGCTGCAAAGTTTCGGTCCACGATTCACGGCAACGCACGCTTTCAACTTCAAAGACCTTCAACCATCCGGCATCCACGCTACAGACATTTATCCAAGCACGAGGAGACCAGCCAACGAACAAACGAACGAGGGAAACCCCCTTTGACGCTCACCAAAGGAATTCCCAAAAGGAAAAGCAAAGACGCAAGTACCTCCAGACTAAAATCTTAACTGGTGCATTGATTTAAATTGAATAACCTGCTTAAAACGATAGAAGGGTTAAATTAATGTTTGATGGTTCGTTCAGGTCATGTCTAAGTGCATATGGAATCGTGCGATTTCATCCTTTCACTCTTAAACCCACTCTTTCCTTACTCTATCCCTTTCTGCAACGCGTATGAATGTGTGTGTGTGTGTGTGTGCGTAGATATTATGTGTTAGTAACCTATATAATCAATAAAGTATTGTTTGTATGTTAAAGAGATTACTTGTGTTATCTGCTTATAAATTTATTGTCTTGAACTTCGATCAAAGTTACCTTGCTAACTATAGTGTTTCACTATAGTTCGGATATTTATATCCGTTGCAGAGTTGATAGTTACAGCCAGTTCAAATGAACCGCGAACGAGTCATTTGCTCGTTTGTAATAAGTGACTCTTTTGAATTCCCTATAAATTAATTAATAATTCCTTTGAGCTAAATTGTAATCACTACAAATATCTTAAACTATCGTAATAATGTATGATTTGCAAAAATGAAAACTGCTGCTTCTGTGTAGATGAGAGAGTGTATGCGCGTTGTGCACACGCTACATTGATTATGGCCAAGCATGCGCCCTTAAAATAGCATATGAACAACATGCGCAACGCGCCACTGACTTTAAACTATTTTTTCCTGGTTAGTGGCGCAATTGTTTTCTAAACCTGCAAAATAGCATGAAGGAACGTTTGCGCCGAAACACGTCTCCTTTTTTGCGCTGAACCGCCCAGGGAGCGCAAGTTCATTCCCTAGTTTAGCGACGTGCTTCTGTGAGTGCAAAATAGGAATGATACATGCGTCGTGTACAAAGTCAATTGTGCTGGGTGCAAGATAGGGCCCATGATGTTCATGTCCTACAGGTGATGCGTCTGAACATTCATCTTCTGCAGCTCCAGTCGCTTCACCAACACTGATTCCAGTCAGAAGCTCAAACTCTGAGAAGACATCAAGCCGATCTAAAGCAGCAGCTCCTACACAAGGTTCATGATCACATGATCACTGTAGAAATAGATTTATTTTTGGTGAATAGCGATAGTCATTCTCCTCCTGACAGCTTGAGAGTGAAGTAAGAAGATAATAGATGACAGACTCGTGCACATATTCATCATTTCTGTGATGTGAAGCTCCAGTATTATGTGATGATGATGTTGTGTATATGTGGCATTATGTGTTGAACTGAACTAACAGACGTGATCCACAGATCCAGCTGATCCAGCATCAGAAACTGGAGTCTGTGTGTCTGCTGGATCATTATACAGAGGTACGACACGTTCATTTATACTGACAGCTTTATAACATTAAACTATCAGTCAGTCTGTAAATGCTTCATCAATAACTGTTGATAGTTGAATACCCTTGACTTCAGTCATGTACAGTTTCTCTTCTTCCTCTCATGTTTCCTGCAGTGATTGTGAGTATTGTTGGGATGGCAGTGTTTGCTGCTCCTACTGTGATTCTTCTTCAGATCATCTGTGCAAGAAGAGCTGGTGAGTTTTGAGCCGCACACAATCTGATGATTCACACTCATCTGATCTGGAACAATCTGCAATCATGATAAAAACACATACGAGAGGTCAGTCAATGCTTTTATTTTGCAGGGAGGAAGGACTCGAAGCACCCAGAGGAAATAGAGATGCCCACAATATTAGAATAAAATACTGATGAGTTTAGAGCCAATCTGCAGCAATATTTACAATAGCAGAAACTTACAGAGGATTGTTCATTGTTTTATTTTCTTCTTCTCAGAAAACAGAGAAAAAACTCTGAGCGCTTATAGTGACATAATCATGTTTAGATTAAAATGTGTTTTTTTACATATAAAAAGCCAGATTTATTTTCATTTATATGGATTTTATGGATATGTTTGCCTACAGTGTTGAAAGTCATTTTTCTTGTGCTTCATATGTAAACTGCTTTAAATATAATATTAATACAGTAATGGACAGACTCAGACTGTATAATCTCTCTCTGTTCTGTGTGATGGAGCTGATTTGAGGATTCTTGGATCTTGTCTGTTCATTCCTGTTTTTAGCATCTTTTTTTCATTTTGAATGATTGCTATAATTTTCTTAATAAACCTCTGCAGTTGTGTTTAATAAGTCTCCTTTCCTGAGATGTGTGTTAGGAATATGTTAATTCCCCTTCATGAGCTGTTAATGTATCTGTAAGTCCACTGAAGCGAGTTGTAGTTGAGAAGCCGCTTCAATAACCGAGAGCTAGATATTGGGTCTTAAACACCTCACGACACCCTGAAGGAGCCACTGAGAGGTCAGACTTGAAGCACTGTTCCTGAGATGCTCTTCTTGGTGGTTAACTGTAAGCAGCAGACAGATCCAGCAAGAGGAGAACTGAGGATTCGGAGGCTCCTCTTGCCAGTCTCAGAGCTTCAATAACCGAGAGCAGGGCCGTCTCAGTTTAGTGGCGCTTCTGAAGCCAGACTGGTTGTTGTCCAGAAGGATGTTCTGTGTGAGAAATGGAGATAGTTGGTGGAAAACGACTCGTTCAAGTGTTTTAGCAAAGTGGTCCAGAAGTTCAGGGAGGCGGAAGTTAACCCCCTGAGGTCGGTGGTATCGCCGGCGATACCAGCTCGCTTTTTTTCAGTTCAGTTCAAAAGAAATTAATTTTGCTCTGTGGACTTTGATATTACAAGCAAGTTTCATACATCAATCGATTCTGTTAAATGTGTATTATTTTTGTGTATACTCACAATAAAAACAAAGTGTTGTGCTTTTTGCCAAATAAAGAAAAATAAACGTGATGCGAGTTCTGCCTTCTATCTGCCAGTGTAGTCCATTCTGAAACGCGTCCGAAAATGAACAATAACTCAGCGAATACTCAGTCAAACAGGCATTCAGACACACAGGCATGAACCTTGAATTCTCTTCTTTTTAATGAAGTAATTTATATAAAAAACAAATATTCTCATCTTGTGAAATCTGTATTAAAAGAGAGCGATTCCAGTCGACCTCATTAGAGCTAATTCAAATGTAATGTGACTCCGCCCACGGAGAGCGCGTGCTATTCAAACGCAAATGGCTGAGGTAATCCGCGCAATCCTGTGAACGCCCCCTGTATCAGCTCGAGAAAACCAAAACACAAGTTTATTCAGAACATTACTTGTTTACAACACAGCGCTGTGAGGAATAATGAGGAATACGAGGAATACGAGCTGAGGAATACTAGTAAGTTTTTCCTTCTCGGGTTTCTGTTTATGAATGAATGAATGGCATAGATGCGCGCTGTTTACCACAGTTCTCCATTATGGACGCGAGCGCTCTAAAACTTTCACAGAGACCTCCAAACAGAAAGTACAAATTCTTTCTTTAAAACGAATTTCGTTTTGTATCAATTGTATCTTAATTTTAATCATTTTTTCATTAACAAATTTCCTGGATTTAAAGTAAATATCATGGGCTAGCAATCACAACATAAGGTGCTTGAACTGGAGATCATCATGAATCATGAGCCTACTCGCCTCAAATGTCTTAAAAATGTGAAATATATTTACAGAAAGCTGTTTCTAAACAAAACCATCCAAAAAAAAAAAAAACTATAGCCTAATAAATGTGCATTTATCCGGTGCGTTCACTAGCCTACTGCAAAGATCGCGAGTCAAAAGCCTATCGTCAACGAATGATGATTTTTTTAGCAAACCGTATTGCTATACTGAGATGGGTAAAAATCAACTGAAATATGTTGAAATAAAATGTAGGCTATTTGTATAAGCAACGTAAACTGCAAATTAACATTTATATGCCCTAATATTTCATGAAAACAACGTTACAGTCAGGCGAAATATGAAAGACAACATTTTGTTTAGTATATTTGGGTACAGTTTTTACTGTAGAATATACTGCCTCGTCAAATAAGCTTTTGTTTAGCAATTTCTATATATAAAATAGCCTAATATTTTTGTCAAAAATAAAGTCATCAACTAAGATGTTAGCTGTTCCAATGTTGGCTATATTCAAAGTAATGAATACATAGATAAAATGTTAATTTACAAAGAAAGAGTACACTTGAAATATTGTTGAAATTGTAATTATTGTTGTAATTGTAACCTTTTTAATAAAATAGCAAAACATATGTACAAGATAGATGTAAGCAA
Organism: Rutilus rutilus; assembly: GCA_021464565.1. NCBI lineage: Eukaryota > Metazoa > Chordata > Actinopteri > Cypriniformes > Leuciscidae > Rutilus > Rutilus rutilus. Next base: position 3,608,051 of record JAJAQA010000001.1, on the reverse strand, counting down.
AATCTTAAATGGTCAATATCAGTCTGCTTCTAAATTTCTTTTGTCCTTGCATTGTGGCTCAGCCAGTTTCACACCTGTGTGAATGGCTCATTATGCAGAGTGGGTGGTAATTCAGGTGTAAACCACTCCTCGTTCACGCCCCCTCGCATATTGGCTTTCCAAGCAAAACCTGTTTTACATCAATTTAAATCAATGTATGGTTTTATTTGAACGATAAAGCAAGACTATTTTCACATAATTTTGAAGAAAAAACACTGGGCGAGGACATCCATTGGTCAAAAGTCTTATTGACACATATTTACTATGTGTTTTGTGGCCTTATTTCAGAAATTTTAGTTTTTAGTTTTTTCAATATCCACGCATAAACATTATTCTCTCAAAAATGAAAACATGTACATACACATGGCTCACATATTATGGTAGCCCTGTTTGTGCTTTATAGAGTGAATTTACACCTTTGCCATTAATATGTTTATAAGCAACTGAAAAAAGCACAAATGTCAGGGCATGTCAGAACATCTCAAGGGCCCAGAAAACCGCTCAGACTCCAGAGGGTTAAATCAGTGGTGCTTAAGAAATACATCCCAGATCTTCCAGAGCATTTGTAGTGTTGATAAAGGAGTCTGGATCTGATATATTTCTCAAGGCTGGAGAGAGTAAAGCAGAACGTTATAATCCATGTGTAGAAACTCCCTGAAGACAGTTAATATCTGCTTTACAGACGCTCATGTGCAAATGCAGCTTTATTTTACCAAGCTGATGCTAATAATTACTTTACAATACTTTTAAAAACTGTTTTATAATTCAGGAAACTGCTAAAATAAGGAAGGGAGACTAACAGTAATGCTCTTGTGTGCAAAAGAATATCTTATAAACTGTGTTCAGAGCAGATGTGTGTTGAGATAGTGCGGTTCACGATACGCGTGTAAAGCAGCACTTCACTGTGGCATCGTGTCTCTATACAGCAACTCTAGCAGGATTTAATCACTCAGTTGATCAGAACAGAGGAAGTTAATAACCACAGGAGGAGCTGATGATGTTTAAAGGAGGAGCTGTAACTATATGTAATGAAGAGGAACAGAAGATGTCTGATAAGTGTGATCTGTGTCTGCTGGGACTGATCATTCTCTCTTCATTTTCTCTCTGTCAAGGTTCTCCTCTGACCGTTCTGTCAGTCGTGTCAGTGTTCCGTGTCTCTTTGTTTGTGTTGTGTTTGTGCACACGGCTCTGTTTCTGGTTGTGTCAGTCATGTAATCCTCTGGTCCCGCCTCCTTGTTTCCCGTTACCACGCCCCCTTGTTTAGTCCTCGTTAAGTCCTGGTTTGTCTTATTGTGCTCTCCTGTTCCTCATGTGCTCTGCTCTCTTCATAATGTGCTTCTTGTGCTACGCTTCTGTTGTTGCTAATAGTCTGTTGTTCTTGTTAAAGGAACACACTGACTTTTTGGGACTTTAGCTTGTTCACCGTATCCCCCAGAGTTAGATGAGTCCATACACACCCTTCTCATCTCCGTGCGTGCCGTAACTCTGTCTGACGCACCCACCGCTAGCCTAGCTTAGCACAAAGACTGGAGGTAAATGGCTCCAGCTAGCATACTGCTCCCAATACGTGACAAAATAACGCCAACATTTTCCTATTTACATGTTGTGATTCAGGGCTGCCAACTCTCACGCATTGGGCGTGAGACTCACGCAAATGACACTTTTAACACGCTTTCACGCCACACATCCATTTTCTCATGCACAGAAAATTTGCGGAGCAAAGAGGTACTTTTAAATATTAAACTAATTCTCAACTCTTAGATTCCGTCAATTTAATTATGAAATTCAGACAAAAATACGTTTGGCGCTTGTAAATGTGACGTGACAGATCGCTGAGCGCCTCAGTTCAAGTGCACGTGAACCGATCATCTGTTACTTTTTTTTTTAAAGATGCAGTACAACTTACCGAAAGTATACATAATATCGACCAATTAGTGTTTTTCAACCACGGAAAGAGGAAAGAGGTCAGTATAACAGCAGGAGAACAATTATGTCACATAACGTTACATTTACTTCAGGAAAGCCATTTAATGACCATATAGCATGTTAACTGAATAGAAAAAATAGCTAGAGAGGAGATTTTGCTGAGCACTATATTACATATTTATTATATTTTTACTTATGTCATATAATAATTATTATAACAAAAACTGCATTATATTTAATTTAATTTGTTATTTTTAACCTTTAACTAGATGTACCGCATCGCGGTACAAAATATGACCGCCGCTCAGGCCTGCACTGGCTTTCCACAAAAATAAATGACGTGGAGTAATTTGGCTGTATTGCGTGTTTATGTATATACCTAAAAAAAGTAATAGTATGTGCATGTCTGTCTGTGTGTGTGTGTGTGTGTGTGTGTGTTTGTGTATGTGTGTGTCTGTGTGTGTGTCTGTGCGTGTATGTATGTGTGCGTACATGTGTGCGCGTGTGTGTTTGTGTGTCTGTGCATGTGGATTTGTATGTGTGTGTATGGGTGTGTATCTGTGCGTGTGGATGTCAGTGTGTGTGCATGCTTGCGTTTGTTTGTATTCCTGCATGTGTGTGTGTGACAGTATCATCCTAAACCAGCAACCCTTCGCTCAACAGCACCATCTACAGGCCGATGAGTGTACAGTCACTAAATGTGCACATAAATGAATTTATTTTATACCCCCCCCCCCCCCCCCCATGGATGAAATTCTACAAAACTTAGCAGAGGATACCCCCAGAGGATGTCAAGTTAATCATACACATGAAATATGGTGCAGTTCTGAACATCTCCACTGAAGATAGGGGCGATTAAAGCAGAATAATATTGCATTTTCATTGTTTATGGGAGGGGCGCAAATCACAAATGAGTGATTATGGGCTAGGTTGATGTGGGCCCTTAAGAGTGGGCCCTACATACCATAAAAATTTCTTCATCCTCGGTGCCACGGTTCAGGTAGTTATTTAACTACGGGGGGGGGGGGGGGGGGGGTTTGGGTGGCCCCCGGGGACCAAACGAAATTTTTCCTTAGAAGTCTAGTGGGGCTACATGCCCACCAAATTTCATGTTCCCCGGTGTTTCGGTGTCCCTGGTATCGTTGACGAAAAATTTACGGGGGCCCCAGCGCAGGGGGGGGAAGTGGCCCCCGGGGACCAAACGAAATTTTTCCGTAAAAGTCTAGTAGACCAACATACCATAAAAATTTCTTCATCCTCGGTGCCACGGTTCAGGTAATTATTTAGGAAAAACTACATTTTTGGGGGTTTGGGGGGGCCCAGCGCGGGGGGGGAGTGGCCCCCGGGGACCAAACAAAATTTTTCCGTAGAAGTGTATAGTGGGGCTACATGCCCACTAGGGGTGGAGCCGAACCCGAATACGGTATTCGGAAAGCACAAATAATGTGTTTTTTACGAATACTTATTTCGAACAAATACTTTTAAAAATATTTGTATTCGGGAACAAGAAAAACTTTATATCAAAAAGCTGCGTTTCCTCATGAGACATGGCGACTGGCGGTGCTGCTAATGTGGTGGCTGAAATATTTCGGATTAGGCTAATGTCACGTTGTCATAAGGGGTAGTTCACATAGCGCGTTTCTTGCGCGTGCAGATTTCAAATGTAGGCGCGCGGCAAGCGCCCTTATAATAGAAGCGAGCGGCGCACTGCATAGCAACGACAGACGCCACAGGAGGGCAAGCGCTTGTGGAAAGGAGAAAACGGTGCAAACTGCGCTCTTCATGATGACGAGGAAGTATCAGCAAGAATTAATTGATTTCTAGCCCTTGCATTAGCTTTAGATATATTTATGGAGATGAGAAATGAAATAAAAAGCCGTCATTATGTCATTAATATCAGTCCGTCAGAAAAGCAGTTCTAGGCTTATTCTTGGCTGGATAACTCTTAGCAGGTTTAAAAAGCTCTTTTAAAATTAAATATGAATGCAGTTTTGTATTAAATAAAAGTACAGTCAAGTCAAATAAAACATGTTTTATCTCCTGTTTGTTAACACTACAATAAGATACCATTCATTAACGTTACTTAATGCGTTATCTAACATCAACACATTGAGTGAACAATATTTTTACAACATTAATTAATGTTTGTGAATGTTATTTAATACAAATACTTGATTGGTCATGTTTGTTCACTTCATTCATTGTGCATTAAATAATGTTAACATAAATAATGTTAACTTTTGATTTTAAAAATGTATTTTTAAATGAACCCCAAGGAGAATAATTGCGACAGTATATAGCCTAACTATTGTTTATTGTTAGGTCATTTTATCTAATGTTATCTAACAAATGGAATCTTATTGTAAAGTGTTTTTAATACTACAGTTTCCTTCTTTGTAACCGCGATATACACTTTAATATATGTAAATTTAATCTAAATTAAGCTTTGGTACCGAAATTGTTACCGAGAACCGTGGATTTTCACTGGTATTGGTACCGAATACTGAAATTTTGGTACCGTGACAACACTCTCTGTTAGCTCGGTAATTTATACAATAGGCTGTTGACAGAGTAACGTTAACGTAGGTAATGGCTGTTATGTTATTTTCTTTTCAATGACGTTCCTTGTTACATGTTCATTGCTGGATTTATGAAAAAACATCAACCAATATTGCATATCCATAATTATTATAATGGATATAAATAAAGAATACTTACACTATAACGTAAATTAGAAGTGTAACGCAAAAAAAAATGATTTTTACACCTATTTTGAATTTTACTCGAATACAAATACAAATACAAATACAAATACTTTTCCCCTCTCAACAAATACAAATACAGATACAAATACCGGCTGCTTTGCACACCCCTAATGCCCACCAAATTTCATGTTCCCCGGTGCTTCGGTGTCCCTGGTATTGTTGACGAAAAATTTACGGGGGCCCCAGCGCGGGGGGGGGGGAGTGGCCCCTGGGGACCAAACGAAATTTTTCCGTAAAAGTCTAGTAGACCAACATACCATAACAATTTCTTCATCCTCGGTGCCACGGTTCAGGTAGTTATTTAGGAAAAACTGCATTTTTTTGGGTTTGGGGGGGCCCAGCGCGGGGGGGGGGAGTGGCCCCCGGGGACCAAACGAAATTTTTCCGTAGAAGTCTAGTGGGGCTACATGCCCACCAAATTTCATGTTCCCCGGTGTTTCGGTGTCCCTGGTATCGTTGACGAAAAATTTACGGGGGCCCCAGTGCAGGGGGGGGAAGTGGCCCCCGGGGACCAAACGAAATTTTTCCGTAAGTCTAGTAGACCAACATACCATAAAAATTTCTTCATCCTTGGTGCCACGGTTCAGGTAATTATTTAGGAAAAACTACATTTTTTGGGGTTTGGGGGGGCCCAGCGCGGGGGGGGGAGTGGCCCCCGGGGACCAAACGAAATTTTTCCGTAGAAGTCTAGTGGGGCTACATGCCCACCAAATTTCATGTTCCCCGGTGTTTCGGTGTCCCTGGTATCGTTGACGAAAAATTTACGGGGGCCCCAGTGCAGGGGGGGGAAGTGGCCCCCGGGGACCAAACGAAATTTTTCCGTAAGTCTAGTAGACCAACATACCATAAAAATTTCTTCATCCTCGGTGCCACGGTTCAGGTAATTATTTAGTAAAAACTACATTTTTTGGGGTTTGGGGGGGCCCAGCGCGGGGGGGGAGTGGCCCCCGGGGACCAAACGAAATTTTTCCATAGAAGTGTATAGTGGGGCTACATGCCCACCAAATTTCATGTTCCCCGGTGCTTCGGTGTCCCTGGCATCGTTGACGAAAAATTTACGGGGGCCCCAGCGCGGGGGGGGGGGGAAGTGGCCCCCGGGGACCAAACGAAATTTTTCCGTAAAAGTCTAGTAGACCAACATACCATAAAAATTTCTTCATCCTCGGTGCCACGGTTCAGGTAGTTATTTAGGAAAAACTGCATTTTTTGGGGGTTTGGGGGGGCCCAGCGCGGGGGGGGAGTGGCCCCCGGGGACCAAACGAAATTTTTCCGTAGAAGTCTAGTGGGGCTACATGCCCACCAAATTTCATGTTCCCCGGTGTTTCGGTGTCCCTGGTATCGTTGACGAAAAATTTACGGGGGCCCCAGCGCAGGGGGGGGAAGTGGCCCCCGGGGACCAAACGAAATTTTTCCATAAAAGTCTAGTAGACCAACATACCATAAAAATTTCTTCATCCTCGGTGCCACGGTTCAGGTAGTTATTTAGGAAAAACTGCATTTTTTGGGGTTTGGGGGGGCCCAGCGCGGGGGGGGAGTGGCCCCCAGGGACCAAACTAAATTTTTCCTTAGAAGTCTAGTGGGGCTACATGCCCACCAAATTTCATGTTCCCCGGTGCTTCGGTGTCCCTGGTATCGTTGACGAAAAATTTACGGGGGCCCCAGCGCGGGGGGGGGGGGGAAGTGGCCCCCGGGGACCAAACAAAATTTTTCCGTAAAAGTCTAGTAGACCAACATACCATAAAAATTTCTTCATCCGCGGTGCCACGGTTCAGGTAGTTATTTATGAAAAACTGCATTGTTTTGGGTTTGGGGGGGCCCAGCGCGGGGGGGGGAGTGGCCCCCGGGGACCAAACGAAATTTTTCCTTAGAAGTCTAGTGGGGCTACATGCCCACCAAATTTCATGTTCCCCGGTGCTTCGGTGTCCCTGGTATCGTTGACGAAAAATTTACGGGGGCCCCAGCGCGGGGGGGGGGAAGTGGCCCCCGGGGACCAAACAAAATTTTTCCGTAAAAGTCTAGTAGACCAACATACCATAAAAATTTCTTCATCCTCGGTGCCACGGTTCAGGTAGTTATTTATGAAAAACTGCATTGTTTTGGGTTTGGGGGGGCCCAGCGCGGGGGGGGGAGTGGCCCCCGGGGACCAAACGAAATTTTTCCTTAGAAGTCTAGTGGGGCTAAATGCCCACCAAATTTCTTGTTCCCCGGTGCTTCGGTGTCCCTGGTATCGTTGACGAAAAATTTACGGGGGCCCCAGCGCGGGGGGGGGGGGGGGGAGTGGCCCCCGGGGACCAAACGAAATTTTTCCATAAAAGTCTAGTAGACCAACATACCATAAAAATTTCTTCATCCTCGGTGCCACGGTTCAGGTAGTTATTTAGGAAAAACTGCATTTTTTGGGGTTTGGGGGGGCCCAGCGCGGGGGGGGGGGGGGGAGTGGCCCCCAGGGACCAAACTAAATTTTTCCTTAGAAGTCTAGTGGGGCTACATGCCCACCAAATTTCATGTTCCCCGGTGCTTCGGTGTCCCTGGTATCGTTGACGAAAAATTTACGGGGGCCCCAGCGCGGGGGGGGGGGGGGGGAAGTGGCCCCCGGGGACCAAACGAAATTTTTCCGTAAAAGTCTAGTAGACCAACATACCATAAAAATTTCTTCATCCTCGGTGCCACGGTTCAGGTAGTTATTTATGAAAAACTGCATTTTTGGGGGTTTGGGGGGGCCCAGCGCGGGGGGGGAGTGGCCCCCGGGGACCAAACGAAATTTTTCGTTAGAAGTCTAGTGGGGCTACATGCCCACCAAATTTCATGTTCCCCGGTGCTTCGGTGTCCCTGGTATCGTTGACGAAAAATTCAGTAAGGTGACGAAAAAAAAAAAAAAAAAACTTTGACAATCCCTATATGACCGCTTTCGCTAGCTACGCTAGCGGCGGTCATAATAATACCAGCAGATTGGGCCCTCAATGTTTACAGCATTAGGTGAGATTATTTTTTAAAATGACATTTAAAATAAACATGTATCCAAATTAGTCAAATTGAATCAAAATCGGAATCAAATCACAAGAATGGAATTGAAATCTTGAAATTTTTGTCAAGCAATAATAAAAACTGTATCCTACCAGTCATTGTACAATGTAAACATTGTAACATGTTGTCACTAAACTTCATAAAATTCTATTTAGTTACCAAATGTTTTGACAATCACAATTACATACATACATTACATCCCTGTTAAAAGAGTTGGATTAGTATTATCTGCATATGTTCTTTAAGAAAACTGCGTATAATACACAAGCGAGTCAGACTAGTGCAAATATTACAGATAGGTCATTGTCTTTCCTCCAAGCCACGCTGGCGGAGTTTTTCACCCCCGAAAAGAAATGGTCATTTTCTGACCGCAATTTAATTTAATAAATTGAGCTGTCTGATCCTTGCTCCCTGAAACAATTATTAAACTAAAATTAGCACAAGTTCTGCCTCAAATTGATCTGACAGCAGCATCACAAACCGTAAGAGAATAACTTCATAATGCTTTGTCTGTAAATTATGGTTATACAGTATATATATATTGTGGCGAGCACGACGAGGTCGAGGGCCATGGGAGGACGGCGCGAGGCCGGTGGCGTAATTGATAATGAGCGACTTGGCTCGACGCACCGGTCTCGCATCTCTCACGGAGGAGCGGAAGCATAAAGGAGGAGCGACGACAGTGAAGAGTGAGAGAGGAACAGGCCTGTGTTTTAGTTGATGTTTTGTTTCTGTTTTGTGTGGCCAGCAGTCGTCCGTGAGGGGCTGCTGGCTTTTACTTTCATTTTGTATTTGGTTTATTTTTTATCATTAAAATATGTTGAATGTTCGCCGGTTCCCGCCTCCTTCTTCCCATAACATCTGAACCCCGTTACATATATATATATATATATATATATATTAGGGGTGGGAATCTTTTACCATCTCACGATTCGATTCGATTCCGATTCTTGAGGCCACGATTCGATTCAAAATCGATTTTCGATTCAAAAAGATTTTCGATTCAAAACAATTCGATTTTATTCATAATGATTTCTAATCAGGTTTCTGATCATGATCTACTCTCATCTGCTTTGCTATACAGAATGACAAACGGAGACATTAAAGTGTCTTTTTCACATTTATTAAGTTCAATTCTCAGGGAAGTGCCTTTTATCAAAAACATTGAAAAAATGTTTTTACTTGGTACTTTTAAAGCAAAGTATTTATGATGACCCATAACGAACTTACTTCCAATACTTCCTATATTAATTTTATTAATAAAACAAATGGAAGTGATTTGGCAAATCAACTGTAAGGTTACATTTGCCAGCATATGTCCCAACATTGCTGAGAACCAAAAGGAAAATAAATGTGTGCTTGTACTAGCAGCATACTTGTAGTAAATTAATACAAACTTCAGCATATTCTGAATCTCTAGCATAGTAGCATTTAATAATAGACTTCTAACCAACATCCTCTTGTTATTTCCAATGAGCAATATAATCCTTCAGACAAAAAAAAACATTTTGCTGTAGCAAATTCACAAACAGTTTTTGAAAAATATAGAATTATGTACCAGAAGCTATCATAACGTATAATGCTTGTGGACTTATGCATATTCTGAATAATTAGTAACATACAAAGTCGCTCTTGACTTATACACAACTAACGTTAAATAATAAAGAGTTATGACTTGAAATGTTTGCTGTATACCACAATCAAAAACAGCTTATACAAAGAAAGTAAATGAACATCTGCAGAGAGTAACTTACAGTCAAAATGTAACTTTTTGTGACTGGCATTGCACATTTGGCGCTCAGCCATCATGCGTCCGTTATGTGCGCGTCTCTGTTATGTGCACGCCACAGAATGTCCGCGCACGTGCACGTCCGCTTCAGAGTTCCGCCTTTTGCGTTCCGTCAATGTTACGTTATTAGAATTTTTTTTTTTTTTTAGAAAATCGATTTTTGACATTTGTGAATCGATTCAGAATCGTCCACGTCCCGAATCGCGATTCATCTAAGAATCGATTTTTTCCCCCACCCCTAATATATATATATATATATATATATATATATACTGTATATATATGCATCAGTTCAAAAGCATATCATTCATGAAAATCATTCATAATATTATTTTTCTCTCTCGTCATAGATAGGCCTAATTTCTATGCTTGGTTATGCAGTCCCTAACAATTTACTTGCCATTGTTATGTGCCATTGCACACACACACACACACACACACACACACATACATGTCTATATTACTAACAGAGCACTATCCAACAGGGGACTCCCATCAAGATTATTGTAGTCTTGCATTTTTAAATTAGTTTTTATTTTAATATCATTTTCAAATTTCCAATAAATTTCAGTTAGTTTAATGTTTGCAGTTTACAGCTAACTCTTGTGAAAACCTCTTAATAATAAAAATAAAATAATAGTTTGAGGATGAACAAAGAACCAAACATATACAACTAAAGAGTACAGATTATTCATTCATACTCATTCATATTAAAAATTAAATCTTGTTAAACATGGTGTATAAGAGGGGAAAAAAATATGCGTATGATTATTATGATTATTCTTTAAGGTTATTTCTATGATTAATCCTTTCCAACATTATTCTTGTATTGATACATTTATGCCTTTTGCCTATTGCAGCGTTTAAAATCATATACTCATAGTTATAGGGGAGAGCGGGGTAAGTTGTCACACGGGTAAGTTGTCACATTGTTCATAACTCAGACACTAGAGGCTCTATCTCAAAAATAAAATAGCCACTTTATGTGACTTCTTCTTCTATAGTCAACTTCCTGTTCACATGTGGTCAAGTGTGGCTCACTGTAATCTGAGGTTAGCACAATTTTCTTATTTTTCTGCTTAAAAAGTAAAAAAAATGCACTTTACATTTTATGCAATACAACTTTGTTAGATATGAATTTTTAAAATGATTATTTTGCACAAAATAGAGGAGACAGTAACATGTCTTTTGATACTTTAGCTAACGTGATATGTTGAGCTAAACTTGAGATTTAGCCAACATTAGCACACATGTCAGAATGGGGCAAGTTGTCTCAATGACTTTGGGGCAAGTCGTCACATGTGACAACTTGCCCCTGTACAAATAAACACACAGAACATACTCAAAAAACATGATAAATTGTGATATTGTAATTTATTTCTAATTGCAATAAGGTGTTTGAAGGAAGGAAGGAAAGTCAGGAATTAATAAAGGAAACAAAGGAAGGAAGGAAGGAAGGAAGGAAGGAAGGAAGGAAGGAAGGAAGATGGTTCGAAATTACATTCCTGGGATTGTGGCAATTGCCTATCCTCTGGCTCCAACCCCCTTAAACATTCAGGCTGGCTTTAGGGTGGCTGGGGTTCAACCTTATCACCAACTCTGCTCTGCCAGGCCCCAGCCCCAACCCTGCCCTGCCCTGCCCTGCCCTGCCCTGCCAGGCCCCAACCCCAACCCTGCCCTGCCAGAATTGTGACTCTGGAGATGAGTCTGATTAGTCAGATACAGGGCATCTGTTTTGTTCGGAGGTTAAACATGTTAAGTTAAGCAAGTTATCTGCAGCATTCCATTCAGTTATCAGGATCTATGTGCAAGCCATAGAACGTTTGAGTTTAAAGTTCAAAGTAAAGTGATCTTACCACTTAATTGAAATGTTCATTATTTGGATTGAATCTTGGTTTTTCCAGATTCTCCAGGCACGGATGTTTATATTTCCAGTTCTGGTTTGAGTTTAAAAATGAAAATCAATTTTCACAATTAAGTAGTTGTGTTTTTATTTTTAGATAATCTAGTGTGACAACTTACCCACCCTAGTGTGACAACTTACCCGACGATGGGGCAAATTGTCACAAGTGCACACTCGCTATTCAATAGTCTACAACTCCGTAATGAGATAAGATATGAAAATGTTATGAATACAACATATGTTCCCAAGACTTCCTTCTTTCATTTGGTATGAGATTTATACCATTTTGATGTATAGTGCTCAGTAAATGTTAGACAGTGTGAAAAGTGTGACAACATACCCCGCTCTCCCCTACTCATATTCAAATGTTCTATTCAGACCAGACATGTAGTATAGGCCTACTTCTACTCTGACAAATGTAGCCTACATCTGTTTCTGGGCAAGACATGTTATTTGTTTTTTCCGCTTTCTGCTCAGTGTGGTATCTAATCTAATATGTATGGTTTAGTTTCACATGAGATGGTTATCTTACCTGGAATTAATGTACAGCTGTATTTGCATAAAGTCTAGTCATGATAGAAATATTTAATTGGCTATTTCTGCTTCTTAGGGCTGGTTCACACAGAAAGCGGTATTGTTTGGAAAAACGGGAAAAAGTGGAATGGGAAAAAAGTGCAAGGTCTCGAGACATTTGTCGTTAGTTTAGTTTAGTTTTAGTTTTTTATTTTTGTTGAAATGTCTATTTTATTTCAGTTTACGCAAATGTTTTTGACCTATAGTTTTAGTCTTAGTTTCATTTTTCGTTTACGAAAAAAACCTTGACTCCCATAGCCTGCAATGGAACTGTGTGTGTGTGTGTGTATTTAAGTTCAGTAATTTCACTAAATGGCAATGAAAATTACCTATTAATTGTCATTTAAGTGAAATTACTGAACTTAAATATACAATCTTGATAAAAATGACCATTCTAGAAGACATTTTCATATTTTAACTATATATATAGTTACAAAATGAAGACAGACTTCACTGCCAGTTCACTTCACTGTTCACACATACACACACACACACACACAGTTCCATTGCAGGTATAACGTGAGGGTTCGATATGTGGTGGTAGATCACTCTTTATGATAATAAACAGCAGAACGGAGACAGAAGACTTTCTCAAGCGGCACTTTTACTGAACACGTCACAACAACAACACTTCCTTAAACAGCCTTACATGTGACTTCACTAACCAATCAGAAGCAAGAACTTAGACTGAGATAAACGTGAGTGAATCAGAGAGGCAGATTCAGCAGAATATCCTTACTGTATTAAATATGTAAACGCATAAATATGTAAATAATTAACTGACTAAACATTGTAAATATACTTCTAATAAAATAACTCAAATATAAATCATATTAAATTCTAAGCATTACAACTTTCCAATATGAAATATGAACTCCATTTCTAAACCTTACATTTCCTCCCCCTCCCACAAAAGAAACGTCCCCGTTTCCCATCAAATAAACAAGTAACAGTAACCACAGCAATAAAGCAACTGTATCAGTTCAGAACATAGTCCTCAAGGAATCTGGGAGGTCTAACGGGACGTTTCCCAGGGCGTAGCAAAGAACCAGAAGCCTGAGGAGTGGAAGAGGGGACAGTGTCAAACTGGCTTACTGGGCCAAAGGAGGGGGCAGAGCAAGACTGAGTCAGGGGAGAGCGGGACTGGGGCTGTGGTCGGGGTTGTGGATGGCCAGTGGGAGGGACTAATGAGGGAGTATTGCCCTGGCCAGATAAGGTGTAGCTCCTCGTGGCTGCAAACTTAAAGGGCTTAAAGGACAAAGCACCTGATAATGCAGTCAAATGAGGGAGTTGAGACTGCAAAAAGTCACATGTAGGTGTCTCATGTCCACAATCTGACACAGGAGCATGATAGGGTCTGAGACGGTTGTAGTGGACAATCTGGGACTTATCAGACTGATCCAGGAGGTAGTGAATCCTGTATGTTACTCCAGGAGAATCCACATCAGATCCTAGGCACTCTAATATTTCAAAGGGGTCTTTCCAGTGAGGAGCAAGTTTTTGTTTTACTGTAGTGGGGTCATTTAACCAGACAAGGTCTCCCGGAACATAGGGAGTGTGCTTAACACTCTTGTCATACTGTTGTTTCTGCTGATTGTGGGCATAATCTCTGTTCCATGCAGCAGAACTGAAAGAGGACTGAAGTTTCTGCGTCAATCGTGCAACATAGTCAGCAGGAGAACCCGTAATAGACAAAGATGGTGTGTTGTTAGGTAACAGCATGTTGACAGGCATCCTGGCTTCATGACCATGTGTGAGTGTGGGTTTGGACTGGCGAGCCATCCCATCGTTTCGTACCTGGAAACAGAGGAAAAGGAGTTGTGAGAAAAGGAGTTTTCTGATTGGGTAGGACAGAACTGCATACATTGCGTTTTGCAAGTTTTCTAGGATTTCCCTGAAGAAAAATAGACTAAATTAAGTAACCATAATGATAAAAATATACCAAACCAAAAATGAAACATAAATACACATACTACCACTAAAAACATTTTAAAAAAAAATACAAAACTACAAAATATGGGCTAACTTTACATCTAAAATAGTGAAGTGAACTTTTGAACAAAAAAAAAATGGACTGGGGCGTACTCGTCCAGCCACTCGAGATCTAATGAGTTTTAATTGATAATGTAGTAGTATGGGGCCGCACGATGCAAGACTTCGCAGGGTCCTGAATCAAGCACAAAGAACAGGGTTAAAACTGAATAAAAAGAAGTGTCAGTTTGGTGTAAGAGAAATGACATACCTGGGAGAGAGACTGTCTGAAGAAGGGGTACAGCCGGACAGAGAAAAAAAATCCAGGCAATTGAGGAAATGCTGGAACCAAGAGACGAGAAAGACCTGCAGAGAGCCTTAGGGTTAGTAAACTACCTGGGGAAATTTGCTCCAAATCTGTCAGCAAACTCAAGGTCATTAAGAAGCCTGTTGGAATCAAACTCTGAGTGGCAGTGGGAAAGGGAGCATGTTGAAGAGTGGCTGTGGTTGAAGAGCAGTTTGACTAAAGAACCTGTTCTAAAATTCTACCACCAGGATAAGCCACTAAAAGTCTCTACAGATGCATCGAAATTGGGTTTAGGAGCCGTTTTACTCCAGCAACATGACACCGGGTGGTATCCAGTCGCATATGCATCCCACACTATGACATCTGCGGGAAGAAACTATGCGCAAATAGAAAAAGAGACTCTAGGTGCAGTGTTTGGCTGTGAGAGATTCCATGAGTATGTTTACTGAAGACCAGTCATCCTAGAGACGGATCATAAGCCTCTCATAGCAATATCAAAGAAACCACTGGGAGAAGTGCCACCGCGCATACAAAGACTAATGCTTCGTCTACAGAAGTATGATCTGGCATTTGAATTTAAACCAGGCAAGCACTTAATAGTGGCAGACACCCTGAGCAGGGCTAGCTTGAGTAATAACACAAGCACTGCAGATTCACGTGGACTCTATCAAAGCACAGATGCCAGTGTCAACTGCAAAGTGGGCTGATATAGCCAATGAGACAATGAAAGATGAACATTTGAGGAGAGTGATAGAAATAATTCACATGCCGGGGGAAGGAGTGTTGGATAACCCATACCAACACTTTAAAGATGAACTGTCGGTGCTAGATGGAGTTCTGCTAAAAGGAACAAACATTGTCGGGCCTATGTCCATGAGAAAACAGATGTTAAAACTTGTGCATGAGGGACACTTGGGAATGGAGAAATGTAAGAGGCGGGTAAGAGAGATACTGTATTGGCCGGGCATGCATAGAGACATAGTATTCCAATAACTGTTCTTAACTACAGAGCATTGGAGAATGGCCTTTCACCGGCGGAAATGCTCATGAATAGGAAACTGTGGACAAAGCTTCCATCAGCGATGGAAAGGGTAAGCAGAGATTATAAGGGAAGAATTTTGTTAAAGTTTCACATTTAAGTGGAGACAACTAAGAATTGTAAATGGTGGAATATAAAGAGTTATTTGTATTATTTTGAAGGAGGATCAAATATTGTTTGTGTTTGAAGTTAAAAAAAAGAAGGGAAGATGTATTGATATGTGCTCCATGCTAACTGGGCCACTAGATGGCAGTATAAAGCGGCAGTAAGCCAAGTTCAACACTGTGTGTTATTGAACAGAATAAAAGCGTTCTGATAACAGTACTCGGTGAGTGAGCCTCGTCAATACAATTAGGATACTTTAATATCTCTATTAAATTCACCGCCATTCATTTCAGTTTATAGGCTGTCAGATGAGACCAAACATGGCATAGTTACATATTAGAGCACACTAGTAAATAAACAGCATGTAGTTGAAAGCATATGTCCTGTGAAGCAAATGGTCCAGACGTGTGATTGAGGCGCAAACGACTCCGTCTCTCCCGACAGAACCATCCTGTGCCTGGAGTGTCCCAGCAGTCCTCGATCCGCATATTGATGAAACCCTGCACTAGATGGGCATTAGCATACTGTGATGATGAAGGCCATTGTGCCACGCTTAATTCACATGTATACCTTTAAAAGGCTTTTTGAAGCACTTGGGCAGTAAAGAGTCCTGCCCATATTTGCTCAGCTCTACACTTCCATCCTACTTAATGCAACTGTAAAAGTAGAGATGCTCAGTTTAAGTGATTCTTTAGCCATTTTATCAGATCTTTCATTTCCTGGTATATCAGCATGTGCTGGTACCCAAACAAATTTAATTATTGTTCCAGCTTGCCTTAATCTATACATAATATTCGATATTTCTATATAGATATCGTATTTAACTGTTTGATATGTTTGCAGGCTTATAAGTGATGCCATTGAATCTGAACAAATCACAGCTTTATTTGGCATCACTTCTTCCACCCAACTAAGTGCCATCTGAACTGCCACCAATTCTGAGGTAGACACTGAAGTCCCATCTGTTAATCTCCCATATTTTCCTATTTTAAACTCTGGAACATTAAATGCTGATCCAGTGCGACTTATCTCTGGATTTTTTGATCCATTTGTGTATATTGGAAGAAATGCATAATAAACTGTTCTGATATATTCAATTGTATAGCTCTTAATGTCAATTTGTCCTTTAACACTCTCATGAGTTTGTAAATCAACTTCAGGTTGGCTAATAAACCAGGGGGGTATTGGGGAAATGGTTGCCGTTAATGAAAATGATATATAATAAATATCATTGTAAATTGATCCAGTAAGCAACAGATAATTGTTGGCGTCTTATTTCTAATGGGGACTCTCCTGTTTCCACTTGCATTGCTGAGATTGGAGTTGTTTTAATTGCTCCTGTGACACATCTCAAAGCTCGTGCTTGAATTAAATCTAACCTTTTTAGCATATAGTTGATGCAGATCCATATATAATGCATCCATAATCCAAAACAGATCGTAAGAGAGCACAGTAAATGTTGATCACAGATTGTTTATCAGTCCCCCATTCTTGGCCTACTATACATCTCATCAGATTTAGTACTTTGCTGCATTTCTCTTCAGTATATTTGACATGAACTTTCCATGTTAATTTGGAGTCAAACCATAACCCTAAATATTTAAAATTTGATACCCTTTCTAGTGGCTGTTTATATAAATAAAGTTTAATATTTTCTGCAATCCTCTTTTTAGTAAAAAACTGACAACACGTTTTGGATATAGAGAATCTAAATCCCCATTCCACTGACCATTTCTCTACAATCTCAATCGCTTCTTGAATTTTTGGCACTATATATTTAACATTTCTTCCCCTCTTCCACAATGCTCCATCATCTGCATATAATGCTGTTTTAATTCCTGGATGAATTCCTTCATATATATCATTGATCATTGATCCAAATAAGAAACTTAAAACCCAATTATAAAATCTTCCTTCAATTCCAATTCTTTGCAACTTTAATAGCAATCCTTCTCTCCACATCATATTGTATGCTTTTTCGATGTCAAAGTATACTGCCACTAACACCTCTTTCATTGCTAGAGCCTTTTTTACATCAGTTTCTAATCTTATTAGTGTGTCTAAGGTGGATCTAGCTGGTCGAAAACCATACTGATCCGAGCTGTTAATCCTTTGCTTTCTAACACGTAATAAAGTCGATTAACGATCTGAATGTGAAAATGTCTTCATCAGAAGAATATGATATGGAAAGTTTCTGTTGTGCTGTAATAGTACTAAAAATATCGTTACAATGTTTACATGGTACAATAACTGTTACTGTTTTTATTATTGCTCGACACAAATTTTCAATAAATTTAATTGTGATTTGAATCTGATTTGAATTCAATATTGGTTAATTTCGATAAATATTAGGTACAGATACATGTTAATTTTTCTCAAGAAAAATAAAAAATATCTCACCTAATGCTGTAAATATAATGCACTGTCAGCTTTTATTATTATTAAAGGTTAAAAATAACAACTCAAATTAAATATAATAGGGTTTTATTATAATGTTATAATATTTTAACGATAGATGTAAAAAATGTTTAAAACAATTTAAAAATAATAATATAATATAGTGCACATATTTAGCAAAATACTCCTCTAGCTAATTTGTCTAGCCAACTAGCGTGTGCTATGGTCATTAATGTTCCTGAGGTAAATGTACGTCACGTGTAGGTTATAGTGTTCTCCAGCTGTTATTGAGCTCTTCTGCGGGTGAAAAACACTGACTGATGGATATTATGTATGAGGGATTTACATTTCGGTAAGTTGTACTGTATCTTTCAACACACCTATTGTTCATTTGTGTTTATTTGCTATTAACTAGTAGAAGAGTAAGAGATGATTGGTTCAGGAGATACAGCGATCTGTCACGTCACATTTACAAGTGCCTAAACCGTATTTATTGTTGAATTTCGTGGTAAAATGGACAGAATCTGAGAGCTGAGAGTGTGTTTCATATCAATAGTAGCCTTGTCTGTCGGTGTCAGTCCTCTTTGCTTCATGATTTTCCTCTGCGTGAGAAACTGGATGTGTGTCGTGAGAGCGAGTGAAAAGTGTCGATTGCCTGATTCTCAGCATTGGCAGCCCTGCATGAAGTCAGATTAATCTCCATAACACACCACTGAGGATTTGTTCTGCATGATATCAGCATTGACCAGCAGGTGTCGCTGTGTGCATTCCAAACCTGGAGAAATCAACCACTTTTACACACATCAGGCTGGAAAGCTTTAAAGCTTCATGAAGCTTCATCTCACCATCACTACCTTCAGGTTCACTCAGCTCAACAGTTATACGCTATATTAGCAATAATGATTATTTTGGGAGACATGGATGAGCTTTGATTGGGGGTTCCCATCATGCACTGCAACATTAGGCTTTATGTGTATTTCAGCAGTGATGGTTGGTTGGTCAGATTTGAGGAAGTTAATAACCACAGGAGGAGCTGCTGATGTTTAAAGGAGGAGCTGTAACTATATATAATGAAGAGAAAGAGCTGTAACTATATCTAATGAAGAGGAAGACTGACAGAAACAGAAAATGGCTGATAAGTGTGATCTGTGTCTGCTGGGACTGATCATTCTCTCTTCACTTCTCACAGGTAAAGAAATCTGTATTTTCTCTAAAGACATTTAGTGGAATTAGTCTGGAAAGAGTTCATTTGAACATGCTCAGTTTATTCTTGCACACATTCACGTTGTGATCTCAGAGTTGTGTATTGATACACACAGATCATACTGTATTATTCCTGATACTGGACATAGTGTCACTCAAACATCTGATGATGAAGAATTATCTTCATATTAAGAGTGTGTCAGTGATTTGAACAGCATCAAGACTAATAGTTTATTCTGGAGAGTGTGTTGTTTGCTTTAAGTCAGGAAAAATACTATGATTTAAAACTTCTGCTTTTTATGCTGGTGTGTTTTATGTTTCATTTATTAATATATATCATAATGATCACTGAGATATACTGTGTTTCAGGAACCAGTGGAGTGACTAATGATGAAGTGTTCATCAGTTCTGGTGAAAATGTCTCTCTGTCCTGTAATAAAACTCTTTCTGACTGCAAATCAACTACATGGACCTACTATAACAGACATTCAGGGAGAGTTAAACTGATTACTGGAGGGATAAAGAAGAAAAACACAGAGAGACATGAGAGACTGAGTCTGGAGTCTGACTGCTCTCTGAACATCAAGAACGTCACAGTAGAAGATTCTGGATTATACAGATGCAGACAATATGTGAATGGAGAACAAGGACCTGATGCTGGTGTTTTTATGCATGTTCTTCATGGTAAGTTTATGATTATGTGGTCAATTTAAAAAGGGCAGATTCTCCCTTTAAACTCAGATGATGATTGAAGAGTCTGTGATTTGTGTCTTGTGTTTAGTTTCAGTGTCTTCATCATCATTATCATCATCATCATCTTCATCATTATCATCTTCATCATCATCTTCATCCTCACAGACTGAGATCAGTCCAGGCTGCTCTGTGACTCTCTCCTGTCAGTTGTATTCTGCATTCTCCTGTTCTTATTGGGCCTATTCTGGGAGAGTTAAGCTGTTGTGGGTGAATCAGGCTGGTGTTGATCTGAAGACAGACTCCAGATATCAGATATTATCATCATCAGATCAATATCAAGATCGCTGTATCATCCTCACTCTGACTACAACACTCCTGAATGAAGATGACAACAGAGAGTGGAGATGTCAGCTTACTCTCAGAAATCAACTCTTGACCTCAGTCAGATACACTGTCAAGTATTCAGGTGAGAAAACGTCTCAGGTTACGTATGTAACCATGGTTCCCTGAGAGGGAACGAGACGCTGCGTCAAGCGCTGCGGGAACGCTCCTGCGTGATTGCGTCATGAAGCACTCGTGAAATCAGTCCAATGGCGTGACGGGACGTCATAGGCGGGTGACGTCATTGACCAGGAAACTATAAAGCACCCCTGAACCAAACAATGTCAGCTTCTGATAGGTCGAACAAGTTGGTCACAGGCATGCCGGGAGTATGGCAAAGCGACGCAGCGTCTCGTTCCCTCTCAGGGAACCATGGTTACATACGTAACCTGAGACGTTCCCTTTCAAGGGAACTCGCGCTGCGTCAAGCGCTGCGGGAACTGAATACCCACGTCGCCATAGTCCTCAAGTGCCTGTATATGTGAAATCGCAATGCACATTAAGCTACAAACACCCGAGAACCCGGAGTAGCAGCCACATCCAGGTTATAAAACCTCACAAAAGTGTGCGGAGAGGACCACCCTGCCGCATCACATACCTCTTGAAGTGAAACCCCTGATAACAGGGCCATAGAAGCAGCCATACTCCTAGTCGAGTGGGCTCGGATCTTTAGTGGTGAAGGATGACCGGCCGACTCATATGCAAGTGAGATAGCCTCGACTATCCATTTACTTAAAGTCTGCTTAGATGCGGGCTTCCCTTTACTCGGGGACCCAAAACACACAAACAGTTGATCAGACTTGCGCCACAGGGCAGCTCTGTGGACATACGCATCTAAAGCCCTCACTGGGCAAAGTAAGTTTAATTTCTCCTGGTCCTGGTTTTGAAACGGAGGCGGAGAAAAGGCCTGCAGCATTATTGGACCCGCCACATTAGTGGGGACCTTAGGCACATAACCTTCCTTTGGAAACAGGAACGCTTTCACCATACCAGGGGCAAACTCAAGACACGAGGGAGCAACTGACAATGCTTGTAAATCCCCGATCCTCTTAAGAGAAGAGATAGATAGAAGAAACAAAGCTTTTAATGTGAGAAACTTCTCCGGAACCTCTTCAATAGGCTCAAAGGGGGCCTGGGCTAGGCCTTCTAATACAATGGCCAAATCCCACGTCGGCACCCTCGAGCGTGCCGCAGGCCTCAGCCTCAAAGTACCACGGAGGAAGCGAGTTACCCATGGGTGTCTCCCCACTGACGCACCCTCTAGAGGAACGTGATAGACAGATATAGCTGACACATATACCTTCAAGGTGGAGGGGGACAACCCCGAAGAGAACTTTTCTTGTAGAAAATCTAGCACTGAACTTACTGGGCAGTCAACTGGATTCACAGACTGGTCTGAACACCAGGCAACAAAAACTCTCCATTTTAGGGCATAGAGCCTCCTCGTGGAAGGAGCTCTGGATTGTAACATGGTCTCTACTACCTCAGTAGAAAGACCTGAGCCTATGAGCTGATCCCCCTCAGAGGCCAAGCCCACAATCTCCACAGCTCCGGACGCGGGTGCAACACTGACCCCGCCGCTTGAGAGAGAAGGTCCCTCCTGACCGGGATTTCCCATGGAGGACCCTCGAGAAGGGACACAATGTCCGACAGCCACACTCGGCCCGGCCAGAACGGGGCTATCAATAAGAGCTGAACCCCGTCCCGGCGAACTCTCTCCAGAACTCCTGGCAGTAACGCCAGGGGGGGAAAGGCATACAGACGTAGCCTCGGCCACGTCTGTACCATGGCATCCACCCCCATTGGGGCTGGGTGTGTGAGGGAATAATATAGGGGACAGTGCGTTGTCTCTTGAGACGCAAACAGATCCACCTGAGCTTGTCCGAATCGACTCCAAATGAGCTCCACCACCTCGGGGTGAAGTCTCCATTCCCCCGGCACCACTCCCTGTCTCGACAGAGAGTCTGCCGTCTTGTTCATGTAACCCGGAATATACAATGCTCGAACTGATAACAACTTCCCCTGGGCCCAAATCAGAACTCGATGTGCCAGTTTCCAAAGCCGGCGAGATCGTAAACCCCCCTGGCGATTTATATAGGAGACCACCGCTGTGTTGTCCGTGCGAACCAACACATGGTGGCCCCTGAGGTCTGGGAGAAAGTGTCTGAGCGCCAGAAACACGGCCATCATCTCCAGCTGGTTTATGTGCCAGGAAAGATGATGGTCGCTCCACAGACCCCGAGCCGAGCGACCACTCATGGTCGCCCCCCACCCGGTGAGGGAAGCATCCGTCGTTAGCGTTAAGCGACGACAAGGAGCTCCCAACACTGGACCCTGGGACAAGAACCAAGGATCTTTCCATATAACTAAGGCACGTAGGCATCGCCGCGTGACCTTGATCATGCGGAACGGATTTCCCCTCGGGGAGAACCCCCTGGTCTTGAGCCACCACTGTAAGGGTCTCATGTACAGCAGGCCAAAAGGAATCACGTTGGACGCTGCTGCCATCAGACCCAAGATTCTCTGAAACTGTACTACAGTGAGTGACTGGCCTAGTCTTATCCTGCGCACGGCTTCCAGGATCGTTTTTATCCTGGCGGGCGCCAAACGGGCTCTCATGGTCTTTGTGTCCCATACTACGCCCAGAAAAGTGGTATTCTGTTGTGGAACTAACACGCTTTTCTTTACATTTAGCCTTAACCCCAACATCTTCATATGGGCTAGCACAGCATCTCGATACTGGGCCGCCTGAAGTTCTGACTGCGCCAGAATGAGCCAGTCGTCTATATAGTTCAGCACGCGGATGCCCTGGAGTCTCAAGGGAGCCAGAGCTGCATCCACGCACTTCGTGAACGTGCGGGGTGACAGTGCTAGGCCGAACGGAAGAACCCGATACTGGTACGCTTCGCCCCCGAAAGCGAACCTGAGAAACTTCCTGTGTTGCGGAAGGATGGAGACGTGAAAATATGCGTCTTTTAGGTCTATCGTGACACACCAGTCCTCGGACCTGATCTGACACACAATCTGCTTCAACGTGAGCATTTTGAATTTTAATTTCTTGACTGCCCGATTTAGTTGCCGCAGATCTAGAATGGGCCGCAGCCCTCCACCCTTTTTTGGAACTATGAAGTACGGGCTGTAAAACCCTGACTCTCTGCTGTGGGGAGGAACCCTCTCTATAGCCTCTTTTTGCAGAAGCGTCTGTACTTCTCCTTCCATCACCAGAGCCTGCTCGGCGTTTACTACCGTGTGTACTACTCCATTGAACCTGGGTGGGCATGACCCGAACTGAATTCTGTACCCTTTTTCCACTGTACGCAGGACCCAATCTGAGACATTTGGCAGAAGTTTCCACGCTGCCAGATACTCTACTAAGGGAACCAGCCTCTCGAGGCTGGCCTCTGGTGTTATCTGAGTGGCCAGCTCGGTGACCTGAAACGGCGCACCGGCAGGAAGCAACCGAACTGACCCACTTTGAACCCTCCTCAGAGGGTGCGAGCTTCCCCATGCCGCTACGTTTCCGGGCGGACATAGAGATGAGTACTCGCTGAGGACCGCTGCGCCCTGGAACACCGGAGGTGGCAGGGTTAGCAACACGGCCCCCTGATGACACCGAGAGGAAACGGGTGCCTCGACACACCGGTTCCCCTCGGAGGGGACTGCCATCGAAATCCTGACACCCTTGGCGTCAGGACTTCTTCGCCGAGGCCTTCCTGGAGATAATAACAGTCCTCAGATCTGCTTTACCTCGGGAAGACCTTGGCTGAGCGCGCTGTCCCGGTCCCCAGTCTCTCTGTGGGGGAGCCCGAGCAGCCACGCTCACCTTCTGCTGAGCTCTGTGAGAGGAGGACATACTCGACTGGGGCTGCTCCCGCCCAGCAGCCCCAGAGACATAGACTTTTCGGGGAAGAAACTTTGAAAATGCGGCTGCCTGCTTTTTCGCTTCTTGAAATCGTTCTACCACCGAATTCACTGAATCACCAAACAGACCGGTAGGGGAGACAGGAGCATCTAACAAAAACTTTTTATCTCTTTCCTTGATGTCAGATAGATTTAACCAGAGATGCCTCTCCGTGGCCACCATTGCTGCCATAGAGCGGCCAATAGATTTTGCCGCTTCTCTGGTGGCCCGAAGAGACAGATCAGCTGCCCTCCTGATCTCCGCGATCGTTTCTCTCCCCACTTCCTCACATTCATCGTCTATGTCTTTTAATAGATCAGCTTGATATGCTTGCAGGACAGCCATAGTGTGTAAGCTAGCGGCTGCCTGACCTGCTGCTGAGTATGCCCTACCCACTAAAGCCGATGTCGTTCTCACTGGTTTAGTGGGCAGCTGCGGGGCTTTCAGCGATGATGCAGACTCAGGGGAGAGATAGCTCGCAAGCGTCTCTTCCACCTGAGGCATCGCCGCATAACCATGTTTCTTTAACCCTATTATATTCGAATATTCAGTAGTCGCTGGGTTAAAAACTCTAAATGATGCCGGTCTAATCCATGACTTCGACACCTCGGTGTGGAGGTCAGGAAAGAACGGCAAGCCCCGTTTTGGAGGTTGCGATCTAGCTGGCAGAAATCGTTCATCTAATTTGCTTTTTGTTTGACTTAATTCCTGCTCACCGGCTGGCCAGTCCAGATTTAATCTAGCAACAGCACGAGTGATAACCTCCAAAAGCTCCTCTTGTGTGTGTGTAATTGTGTGTGATTGTGTAAAATCTTCATTTTCACCCAGGCTCACAACATCCAGCTCCTCAGAACTGGAGTGCTGTTGCACCTGCGCTTCAGCGCGAGCAGAAGAAACCGCAGCGCGTGCTTCTGACTCGCAAACTGAAGCGTCGGATTCAACGGTTAAAGGAAGAGATAGGGGATCACCCGTCTCTAACCCCGCCGTTAAATCCATCTGCGAACCCCAGGACGAGCGCCTCCGCCGTGCCTCGGCAGCAGCGGGACCCGCGCCCTGGGGAACGCGAGCCAAAGCGCCCTCCTCGAAGAGCGCTCGGCGAGACCGGAGAGTTTTCATTGCCAACTTTTCACAATGCTCACAGCCAGCCCCCTCGAGAGCCGACTGGGCATGTTCCAGTCCTAAACACATCACACAAAGCTCGTGTGTGTCCCCACCCGTGATGAAACGAGGGCAGGGAGTGACACACTGCTTAAACTGCTGCTTTTCCATAATATATATATATAGAGAGACAAACACACATCAAATAGACAATACGATTTCACATAGAGCGCTTGTGAAGACACAGAAGCTGACATTGTTTGGTTCAGGGGTGCTTTATAGTTTCCTGGTCAATGACGTCACCCGCCTATGACGTCCCGTCACGCCATTGGACTGATTTCACGAGTGCTTCATGACGCAATCACGCAGGAGCGTTCCCGCAGCGCTTGACGCAGCGCGAGTTCCCTTGAAAGGGAACACTCTTTTCTGACAGATTTGTGGAAACTTCCACAGATTGGCTCTACTCTTTCTGATGGCTTCATACGTTTTGGGGTTGTAAAATATTAGTGTTCAAAGTCATAAACTGCATAACAATCCTTATAATTCCCAATATTGGCCTCCTACATGGGTCATACATGATATATTGCATAAATCAGACGAGTGTATTAAAGCCTAGTATGACCCATGTAGGAGGTCGGCTTTAGGAATTATAAGGCTTATGTCCTTCATTCAAGCTGAAGGTTTATTTGCAGAAGCTCAGCTGTGTTTCACTCTCATATAAACCAGGAATAAATTATACAGTAACACAGTAATACAGTAACACAGTAATACAGTAATACAGTACAGTCTCTTCTCAACTACTGCCACTGTAAACTGTGATGATGAACACAAACTGCATGTGATGATCGATATGAAAATATGATGTTAAATAAATAATAAATAGATTTATTTTTGGTGAATATTGATAGTCATTCTCCTCCTGACAGCTTGAGAGTGAAGTAAGAAGATAATAGATGACAGACTCGTGCACATATTCATCATTTCTGTGATGTGAAGCTCCAGTATTATGTGATGATGATGTTGTGTATATGTGGCATTATGTGTTGAACTGAACTAACAGATGTGATCCACAGATCCAGCTGATACAGCATCAGAAACTGGAGTCAGTGTGACTGCTGGATCATTATACAGAGGTACGACACGTTCATTTATACTGACAGCTTTATAACATTAAACTATCAGTCAGTCTGTAAATGCTTCATCAATAACTGTTGATAGTTGAATACCCTTGACTTCAGTCATGTACAGTTTCTCTTCTTCCTCTCATGTTTCCTGCAGTGATTGTGAGTATTGTTGGGATGGCAGTGTTTGCTGCTCCTACTGTGATTCTTCTTCAGATCATCTGTGCAAGAAGAGCTGGTGAGTTTTGAGCCGCACACAATCTGATGATTCACACTCATCTGATCTGGAACAATCTGCAATCATGATAAAAACACATACGAGAGGTCAGTCAATGCTTTTATTTTGCAGGGAGGAAGGACTCGAAGCACCCAGAGGAAATAGAGATGCCCACAATATTAGAATAAAATACTGATGAGTTTAGAGCCAATCTGCAGCAATATTTACAATAGCAAAAACTTACAGAGGATTGTTCATTGTTTTATTTTCTTCTTCTCAGAAAACAGAGAAAAAACTCTGAGCACTTATAGTGACATAATCAAGTTTAGATTAAAATGTGTTTTTTTACATATAAAAAGCCAGATTTATTTTCATTTATATGGATATATTTGCCTACAGTGTTGAAAGTCATTCTCTTGCGCTTCATATGTAAACTGCTTTAAATATAATATTAATACAGTAATGGACAGACTCAGACTGTATAATCTCTCTCTGTTCTGTGTGATGGAGCTGATTTGAGGATTCTTGGATCTTGTCTGTTCTTTCCTGTTTTTAGCATCTTTTTTCATTTTGAATGATTGCTATAATTTTCTTAATAAACCTCTGCAGTTGTGTTTAATAAGTCTCCTTTCCTGAGATGTTTGTTAGGAATATGTTAATTCCCCTTCATGAGCTGTTAATGTATCTGTAAGTCCACTGAAGCGAGTTGTAGTTGAGAAGCCGCTTCAATAACCGAGAGCTAGATATTGGGTCTTAAACACCTCACGACACCCTGAAGGACCCACTGAGAGGTCAGACTTGAAGCACTGTTCCTGAGATGCTCTTCTTGGTGGTTAACTGTAAGCAGCAGACAGATCCAGCAAGAGGAGAACTGAGGATTCGGAGGCTCCTATTGCCAGTCTCAGAGCTTCAATAACCGAGAGGAAATTACCTTATAGACAGGAGGAGAAGCTCACAGTCAATCAGGGGGATGTGGAGGCATAAAGTCTGATAAAGTCAAGGGAGAAGCCCATAGAGAGTCAAAGTTTCTCCTGCTCCTAGCTCATGGACAGCTCCTACTCACACTCTCCGTCTCTGCAAGATTCTGAAGGGAATGATTCAGATTTCTCTTGGCACAGCTACTAGAAGACAGACGGGTTGCTCACATCACATCTACGTCGTCAAGCTCAGTTTCTAATTGACTTCAATTTTCTCTGTTGAAGTCTGTGGGGTCGCTGTGTCCATTTCTTTTACTGTCTATGGTTGCAGGCCGATCTCAATCGCGCGACACTGTTAGGAGATCCAGACTCTGGAGATCCAGTGAAGAAATCCATTGAATTCGTATAAGAATTAATAACATCATCACTAAACCACAGATATCAGATCAAACAGCGCTGTGGAAACCAGGAGAAACACTTAGAGAAGGCTTTCAGTCCACAAATCAGCAACATTCATCATGGATTTAATGTAGTAACTGTAACCATAATGTGACGGAAATAGTCAAACGCTTACAAATCTTTTTCCAGCACTTCAAAACTATCATATATAAATGTTATTTTTAATGTGATGACCAACACATTTTTTGTTCATCCTTCAAAAATTGCCTTATTTAAATTTTTATTTAAACACTTATTTAAAAATAATAAAATGAATAAATTACCATTGTAAACAGTAGGATGCTCATTGGCTATTTTCACTCCCTAATATATATTTTTTCACTCGGTTTGCTTTTTAATTAATATTAAGACATTATGAATGAATTTTATGAATAATATTATGAATAATTAAAGTTAATGTCATCTAAATTAAGCTTAGTGCTTTATTGTCAGCCCCAGTGCCACCAGATACTCTCTGCAGAACCCAGTGGCTCCGGTGCCGCTGCCCTCAGATGCTAGTCTGGAGCCTGTGGACTTAAAATAAAACTGCACAATGTAATATCTTTACGTTAAGTCTATTTGTTATTAAATAATTTGTCAGTATTACAGTTATTTAGGGGGAAAATTAAAAAATTGCATTGCAAGCTGATTTAAGGTGTGCCCCTACATTTTCTGCTTGTGCTCCTAAAAGTGCCCACTAGAGGGAGACATAGAATAAGGATGGAAACTATGAATGGAAATAATCACATTGATCTAGTAAACTAATTATCATGATTTAGTAACATTAACCAATGGAAAATAAAAAAATATATATATTATAAAATAAAAGTAAACATTTCTAAAAATTTCAAATGTTATAAATGCATGAATGTTATATTTCTATATATTTTATAATTATTTGTTATTTTCCTAAGTGTTTAAAACATGTATAATAAATAAATGTTGCTTGCCCACTAGAGTGAGACACAACATAAGGATGGAAACTATGAATGGCATTAATCACATTGATCTAGTTCATTTTTATAACTTATGGTGAACTAACAGAATTGTTTTATACAATTAGTGTACATAGAATCTGTGAAATGCTTATGGACAATTAAATGTTATAACACATATATACACATATGTTATACAAGTATTTATACCATATATGGTGCACTTATTATAAATGTTGTAAACACTGATTTATTTATTTATTTATTTTATTTTTTTTATGAACATGAGCCCATCATATTATCACTATATAAAAGTTTGGTAGTAAATTAAATATAAATAAATAAAAATGTAACTTTAAAAATAATTTTTTTTTTTTGTAAAAATGAAACATAAATACACATACTACC
The DNA here is from genome assembly GCA_021464565.1 of Rutilus rutilus. Classification (NCBI taxonomy): domain Eukaryota; kingdom Metazoa; phylum Chordata; class Actinopteri; order Cypriniformes; family Leuciscidae; genus Rutilus; species Rutilus rutilus. The sequence goes on along the minus strand of JAJAQA010000001.1, from coordinate 3,578,901 downwards.
ACTAAAAACATTTAAAAAAAAAGTGATTTACAAAATATGGGCTAACTTTACATCTAAAAGAGTGAACTTACTTTTGAACAGAAGAAATGGACTGTGGCGTACTCGTCCAGCCACTCGAGACCTAACCCCTCCTCACGGCACGATTTACAACTCACCCCACAGTCAAATACTCCTGATCAACGGGGATGTTCTGCAGAGCCTTAAATAAAACCACTTGCGTTTGTCGATCTCAGAGGGTTAATAAACATATTAATGGCAAAGGTGTAATTACACTATTCAGCACAAATAGGGCTACTATTGAATTTTTTTTACCATTGCACGATATTATCATTTTTTGAGTTTCACATGTAGATAGATAGATAGATAGATAGATAGATAGATAGATAGATAGATAGATAGATAGATAGATAGATAGATAGATAGATAGATAGATAGATAGATAGATCGTTCACTGGTATTATTTACATTGCAAATACAACTTTATGAGATTTCAGATTTATTTTTATTTAAAGAAATCACAACCATATTTTACCACTATTATTACATGTAATAACCCTAAAAGACAGATAATATAATTATTTAAAACAAGGTATAACATGCTATAGACATACATATCCTGAATAAACACTTCTTTCTAATCACTCATACAGATCTTTCCAAGTACCCCCACAGATCTTTCCAATCAATCACACGAATCTTTCCAATCACTCACACGGATCTTTCCAAGTACCCTCACAGATCTTTCCAATCAATCACACGAATCTTTCCAATCACTCACACGGATCTTTCCAAGTATCCTCACAGATCTTTCCAATCAATCACACGAATCTTTCCACTCACTCACACAGATCTTTCCAAGTACCCTCACAGATCTTTCCAATCAATCACACGGATCTTTCCAATCACTCACACAGATCTTTCCAAGTATCCTCACTGATCTTTCCAATCAATCACACGGATCTTTCCAATCACTCACACGGATCTTTCCAAGTACCCTCACAGATCTTTCCAATCAATCACACGGATCTTTCCAATCACTCACACGGATCTTTCCAAGTACCCTCACAGATCTTTCCAATCAATCACATGGATCTTTCCAAGTACCCTCACAGATCTTTCCAATCAATCACAAGGATCTTTCCAATCACTCACACGGATCTTTCCAATCACTCACACAGATCTTTCCAAGTACCCTCACTGATCTTTCCAATCAATCACACGGATCTTTCCAATCACTCACACGGATCTTTCCAAGTACCCTCACAGATCTTTCCAATCAATCACATGGATCTTTCCAAGTACCCTCACAGATCTTTCCAATCAATCACACGGATCTTTCCAATCACTCACACAGATCTTTCCAAGTACCCTCACTGATATTTCCAATCAATCACACGGATCTTTCCAATCACTCACATGGATCTTTCCAAGTACCCTCACAGATCTTTCCAATCAATCACATGAATCTTTCCAATCACCCTCACAGATCTTTCCAATCAATCACAAGGATCTTTCCAATCACTCACACAGATCTTTCCAGGTTGTTGTTGTTGTTTCGCAAGTGGTGCTTGCAGTGGCAAAATTCGCCACTGGGAAGATGCTAACACAATTAACATGTTGTGATACCATGATATACCACGTTTTAGCATTATTTACCACTATTTACCATGTTTCTTAAGATGATTTACTACGATTTACCACATTCCAGCATGATTTACTATGATTAACATGTTGTTAGAATGATGCTAGCATGATTAGCATGTTGGTAGCATGATGCTAGCATGATTAGAATGTTGGTAGCATGATGCTAGCATGCTTTTAACAAGATGCTAGCATGATTAGCATGTCGGTAGCATGATGCTAGCTTAATTAGCCTGTTGCTAGCATTATGTTAACATGATTAGCAAGTTGTTTGAGTGTGTGAGTGAGTGTGTGAGTGAGTGTGTGATTGAGTGTGTGTGTAAGTGAATGATTGAGTGTGTTAGCGAGTGAGTGAGTGAGTGAGTGAGTGAGTGATTGTGTGTGTACCTGTGTGCAGTAGGGTATTATTAGGGTATTATTATAGGTTAAAAATAACAACTCAAATGAAATATAATAGGGTTTTATTATAATGTTATAATATATTAACGATGTATGTAATAAATATGTATAAAATTAAAATAAATATGTAACATAGTTCATATATTTAGCAAAATATTCCTCTAGCTAATTTGTCTACTAGCGTGCTATGGTCATTAATGTTTCTGAGGTAAATGTATGTCACGTGTAGGTTATAGTGTTCTCCAGCTGTTATTGAGCTCTTCCGCGGGTGAAAAACACTGACTGATGGATATTATGTATGAGGGATATACATTTCGGTAAGTTGTACTGTATCTTTCAACACACCTATTGTTCATTCGTGTTTATTTGCTATTAACTAGTAGTGAAGAGTAAGAGATGATCGGTTCAGGTGATACAGCGATCTGTCACGTCACATTTACAAGCGCCAAAACCGTATTTATTGTTGAATTGAAACAATAAATAAAATGGACAGAATCTGAGAGCTGAGAGTGTGTTTCATATCAATAGTAGCCTTGTCCTCTTGGACAGATCATTAATAGTTTTAAAACAATATCTTATCATTTATATGCAGATGACATTCAGTTACTTTTTTTCGTTCAAACCTGATAGTCTAGATAAACTGTCAGTTCTACAGGACTGTTTAGTCTCCATTAACAAATGGATGGCAAACAATTTTTTTGCAACTTAATAAGGATAAAACTGAATTGATGATCTTTGCTCCTGACAATATTATACCTAAGATTAAGCAGGTTTTGGGGGTTTCAGCCACCTCAGATTGTAGTGAAATGAGAAATCTGGGTGTCTGCCTGGATAGAGCCATATATTTTAACAATCATATAAAGTCTGCAGTTCGCTCATGTTTTTACCATCTTAGGAACATTGCTCAGATTAGATCGGTAGTCACAAGAAAAGAGATGGAGATGCTTGTTCATGCCTTCATCTCATCAAGATTGGACTACTGTAATGTTCTGTACACTTGTTTGAATAAGTCTTCTATGCAGCGACTACAAGTTGTACAAAATGCTGCAGCAAGGCTTTTGACTGGTACCAGTAAGTGGTCTCATATAAGACCAGTTCTCAAGGACCTTCATTGGCTTCCAGTTGAATTCAGAGTGCAGTTTAAAATTTTTGTTATCACTTATAGAGCCCTGCACGGCCAGGCACCTCTCTATATTCAAGATCTTTTACACAAACATTCACCGGGTCGGCTCTTACGGTCTTCTGGTATGGACCTTCTAATTGTCCCTAGAACTCGTCTAAAGACTAAAGGGGACTGTGCCTTTTGTACTGTGGCACTGAGGCTTTGGAACTCACTTCCATTGGCACTGAGAACTATGGATTCTGTCAGTTCTTTTAAAAAACATCTGAAGACACATCTTTTTGGGCTTGCTTTTATTTGACAGCATTGGTTACTTGTGTTTTGTGTGTTGTTTTGCTAGATCTATTGTTTGCATGTCTGATCTTTTCTTTTAATTAACAGTTTGTAAAGCACTTTGTGACTTTTTGTCTGTGAAAGGTGCTATATAAATACATTTTACTTACTTACTTACTTGTCTGTCGGTGTCAGTCCTCTTTGCTTCATGATTTTCCTCTGCGTGAGAAACTGGATGTGTGTCGTGAGAGCGAGTGAAAAGTGTCGATTGCGTGATTCTCAGCATTGGCAGCCCTGCATGAAGTCAAATTAATCTCCATAACACACGACTGAGGATTTGTTCTGCATGATATCAGCATTGACCAGCAGGTGTCGCTGTGTGCATTCCAAACCTGGAGAAATCAACTACTTTTACACACATCAGGCTGGAAAGCTTTAAGGCTTCATGAAGCTTCATCTCACCATCACTACCTTCAGGTTCACTCAGCTCAACAGTTATACGCTATATTAGCAATAATGATTATTTTGGGAGACATGGATGAGCTTTGATTGGTGGTTCCCATCATGCACTGCAACATTAGGCTTTATATGTTTATTTCACCAGTGATGGTTGGTTGATCAGATAAACAGGAAGTGAATAACCACAGGAGGAGCTGATGATGTTTAAAGGAGGAGCTGTAACTATATATAATGAAGAGCAAGACTGACAGAAACAGAAAATGGCTGATAAGTGTGATCTGTGTCTGCTGGGACTGATCATTCTCTCTTCACTTCTCACAGGTAAAGAAATCTGTATTTTCTCTAAAGACATTTAGTGGAATTAGTCTGGAAAGAGTTCATTTGAACATGCTCAGTTTATTATTCTTGCACACATTCACGTTGGGTTGATCTCAGAGTTGTGTATTGATACACACAGATCATACTGTATTATTCCTGATACTGGACATAGTGTCACTCAAACATCTGATGATGAAGAATTATCTTCATATTAAGAGTGTGTCAGTGATTTGAACAGCATAAAGACTAATAGTTTAACACCCTGAAACATGTCCTGTACGTATAGCTACACACACACACACTCTCTTCCTATGACCCTTAAAGGGATAGTTCATAGTTTATACCAACCTTCTTTAAAATATCATCTTTTGTGTTCAGCAGAAGAAAGGAAATCATACAGGTTTTAGTTCATAGTGTCACTCAAACATCTGATGATGAAGAATTATCTTCATATTAAGAGTGTGTCAGTGATTTGAACAGCTCTCTGATAAAGACTAATAGTTTATTCTGGAGAGTGTGTTGTTTGCTTTAAGTCAGGAAAAATACTATGATTTAAAACTTCTGCTTTTTATGCTGGTGTGTTTTATGTTTCATTTATGAATATATATCATAATGATCACTGAGATATACTTTGTTTCAGGAACCAGTGGAGATGATGATGTGTACATCAGTTCTGGTGAAAATGTCCGTCTGTCCTGTAATAAAGCTCTTTCTGACTGCAAATCAACTACATGGATCTACAAGAACAGATTCAGTTATTCAGCAGTTGATCTGATTACTGGAGGGATAAAGAATAAAGACACAGAGAGACATGAGAGACTGAGTCTGGAGTCTGACTGCTCTCTGAACATCAAGAACGTCACAGTAGAAGATTTTGGATTTTACACCTGCAGACAATATGTGAATGGAGAACAACAAGGACCTGATGCTGATGTTTATCTGCATGTTCTTCATGGTAAGTTTATGATTATGTGGTCAATTTAAAAAGGGCAGATTCTCCCTTTAACCCTCTGGGGACCAAAAACGCGCCGGCGCGTTTTGCTCGTTTTTTTTTTAGCAATGAAAAATAAACACAAAATGCTCTGTTAATTTTGATCTTTAATTTTCGTGTTATACATCAATCGATCCTGTTCAGTTTCTATTTTTTTTCAGGATACTCACAATAGAAAAAAAGTGTTTTGCTTTTTGACAAATAAAGAAACTTTAACATGATGCGATGTCTGCCTTCTGTCTGTCAGAAAACTCCCATTTGAAACGCGTTCGAAAATGATCTATAACTCCGCGAAAATTCAGTCAAACAGGCAAACAGACCCACGGGCATAAAGCTTGAGATCGCAGCTGTTAAATGAAGTCACTTATATAAAAAACAAATATTATCAGCTTCTGTAATCTGTATAAAAAGAGAGCGACTCCAGTCGACCTCATTACGAGATGATTCACACTAATGTGACCACTCCCCGGAGAGCGCGTGCTATTCAAACGCAAATTCTGAGAACTATTTCAGAGCTGTGAAACGCCCACATCAGCTGTAAACAAAGCGCGTCGCGATGGTCGCGACTCCTCGCGAGTGAGACATTATAGCCTACCTTTATGGAGAAAAGTTTCCTCAGAACAGTGCTGATATGAGGAGCAATATATCCTGATATGAGGAGCAGATCCCGCTGAGGAGTGAGGTAGGCTGTTTTCTTTTCTCACGTGTGGAATAACGTTATGGAATAACGTTAGTGTAGGCCTATGCAAACCGCAAAAAGATGAATCGCATTTCTATAATATGACTCGCCTTTCTGTGAGATGAATGAAGGGTACATATTTGTAAAGACTGTTTAGCCTAAATATGAATCGCGCGTCTGTTTGTGAAAGAATAAACTGCTTTGCTATAGCCTACTGAGATGAGTAAAAATCGACTGGAATATGTTGAAATAAAATGTATTTGTATAAGCAACATATTAACCTGCAAAAAAATACTATTTTTGTCAAAAATAAATGCATAGACTAAGATGTTAGATGTTCCAATGTTGGCTATATTCAAACTAATGAATACATATGATAAAATGTAGGCCTATAATCTTTTTTTTTTTTTTTAAGAAATTGTACACTTGAAATATTGTTGAAATTGTAATTATTGTTGTAATTGTAACATTTTTAATAAAATAGCAAAACATATTTACAAGAGAGGTGTAAGCGAAATCTTAAATGGTCAATATAAGTCTTCTAAATACATCTTTTGTCTTTGCATTGTGGCTCAGTCAGTGTCACACCTGAATGAATGGCTAATTATGCAGAGTGGGTGTGGGACACTGTAATCTAAGGTGTAAACTACTCCTCCCCCTCGCATATTGGCTTTCCAAGCAAAACCTGTTTTACACTATTTAAATCAATGTATTTTTTTTTGGGGGGAAGGATAAAGCAAGACTATTTTCACATAATTTTGAAGCTAGAACTCAAAGGAACAACATCAATTACTCAAAAGTCTTGTGGACACATATTTAATATGTGTTTTGTGTTCTTAAATCAGCAACTTTCATTTGATTTTTTTCCAATAACCACGCATAAACATTATTCTCTTAAAAATACAAACATCTACATACACGTTGCTCGCATATTATGGTAGCCCTGTTTGTGCTATATAGAGTGAATTTACACCTTAGCCATTAACATGTTTACAAATAACTGAAAAAAGCACAAATATCAAGGCATGTCAGAACATCTCAAGGACCCCAAAAACAGCTTGGTCCCCAGAGGGTTAAACTCAGATGATGATTGAAGAGTCTGTGATTTGTGTCTTGTGTTCAGTTTCAGTGTCTTCATCATCATCTTCATCATCATCATCATCTTCATCATCATCATCTTCATCATCTTCATCATCTTCATCATCATCACAGACTGAGATCAGTCCAGGCCGCTCTGTGACTCTCTCCTGTCAGTTGTATTCTGGATACTCCTGTGATGTTTGGGTCCGTCTTGTGGGATTTGAGCTGTTGTGGGTGAATCAGGCTGGTGTTGATCTGAAGACAGACTCCAGATATCAGATATTATCATCATCATCATCAGCTCCAGATCAATATCCCTGTATCCTCACTCTGACTACAACACTCCTGAATGAAGATGACAACAGAGAGTGGAGATGTCAGCTTACTCGCAAAAATAAACTCGTGACCTCAGTCAGATACACTGTCAAGTATTCAGGTGAGAAAACACTCTTTTCTGACAGATTTGTGAAAACTTCCACAGATTGGCTCTACTCTTTCTGATGGCTTCATACGTTCTGGAGTTGTAAAATATTAGTGGTCAAAGTCATAAACTGCATAACAATCCTTATAATCCCCAATATTGGCCTCCTACATGGGTCATACATGATATATTGCATAAATCAGACGAGTGTATTAAAGCCTAGTATGACCCATGTAGGAGGTCGGCTTTAGGAATTATAAGGCTTATGTCCTTCATTCAAGCTGAAGGTTTATTTGCAGAAGCTCAACTGTGTTTCACTCTCATATAAACCAGGAATAAATTATACAGTAACACAGTTATACAGTTATACAGTAATACAGTACAGTCTCTCCTCAACTACTGCCACTGTAAGCTGTGATGATGAACACAAACTGCAGGTCATGATCGATATGAACATATGATGTTAATGTCCTACAGGTGATGCGTCTGAACATTCATCTTCTGCAGCTCCAGTCGCTTCACCAACACTGATTCCAGTCAGAAGCTCAAACTCTGAGAAGACATCAAGCCGAACTACAGCAGCAGCTCCTACACAAGGTTCATGATCACATGATCACTGTAGAAATAGATTTATTTTTGGTGAATGGCGATAGTCATTCTCCTCCTGACAGCTTGAGAGTGAAGTAAGAAGATAATAGATGACAGACTCGTGCACATATTCATCATTTCTGTGATGTGAAGCTCCAGTATTATGTGATGATGATGTTGTGTATATGTGGCATTATGTGTTGAACTGAACTAACAGACGTGATCCAAAGATCCAGCTGATCCAGCATCAGAAACTGGAGTCAGTGTGACTGCTGGATCATTATACAGAGGTACGACACGTTCATTTATACTGACAGCTTTATAACATTAAACTATCAGTCAGTCTGTAAATGCTTCATCAATAACTGTTGATAGTTGAATACCCTTGACTTCAGTCATGTACAGTTTCTCTTCTTCCTCTCATGTTTCCTGCAGATCCTACTGTGGAATATCTATGTATTGACGGCATCTAAAACATTCAACGTTTCATGTATGAAAACATTCAAATGCACAAATATTGATGAATCAATATAAAAAAAACCTGTTACTGCGTTAGATTAAACTGAAAAGGGTCATAGCACTTGCATATTGTTGTCCTATTGATAGTTTAACTGCTTCTTTTTTTCTCATTTCATCATCTAATAAGTCTCCTTTCCTGAGATGTTTGTTAGGAATATGTTAATTCCCCTTCATGAGCTGGTAATGTATCTGTAAGTCCACTGAAGCGAGTTGTAGTTGAGAAGCCGCTTCAATAACCGAGAGCTAGATATTGGGTCTTAAACACCTCACGACACCCTGAAGGACCCACTGAGAGGTCAGACTTGAAGCACTGTTCCTGAGATGCTCTTCTTGGTGGTTAACTGTAAGCAGCAGACAGATCCAGCAAGAGGAGAACTGAGGATTCGGAGGCTCCTCTTGCCAGTCTCAGAGCTTCAATAACCGAGAGCAGGGCCGTCTCAGTTTAGTGGCGCTTCTGAAGCCAGACTGGTTGTTGTCCAGGAGGATGTTCTGTGTGAGGAATGGAGATAGTTGGTGGAAAACGACTCGTTCAAGTGTTTTAGCAAAGTGGTCCAGAAGTTCAGGGAGGCGGAAGTTAAATCAGTGGTGCTTGAGAAATACATCCCAGATCTTCCAGAGCATTTGTAGTGTTGATAAAGGAGTCTGGATCTGATATATTTCTCAAGGCTGGAGAGAGTAAAGCAGAACGTTATAATCCATGTGTAGAAACTCCCTGAAGACAGTTAATATCTGCTTTACAGACGCTCATGTGCAAATGCAGCTTTATTTTACCAAGCTGATGCTAATAATTACTTTACAATACTTTTAAAATCTGTTTTATAACTCAGGAGTCATGGATAGTGGAAACATTTTCAGTAACGAACCAATTTTATCACTAATAATTTCAAGAGTTTACTTCTAGAGTTTAATGGCATGCTGGAAACTGCTAAAATAAAGAAGTGAAACTAGCAGTAATGCTAAGAATAGCCTGTAAGGGTGGATTTCCTGCAGGGGTTCAGTCTGCAAGACTGCCGAATGACTAAAGAAACGTTGTCAGCAAGATGGTAGAAAACTGCACATTTCTTGTCTATTCCACCCACTGCCACTGATACCAGCGACGGAAATAAGCGCAGTTACAACAGCTTAATATGTGGGAGAGCGTTGCTGTAGAGAGTGATGATATTGCATTGCAATATGAAGCACTTCAAAGTCAACACCAAATCAAACTAGTTAGCACATTATTTGTAACTGAACAGGTTTAATGACAAAATATGGTTATGGTTACACTTAAAATAGTTACAAAATAGATGATGATAGCTTATACCATTAATCTTGCCCAGCATATATGAAATATGTTACCAGAGAGAGAGAGAGAGAGAGAGAGATAGTGGAGAGAGAGAGAGAGAGAGATAGTGTAGAGAGAGAGAAAGAGAGAGAGAGAGAGAGAGAGAGAGAGAGAGAGAGAGAGAGAGAGAGAGAGAGAGAGAGAGAGAGAGAGAGATAGTGTAGAGAGAGAGAAAGAGAGAGAGAGAGAGAGAGAGAGAGAGAGAGAGAGAGAGTAAAACAAGTACATCACCCATTGGACACCATTCAAAACCAACACAAACTGGAATGTTATTCGGCACTAAATCGAGAGTACACTGTTGCGAACTACCTAAACATAGTGAGTGATGTGAAGCTCAGGAAAACCCTGACGATGTACAGACTCAGCGAGCACAGCCTGGCCATCGAGTGTGTGTGTGTGTGTGTGTGTGTGTGTGTGTGTGTGTGTGTGTGTGTGTGTGTGTGTGTGTGTGTGTGTGTGTATAGTAATTGTAGTCTGACTACAAGTATATTAAAATGTAATGTAATCTAATTACAAGTGCTATATTTGGAATCTGATTATTTAATCCGGATGTTCCTGGATCCCGGGTTTACATCCAACACTCAATACATGAAGCTTTGTTGCATTTTTATACCGCTGTAACACATAAATCATTCTCAGACATAATCATAATCTGTTTAAATTAAACATTGCCCTTACCTTTCAGATTAGGGATGTCTGATGTCTATTCAGGGTTCTCGGCGGAGCACACACACACACCCGCGCACACAGACACACACACACACGCACACAGACACACACCCGCGCACACAGACACACACACGACGGAGCCTCGAAACAGATCAATCTGGAGTTCGAATGCACCGGGTGTGTTCGCTAGCATTAATATTTCATTACTAAATTCATGAAATATTAATAGGGAAAATTACTCTGAGACTTGTTTAACAAGTTTTACGAATCACCACAACATGACTTTGTTTTATTAACCCCCTGAGGTCGGCTATCGCGCCGGCGCGATAGGCTCGTTTTTTTCCGTATGAGTGCAAAAAAATAATAAAATAAAAATATTAATTTTTATCTTTTAGGCTTGTTTTGTACATCAATCGATTCTGTTAAATGTGTATTATTTTTGTGTATACTCACAATAAAAACAAAGTGTTGTGCTTTTTGCCAAATAAAGAAAAATATACGTGATGCGAGTTCTGCCTTCTATCTGCCAGTGTAGTCCATTCTGAAACGCGTCCGAAAATGAACAATAACTCAGCGAATACTCAGTCAAACAGGCATTCAGACACACAGGCATGAAGCTGGAATTCTCTTCTCTTAAATGAAGTAATTTATATAAAAAACAAATATTCTCATTTTGTGAAATCTGTAGGCTATTAAAAGAGAGCGATTCCAGTCGACCTAATTAGAGCTAATTCAAATGTAATGTGACTCCGCCTACGGAGAGCGCGCACTATTGAAACGCAAATGAATGAGGCAATCCAAGCAAACCTGTGAACGCCCACATATCAGTTTATTCAGATCATTACTTTAACACCGTCTCAGCAGCGCTGTGAGCAATAACAATAATGAAAAAAGTACCTCAGAAGTGCGGGTATATCGAGGAGCGAGCTGAGGAATACTGTAAGTTTTTTTTTCTTCTCACGTGAATCGGGTTTCTGTTTTTGATGAATGAACGGCAGAGATGCGCGCTGTTTACCACAGCTCGCAAAAAGACAGTTTAAATTTAAATCGCGTGTGTGAATGAATGAGGATGTTTTAGCAAACTGTATTACTATGAGTAAAAATCGACTGAAATATGTTGAAATAAAATGTTGGCTATTTGTATAAGCAATACGTATTAAACTGCAATTTTATATGCCCTAATATTTCATAAAAACAACGTTACAGTCAGGCGAAATATGAAAGACAACATTTTGTTGACTAGATTTGAGTACAGTTTTTACTGTAGAATATACTGCCACATAAGCTTTTGATGAAAAAAGTACCTCAGAAGTGCGGGTATATCGAGGAGAGAGTTGAGGGATACTGTAAGTTTTTTTTCTTCTCACGTGAATCGGGTTTCTGTTTTTGATGAATGAACGGCAGAGATGCGCGCTGTTTACCACAGCTCGCAAAAAGACAGTTTAAATTTAAATCGCGTGTGTGAATGAATGATGATGTTTTAGCAAACTGTATTACTATACTGAGATGAGTAAAAATCGACTGAAATATGTTGAAATAAAATGTAGGCTATTTGTATAAGCAATACGTATTAAACTGCAAATTAACATTTATATGCCCTAATATTTCATAAAAACAACGTTACAGTCAGGCGAAATATGAAAGACAACATTTTGTTGACTAGATTTGAGTACAGTTTTTACTGTAGAATATACTGAATATATATATCAAATAAGCTTTTGTTTATCAAATTTTATATATATATAAAATAAAGTCATCAACTAAGATGTTAGCTGTTCCAATTTTGGCTATATTCAAACTAATGAATACATAGATAGGCCTAAAATGTAGGCCTATAATCTTTTTTTTTTTTTACAAAGAAAGAGTACACTTGAAATATTGTTGAAATTTTAATTATTGTTGTAATTGTAACCTTTTTAATAAAATAGCAAAACATATTTACAAGATAGATGTAAGCAAAATCTTAAATGGTCAATATAAGTCTTCTTCTAATTTTTTGTCCTTGCATTGTGGCTCAGTCAGTCAGTGTCACACCTGAATGAATGGCTAATTATACAGAGTCATTATGCATAATGGGTGGGACATTTTGTATTCCAAGGTGTAAACCACTCCTCGTTCACGCCACTCGCATAATGGCTTTCCAAGCAAAACCTGTTTGACATCAATTTAAATCAATGTATGGTTTTATCTGAACGATAAAGCAAGACTATTTTCACATAATTTTGAAGCCAGAACTCGAAGGAAGAACATCCATTTCTCAAAAGTCTTATTCATGCATATTTATTATGAGTTTTGAGGTCTTCTTTCAGCAACTTTCATTTTTTATTTTTTCAATAACCACGCATAAGCATTATTCTCTTAAAAATAAAAAAATATACATGCATGGTGATCACATATTTTGGTAGCCCTGTTTGTGCTATATAGAGTGAATTTACACCTTTGCCATTAACATGTTTATAAATAACTGAAAAAAGCACAAATGTCAGAGCATGTCAGAACACCTCCAGTGCCCAGAAAACACCTCAGACTCCAGAGGGTTAAAAAGATTCAGAATAATAAACACATGAGAGTCTTCACCCGAGTTGTGGACCCGAAAAAACCCTCACAAAAACCCTCTTTTTTGGGCCGCCTTCTATCTATGGGCTGTCATCTTAGTACACTTAATTCACTAACATAAGCTTGTGAAAGCACATATTCAGATTTTCTACAGATTGTATCACCCTTGTCTTACGCAGCACACACACCAAAAGCTCTATATGGAAAGTTCCCCTGTTCCCTTTGACCCTCTTCGGCTTCACACCTTTTCTATCTGTGAATCTAGAGATGCTCCAAGTCCTCTTCAGAAACACATGTGGTTTTAACACCCTTAAACATGTCCTGTACGTATAGCTACACACACACACACTCTCTTCCTATGACCCTTAAAGGGATAGTTCATAGTTTATACCAACCTTCTTTAAAATATCATCTTTTGTGTTCAGCAGAAGAAAGGAAATCATACAGGTTTTAGTTCATAGTGTCTCTCAAACATCTGATGATGAAGAATTATCTTCATATTAAGAGTGTGTCAGTGATTTGAACAGCTCTCTGATAAAGACTAATAGTTTATTCTGGAGAGTGTGTTGTTTGCTTTAAGTCAGGAAAAATACTATGATTTAAAACTTCTGCTTTTTATGCTGGTGTGTTTTATGTTTCATTTATTAATATATATCATAATGATCACTGAGATATACTGTGTTTCAGGAACCAGAAGAGGTCATAATGTGTTCATCAGTTCTGGTGAAAATGTCCGTCTGTCCTGTAATAAAGCTCTTTCTGACTGCAAATCAACTACATGGGCCTACAAGAACAGATTCAGTTATTCAGCAGTTGATCTGATTACTGGAGGGATAAAGAATAAAGACACAGAGAGACATGAGAGACTGAGTCTGGAGTCTGACTGCTCTCTGAACATCAAGAACGTCACAGTAGAAGATTATGGATTTTACACCTGCAGACAATATGTGAATGACAGACAACAAGGACCTGCTGCACTTGTTTTTCTGCATGTTCTTCATGGTAAGTTTATGATTATGTGGTCAATTTAAAAAGGGCAGATTCTCCCTTTAAACTCAGATGATGATTGAAGAGTCTGTGATTTGTGTCTTGTGTTCAGTTTCAGTGTCTTCATCATCATCATCATCATCATCACCATCATCATCTTCATCATCTTCATCATCATCTTCATCATCATCATCATCATCTTCATCATCATCATCATCATCTTCATCATCATCATCGTCATCATCATCATCATCATCTTCATCATCATCATCTTCATCATCTTCATCATCATCACAGACTGAGATCAGTCCAGGCCGCTCTGTGACTCTCTCCTGTCGGTTGTATTCATATGCTGGACGCTCCTGTGAAAATTGGGTCCGTTATGTGGGAGTTGAGCTGTTGTGGGTGAATCAGGCTGGTGTTGATCTGAAGACAGACTCCAGATATCAGATATTATCATCATCAGATCCAGATCGATATCCCTGTATCCTCACTCTGACTACAACACTCCTGAATGAAGATGACAACAGAGAGTGGAGATGTCAGCTTACTCGCAGAGATCAACTCAAGGCCTCAGTCAGATACACTGTCAAGTATTTAGGTAAGAAAACACTCTTTTCTGACAGATTTGTGAAAACTTCCACAGATTGGCTCTACTCTTTCTGATGGCTTCATACGTTTTGGAGTTGTAAAATATTAGTGGTCAAAGTCATAAACTGCATAACAATCCTTATAATCCCCAATATTGGCCTCCTACATGGGTCATACATGATATATTGCATAAATCAGACGAGTGTATTAAAGCCTAGTATGACCCATGTAGGAGGTCGGCTTTGGGAATTATAAGGCTTATGTCCTTCATTCAAGCTGAAGGTTTATTTGCAGAAGCTCAACTGTGTTTCACTCTCATATAAACCAGGAATAAATTATACAGTAACACAGTTATACAGTTATACAGTAATACAGTACAGTCTCTTCTCAACTACTGCCATTCTCCTCCTGACAGCTTGAGAGTGAAGTAAGAAGATAATAGATGACAGACTCGTGCACATATTCATCATTTCTGTGATGTGAAGCTCCAGTATTATGTGATGATGATGTTGTGTATATGTGGCATTATGTGTTGAACTGAACTAACAGACGTGATCCACAGATCCAGCTGATCCAGCATCAGAAACTGGAGTCAGTGTGACTGCTGGATCATTATACAGAGGTACGACACGTTCATTTATACTGACAGCTTTATAACATTAAACTATCAGTCAGTCTGTAAATGCTTCATCAATAACTGTTGATAGTTGAATACCCTTGACTTCAGTCATGTACAGTTTCTCTTCTTCCTCTCATGTTTCCTGCAGATCCTACTTTGGAATATCTATGTATTGACGGCATCTAAAACATACAACGTTTCATGTATGAAAACATTCAAATGCACAAATATTGATGAATCAATATAAAAAAAAACCTGTTACTGCGTTAGATTAAACTGAAAAGGGTCATAGCACTTGCATATTGTTGTCCTATTGATAGTTTAACTGCTTCTGTTGTTCTCATTTGTAAGTTGCGTTGGATAAAAGCGTCTGTAATGAATGTAAATGTAATGTAATGAATGAATCCTTGAGGTTTCAATCCTGAATTGATGGAATTATCCGGCTGATTTTATTGTGGCGGGATCAAACCACTGAAGCGAGAGACTGATGATGTGTGACAGTGATCATGTGATCATGAACCGTGTGTCAATGTTTCTGCTAACGTATAAATGCTAGTGTGCTAGAACCTCACTTAACATGAATATCTATGAATGAATAAAGCATCAAATACATTTATCTTTGGTCAAGGGTGATAGTCATTCTCCTCCTGACAGCTTGAGAGTGAAGTAAGAAGATAATAGATGACAGACTCGTGCACATATTCATCATTTCTGTGATTTGAAGCTCCAGTATTATGTGATGATGATGCTGTGTATATGTGGCATTATGTGATATTAAATAGTGACACCATAAAGTTGTGTGAAAATAACAGCCAAGATTTATTTACACATATGGATTTTATGGATATATTTGCCTACAGTGTTGAAAGTCATTTTTCTTGCGCTTCATATGTAAACTGCTTTAAATATAATATTAATACTGTAATGGACAGACTCAGACTGTATAATCTCTCTCTGTTCTGTGTGATGGAGCTGATTTGAGGATTCTTGGATCTTGTCTGTTCATTCCTGTTTTTAGCATCTTTTTTCATTTTGAATGATTGCTATAATTTTCTTAATAAACCTCTGCAGTTGTGTTTAATAAGTCTCCTTTCCTGAGATGTTTGTTAGGAATATGTTAATTCCCCTTCATGAGCTGGTAATGTATCTGTAAGTCCACTGAAGCGAGTTGTAGTTGAGAAGCCGCTTCAATAACCGAGAGCTAGATATTGGGTCTTAAACACCTCACGACACCCTGAAGGAGCCACTGAGAGGTCAGACTTGAAGCACTGTTCCTGAGATGCTCTTCTTGGTGGTTAACTGTAAGCAGCAGACAGATCCAGCAAGAGGAGAACTGAGGATTCGGAGGCTCCTCTTGCCAGTCTCAGAGCTTCAATAACCGAGAGCAGGGCCGTCTCAGTTTAGTGGCGCTTCTGAAGCCAGACTGGTTGTTGTCCAGGAGGATGTTCTGTGTGAGAAATGGAGATAGTTGGTGGAAAACGACTCGTTCAAGTGTTTTAGCAAAGTGGTCCAGAAGTTCAGGGAGGCTGAAGTTAAATCAGTGGTGCTTGAGAAATACATCCCAGATCTTCCAGAGCATTTGTAGTGTTGATAAAGGAGTCTGGATCTGATATATTTCTCAAGGCTGGAGAGAGTAAAGCAGAACGTTATAATCCATGTGTAGAAACTCCCTGAAGACAGTTAATATCTGCTTTACAGACGCTCATGTGCAAATGCAGGTTTATTTTACCAAGCTGATGCTAATAATTACTTTACAATACTTTTAAAATCTGTTTTATAATTCAGGAGTCATGGATAGTGGAAACATTTTCAGTAACAAACCAATTTTATCAGTAATAATTTCAAGAGTTTACTTCTAGAGTTTAATGACATGCTGGAAACTGCTAAAATAAAGAAGTGAAACTAGCAGTAATGCTAAGAATAGCCTGTAAGGGTGGATTTCCTGCAGGGGTTCAGTCTGCAAGACTGCCGAATGACTAAAGAAGCGTTGTCAGCAAGATGGTAGAAAACTGCACATTTCTTGTCTATTCCACCCACTGCCACTGATACCAGCGACGGAAATAAGCGCAGTTACAACAGCTTAATATGTGGGAGAGCGTTGCTGTAGAGAGTGATGATATTGCATTGCAATATGAAGCACTTCAAAGTCAACACCAAATCAAACTAGTTAGCACATTATTTGTAACTGAACAGGTTTAATGACAAAATATGGTTATGATTACACTTAAAATAGTTACAAAATAGATGATGATAGCTTATACCATTAATCTTGCCCAGCATATATGAAATATGTTACCAGAGAGAGAGAGAGAGAGAGAGAGATAGTGGAGAGAGAGAGAGAGAGAGAGAGAGAGAGAGACCTTTAACACACTTTAATTCCTACTTACATTATAAAAACATTCCTCATAAACATCTATTTTTCACAGATGTACATTGATAAATACACAAATATACCCACTCAAAACTCAAACATTCTTATAAACATTGCAAAGTATTGGATAAAATTTTACAATCCTCATTTAAAACAAATTTTTATTTTTTTTTTAACCAAAAAAACCTCATAAATTTAACACCAGCTCATTTTCAAAAATCACTGAGCACAAAACATCATTCAAAGCCCAAATTTCAACAAATCTGTCCATATTATTCATTAGTTTAAAATATGCAAACTCTGCCTTTATTCTAGTTGCTATAAGAGCCTTTAAGACCACCTCAGGGCCGACTTCCCCCTCTCCTTTCAGTTTCCTTTTTCTTGTTAACCATATTGCCATTTTGGCTCCTCCAAACACAAAATTAATTAACGAGATTCTTTTCCTGTCTGATGCAACATATTTTGGTCCAAAAATGAAAAATTCATTATTAAACCCTACCCCGAAATCTCTGACCCACCCATCTAAAATCTGAAACAGTCCTCTTAACCTTAAACGATTTAAAAACAAATGATCTACTGACTCCTCAGTGCCACAAAAAGGACATTCTTTCCCTATAGTGGGGTCGATGTGTGCCACGTGCCTGTTTGTAGCTACCGCCCAGTGAACAACCCTCCATTGGAGATCCGCCGTGCGTTTCTCTATAGGAAGTTTGTATAGGGACCTCCAGCATCCTCTAGGGGACGAGTCTGGCCCGAACAAATCTGACCACTTTGTCTCCTTACAATCCTTGAGCACGTTATAATGGGACACTTTCACACAAATATTGTACATTGCCTTTTTTGAGACAGTCTCGAAACCTTCCAACACAGGAGTCCTGAAATGTAGAAGAGAACCTTCCTCTGGCTCCTCATCCACCGCTGCTGAGACTACCACTTGGGGAAAACGACTCCCTCCATTCTGTTCAGGAACCTCATCTTTCTCTGGGTTTTGTCTGAAGACAGAAGGCAATGCAGAGACAGTTCCATCCATTATTCTCTTCATTACCCTTATGGACTTGATACCTGTCTTGTTGCACATCTCCTCTGGACTTTTCCAGTTTTCACCAGTCTTTAGGTCAGCAATTCTTGTACACCCCGCTCTTGCCATTACATTCTGGATGCTTCTGGGCTCCAGTGCCGGTGCTGGTATCAGCGGGTTATTAAAAAGAGGTTCGTTCTCTGTCCAGTGTCCGATATTTGAAAGCACCCTCTTGACCATGAACGTTGAGGTCCATGCTCTTAAAACTGTCTTGTAGAAAGGGGAAACATTCCTCAAGTCCATGTTTGCCAAGTTGATCAAAAACAATTGCACATCATACTTGAAAATGTTCATTTTCCTCAGCACAGCACACGCCGTGTCAGCCCAGCACGGCTCCGCATACAGCAATCTTTGTGCTGCTTGAAGTCGGAATGTCTTTATTCTGCTGTTAATGTCCATTAGGCCTTGTCCTCCCTCATGAACAGGTAGGAAAAGTACAGCAGATTTTTTCCAATGCTGTCCATCCCAGAAAAAGTCAATTAGCTTTCTTTGTAACTCTTCCACTACACTTTCTGGGGGATCCAGAACATTCATTTTGTGCCATAAAGCAGATGCAGCCAGATTGTTCGTGACCAATACCCTGCCCCTATACGATAACTGGGGCAGCACCCACGACCATCGAGACAACCGGTCACACATTTTCCCCACCATACCCTCCCAGTTTTTCTGCTTATATTGATCTGTTCCTAAAAATACTCCCAACATTTTCAAACCCTGTCTTCCCCATTTAACTCCCCCTGGAAGCACAGGAGGGGCTCTTCCCTGCCAATCTCCTAACAAATATCCTTCACTCTTCTCCCAATTTACTTTAGCTGATGAAGCCTTTTCGTAAACATTTAAAACATTTTTCAAATTCACTACATCCGTTTCACTTCTTATAAAAACAGTGATGTCATCAGCATAGGCCGAAAGAGTGATTGGCCTGTTTTCACAACCTTTAACTAGAAACCCTTGCAGTTTCTCCCTGAGTTTACATAGCATTGGTTCAATTGCTAGAGAGTACAGCTGTCCTGACAAAGGACATCCTTGTCTTATACCTCTCTGAACCAAGACTGGACAACTTAGCCCACCTCCAACCTTTAACATTGCAGAAGCTCCACTGTGTAACAGTTTGATCCAAGAGATACAATTCTCACCAAAACCAAAAGCTTTAAGAGTTTCAAATAAATAAAAATGATCCACCTTATCAAACGCCTTCTCTTGATCAATTGACAGAAAACCCACATCCTCATTACCCGCATTTGCCAAGCTCATTATATCACGCACAAGAAACAGATTATCCATTATTGTTCTTTTTGGCACACAATATGTCTGAAAATCATTAATAACATACTCTAAAAAATGTTTTAACCTATTTGCAAGACACTTAGCTAGAATCTTGTAGTCAGTACACAGTAGAGCTACTGGTCTCCAATTCTTTAACAGTCCTAGGTCACCTTTCTTTGGTAGTAAAGATAAAACCGCTCTTCTACAACTAGTCGGCAGTTCATTTTTCCTGTGAGAAAATCTAAAAACATCAAGCATATCATCTTTTAAAAGAGTCCAGAATTGTTTGTAAAATTCAGAAGGTAGTCCATCTATGCCAGGGGACCGGTCATTAGAAAGTTTCTTGACCGCCTCTGATATTTCATCCAATTGGATATCGGCATCAAGCCATTGTCTCTGATCACCGGTGAGCTTTGGCAAATCCCTTAGTAGATCGTCCATGCAGTTCATGTCACAGTCTCTTGCTTTGAATAAATCAGTATAAAAGTTACTTGCATGGTTTCTCATTTCTTTTGGATTATTGTTAAAGTTCCATCTGGTAGTTTCAAATGTAACATGAGTTTTCTTTCTCCTTCTTTCCGCTCCAAGTTGAAAAAAAAAGAGCTCGGAGCATCTATTTCTCGTATTGAGGAAAAACGGGCTCTTATCAAAGCACCTTTTGCTCTTTCATTAAACAGGGACGCCAAAACAGTCTTTTTTTCTCTTAATGAATCCACTTCTTCTGAATTTTCTTCAATAATTCCTTCTTCGATTTCAGTTATCTCTCTCTCAAGTATTTTGATAGTGTCCTTTACAAGTCTGTTTGAGTGGGCTGTATAGTTCTGGCAAAAGATTCTTATTTGTGCTTTTCCAATCTCCCACCATTGCACTAAATCTTCATAGTCACTTTTTTGCTCTTGCCACTTAGACCAAAATAACCCAAACTTTTCACAAAATAAAGAGTCATGTTATAATTTCAAATTAAAATGCCAATAATAACTAGAACGCTGTGACTTTTTTAAACTCATTCCAATCATGCACAAATGATGATCAGTAAAACCATTTGGAAAAATATTAGCTTTTAAAACCCTATTAGAATTATTTTTACTTACGTAAAACCTATCCAACCTCGCAGCACTAATATAATCATGAGAGGCTTTAACCCATGTGTATTGTTTTATTGTTGGGTGTTTTTCCCTCCAAACATCAGATAATTCATATTTCCTTATAATACTGTTTAATGAATCAGCAGACTGATGATACGGTTCTTCACTATTTCGGTCTAGTGTAAAATCTAGGGTACAATTCCAATCCCCCCCAAGAACTATATATGCATTATCAAAATTTTCTAATTCACGAGATAGTTTTTTAAAAAATTCCACCCTTTCTGCTCCATTATTTGGGGAGTAAACATTTATGAAAAGAAAAGGAAAACCCATTAACTCCACCTGAACAATCAAAATTCTGCCCTCATCTATTTCATAGGAAGAAATATTAGTCATATTAAGCCTCTTTGAAAACAAAATTGCAACACCACCACTTAAATTAGAGCCATGACTTAGAAAGATCTTACCCTCCCACCACATTTTCCATTCTACTTCATTACCTAAATCGCTATGGGTTTCTTGCAAAAAAAATATATCCATATGTTTGTTTTGAATCAATTCATACAAAGCAGCTCTCTTACTATTATTCCTTCCTCCATTGATATTAATTGTCCCTATTTTTATGCTCTCCATGAAAAGAGAAAAAAGAAAGAAAGACAAACAATCAGAAGGAAACAAGAAGAAAAAAACACCCTTTGTGACCTAACCATTACGTACATTTCTTTTTACTGCATTCTTTACTTTTTCCGTAATTTTGTCACAATTTTTCTCAGTCTAAATCTTTTCCTTCGGCTCAATTCTTCGAATCCTACACTCTTCTGTATTTTAACTGCCGATCTCACAAATCTTTCAACATCAGGAAAAAAACTCTTGACATCAAAAGTCTTTCCAAAAGTTTCATCCAAGAAATCGTTAATTTCTTTCACTGTATATAACTGATCATCACCACACTGAGAAATGATGTCAGACATTTCTGAAAGACTATCGTCATCTCCCATCTCCTCCATTTCATCATCCTTATCATCAACCTCGCCAGCACCTGTATGATCATTCCTGTGTCCAGTTTCATCTTCACATTGAGAAACATTTACCTCAGTTTCCTCCACTCTCTCACCACAAATACCAAGATTATTTATTTCTTCATATCTTACATCCTGATTATTCTGCGTTTTGTTCCTTTCTAATGCATCTCCCTTTTCAGTTTCATCTAGACTCCTAACTGCACTATCCCTCTCACCATCATCCTCAGTTGACCCACTCGGTCCTGCTTTTTCATTTGACCCACTCGGTCCAGTTTCTCCATTATTTTCAATGTTCGTTTTACGAGGGCACGCATTTTTTTTTTGTGTGTCCTATTTCACCACATTCAAAACATTTTAAACTCCCGGTACTTGCATAAAGCATGTAGGACTTGCCTTCATACATGACTCGAAAGGAAATGTCAAGAGCCGTTGAATCTAAAAACATAAACACTTGTCGTCTAAAAGACGTGACATGTTTCAGTGCCTCGTTTTTACATCCTAGTGGAACCGTTTTAATTCCACTAGCTATTTTCCCAAATCTCAACAGTTCCTTTTCAATATCATGATTTGGTATAAAAGGGGGACAATTCGAGATTGTTATACGGCTTGATTGAGACACCAGCGGAGAAATGACAACATAAACGCCACTCACCCAAATGCCGCTCTCAACCAACCGACTGGTTAAGTTCCGTTCCTTCAGAAAGACCACAACGGCCTTATTCATCCGTGAAGCCGAAACAACATTATCATATCCCACCTGTTCGCCTATCGCCACGAGCACTTCTTCCACTGAAACGCCGGCCTCAGGTACACATCTAACTCCATGGCGGAGTGAGAGAGAGGAGTCACACCCTCTCGGGTGAACCTCCATCTCAAACACCCGCCAAAAAGTCAAAATCAAACAAAGAAAACACGCTCACCTAAAACTATCGTACGAAGAAAAAAAAGAAAAAGCACACACACAAAAAAAAAATACCTAAAACAGAAAAAAAAAAAAAAACTAGAAAAGAAGTACCAGAAAAGGCCCATTTAAATCGCTCAATCCTCTCACCCGTGAGACACTCACACACCCCAAACTCCAGAGAGAGAGAGAGAGAGAGAGAGAGAGAGAGTAAAACAACCCACATAGCAATTTTTTTCTGGCCCAGCTCCGGGCCACACAATCACTTTTCCCTCGGCCCAAGTACCGCAAAGAATGACGGCCCTGAAGTGGCCCAGAACTGGATTAAAGACAAGGGTCACACATGGGCCATAACTGGCCCGAATCTCAGCCAGTTAGTCACCCTCAACTGGCCCTGAACTGGGCCAAAACAGGTTTTATTATTGGTATCAATTCTCAGCCATAAGTTAACCATATCGACGCCACCCTTTAACCAGAAACCCCAAAACTGAGCCATAACCCAGCCTAATCTTACCCAACCCATGTGAACAAATAAGGCACAAGAAAATTAAATTCTCAAAATTAGTTTATTTAACAATAGGCACAAGCCAATAATAATAAATTATTATTATTTTCTATTTTTTTAGTACATTTAAAGCTTAACATCTTATTACCACCTCAAAGTGCATTTAATTTCAAAATGTTCTGGTCTGTCTTAAACAGTAGTTTACTTATTGTATTAATGCACAAGCCCCCTATTTTAGTTGTAATGCACAAACACTATTTTAGTTGCCTGAACAGCCAACTATGTACAACATTTTTCAATTCTAACTAAATTAATCTATCAATGAATCTAGCACTGAAATTTAAACATATTATGATGTAATTTTACTCTCAACAAACATAGAGCAAATAAAAAAAAATTACTTAAAACAAATTTGCACATAAGAATGTTTGTATGTTTGAGGAAGAAAGTGATGCTATTTAGGACTGTCCTCAGGAAGTAAAGGACAGCTCTGCAGCCCCTCTCTTCTCCTCAAGCGCTCCTTCCTTCATCTCTATCAGGAGCAAGCTGAAGCCATCTTTGTATTGTTGCTTCTATCTCCTGATCAGTGGCATGTGTCGGATGATTTTTTCCTCACAGCAGCTAAAAGACAAAATAGTAAATTAATAAATAGCCTACATATACAAATATTCATCCACCTACTATAGGTAACAAATTAAAATAAGGTTGCTTAGGTAAAACTTTATACAGGAAATGATTGCTTATAATGTGGCACTACTGAATGACCCGCAGGCCGGTTAAAATGGTGTCGATATGGTTAACTTATGGCTGAGAATTGGTACCAATAATAAAACGTGTTTTGGCCCAGTTCAGGGCCAGTTGAGGGTGACTAACTGGCTGAGATTCGGGCCAGTTATGGCCCAAGTGTGACCCTTGTCTTTAATCCAGTTCTGGGCCACTTCAGGGCCGTCATTCTTTGCGGTACTTGGGCCGAGGGAAAAGTGATTGTGTGGCCCGGAGCTGGGCCAGAAAACAATTGCTATAGTTGACTAGAAAAAATAGCTATATAGTATTTTGCTAAATATGTGCACTATATTACATTTTTGTATTATATTTTTTACTTGTGTCATAATTGTTGTTATAATGAAAACCAAATTATATGGTAACATAAACTGTTAGCCTAGGCAAAAGTTCACTTCAATAAAGAACAAGAAGTTGACATCCGAGTTTGAATTCATGTAAGTTAACGTTATTTAAAAAAGCTCCAAAAAAGAGATGTTCTTCTATTTTGTAAAGATTGCCATTACATATCCTGCCAAAATAACCTTCGTAACGTTACCCGCCACGGTCGATTTTTAATCGAGGTTAAGGTTAAATAAAAATACAAAAAAAATAACGTTAAGAGAGCTGTAAACACATCGCAGGCTTGATCTGTTTCGGCATGAGTGCAAAAGAGAACCCATGTGGTTGCATATCTGCTGTATGTATTACATCTAATGTTAGGTCGTACACAATATAGACTGTAAAAAAAAAAATAATAAAATAGGGTCGTGCACAAAATAACTTTATAGCTTCTTACCTGAACAGCGGTTCGGTTGTCAGACGTCTTCTTCACCCTTCAGCAGGATGAAATTTCAAATGACGCATCACGTGAACCTCATCCACCAACCAGAAAGCTGCTGTTACCGTGGAGATCGCACCAAAATAAACAATAGTTCACTGCACAGTTAACTGTACATATTTAATATATATATATATATATATATATATATATATATATATAGTTTTAACATGATTTTGTGGTGCTTAAACTAATGAGTATGGAAAACTTAGACTATTTTGTATGTGATTAAAATAAATAATTAAAAAAAATGTAACTCAATTGTCATGTTAGGAATATGTATATTTTGTTCAGGTCAAATGGATTTTTGAATTTTTAAATGATTTTTGAATTTTGTGAACACTGCTGAAAACTAAATGCTATATTTATTAATTATTTATACTTTTTTTCTGGACATAGCTTTTTTTCACTGACTCATAAGTCAATTCATATTATTATTGTTATTAATTATTACAATCTTTACATCTCTTTCGTAGTTTTGATAACTGCACTATCCATGGACAACACTTTAAACTGTTTTATTTCCCTCATGAAAAATTGTGGTAGTGGGGGGGACAATCCTTGAATATACAGTAGCGGCCTAAATTCTTATAATTGTCCAGTACACAAAGTATGGCCCATAATTGCTACACTGATCTGGGCCACACACCTCCCATGCACAATCGGCCCAAATGTTGTCTGCCGCCATGCAGTGCCATCATTGCCACACTTGGCCCGCAGTTGGCTGACATCATCTGGGCCACACACCTCCTATCCACAATCGGCCCAAATGTTGTCTGCCGTCATGCATGCAGTGCCATTATTGCCACACTTGGCCCACAGTTGGCTGACATCATCTGGGCCACACACCTCCTATCCACAATCGGCCCAAATGTTGTCTGCCATGCAGTGCCATCATTGCCACGCATGGCCCACAGTTGGCTGACATGATGTATGCCAGTGCCGGCAACACGCCAGCAGTGCCATGATGAGGCCACATTTGGGCCAAGTCTGTTTGCTATGTGGGAAGTACATCACCCATTGGACACCATTCAAAACCAACACAAACTGGAATGTTATTCGGCACTAAATCGAGAGTACACTGTTGCGAACTACCTAAACATAGTGAGTGATGTGAAGCTCAGGAAAACCCTGACGATGTACAGACTCAGCGAGCACAGCCTGGCCATCGAGTGTGTGTGTGTGTGTGTGTGTGTATAGTAATTGTAGTCTGACTACAAGTATATTAAAATGTAATGTAATCTAATTACAAGTGCTATATTTGGAATCTGATTATTTAATCCGGATGTTCCTGGATCCCGGGTTTACATCCAACACTCAATACATGAAGCTTGTTGCATTTTTATACCGCTGTAACACATAAATCATTCTCAGACATAATCATAATCTGTTTAAATTAAATGTAGCGGGTAGGACGTAGGCAGTGGGAATTGTGCCTTGATTTGAATCAGCTGGTGGTCATTTGGCTTTGCACCTTTAAATCCAGTAAGTTGGCGGTCTCTCTCTCATTAGTGTTTTGCTACAGACTTTTGGTTCCTTGGACTCTTGGTTGGTTGTACGAGTTGATCGTGATCTGGCGTGTGCGGTTATTCAGTGCCGTGGTTACATACAGCTTCCTGTCTTCACGAGCCCTCACTGGCTATGAATTGTGTCTGCGCGTTTCAACGAAAATTTATGGGTTTAGAGTGTGACCACTACAAAGTTTGCTGAGTGCTGTTTGTTGTGCTGAGAATTTTGGCCTGGGAATGTACGAGTAAAAACCAGACGGAATAAAGCGATCGCTACAATATTACAACTAAACAAGCTCTTGGCTCGACGCTGCGGTCTGCATTCAGCATTCATACAGGAGGACCGTCACATGCCATCTTGGCCACTGTTTTTCCTGTGCTTTGTTTTTAGTATCTAGTTGTGTGCGAGCGTGTGTGTGTGTGTGTGTGTGTGGGAGGGAGGCCCACTGGGTTGTCCATCAGTCTCTCCCTTGTGTGTGTTGTTGTATGTTTCATGTTTGTGTATCTAATGTTTGTATTTTAGGCCATTGGGTTGGTGCAATATCCTGGGGGGGGGGGGGGGTAACAATTGTATTGTGTGTCCACTTGTTTGCTGAGTGTAAATTATTTTTTTGTTTTTTTTTGTGCATGTGATTTGTGATGTGCCCTATTTATTCTGTGTTTGAGTTTTGCTGAATTTGAGTGCTATTTATTCAAACACCATGATTTTTCACTTTGTTGTCCCCGTTCCTGAATTTGTTGCCCAGAGGCCTAGGGTCTGTTTTTCATGTTCATGTTTTATGTCCAACTTGAGAAGAAAAAAATAAAATGAACTGTTTATATTTTTATAATACTCCAGTCCCTCTCTCTCCTTTCATTTCCCTTCATTGGGATAGCCTGCTTGTAAACATCTAAAATTTGGATTGTTGGTGATCCACTTGTGATTGATGTAAAAAAGGCCCCCTGGGGGTCACATAAACATTGCCCTTACCTTTCAGATTAGGGATGTCTGATGTCTATTCAGGGTTCTCGGCGGAGCACACACACACACCCGCGCACACAGACACACACACGCGCACACAGACACACACACACGCGCACACAGACACACACACGACGGAGCCTCGAAACAGATCAATCTGGAGTTCGAATGCACTGGGTGTTCGCTAGCATTAATATTTCATTACTAAATTCATGAAATATTAATAGGGAAAATTACTCTGAGACTTGTTTAACAAGTTTTACGAATCACCACAACATGACTTTGTTTTATTAAAAAGATTCAGAATAATAAACACATGAGAGTCTTCACCCGAGTTGTGGACCCGAAAAAACCCTCACAAAAACCCTCTTTTTTGGGCCGCCTTCTATCTATGGGCTGTCATCTTAGTACACTTAATTCACTAACATAAGCTTGTGAAAGCACATATTCAGATTTTCTACAGATTGTATCACCCTTGTCTTACGCAGCACACACACCAAAAGCTCTATATGGAAAGTTCCCCTGTTCCCTTTGACCCTCTTCGGCTTCACACCTTTTCTATCTGTGAATCTAGAGATGCTCCAAGTCCTCTTCAGAAACACATGTGGTTTTAACACCCTGAAACATGTCCTGTACGTATAGCTACACACACACACACTCTTCCTATGACCCTTAAAGGGATAGTTCATAGTTTATACCAACCTTCTTTAAAATATCATCTTTTGTGTTCAGCAGAAGAAAGGAAATCATACAGGTTTTAGTTCATAGTGTCACTCAAACATCTGATGATGAAGAATTATATTCATATTAAGAGTGTGTCAGTGATTTGAACAGCTCTCTGATAAAGACTAATAGTTTATTCTGGAGAGTGTGTTGTTTGCTTTAAGTCAGGAAAAATACTATGATTTAAAACTTCTGCTTTTTATGCTGGTGTGTTTTATGTTTCATTTATTAATATATATCATAATGATCACTGAGATATACTGTGTTTCAGGAACCAGTGGAATGACTAATGTGTTCATCAGATCTGGTGAAAATGTCTCTCTGTCCTGTAATAAAGCTCTTTCTGACTGCAACTCAACTACATGGGCCTACGATAACAGCTTCAGTTATTCAGATGTTGATCTGATTACTGGAGGGATAAAGAATAAAGACACAGAGAGTTATGAGAGACTGAGTCTGGAGTCTGACTGCTCTCTGAACATCAAGAACGTCACAGTAGAAGATTATGGATTATACAGATGCAGACAATATGTGAATGGAGAAACTAGCAGTAATGCTGAGAATAGCCTGTAAGGGTGGATTTCCTGCAGGGGTTCAGTCTGCAAGACTGCCGAATGACTAAAGAAGCGTTGTCAGCAAGATGGTAGGAAACTGCACATTTCTTGTTTATTCCACCCACTGCCACTGATACCAGCGACGGAAATAAGCGCAGTTACAAGAGCTTAATATGTGGGAGAGCGTTGCTGTAGAGCAGGGCTATTCACTTAGCTTCATTCGAGGGCCGGATTATTAAATCGAAATGTTGAGGAGGGCCGGTGGGTTTAGCTGATTTATTGAAACATTATTTATTACTTATTGAAACATAACAGTATCAATAAATAAGCTAAAGTAAACCTAAAAAAAATATTGTATATACTTGGAAATGCGATACCCAACATTATGCAGATTTATGAGTCTTTAATAAATAACTTATTTACAGCTATGTACAAAAATATGAATTACACAAGATCATAGCTATTGGTAAGAAGTATTTTATTTATAATTATTATAGGTTTAAATGAAATATTCTGACAGTGAGACTTGATAACCACAGGTAAAACCATGCATGGCTACTCATTCACTACCACTGTATAACAAAATGCCTAAACACAGGTAAAAACTATACACAAAATGAATTGTATATTCCTCTACCCACCTGATTAATCTACTGCAATATAAATTACTATAAGATAGTATTCAATTTAAATATTCCACATTGCTACCCAAACCATAGTAAATTACTACAGTACATTCCTGGTAAATGTTTGTAAAGGTGGTGATTAGGGGATTTAAAGTCTTCTAACTTCATTCATGGCACAATGTTTCTGCTGTTTACCTCATCAGTTGTGTTGGGAATGTTGAGGCCGCTCGGGTAGAATGGTATTAAAGGCAGCACTGAAATCTACAAACAACATCCTTACATAGGAGCCAAGAAAGTCGAGATGGTCCAGAGCATAATGCAGGCCTAAGTTGACTGCATCATCAACTGAGCGGTTTGCCCTGTAAGCATACTGCAGTGGGTCAAGATGGGGAGCTGTGATGGGTTTGAGATGGAACAGAACCAACCGCTCAAGACATTTCATGACCACTGATGTAAGGGCCACCGGTCTGACTAGCGCAGTGCTTCAGGGTGGCAGGCGAAATTCCATCGGGCCACCTGCTTTCCTTACATTCTGCCGGCTAAATAGCCGGTACACATCCTTCTCCTCAATATTAAAGGGGACTTGATCTTGAGGGGCAATGTTCTCCTCCTCCCTGAGTGGGACTGATGATTATGAGCCAGATCCCTTCTGGAAGGGCAAGGGGAAGGGGGAGGGGGAGGGGGAGGGCAGGGAGATCTCTCAAATCTGGTATAAAATACATTGAACTCATTGGCCAGTTTAGCAGATGGAGTGACTACTTTATTTTTATAGCCTGTTAAGTTCTTCAGTGACCTCCAGGCTGAAGAGGAGTCATTAGTAGGGGTGTGACGAGATCTCGTGTGACGAGATCTCGCGAGATTAAAACGCGACGAGATTTATCGTCGAGGTGAAACTTGTCTCGTGAGTTGTTGTGATGTCAGCGTGAATGAGCGTGAGGGTGAAATATTGAAGATGCCCCTGCCACTTTTAAATCATTTGTGTGCCGGGCCAATCACACACACACCGCGTGAACACACACACTCACTGATCTTCGCTCACTCACTCACGCGCGGGAGCGCACGCACACACACACACACACACACACACGCGCGCGCGCGCGCACACGCACACTCACTGTTCGTCGCACTCTCACTCACTCTCGCTCACACTCAACCCGTCGTGGAGGACCGTTAAAATTAAACATGCTAGTCTTTCTGTCGTGATGTCCTGAAGCATCGCAGACGCGTAAGTTGTCGCCCAGTATGACACACTATACAAAATGAAACGATCGAATCTTGCGTCCCGACGCCGTTGTCCTTTACAAAACTCCACGAAACGGATCGTGACAAAATCGCGCTAAAATAGTGTAATCTGAACCAGGCAGGTAATAAACATTTGACCTATCACGCAAAGAACCTATTAAAGCACTAAGACATGGGAACAGTATAGTTAACGTTCACATCACAAGTCATATTATCGCACATCACAGCTTTTCCCAATATCGTGCAGCTAGTTACTGCCCAAAGGTCTCAACTGCTGCCAGAAATCGTCGACATGCTTATTCTTGAAAAACAACATGACCATAATCTTAGTCTGTTCTGTGTAGTTAATTTATCTCTTTTTCATGCTTGAAGAAAAAAATTGTTTCTGTTTGAACTTGTAGTTTTGAGAGAGCAGTAGGCTACTTTGATTATGGATACACACTTACTGTTTGCATTTAAAGTGTTATTTCAGTTATTTATATTTATTTTATTTATACTGTTTTATTTTTTTATGTTCAATTTGTGGAAAGGAGTTAGATTTCTCATGTGAAATCGTACAGGGGAGAAGCCAGACGGTAGAGTTTATAGCAAAACATTTTGCAGTGTTTGTCTTTTACTGCATAGAATTCATTAAAATAGAAGTAAAATAACATTCATTACAAGTTGATTTCAAAATGCACCTAAATTGTTTTGCATTTTGTGATTTTCAGTTGAATAAAATACTATTTTCCATTCATATTTCATCATTGAGGATTTCTTAAAAATTGTGTAAAAATCTCGTCTTGTCTCGTTCTCGTGAACCCAATCTCGTGTCTCGTCTCGTCTCGTGGAGTAAGCGTCTCGTCACACCCCTAGTCATTAGTGCCAAATTGTTCCTCCATCCTGACCTTGTAGACAGCTTTTGCTTTCCTAATGGCTTTATTTAACTTTTGTCTGGCAAGCCTGTATTCATCTCCATTTCCTTCCGTGTAGGCCTGCTCTTTGGTCTTCCTGAGCAGCCTGAGGGATTTTGTGAACCAGAAATTGTTGTTATTATATTTCACCACAGTTTTGGTGGGAATACAGGTATGCTCACAAAAGGAAATATATGAACACACAGTGTCTGTATATGAGTCACAAGAGGCACGCATGGATTCCCAATCAGTGGTGTTTAAACAGTCTTGTAACATCCCAATTGCCTCTGTTGTCCATCTTTTAGATGTACAGGTGCTGGTCATAAAATTAGAATATCATCACAAAGTTGATTTATTTCAGTAATTCCGTTAAAAAAGTGAAACTTGTATATTATATAGACTCATTACAAGCAAAGTGAGATATCTCAAGCCTTTATTTGTTATAATTTTGATGATTATGGCTTACAGCTTGTGAAAACCACAAAATCAAAATCTCAGAAAATTAGAATATTACATGAAATCACACAGTAATTACACAGTAATCCCATGGTCACTGAACCAGGTTTTGGTTATTTTGGCAGTGTGGGCAGGTGCAAATCCTGCTGGAAAATGAAGGAAGCATGAAGTGCTCTAAAAATGTCCTGGTAGACGGCTGCGTTGACTCTGGATTTAATAAAGCACAGTGGACCAAAGTCCTCTTTTCTGATGAGAGCAAATTTTGCATCTCATTTGGAAACCAAGGTCCCAGAGTCTGGAGGAAGAATGGAGAGGCACACAATCCAAGATGCTTGAAGTCCAGTGTGAAGTTTCCACAGTCTGTGTTGGTTTGGGGAGCCATGTCATCGGCTGGTGTTGGTCCACTGTGCTGTCCACTCAACGCAGCCGTCTACCAGGACATTTCCAGAGCACTTCATGCTTCCTTCAGCAGACAAGCTTTATGGAGATGCTGACTTCATTTTCCAGCAGGATTTGCATCGGCCCACACTGCCAAAATAACTAAAACCTGGTTCAGTGACCATGGTATTACTGTGTAATTACTGTGTGATTTCATGTAATATTCTAATTTTCTGAGATTTTGATTTTGTGGTTTTCACAAGCTGTAAGCCATAATCATCAAAATTATAACAAATAAAGGCTTGAGATATCTCACTTTGCTTGTAATGAGTCTATAATATACAAGTTTCACTTTTTTAACGGAATTACTGAAATAAATCAACTTTTTGATGATATTCTAATTTTATGACCAGCACCTGTATACTGAACTGCTTTGGCTAGTTTTAGTTTTAGTTTGTAGGTTGGGACTATCTGAATTAAACAATGATCAGAGTTCGTGAAGGGGGCATGGGGAAGTAAACGATATGCTGCTTGTTGGACAGAATAAAAATGATCCAGTATATTTCCTCCACGAGTCGGACAGCTGACTAGTTGTTTGCATTTGGGCAGATCAAAATCCTGCTTTGCAAAACATTCCTCAAAAGATTTTTTAAAAAAACTCTAGAAGACTAAACAAAAACGTAAGTCTGTTACAAAACATAAAACAATGAAACACAGTCTCCCTTTCATTGCAAAAAGGACAATTCTCACTTACATTTGGGTTCAAAATTGCCATAA
Source organism: Rutilus rutilus (assembly GCA_021464565.1). Taxonomy (NCBI): domain Eukaryota; kingdom Metazoa; phylum Chordata; class Actinopteri; order Cypriniformes; family Leuciscidae; genus Rutilus; species Rutilus rutilus. The sequence continues at coordinate 3,545,721 of JAJAQA010000001.1, read as the reverse complement.
AAGAGTTAGCTGCTATAGCCCCATGGAGTATCCTCCATTGAAGATCACTAACTCTTTCAGGTAACGGAGGTTTGTACAGGATCCTCCACACTGGGCTTGTTTTTTCAGTGATCTCCAATGTGTCTCTCCATACAGTATCACTTCTATTTAACCATCTAATATTGGTCACTTTCACAATACTTCTGTACAATGCTTTCCCTTTAACTTCAAAGAAATCAATTTGCACATCAATTTCCTTCTTCAACAAGGGATTAATGTCATTAAATGAAGAAAGATCAGGTACAATACTTATATCTGGGAAGAAATCTTCACAATCTGGAAATATGCATTTCTAATTGTACTCAGCAAGTAAAATTCTTTCTTGTACATTCAGAGCCCCCTGCAGTTTATCTAAAAAACGTTTAATGTATCGTGCAGACTTTACCTTTAAAAAGGCTGAAACTGCTCCTACATCGTTAAAATCAGGACATGCCTTATTTATAATGAGTTTCAACTGTAGAGATCCACTTCTGTACATCAAATCCTTAAGACCTGGTATTTCGTTACCAGATACATCGAGACCTGCTCCACACACAATGGGCTCTTCGAGTAACCAGTACAGGGACATTAATGGTTCCATCCATTGAGGCTTAAACAGACTCCATATTTTAAAAAGACTTCGATAGAAAGCAGGATCTCCTCTAAAATATACATGAGTCCATTAAAAACAAAACATTGTCCAGGCCAAGTCCACTTATTCTGCAGAAAATGCATTGAGCCACTGGTCTCCATACCAGTCTTTCAGATCCTAGAATAAACTTCTGCAAAAACTGAAGACGATAAGCAGCACATCTACTTATAAAAGTACATATTCTTGTGTAATATTACAAAAACTGTTGTCTTTTTTTATCCATGGCCATTAGTGATCGATAATGATAATAATACAGTAGGCGTTTCTCAATGTCAAGGAAGGATCCTCGGAAGCCAGAATTTCGAGGATGCTACGTCATCGACATCCGTCGAAGGACTGTTCCAATGTCGAGGATCCTCGGAATTTCCACCAAGGACTGAGTCCTTCGTTCGAAAAATATCCCATATACAGGAAAGGATGCATATGTGTAGCCTTCGCGCTCTCAAATCACCCACAATCCTATGCGCGCAGCTTTGCTATCTTGTTCAAAAAATTCAAAATGTTAGACGTTAACGGAGTCGGAGCGTTAACGGATCAATATGCTTTCAAATGTAAATATATTTACGTTACCAAACATTTGTTTTAAAAAATAATTACATCCATTATGTTATGGGTCAAATTGACCCGCACTGTTTAAACACACTTACCAGTCAAATAATCAATATGATTAAAAAGGAGTTTATTGATTTAAAAACGATTATATTGCCTGAGTGAACAGAACTGCGTCCATAGCAACGCTCTGTTTTTCATTTTCACTGACGTAATGACGCACTGACGTGCACTTGCTAGCCTGTTCCATTTACATGTTCTCCGAATGCTAAAGAGGAGCCTCACCTAGCCTCTGAAGGAAGTGACTTGGAAGGACCAGTCCTGCCAAGGAAGTATCCTTGACATTGAGAAACGCCTCGAGTCTTTGATTGTGTTATCAGTATGCTCACAGTATATTTTGTTTTGTTTTTTACAGATGTGACAATGAACTTGTCCCGAAGAGAGCCAAGGCTAACCAGCAGGCAAGCAACAGGCAGTCCACTCTGGCATGGAAAACAGAGACTGATGTTGACATGGTTCCACAGACTGTGCGATTCCGTCCTGCACGAGAAACTGGACCGTAACTGAGCCCTGTAGACTCACATTCGCCCATGAGTGTATATAAACAATTTTTTTTCAGAAAGTGCTGTCTCAACTCTGTGCCACAACACAGGAATTTACTGTGAGATACCTGCCTTTACTTTTGTTTATCGCTCACAATTGCTTTGTTTATAGCAGACTGATTCATTTATTTTGCTCACATTTGATTTGCTTAGAGCAAATTTAGAACATTTAGTTCCTCCACATAGAGGAATTACAATAAAACAGATTGAAAAACAAAACCTTTGAATCTCCTCTTCTTTGTTCAGGCACTTGATGGCCCATAAGCCACTGGAAGAGTGTATGTCACACCCCTGGTCTGAATCTCATTAATATTGATGGCCATTGGGCCATTAATATTGATGGGCCTATACCCCTCCCATGCATAAACCTCTTCTGACAAAAAAACTGTTTTAGAAAGTTCAAATCAATGTACTGTTTTACGAGAACGATAAGGCAGGATGATTTTCACATCATTTTGAAGCCAGAACTCGAAGCTACAAAATTCATTAGTCAAAAGTCTTATTGACACATATTTAGTATGTGTTTTGTGGTCTTATTTCTGCAACTTTCATTTTAATTTTTTCCAATAACCACGCATAAACATTATTCTCTTAAAAATTCAAACATATACATGCATGTTGATCAGATATGTTGGTAGGCCTGTTTGTGCTATATAGAGTGAATTTACACCTTTGCCATTAACATGTTTATAAATAACTGAAATAAGCACAAATGTAAGAGCATGTCAGAACACCTCCAGGGCCCAGAAAACAGCTCAGACTCCAGAGGGTTAAAAGACAACTGAGGAAGCAACCATTTCCATTTTTTCAAACGTCCAGTTACTTTATCTGCCATTCCTTCCCAGTTCTTCTGCATGAAAGCTTCATTGCCTAAGAAAACACCAAGATATTTTAACCCATCTTTTTTCCATAATGAGCCTCCTGGTAGAATGGGATTTCCTCCTTCCCATTTTCCAATCAATAAAGCATCACTTTTTCCCCAATTTGCTGATGAAATATCCTTAAAATCATTAACAATTATTTGCAACGTTTCAACATCACCACTATAATTTATAAAAGCAATAATATCATCAGCATATGCAGATAAATGGAAAGCATTATTACACTGTGGCAATGTTAAACCCTTTAACTTGTTTCGTAACATGGACAACAGTGGTTCTATAGCCAGCACATATAATAGCCCAGACATGGCACATCCTTGTCGAACCCCTCTCTGTACACCAAAGGGAGCACATAAACTACCATTCATTTTAATCACACTCTCAATTTCACAATACATTGTTTTGATCATATCAATAAAACGTGAATTAAAACCAAAGGCTTCTAAAGTATGCCACAAATAAAGGTGTTCAACCCGATCAAATGCCTTCTCTTGGTCTAGAGAAATAAGGCCAATATTTATACCAAACAGCTTTATTATCAAAATTCGATCTATTTGGTACACAATATGTTTGATCGTAGTGTATCACCTTCCCTATTATTTTACTCAATCTTGTAGCTAATGTTTTAGACAGGATTTTACACTCTGAGCACAGCAGAGAAACAGGCCTCCAGGTTTTTTATGTTTTTTGGGCAATAAAGTGATAACTGCTGTGGTAGATTTTTCCCTAAACCAGTGTTAATTTTGACAGCAAATTCTGATTTAGTCTTAGTCTTAGTCTTTTGAATAACACACCATTTAGTTTTAGTCACATTTTAGTCATCTGAAATATTTTAGTCTTAGTCTAGTTTTAGTCGACTAAATATCATAAGAATTTTAGTCTTAGTCTAGTCTTAAGTCTTTTAGTCTTATTGTTTTAGTAGAACAAATATTAGCAGATTTTAGTCGACTAAATCTAGTCGACAGTTGACCTGACTAAATTTTTACATCAGTCTGTTATGGAATGGTATTAAGGTTTGAATATGCAATACATACACAGATTTAACGGCTGTAATACAAAACATGTATTTTATTTTATTCTTAATGTCAAAAACACTGACTGTATCTTTTTCACAAAAGATAATCTCACATCAGTTTTAATTTTGACAGCAAATTTTGATTTAAAATATAATGGGTTTAAATTGAAATGCATTCATTTAGAATTTCTCTAAAATTTCCAAACCCATATACTCCCAGAGAAAACATTAACCTGCTAATATGAATGATTTTAAAGTTTGAACGTGCAATACAGATACAGATTTAAATACTGTAACTTAAAAAATTTATTAAAATTAAATAAAACCACTTTTCCTAAACAGTCTTCTTTTTCAATGAATGATAGCCTATATGAATTCTTTATAACTTGCATACATCATTCTCTATTCTTTCAAACAGACATATTTATTTGTATGAATTAAATATAATTAATCCTTATTTTAAAGCTATTAACGTGCAGTGAATGCTTTTCTCTTTTTCTTTTGTTGCTTGATCAATATTAAGGACACAGACCGCATTATTTATTACCAACTGTCACTTTAAGACATCGGATCATGTCCAATGACATGCGGATCCAATTGCACTGATGCATATGATACATTCACAACTGTTTAAGACATAACCCACATTATTTACGTGAATACTCTCCAAAACGGACATTTAGACATAATGTTGTGTGTATTTGTCGATTCAGAAACGAAAGAGAGCTCAATTCCGTACTCGCGCGCTGTATAGGTGTCTATGTGAGTGGCTGCACGCTTCGCGGGTCGGGTGTGTGCGCACAGAAAACCGTACCGAATAGAGCTCTTTTTTGCGTCGTCACTCTTATTAAGATCTACATGTCTGCTCTACTCATTCTCCCAGACGTTTACATGTTTTAACGTTTGATGAGACATGCAGCGCATGCCAACTCGTGTGCCGCTGGGAAGATCAGCACGTCACAGAACAAATGTGCGCATCTAGCCTACCAAAAATGCAGGACATCAGACCGGATCGCTTCCCAAATCGTCACTATCTAACATTTTCGTCTAGTTTTTATTCGTTGACGAAAATGTCAATAGATTTTCGTCATAGTTTTCGTCATTCAAAACTAGTTTTTATTTAGTTATCGTCTCGTTTTCGTCTGTGAAAAAATGTCGTTGACGAAAATAATGACGAAAATTATTCGTCAACGAAATTAACACTGCCCTAAACCTAACTATCTGGGGCATCTCCAAATCGACACCCAATTGATCTTATTACCTGAGGCGTCTCCAAATCGACACCAATACCTTTATACTCAAGCTCTTGCGTCTTCAGTCGACAACTGGCCGAGTTTTACTGTAACTAACTTGCTTCCTTAAACTAGCTTCCTTCCTAAACTAGCTTCCTGCGCAGGAATAAATCGACAAACAGACTCAAGCAAATGTCCTTTAAATGCTTTAATCACGGCCAGGAGATCTTCCCGAGCAGTTCTCAGGGAATCTCTCCCAAGAAGCAAAGGCCGGAGGATCTCAGACAAATTCCATTGAGAATCCCACCAGAAAACATGGATACAACAGTTTTTATAGAATCGACTAACATGTCACCTTCAATATGATTGGTTCAAAAGCCCCAACCTTTATCCTCTGTCACTGTCATAAGCTAACTCTGACTACTGACTACAAACTCTGACTACTTATCACAAGGTTTGAGAACTAGTAATCTGTCTAGTTTCACTTCCCTAATTATTATTTATATATATATATACACACACACACACACACACACTCAAAGTCACAAGTTTTCCCCAAATACTTTGGACACATTTAAAAGCATATGAATGTCATTCCTGCAAGAAAAACAAATGTTAGTTAATTAATAAAAATCCTTCACACTGTCCTTCTGCAACTAAGGGGAAGAAACCCATTAATAAGGCTTTCATCACTCACTCTTCAGAAAACAAAGATATCTTCTCTTAAAACGGGCCAGAAAGTTTTATAGAATTCAATGGGTAACCCATCAATCCTGGGAGATTTCCCATTCTCCATGCCCATCATTGCTGTATAAAGTTCTTGCTCTCTCAGAGGTTGTTGCTCTCTTCATCGAGTTTTGGCAGACCTTCAAAAAAACTACTAATAGTCATCTTTTCATTTATCAGGTCAGCTGTATATAATGTTTTATAAAACTGTACAGCAACTTATCTTAACTCAGAAGTTTTAGTTAATTCCTGTCCTGTATCAGAGACCAAGGAATGAATTATTCTGCTTTGACTTTTTTTTTTTTCCATACTGAAGAAAAATTGGGAAGGTGCATCCATTTGTGTGATATTCTGGAAACATGAGCGAACCAGCGCTCCCTGTGCCTTAATGTCCAACAGGTTTGCCAATAAAGTTTTCTTCGATGTCAGAGCTTCAAAGTGTTCTTTTTTGCCTGTAGATGCCGACAAGCTGTACAAATCAACTATCTCAGTCTCTAACGTATTCAATGATCGAGTTTTTTCTTTTGTAACATTAAGAGTGTATTGCTGGCAGAAGTTTTTGATTTGTATTTTCCCACAATCCCACCACTGTTGTAGAGAGCTACTGTATATAAATACTTTTGTTGTTTAAAAACATCACAGAAAAAAGTAAAAGAATCTTTAAAATGTTTGTCATCAAGCAAAGATGTATTAAAATGCCAACAGGCACTGCTTGACTTCACACAACTTACTAATACAGAGCAAAGAACCACACTGTGATCTGAAAATCCTACAGGATTAATTTGACAAGATTTAAAAATATTGAGCTGGTGCTTAAAGCTGTAAAACCGATCAAGACGTGCCAAAGACAATGAATTATCTTTACAATGAACCCATGCGTATTGCCTTAATTTTTTATGCATTATTCTCCATATATCACAGAGATCAAAAGTTTGAACGAGTTGCTTAATAACTCTTTGAGATGCAACATTAAATAATTTCGGTCTACTTTATCATTCTCGGTACAGTTAAAATCTCCCCCTAAAACTAAGAAATCATCTGTATTTAGGCTTTTCAAAGTAGTGTTGACTAAATTTAAGAACAAAACTCTTTCCACTCCACTATTAGGAGCATAGATATTTAAAAATATAAAAAATATATATTTTTTTTCAAATTTAACAATAACTTTTAAAAAACTACCTTTTTCAATTTCAACAGAATCATACGATACTGGAGTCATATTTTTAGAAAATAAAATTGCAACACTTCCACTTACAGAGGATTTTGTGACTAAGAAAAAGTTGACCTTCCCACTCTCTTTTCCAGTCTACCTCATTTCTTTGATCACTATGCGTTTCTTGTAAGAACATGACATCAACAGACTTCTGATTTATATATTTATATATTCATACAACATCATCCTTTTATGAACATCTCTAGCTCCACTTAAATTGAGAGTACTGACTCATAGTTTTATTTAGGTTCAACAAGAAACTCAGATGGGAAAAGACAGAGATTAATGCATATGGTAAAGAAAACCAAGCTTAAAGATTTAAACCATGGCATTCTTATCATCTCTAGGATTTTGTTTTTTTTACTTGTTTACAAATTTCCGTAAACGGTACGCTTCGAGATCTGCGAAAGCCCCTTCTTTTATCAAATATCTGGTGTCCTTCACAAACTGTGCACTATTAGGAAAATAATCCTCAATTTGCATGCATTTTAACCCTTTCGTTTCCTGAAGAAAAACACTAATGTCTCCAGCTTTGTACAAAACATTTACTGCTTCATTTTGAGAACAAGCAGAAAACTCTGAACACACAGAAACGCAAGAGTCAGAATCATCATCGTCAGAAGCTATGATTTCATCTTCAGCAGCGTCATTTATTTTGATTTGTTTACTGGCTTTATCGTTTCGACTCTTTCTTCTTTTAATTGGTGTTTTGAAGGTTCAACTTCCATGTCCAATCCACAGTCATTCAATCTCAGATCTTCCTTTACAAGTTCTCTGTCTTGTTCTACAAGCACAGAAGATAATGTACTCAACCCCAGCGCGTTCTCTGCTGCCACGGACTCCGCCACAACACCTCCATCATCAACAACAGTAGAACACGACGCCCGCGTTTCCGCACTGTTCACTGCCTCGAGCGGCTCGATCGGTGTATTCGCGGGATTCACCGCTGCACTAGTTTCGGACGCGCTAGATTCATCAACAGCGCCCCCATCTTTACCTGCATCAATCTGCTCTGTGTTTGTGCTCATTTTATCAGGGCAATTACGACTAAGATGTCCGATTTTCGAACAACCAAAACATTTGATCGTTGTATAAGATGATGTGAAGACAGCATAATCAAAGCCTTCTATTTTAAATTTAAAAACCAGGTCAAGTTCATCCTCGCCATTCTTCAGAATCATAAACGCCTGTCTCCTAAAAGACACGAGATGTTTCACTAAAGGCGATTTACATCCAAGCAGAATTTTTATTAATGTTGGTTTCGGGTCGGGTCGGGTTCGGGCTGATAAATTGCAGACGTTGTCGGGCTGGGGCCGGGTTACGGCTTGAACACCACGGGCCAGGGCTGGGTTAGGGCTAGAGAAAACTGCGCGAGTTTGAATTGAGTTTGTCTGTGTGAGTGTGTGTGTGTGTGTGAGTGTGAGTGTTGAGAATGTTGTACATAATCACCCCTTCATTTGTGTGTATGTATAATATGCATTGTGTTGGATCTATTGATTTTTTTTTTTTTTTTATAAAAAAAAAATGCTCTGAATTACAGTTTTGCCCATTTCTGTCCATGGAGGCGAGATTAAGGAGGTTTTTTTTTTAGTTTTAGTTTTTTTTTTCACCCACTTAACATTGTAGAATCAAGTCAATTTGTCTTGTGTGTGCTCAGGTGGCAAACTTAGGAAAAGTAGCCAAGTCTTGTACCGCTCAGTATTAAAAAAAAAAAAAAAATTATTTTGCCCACATTTGTCCCCAATACGGTTTTAATTGGACATTGGACATTTCAGTGAAAACCCCGTACACGTCCACACACTTGAGATGCACAGAGATGATCAGATACAGGACATTTCTGATTACACACACTAGATGTGTTCAGAGATTTCCAGTATACCAGCAATTGCGGATGTTGTAATGTTTAAATCCTGGTAAGCATGAGGCCAAGAAAATTGTCAATTCTTATAGATTTATTAAAATCTTAAAGCAATCCAACAGTGCCAGATGTTACATAATGGTCAGCATATACAACACACTTCAACTCTTACTCTACACCTTTTATAGGCGACAACATGTGGACTACAGCGCCATCTCCTGACTAATACACAAACACTACATTCCCCCATTACTTAAAGGATTAGTTCACATCAAAATGAAAATTTCCTGATAATTTACTCACCCCAATGCCATCCAAGATGTTCATGTCTTTCTTTCTTCAGTGGAAATTAAGTTTTTGAGGAAAACATTTCAGGATTTTTCTCCACACAATGGACTTCAATGGTCACCAAATTGTTGAAGTCCAAATCAATGCAGTTTCAAAGGGCTCTGAAGTGCTTCAAAGGGCTCCTCGCGATCCCAGCTGAGGGATAGGGTCTTATCTAGCGAAACGATCACTCATTTTCTAAAACAAATAAAACTGTATATACTTTTTAACCACAATTGTTCGTCTTGTGCTGGTGTGCGACGCGCCAGGCATTATGTAATCACGTTGGAAAGGTCACGCTGGACGTAGGCGGAAGTACCGCCCCATTGTTTACAAGCGTGGAGAATACTTAGCGGGCGTTACCCTCGGTTTGGGACGGGACTGGAGTATTTTGGTGGAACAGGAAAAAACACAGGAGCAAGATGGGCTAATTCATACATCTTAAATATTTCTGTGTTCTGTATCACTGTGTTGTGTTTGTTTCCTTTTTCTGTTTAGAAGATAACTGTAAAATCTCCTTTGTAAAAGCTTTACAAGGCATAACTAGGCCTCACTTTAGATGAGCTCACAAAAAAAGTGAACTGACCACAACTAAATGCTTTATAACTACCTGAATTAACCATTCATTATTGACACACTAAGTAACTATTACAATATGTCTGAATAATAAGATGTATGAATGTACATTTAAATAGTTGATTTATGTAACCCAGGTCATTAACTCGGGTCACTAATATTAATAATTAGTATTATTTTATTTATATCGCTATAAAACTAATAGTAAGAAAAGAACATGAAGTATAATGTATTTATTTTATTATAAATAATCCCAAAAGAAAGAAAAGGTTCCTGAACTGATTCCTGATTGGTGAGGTGAAAGGTTAGCCCCGCCCCCTGTTGGAGAGTTCCAGAAGATCGCGCACAAGCAGAAATGTAGAGAGATTGCGAACGACACGAGAGTGAGAGCAGATGCGATTGAGTGATTTGAGTGAGAACAAAGTAAACTGTTTAATAATCCAGCAATAGATTATTAACATGTTGAGAAGTAGATTTATGAGGTATTAATTCTTTAAAAAGCCCACGCTTTGAGAAGAGTGCGATGTGAATCTGAACGCGACGAGAAGAAAAGACACTGGCGTGATAGGATCTGAACTAAATCTGTTTCTTTGAGAAAATACTTTTTTTGTCTCTGATTTATATTTCTCCTTGGTGAGTACCGATTTCTTAATAAGAGATGTATTTAGGTAATGTGGATACTGTTTTTGGACACTTAATGTGAAAAATACATTTGAAAAAGTGATGAGTGATATAAAAAATGTTTGAAGTGTTTTCTAATACAATCTGTGAGTGCATATAGTTATGTTTAAATGTTTGAACGATTATATTTTTTTCTCTTGTGAAGTGTGTGCCATGCGCTGCTAGCTTTGCTAGCGCTGTACACAGACTCTAGTGTGTAGGGCCCTATAAAATCCGTTTTATTTTTTCCCAAATTCCGTTTTAATTTTTGCAAATTCTGTTTTTTCCGTTTTAATTTTTGGGAATTCAGTTTTTTTTTTACCCTTTACAGTTATTTTAGTCGTAAAAAGAGTGTTTTTAATGTTAATGATTAAAATGTACACAAATAAAATCGGAATGACCCTAAATTTATTGAGGTAACAAACAAAATTCTCATTTTAAGAGGTGTTAAATGTGGTTTGGTTTGTTTACATTAGTGAATGCATTAGGCTAACTAACATGAACCACGAGCAATACATTTGTTACTGTATTTATTAATCTTTGTTAATCTTAGTTAACCCTAACCCTGTATTTTTATTATGTTACTTCACACAGTGCATTAAGCTAACTAATGTTAACAAATACAAGTTTTCATTTAAATAATGTAGGCTACTAAATGGTGAAATTAACATTAATAAAGATTAATAAATGCTGTAGAAGTGCAGTTTATTAATAGTTAATGTTAACTGATCTAGTTAACTACAATAAATGGAACCTTATTGTAAAGTGTTACCGATTTTAGTTATACACCGAACCGATTCAGTGTTGGACAGATCAGTTGTTTTCATAGATCTATGAGTTGTTTTAACCATTCATTAAAGTGAATCGGTTCAAAGGAGTCATTAGTTTGCGAATCGGACGTATTATTAGCAGACTTGTACGCGTTGTGTGATTATCCCGGCAGTTAGGACATCGCACAAGATCTGTCAACACAGAAAACATTTCATCATTGGATAGGTTTAGTTTAGTTTATTGAAAGTGTTTTTTATGTCAGCTGAATGGGCGGAACGCTTTTCAGAGAAGGAAAGGTAACGTAAAAAAGTTTTTTTTTTTGCACATAGGCTAATTCACACCCAGCGGTAGCCTAATTCAGGAATAAAATGTCCGAATGCTCCACGTGAAACTTCTTTCTTCCGATCTTTTACCATTGTGTCAATTCTCAATTGATTTAGATTAATAAGCGCGAGGGAGTGAGAGAGAGCAAGACAGTTTTAAGACGCGCGCGCGACCGGGCCTCTCTCTCTGCTCGTTCTTTCAGTAATATGCGATTTCCCTTTAGACAATAGTTTTTCTCCCACACAAAAACTGAATTTTATTCCAAATATGTAAAATTCCGCGAAATTCTGCGTTGACACTAGATTCCGCGTTAATTTGCCAATTCCGCGATTCCGTCCGCGATTCTGTGATCGCGGGAAATTATAGGGCCCTAAGAGTGTTAATCAAAATCAGAAGGGATTTCTAAATTAATTTACCCAAGCTATTCTCTCTATATTAGTTCACAAAACATAAGAAAAGCAAATACTATAATTTACCAATTCATCTGGCGTAATAAAACGCACTACATCAAAAAATCACAACTTGTAAAGGACTATAATAAAGGGGGGTTAAAAACAATTGATTTTGAATCTGTGGTTGGAGTTTTTAGAGTTAACTGGGTAAAGCCTTTTTAGATAAACCTGATTCTCTATGGTATCATATTCCCAAAAATATTTTTGATAAAGTGGGAGGCTTAGAGTTTCTTTTAAAGTGCGATTTTGAGGTATTCAAATTGTCAGTAAAACTGTCTGAATATCATAAACAAGTTCTTAATTACTGGAAGATGGTATTTACTCATAATTTTACACCACATGGCTCCACCTTGTGGAACAACAGAGTGAGAACAATAAGTAGAAAAACACTTTTTTTTTCAGAAATTGGTTTGAAAAGGGAATCATTTTCATCACAGATATATTAGATGAACAAGGTAATTTTCTTAGGTTTACGGACTTTAAAATAAAATTTAATATACAAAGTTTAATAAGGGATTATAATAAGGTATGTAAAGCAATACCAATAGCCCTATTAAATATGATACAAAACTATTTACATTATTCCAAAAGTCAAATAAATTTGCCTAAACTGCAACTAAACCAAATTCCCCTAAACTATTTCATGATTTTGACCAAAATATAAAAATAAGGCATTATGATGACAAAATAACAAATACATACATCAAATTCATGAAATGGCCTATACCTCCTAAAATCAAAGAAATGCAATTCAAAATTATAAATGGATATTATCCAGCAGCAGCAATGCTTAAAAAGATATTTGGTTTTGAAGTGGAGCCATGTGTGTTATGTTCTTAGGAAGATGAAACTATTGAACATTTGTTTTTCTCTTGTCCAGTGATAAAAAGATTCTGGCAAGATGTCATGAATTGGCTGGAAACAAAAATGGAGAGAATTACACAATTAAAGTTAGAGCAAATTATTTTTGGTAATGAAAACCTTCTGAAGGAACTTTTTAGAATTTACAATATAACAATTATGGGTAAATACCATATTCATAAATGTAAATGGCAAAACAAAAATCCATCCCTAATGGTGTTTAAAATTGAACTGAGGGAATACTTTGCTTCTTTGAAACTTCTGAAAGACTCCAGTGATAACATTTACTCTCTATGTGAAGATGTCTCAAAATATTTGTCATTATAATTTGTAAAGCTTCCATGTAACTTTATTTTAAGAATATATGAAGACTGAGGACAAAATATGTATGTGAACAACTTTGAAATGCCTTATGGACTGAAGAGCCTTTGCTTAATTTATTTTATTTTACATTTATTTGTATTTATTTTCTTTATCGAAATTTGTTCCATTTAATTGTGTTTAACTATGTTCTGCACATAAGTTTCCCAACGAGAGATTTTGTAAATTGTGTTTTGTAAACAACTGTGTTTAATAAAAAATAAAATAAAAAAAGTGTGTTAATCAAGCACATGGGTTATGGGTCTTATCCCGGGTTTGGACTGGCGAGCCATCCCATCATTTCGTACCTGGAAACAGAGGAAAAGGAGTTGTGAGAAAAGGAGTTTTCTGATTGGGTAGGACAGAACTGCAGACATTGCGTTTTTCAAGTTTCCCAGGATTTCCCTAAAGACAAAATGAATTCTCTTCATGGACTGAACTGCGTTAATTTTTGAACAACTTTACTATTTTTGAACAACTTTCCTAATCCCTATTTCCATATTTTTTGGAATTTGAAAACAAGACTTTGAACTTGAAATTGAGAAACTTGAGGTTGAATTTCAGAAATTGATATTGGAAAATTTTTACGCCCGTTTCACACATCCTCCGTGTGCAGTGTGTATGCGGTGCAGGAGCAGCACGCTATAGACCCCTTTTGCGCCGACGTCACAGTTACGTCACGGCGCTAGCTGGAGGCAAAACAAACGGAAAACTGGAGGCAGCCTGAGCCAATACAAACCAGCACAGATTCGGCTACATAATAAGGAGCTTAAATTATTTTTATTATTAAATGTCATCTTGTTGTGTTGTTGCGTGCAAGAATTGATGAAAAATGAGTATGCTGTATCTGGAATTTTTATTTCTAGAAAATATTCACATCTTTAAAATTGCACCGTAGTGTCACTCTTGGCTAGGCAGAACTGCGGATCGTACCACACAAGTCTTTACATGACCATTCAGAACATAGTTATAGGCATCTAAAGATTTATATGTCCTCAGTTTCTCTTTACCCTCGGTTTCTCTATCAGGTAACTGTTAGGTGTAGAAGTCAGGCCACTCAACCGGAGGTAGCGTTAACGTTAATCCTGTCAGATCGTACATCCATTGACTGAGCGTGTACGGGTCAGCCAATCTGGTTCCGTCCGTTAAAATGAACTTTTGTAAATAACAATCGCGGTCCTGGACAGTGAGTGACCTTGCACATTAAGATAAAATTGGATTTTCTCCAGTCATTGTTAAAAAAACAAGCTAACAAATTGGCAAACTAACATTAGTGACGCGGCCAGAGGGATCGTTCTGCCTCCAGCTAAGCCCCGCCCACACAAATACGTCACCATGTTTACCAGTGCTTTCACATGCTGCGTTTGCAGTGACTGATCCACGGCTGTACCACAAACACATACTCACTATTTTTATTTCAAATCCAGAAGTTATCAGCAACTTTTATTAAAAAAAAAGTTTTTGTCAGCATTGCGATTCTCTTAAATCTCTTTAATCATGTACTTATATTACATTTTCAGGTCAATCTGTGTTCATTTTGACCACGAAACATGCACTGTCACTTTAAATCAGAGTTTGCAGCACAGCAGAAATAGACTCGGTGTGGAAACGATCTCTGCACTGCTGTATACGCACCGCTCCTGGAACGGATCGCCGGACCGCATCCGCGTGCAGTGTGAAAGCTCTAACCTGATAACATGGGCACGGAAAAATATACGCACCGCATACGCACTGCAAACAGAGTATGTGTGAAAGCGGCGTTACTCTGTGATTATCATTTATTCGAAATACTGTGTGTTACTGTTATCTGATTGTTTTTATTTAGTTTTCTTTCATTCTTTCAATTTTAAAAGATACAATTCATGCAAAAGAACAAACAAATAGAAAAACACACTTACCTTTTCATTAATTAGCTGCATTCCAGTGGTCTGAGTGGTTAATTGTTTATATTCTTTTCTTACGATCGTCTTTGCTAATTTTTGCTTCAGTGAGTCGATCCAAATCTTCTGCTTCTGGTCCATAGTTTTGCTAAATAAATGTTGCTTGCCCACTAGAGGGAGACATAGGATAAGGATGGAAACTATGAATGGAAATAATCGCATTGATCTAGTAAACAAGTTATCATGATTGAATAACATTAATCAATGGAAAATCACAAATTGTAATATTATAAAATAAAAGTACACATTTCTAAAAATTCTAAATGGGGGAGACCGGGTATGGTTGCAACACTTTTTGCTTCAGTAACTGTAACTCATATGTAGCTAGAGTTCTCAAACTTGTATTCAAAGTACCTACATGTGTTCACTACAAATGTCACCAATTCAATCCTCTACAAGATTATCCATCTTATCCCCAATTGGTGGAAATGGTGGTGTTACAACTCTCCCCGTGTTACAACCATACCCGGTCTCCTTATAAATGCATGAATGTTATATGTATATATATTTTATAATTATATGTTATTTTCATAAGTGTTTAAAACACGTATAATAAATAAATGTTGCTTGCCCACTAGAGGGAGACACAACATAAGGATGGAAACTATGAATGGCATTAATCACATTGATCTAGTTCATTTTTATAACTTATGGTGTACTGACAGAATTGTTTTATACAATTAGTGTACATAGAATCTGTGAAATGCTTATGGATTATTAAATGTTATAACATATACACATATGTTATATTTATAAGTATTTATACCATATATGGTGCACTTATTATAAATGTTGTAAACACTGATTTATTTTTCACACAGGTAAAGGATTCACACAGGTAAAGGATTCACACAGGTAAAGGATTCACACAGGTAAAGGATTCACACAGGTAAAGTAATCAACAGGTTTATTTGCAGAAGTATGTGATCGCAGCGATGGAAGCAGGAGAGTAACTGATGAATACAGTGTTCAGGATAGATGTCTGTTCTGAAATGGAGATCAAGGCAATGACTGAAGACGGATGAAGGAAGCAGAGATGACTGAAGACAAGTTGTTCAGGTAGGTATCGTGCAGGTAAGGAGTCAGGTAAGTGCATGCAGGTGAGGGCCAGAGAGGATGATGGGAAATGTAGTGAGGAGGTGGTGACTAGCTGGTGACCGTGACAAAGTGCACCATAAGCGAGTAAAAACCCTCACCATTTATCCGGGCTTGGGACCGACACTGACAAAAATACAAAAATACAAAATATGGGCTAACTTTACATCTAAAAGAGTGAAGTGAACTTTTGAACAAAAGAAATGGACTGGGGCGTACTCGTCCAGCCACTCGAGATCTAACCCGTCCCCACGGCACGATTTACAACTCGCTCCACAGTCAAATACTCCTGATCAACGGGGATGTTCTGCAGAGCCTTAAATAAAACCACTTCCTGGTCTTCTCCGTTAACAACCATTTTCCAGCAGAATGTCTTTATATTGGCCGGAGGAATGATTGATGCGGCAGTCAGACGTGTCTGCTAGTGGGTGACAGCTGCAAGGGAAGGTCTGGGCATCAATGCACAGGCCTTTCTCCCCAGATTTACAAAGGTACCCTGCCTCTTCCTTCAGATCCTCCATCATAGCTCTCCCCTCAGATGCTGTGATGATGACCTTGCCGTGGTAATCACAGACAGTGTCACCACTAAAAAAGTTTCTGGTCGCAAACACTCCTGTAATTAGGAAAACATTACATTTCGAGTTACTGAATATACTTTGCATGTAGACAAACGTTTCAGGATCTAATTATAGCTCTTGGTGCAGTTAATGGCTGTTAAAAGGTACAATTTACATTTTTGTATTTTCTTGCCTTGAAAATAACTGAAAATAAAAAAATTTCTTACCGAAACCTTTGGGAGGACCAACATCTTTAATAGCAAGACCTGTCCAGGCCTGCTCAGCCACACAGTGCTGCACATGAGGGTCGGTTTCGACCTTCTGCTTTGTGGACGGCTTCCACATCTTGACTACCTCCTCTGCTTTGGGGCAATGGGTCGTCCACCATAATTTGTACTGTATCTTTCAACACACCTATTGTTCATTCGTGTTTATTTGCTATTAACTACTAGTGAAGAGTAAGAGATGATCGGTTCAGGCGATACAGCGATCTGTCACGTCACATTTACAAGCGCCAAAACCGTATTTATTGTTGAATTTCGTGATAAAATGGACAGAATCTGAGAGCTGAGAGTGTGTTTCATATCAATAGTAACTAGGGCTGAAACGATTCCTCGAATAACTCGAGTAACTCGATTACGAAAAATTTTCGAGGCAAATTCCTCTGCCTCGAAGCCTCTTTTAAATAATTTTAAAGTTCACGTCACGTTATTTCTCTATTATTTTTAGTGTGACAACGCGCTTACGTCACCCACAAATCGGAAGGAGACGCAAGGAGTAAGCTGTGAAAAAAAAAAAAAAAAATTCGCTGTGTTTTGATTTGAAGGCGCGGGCGCATGCGAGCTGCAAAATGGAAGAAGGGAGCGGTAACAATGGCAATGAGCAAAGAGAAGAAACAAACAAGAGAAAACGACAGAAAATGTCCAAGGTTTGGGATCATTTCAAATTGAAAAGTAAAGAGAACGCCGTGGTGTGTGTCCATTGCAAGATCGAGCTAGCATACCACAACAGCACGTCGTCCATGCTGCAGCATCTCAACAGAAAACATCCACTCTACTCAGAGACCGGAGGACCGTCACCCGAAACGAGGTAAATTCAATGTTGCGTTAAATCAATGTGATTGCTAGTCGAGAGGAAGGCAGTTAAATAATGTACGTTCATTTTGAAAGTGATAAACCACGACGGCCAGTGCATTTCAATGAAAATATAACGTTACAGCACGACGTGTGACGCGGTCTTGATGCGCAGCGGAGGTGCGGTACATTTTTCATAGAATTGCACTGGCCCGTCGTGGTTTATCCCTTACATAATTAATGTACATTATTTTACAGCTTATAAAACGTCTACTTACTTAAGTAATTAATTTACTGTCAAAAAAAGTTGTGAATGGCTTTTACGATGAAACTAGATACTTTAACTTATACCATGGCGGCTTGGATGAATACGGTTGATGCTTTCGTTTGAATACTGAATGTTGAATAACTTACATTATTGTAATCATATCCCTATGTTGGAGCCTTATGTGCTCCAACAAAGCAGGTGTGTTAATTGTAGTTTGATTGCAATGAATAGGATTTATAAATGCACAGCCATGAACTTAATATATGTATGTTAATGATATTTTGCCATAGTAATATCATCAATAATTTTTTTTACCTCTTAGTAAATCATCACAACTTCGTATGGACAGATATGTGCGGACAGCTACATCATGTTCCACTGAGCAAGCAGCTGAGTTTTCAGACAGCATTTTAAACATGATTGTCACAGACATGCGCCCACTGTCCATGGTGGAGGATGAAGGCTTTAAAGCGATGATTTCCACTTTCAATCCCAAGTACGAGCTTCCTTCAAGACCCTTCTTCATGAAAAAGATGGAGAAAAAGTATGAAGGCATCAAAGGCAAGTTGAAGAAAGCCCTGCAGGAGACTGACAGCATTGCACTCACAACTGATATTTGGACGAGTGTTGCAACAGAGGCTTATCTAGGGGTGACGTGTCACTATCTTGGGGAGGATTGGGAAATGTTGTCCCACTGCCTGACAACGATGCCCCTTGAAGAGAGACACACCGCGGCAAATATTGCAGAGTGGATTGAGGATGTAATTGCCAAATTTGACATTCCACCAGAGAAAATAAATGCTGTTGTTCATGACAACGGTGCTAATGTCGTAGCAGCAGCAAAGATTTTGCGAGAAAGGCATGGATGGGCATCAGTGCGATGTGCAGGGCACACCCTCAACTTGGTTGTACAAAGTTCTCTAAAGATCCACCAAGCTATCTCCAAGTGTGTGGCTGCTGTGAGATGCCTTGTTGAACATTTTAAGAAGAGTGAACTGGCATGCACCAAGTTGAAGGAGAAGCAGAAGCAAATGGGCACCGAGACAAACATGTTGGTGCAAGATGTATGTACACGCTGGAACAGCACCTATCAGATGTTGTCCAGGCTGCTAGAACAAAGATGGCCGGTGACTGCTACACTCTCTGACCCAGCAGTGACACAGAGAGGGAAACACTACCTTGATCTCAAGCCTGAACAGTGGATCCTGATTGAGGAGCTGAGCCAGGTCCTTGAGCCCTTTGAAGCAGCTACAGTGTTTCTGAGTGGACAGCAATATGTTACACTCTCTGCACTTCCACAGCTAGTGCACAAGCTTAAGAACAACATACAGAGTCCAGATCTTGAGACTGCACCAGGGAGGTCATTCCAGGCTCATGCGACAGAACAGATCACAGCAAGATGGCAAGGACTGACGGAGTTTACACCTGAATCTACAAACATCACCCTGCTTGCTGCTGCTCTGGATCCCAGGTTTCGAAAACTGAAGTTCTTGCCTGCTGACCAAGTATTCAAGGTCCAAAGCACAGTACAAACCATGGCACTTGCTGTTGCTGCCAAAAAGCAAGCGAGGCAGCCCACTGCAAGTGAAGATAGAGCATCCAGCACAGCACACAACTCCCCAGAAGCGCATGTCAAGAGGGTCACATCGTTCCTTGACATACTGGGATCAGACTCCAGCACCAGTGAAGAAGAAGAAGATGAGGAGCAGCAGCTAAACCAAGCTGTGCAGAGGGAGGTAGGCAAGTTTTTTTTTTTTTTTTTTTGTCCTCTTTAAAAATTTTCACGATAACGCTTTACACATAATAGAAAAAATGTAATACAGACACAGAAAATGACTGTTTGGCAAAAGAAAAAAAAACAACAACAAAAAAAAGCATTTTTAATTATTTCGTTGTCACAACTATTCCACAGATCTATTTCTTGATCTATTTCAGATCTTGATGTATTTCGGAGAACATCCCCTGTCCAAGAAGGAGAATCCACTGTCATGGTGGAAAATGAATGCAGCACGCTATCCAACACTGGCAAAGCTGGCAAAGACCTTGCTGTGTATTCCGGCCACATCCACGCCATCAGAGCGTCTGTTTTCAGCAGCAGGAAACATTGCTTCAAAGCGCAGGGCAAGCCTCAGTTCTGAGCATGTTGACATGCTTACCTTTCTTCATTGCAATCACGTGCTCCTTTAAAGACTTTCACAAACAATCATAGAGAGAGAGATTTAAAGAGGTTTAGCCTATTCTCATGAATGTATTAGCTTAAAGCACTCAAAAAAAATGTGTGAAACTATGCATGCATGCATGGACTCTTGTTCCTGTCCACGCGTTTTTGCCTTCTGAATGCCACAAAGCATCCCAAGAAGAAGACCGTAAAGGCTTATTTTATGCCTGAGCTGTACATTTTGAAACTTTTTTTTTTCTGAAAGTTAAGTTGCACGACTTAAAGGCAGTGTTTTTGTATTATTATTATTTATTGTAATGTATGCTTTAGTTTTGATTAAAAAAAAAGTAATTTGAAAGTAATTTCTTTTTATTTGTTTTTGCATCTCAGAAAATGCTTTCTTTAAAACCCAGAATGTATGGCACCTAAATGCATTCAATTAAACTCAACTTTGTCACTGTTCACAGTACAAGTACAGACAGAGAAACAATGGGTAATAACTCAAATATTGTTGTATGCATACATACTATGCATTTAAAAAATAAAACTTGATTTTTCTATAAAACGAAACCTATTAGTTGTTCATTTTAAGAGACCTGTCTTATTTTCTTTTGTATATTTACTATTGCTCATTAATTAAGCAAAATTACATTTTATCCGATTACTCGATTAATCGATGGAATTTTCGGTAGAATACTCGATTACTAAAATATTCGATAGCTACAGCCCTAATAGTAACCTTGTCTGTCGGTGTCAGTCCTCTTTGCTTCATGATTTTCCTCTGTGTGAGAAACTGGATGTGTGTCGTGAGAGCGAGTGAAAAGTGTCGATTGCCTGATTCTCAGCATTGGCAGCCCTGCATGAAGTCAAATTAATTTCCATAACACACCACTGAGGATTTGTTCTGCATGATATCAGCATTGACCAGCAGGTGTCGCTGTGTGCATTCCAAACCTGGAGAAATCAACCACTTTTACACACATCAGGCTGGAAAGCTTTAAAGCTTCATGAAGCTTCATCTCACCATCACTACCTTCAGGTTCACTGAGCTCAACAGTTATACGCTATATTAGCAATAATGATTATTTTGGGAGACATGGATGAGCTTTGATTGGTGGTTCCCATCATGCACTGCAACATTAGGCTTTATGTTTATTTCACCAGTGATGGTTGGTCGGTCAGATGAGAGGAAGTTAATAACCACAGGAGGAGATGATGATGTTTAAAGGAGGAGCTGTATCTATATATAATGAAGAGGAAGACTGACAGAAACAGAAAATGGCTGATAAGTGTGATCTGTGTCTGCTGGGACTGATCATTCTCTCTTCACTTCTCACAGGTAAAGAAATCTGTATTTTCTCTAAAGACATTTAGTGGAATTAGTCTGGAAAGAGTTCATTTGAACATGCTCAGTTTATTCTTGCACACATTCACGTTGTGATCTCAGAGTTGTGTATTGATACACACAGATCATACTGTATTATTCCTGATACTGGACATAGTGTCACTCAAACATCTGATGATGAAGAATTATCTTCATATTAAGAGTGTGTCAGTGATTTGAACAGCTCTCTGATAAAGACTAATAGTTTATTCTGGAGAGTGTGTTGTTTGCTTTAAGTCAGGAAAAATACTATGATTTAAAACTTCTGCTTTTTATGCTGGTGTGTTTTATGTTTCATTTATTAATATATATCATAATGATCACTGAGATATACTGTGTTTCAGGAACCAGTGGAGCTCATGTGTTCATCAGTTCTGGTGAAAATGTCTCTCTGTCCTGTTATAAAGCTCTTTCTGACTGCAACTCAACTACATGGACCTACTCTGACAGCTTCGGACATCCAGGGAGAGTTGAACTGATTACTGGAGGGATAAAGAAGAACGACACAGAGAGACATGAGAGACTGAGTCTGGAGTCTGACTGCTCTCTGAACATCAAGAACGTCACAAAAGAAGATTATGGATCTTACAGATGCAGACAATATGTGAATGGAGAACCACAAGGACCTGATACAGTTGTTTCTCTGAATGTTCTTCATGGTAAGTTTATGATTATGTCGTCAATTTATTAAACTCAGATGATGATTGAAGAGTCTGTGATTTTTTTGTCTTGTGTTCAGTTTCAGTGTCTTCGTCATCATCATCATCCTCACAGACTGAAATCAGTCCAGGCAGCTCTGTGACTCTATCCTGTCAGTTGTATTCTGTATTCATCTGTAATTATTTAATCATTTCTGGGGGAGTTAAGCTGTTGTGGGTGAATCAGACTGGTGTTGATCTGAAGACAGACTCCAGATATCAGATATTCTCATCATCAGATCGAATTCAAGCATTTTCATCATGTCGCTATATCATCATCACTCTGACTACAACACTCCTGAAAGAAGATGACAACAGAGAGTGGAGATGTCAGCTTACTCGCAGAAATCAACTCGAGACCTCAGTCAGATACACTGTCAAGTATTCAGGTGAGAAAACACTCTTTTCTGACAGATTTGTGAAAACTTCCACAGATTGGCTCTACTCTTTCTGATGGCTTCATACGTTTTGGAGTTGTAAAATATTAGTGGTCAAAGTCATAAACTGCATAACAATCCTTATAATTCCCAATATTGGCCTCCTACATGGGTCATACATGATATATTGCATAAATCAGAAAAGTGTATTAACCCTCTGGGGTCGACAAACGCGCCCCCGCGTTTTGCTGGATTTTCTCCACATTGTAGAACTATAAACTTAAATTACTCCGTCATTTATGGTCATACAGAAAAAAGAAATATAAAAAAATAATCTGTGATGTTTCTACTTTTGTAGGCGTCCACTTACAATCAAATCAAAACATTGTGCTTTTGTAAAATAAAGAAAAATAAACAGGGTGTGTGTTCTGCCTCTCCGTCGCGGTGAACTTTTTTTTCTTGAGCACGTCTATAAACTGAAACAAAACTCAGCGAATACTTGTCACACATTTATAAACCTTTATAAACATTTAAGTGTGTACTTTTAAATGATCGGATTCAAACTGAAAACAAATATTCTCTGTTTAAGTAATTTGTATAAAACCAACAAGATGTCCAGCTTCTCAAACGCTTGCTCATTATTTTTAATTTGACCACGCCTACGAGCGCAAAAGAGATTCACATGCAAATCTCCACGTGGAACGCGGTCGCGCTCGTTACCTCAAAAACAAAACACCCAAAAACTTCACAAGTCTCTGCTTTTCGTCGAGTTTTAAAGACGCGCCGTGAGCTTACATTGGATTTACCTCAGAAGAAGAACGTGATTTGAAGACAAGAAAGATGTAAGGTAAGAAATTCTTACATATTAGTTTGTTATTGTTGCATAAACTTCACATTGCAGTTGAACTGTTGCTAGATAAATGGTGAATATTATAATATTTAGACCCGTGTTTACTGTTAAATACTGTGTTTGTGGATATCTGCTCAAATGTTGATATGTATAATATGGTAACCATAATGTTTCATATTTTGGAGCATGCTGTGTGTTTGAATGTATCATATTTTGGAGCATGCTGTGCGTTTGAATGTATCATATTTTGGAGCATGCTGTGCGTTTGAATGTATCATATTTTGGAGCATGCTGTGCGTTTGAATGTATCATATTTTGGAGCATGCTCTGCGTTTGAATGTATCATATTTTGGAGCGCGATCGCGTTTGAAAAGCAAAACTCAGCAAACATTAGGATTTATGTTTTTACTATTATCTCAT
The DNA here is from genome assembly GCA_021464565.1 of Rutilus rutilus. NCBI lineage: Eukaryota > Metazoa > Chordata > Actinopteri > Cypriniformes > Leuciscidae > Rutilus > Rutilus rutilus. The sequence continues at coordinate 3,521,824 of JAJAQA010000001.1, read as the reverse complement.
TTCATATCATCATAACGAATGGAAACATTTGAAGTAACATATGATAATCAATATATTTTTCTGTAGCGTAGTTGTTACTAAAATCTGTTGGAAGATTTATAGGCTGCTATAGGTTATTGTTATTATTATTTTATGCAGCACTGCGCATAGCCTATGCTTACAAGACACAACAAACCTGGTGTTCATTATATTATATATTGTGTGAAACATTTGTGTGTGTGTGTGTGTGTGTGTGTATCCTGTGAATTCTAAAAAGCAATTTTAATCAGAAAAATGTAAAATGTATTCCCAAAATCGTGGCCTATAGTTTCTCTTGATATCAGTATGTTCACTTTTTTTTTTTTTTCAGGAACCAGATGAAAAGTCCTGCTGACTTCAACATTCACATGAGTCTCTGTATATGAACATGGTAAAGTGAAAATCAAACACCTTGGAAATGAAAGGTATGTACAAGGTTTTTAGGAATGGCACAAAGGTCTCTTTCTTTGTATCATTGTTTTCAATGTGCTCTTTTGTCATTAGTTGTGTATCTTTGGATTATGTTGTGTTGTAAATAAATCCAAACAATCTAAAAGCCATTCTTTTTTAAATCTCCTCATTCTTTGTGCAAGGTTGCTCAGAATGATAGGGCCTGATAGCTCCTAATAGGGCCGTTAGGGAGTGTCTTTGTCTTTCTCAGGTGTGAAAGACATACATATTAATGATGTGATCACACCTCCCGCATAAAGCTTTTTCACACAAAACACGTCGTAAAATTTGTAAATCAATATATTGTCTTATCTGAATGAGCAGTCAGGGTGATTTTCACATAGTTTTAGAGCAAATATTCTAGGCTACGTCATACAATTTTCAAAAGTCTTGTGAAGAAATAATCAGTATGGGTTTCATGGCCTTATTTCAGTGAGAATTTTTTTTTGTATTTTCACAAACCACGCATAAATGTCATTATCTCAAAACTACAAACTTTTACATACATGCTGCTGATATATTATTGTAGCAGAGTTTGTGCTGAATACAGTGTAATCAGACTTAAGCCATGAAAATGTCACAAGTAACAGAAATAAGCACAAATGTTAGAGCATGTCAGAACACCTCCAGGGCCCAGAAAACACCTCAGACCCCAGAGGGTTAAAGCCCAGTATGACCCATGTAGGAGGTCGGCTTTAGGAATTATAAGGCTTATGTCCTTCATTCAAGCTGAAGGTTTATTTGCAGAAGCTCAACTGTGTTTCACTCTCATATAAACAAGGAATAAATTATACAGTAACACAGTAATACAGTACAGTCTCTTCTCAACTACTGCCACTGAAAACTGTGATGATGAACACAAACTGCAGGTCATGATCGATATGAACATATGATGTTAATGTCCTACAGATGATGCGTCTGAACATTCATCTTCTGCAGCTCCAGTCGCTTCACCAACACTGATTCCAGTCAGAAGCTCAAACTCTGAGAAGACATCAAGCCGGACTACAGCAGCAGATCCTACACAAGGTTCATTGTTTCACTCTTATATAAACCAGGAATAAATTATATAGTAACACAGTAATACAGTTATACAGTAATACAGTACTGTCTCTTCTCAACTACTGCCACTGTAAACTGTGATGATGAACACAAACTGCAGGTCATGATCGATATGAACATATGATGTTAATGACCTACAGGTGATGCGTCTGAACATTCATCTTCTGCAGATCCAGTCGCTTCACCAACACTGATTCCAGTCAGAAGCTCAAACTCTGAGAAGACATCAAGCCAAACTACAGCAGCAGCTCCTACACAAGGTTCATGATCACATGATCACTGTATAAATAGATTTATTTTTGGTGAATGACGATAGTCATTCTCCTCCTGACAGCTTGAGAGTGAAGTAAGAAGATAATAGATGACAGACTTGTGCACATATTCATCATTTCTGTGATGTGAAGCTCAAGTATTATGTGATGATGATGTTGTGTATATGTGGCATTATGTGTTGAACTGAACTAACAGACGTGATCCACAGATCCAGCTGATACAGCATCAGAAACTGAAGTCAGTGTGACTGCTGGATCATTATACAGAGGTACGACACGTTCATTTATACTGACAGCTTTATAACATTAAACTATCAGTCAGTCTGTAAATGCTTCATCAATAACTGTTGATAGTTGAATACCCTTGACTTCAGTCATGTACAGTTTCTCTTCTTCCTCTCATGTTTCCTGCAGTGATTGTGATTATTGTTGAGATGGCAGTGTTTGCTGCTCCTACTGTGATTCTTCTTCAGATCATCTGTGCAAGAAGAGCTGGTGAGTTTTGAGCCGCACACAATCTGATGATTCACACTCATCTGATCTGGAACAATCTGCAATCATGATAAAAACACATACGAGAGGTCAGTCAATGCTTTTATTTTGCAGGGAGGAAGGACTCGAAGCACCCAGAGGAAATAGAGATGCCGACAATATTAGAATAAAATACTGATGAGTTTAGAGCCAATCTGCAGCAATATTTACAATAGCAGAAACTTACAGAGGATTGTTCATTGTTTTATTTTCTTCTTCTCAGAAAACAGAGAGAAAACTCTGAGCACTTATAGTGACAATCAAGTTTAGATTAAAATGTGTTTTCTTTACATATAAAAAGCCAGATTTATTTTCATTTATATGGATTTTATGGATATATTTTCCTACAGTGTTGAAAGTCATTCTCTTGCGCTTCATATGTAAACTGCTTTAAATATAATATTAATACAGTAATGGACAGACTCAGACTGTATAATCTCTCTCTGTTCTGTGTGATGGAGCTGATTTGAGGATTCTTGGATCTTGTCTGTTCATTCCTGTTTTTACCATCTTTTTTCATTTTGAATGATTGCTATAATTGTCTTAATAAACCTCTGCAGTTGTGTTTAATAACTCTCCTTTCCTGAGATGTTTGTTCCCCTTCATGAGCTCGTCATGTATCGTAATATAGAATAGTAAGTGTGAGTATTAATGGGTCGAGTGTTGATGAAATATATGTGTTTTCAGCCGTTTCTTGAAGATGGCTAAAGCCTCATCAGCTCAGGTTGAGTTCGGCAGGTCGTTCCTCCAGCAGGAACAGTCCAGGTGAAGGTCTGTGAAAGTGATTCTGTGTCTCTTTGAGATGATGCACCACAAGACACCGTTCACCTGCAGAACACAAGCTTCTGGAGACACATCGGTCTGGAGTAGTGAGTTTAGGTGTAGAGGAGCAGAGCCAGTGGTTGTTCTGTAGTCAAGTCATTGAGAGCATTACAATAGTCCAGGAAACTGCTAAAATAAAGAAGGGAGACTAACAGCAGAAATACTCTCATCCTTCAGCGCTAATATCCATCGTTCAGAGCAGGTGTTTGTTGAGCCAGTGCGGTTCACAATATGCACTTCTCAGACACACACATTAAACAACACTTCACTGTGGGATTGTGTAACTAAACAGTAACTCTAGCAGGGTTTCAGCACTCAGTTGTTCAGATGAGAGGAAGTTACACAACCACAGGAGGAGCTGATGAAATCTCTAACTAGATACAACAAACTGTGTTGGTGCTTCGAAGCTTTTGACACAGTGCTCAACTTCGCCATTCGATGGTCAATAATTCCTACACCAACTGTGTCATTCAAATGTTTTGTTCATTGGGATGTCATTGTAAGGTTTATTTGTATATGTAAATAAGCATATTTGTCATTAGCAAGAAGGCAGGCCAAATTTCACTGTATTGCACAATACAAGGACAATAAAGACTTTCTGTTCATCATTGTTACTCACCTTCTAAATACAATGTTTATTTCATCTCACGGAATGATGATAATATCAGAAACTCTCAGTAACGGTCTTCATTTCGAGTCGGACAATAATGCCTACAGAGTCAGAGTGCTGTATAGAGATGGAACAGGTATAGTTTAGTAGTTTAATTACGTATTTGTCATCTGCTTGTATGTATCCATTATTAATAGCCTACAAGTCTGCTGTTTCGGACCAGGTCCGAATGATGATCAAACATATACTGATGAGTTTAATAAAGTTTATTGTACATCACACAAAAGATGAAGCGTCAGTTTTACTTCAGAAAATCACCATAAGAGCTGAGTAAACACAGTAAGTTATAAGAAGTGCGCAAGTACATAAATGAATTTCGGTAGAGTTGAGGGAGCATTTTCTTTGAAAACAAAATAATTCCACCTCGTCTTCAGCGGCTGCCTCAGATTTCGGGAGTAAATAGAGAGAGCTATGTGGATTAATACATCCAGCCACACAACACCTACAACGCTTGGGAGACATTCTTGTCAGTGCAGCAGCTGTGAACTCGATCAGGGCGGGGCTATGTTGAAACGGCAGTGTCTGTCAACGCTCGTGGGCGGGGCCTGTTTTAGTGACGTCACTAAAGCCGCATTCTGAAAACAGGTCGTTGGGAGACAGTGCTGATGATTTATGGGGATTAATAAAAAAGGAGTGAGTGGATTTTTATCACTCTTGGGTGGTTGTGTACACACACTGCCAACACACATTTATGACCAAACAGCATGCAAAAGTGAATTTTGCATAATACGGGACCTTTAAAGTCTAAAGGGGAATTTACAAATGCTCACATAATATAAGCATTTTTAGAGCTTATAATATGAATAATGCTCAACGTTAAGTATGAAGTAAATGAATGATGATCATAAACAACCGCTAACAAATCTGGATAAACAGAATCACACAAGAATTAGACAAAATACAAATCTAGAAATAAAAGAGCAATGAACTAGACTCTTACCTGTCATCCCTATTTATGAGCAAACACTGGAAGATTACATAAGCTTGAATGATTGCAGCTCATGAATGCTTTAGACTACAGTCCTAGCCATGGTTTCTTCTAAAAGACACTTAGGAGGTTTTGGTCAAGTCAAAGCAAGTAGCAATATAACTGAAAAAAAGTTTACATTTATTTTAAGCACTTTACTTGCAGTTTAAACAAGCAAAACGGCCCATAGTGTTAGTGTTTGCAGTAAAGAGCTATATTAGAATAACACACACACATCAGTGTCTGCCATGAAGAGTCGTTAACTTAAGATTTCACTCATTTCTTTATAAAACATGTAAGCTGGAGAAACTGGTTGAGGAACGACCACTCCTCGAGAAGACAAAGGACTTTCCTAGAAATTACCATTTGAACTCACCATTTGAGACAAAAGTCTCACCTAATCTACATTTCTTCCCCTTATCCCCCACTCTTTCTATCACCAAAACTCACACAAGAATATGGTTTAATGTGAATGATTATCATCGAGTATTATACATGTTTGGTATCATTTGAAATGTCTCAGTGCGACTGGTACAAATGTCTCATTTCCAAATAAGTAAAACAAAAGGTAATAAGGTTTTTAAGAGCTTAGAGATAACTGGCACACAAAGGAAGGTGGTCTTTAGACAAATGGTCGCATACCCCTGTATCTCTATTGAGGGGTTCACACTGTGAGATCAGAATTTGTACTTGAATGGGTTCTTGTTTTACATACAGGAGGTATAGTCTGAATGGAGGATCTGGGGGAGGGAACACCTTTTTGGGACACATCACTTTTCTCATATTTTATAACTTCTTTTAGCTTTTCATTATGGTTGGGAGAATGAGACCATTTAACCAGGCGCACTGAGACACTTTAAATGATATCAAACATGCATAGTTACTTCTTGTACATACTTAACATTGCATAGGTTTTCAGTGTATTTTAAGTGAGGAAGAGGAGGGGGATGAAGGGGAGATAGTTTGTGTTGTGCGTCTCGGAAGTTCCTGTTACATACGCAGGAGATAGTTCAAGTGTTAATTCTCAGGAGGGCCTTTTGTTTCATCGAGGGGTCGATCAGACATACTGGCTCCAGCCTTACAGCTCCCCCATTTGGCACCGTTGGCCACTCACAGGGTTTCCTGCGGTGTCACTTCAGTCGTTGTAAGGTGGGCAGCTTTAAGGGTCTGAGAGTCATGATAGTGTTGGTGGATGCTTTTACAGATCTGATGAGGTGTCGGAAGTAGCAACATTGGAATAGCATGAAGGAGAAGATGAGTGCGCTTCCAACCGCACAACCTCGGAGTACCCAGTCCCACCAGGTGTATGCAGTCTGTGCCGATCGGGTAGATGAGCTAGACAGGATCTGTGCAGCAAGTTTGTCTCCACTTGCGCTTGAGAGAGGTGGTACTCTGTTTGGAGGATGACGTTCTGTACCAGGTCCATTGTGTCGACCAAAGCTTGTGTTCTGTGTTCATTAAAGGTGTCGTCCCACCATGGGGAGACCTTTGGCATCCTTCCGAGGATGTCGATCTGTCCCATAGAGAAGTCCTCTGCCACTTCCAAGCAAAAGGAGTGATTAGCAGGACAGGTCAGTCCTCCATATGTGAACGAATTCATCTCACTGATGACGCACCACTGTGTATGAGACACTTGAACAGCATTTGAATGGCCATGCAATGATTCAACATTTATGAGTTTGCTATCATTGGAAGAGAAAGGCTGCAATGTGTTATATGTACAGACAACATAATTATGAGTTTCATGACAACAAGTGTGACTGGTAAACAAGGTCTCCGTACCCTTCAAAGTCATATATCCAGTGAGGAGATCCCATTTAATTACCTGATCTTTAACTACCACTCCAATGGAGCGAATAGTAGTGGAATTTGGATAAACTTGATCTGGGTGGATTAAAGGAAAAGTGGCAAAAAATAGTTTCCAGTATACATCATAATTGTGGATAACAGTTCTGAATATTTGGCATTTTTCATTTTTTCTGAAGAGAACCATCTAATCTAAAACCTCAATTAAGTCATTCAGAACATGTTTCGGAGTCTTTTGAAGACGAAGGTCTAAAATGTCCTGTCTTGTTGCAGTGAACAAATCTTGTGCATATGATCTGCAGGCTAAGTCACGTTCGATGGTACGGGTCTGATTGAACAATGTGTGGCTGACCGTTAGAAGCGCCTGCGCCTCAGAACGAACCGCTTTGATAATGTTATCATTGCTATTGGTGATGTGTTGAAAACCAGTGGCCATCTGATCTGTCAACCATGTGGAGAATTGGGATTGTTTGGTTATTTAAAGGTGTTGACTGCTGAATTAATTGATCCGAACAAGCCGGCTATCCCGCTGAGGTCTCGTTTTGAGCGAGCAGGTGGAATTTGGACGGCAAGTCTGTCTTTGTAATCAGAAATTAAATCATCGATTCGTGACTGTAGCCATGCATATGAATCATCATTAACATTACAATGTTTTGAAGGTTGTGCATGAATTTTGGTGCTCGAGTGTATCCTGAAATGTTTCCTGAAGGTGGGTGGGTGCTACCTGAACTACAGCAAATTTGTGGTGTGCAATTTGGATCCAGTACTATACCGGGAGGCCATGTAGTCCAGGCAAAATAGCGTTTTACGACAGACTAATTGTAAAATAATTTTTTTCAGCATAGATCATTTCTATGAGGTGTCCAGAACAACATACTAAAAGTCCTAAGAAATCCTAGTTGAGGAAATATGTTAAATTCTCATCAATCCGAGATGTGTGCCAATAAGGCCAGGCAACAATACACCCCAATGGGGCTATTTTTTTCCTTTACTTCTATCAAAATGAAACTTTACACAATGAAAGTACCCATGAAAAGTAAAAAAAATTGTATTACAAGTTTCTTTGAAAATTATTTTTAATATGCAAATGAGCTATACACTAATCGAATATGCCCAAAATACATTTCAGGTTGTGTGTGAGTGAAACCCTTTGGCCCAGTCTGATGCACGTGGGCCCGGACACTTTTCTTTCATCCGGCCTCCATGGGATCGCTGCAGTCGACCTGGAAGGCAAAAAGAGAAGACAGTGACAGTTATTTATTTATTCTGTGTACCTTTAAATGATTTGCACTGAGACATGTGATACCATCGCAGTCATACGTTGTGGTCACACAGCTGTTGCATACAGCTTTAATTTCATATGGGCCATCTGGGTGTGAATGCACCTTGCTTCACAAAAACACGTATCATTACCATGTCTCCTTCTGAGAGTTTCACCTCAGAGTTTGGGTTGAATTGTGCATCATTTGTTAGGTCTGATTGCTGTTGTTTCAGAGCAGCGTGTGCATGTAGCACTTCCAGCCTCTCTCGTAATTTCTTCAACACAGACTGTTGAGTTGCGCTCACGAGAGGCTCCAGGTCTGCTGGGGTAATTTCTGGGTCGATGGGCAGCTTCATGACTCTTCCAGTCATGAGTTCGAATGGACAACTGTAAAGTGTTCATGTAGTGTCAGGCATAATGCGCACCCTTTGGATTTTTGATATTTATTCAAATAAATGTAAGTTTGCTATCGAAGTTAGAAACGTGTATGCCGATGTTGTATGCAACTTTAGAGACGTTCCCTAAATGTGCGAATGTCCAATGTCAAGCCAATTTTACATTTAGTCATTTAGCAGACGCTTTTATCCAAAGCGATTTACAGTTAAACTAACAATAGGACAACAATATGCAAGTGCTATGACAGTTTAAGCTAATGCAGTACACGTAGGCATACTATATACAGTATATATATACATATAGAGAGAGAGAGAGAGAGAGAGAGAGAATAGAATAGAAGAGAAAGTGTTAGTATTAATTGATCAAGTGTTGATTTTATGCCAGTATATCACGAAACGCTCAGCATGAAACTTTGCGCGATAAGTTCATATTCTGAGTCCATCTTCTTGCCTGAAGCCAACAGCCTACTTCCTCAATAAGGTGCAAGATTGGTCTTTCATTGGTCTTCCCAAACTTTTTAGCCCGCGACCCCCATGATAAATGCGCTGCTACCCCGCGACCCCGCACCTCCCCCACCCCAGGGTCCGAAATTAACTTTTTGGCTCACCTGCCACCGGGACTGGGAGATGAAAAAATCCATTAGCCAAGCATATTTTTTACCGGCCAAAATAATAAACAACCTTTTTTTTTTGGTCACATATACATTCATTTCAGTAGGCTACTTTTAATTGAGATAATAAGGTAGGCCTATTATGTTGAATACAAACATAAAAAAAATGTCCAGAGCAAAATCTGAAATGTATAATAAAAAAAGATTAATATACTGATATATTGATGTTTAATCTTATTTTAATATAGGGCTTTTTTCTGTTCCTTTTTTTTTTTTTTTTTACCTGTGTTGTTTAATTTAATTAGGTGATTCTAAGTTTAAATATTGATGATTACAAGCTTGGGGGAATTGCAATTAATTACAGCAAATTGTGCAATTAATTAGTTAATTTTTTTTTGACCGATTCCCAGTCCTAATGAGGGAAACCGATTATAATCCTGTTCATGGTAGAGAAAGCTGATGACATGGCATGACAAGTTATTGAATGAAACATAAACACAGCTTTTGTGTGTTTATCATCTTTTCCGCATATACTGACACAGATAATCATTTTCATTTTAAGAATGAATGTCTTCGTCAACAACAAGCTCTTTTGCACCCCCTGCTGGTGAGGTCGACTAACAGCAGATGGAGAGGATGCTCGGTAATCTACTGCAGTTCCTGGACGTCACTGTTGAATTTACTGTCGAATTTGAACCACTGAATTTGTGGAAGCGAAATAAAATAGACCGGAAATTGCCTGTTGAATATTATAGGTTGTATTTTTAAACAGTTTGAATATTTTGGAAGTGAAATATGAAAGGTGAATATGGATTATTTAATTTTTTAATAATGAAAATGTGTTTGAAATGTTTTTAATTGAAATATTAACAGCTTTAATATTCAACCATGTTGAATTTCAGCCCATAAAAATGCAAGCCCTAAAAATACAATGCATTAAAATGCAAGCAGGGTTAATGCAATGCCTATTTTTTTTTCCAAGTAGTGCAATTCAACAGGCTTTTTATTTCAAAAACATTTGACATTATTTTACTTCCATACAATTTCATTTCTAACATGATAAATACTGAAATTAATGATTTTATTGACACTACGTTGTACTTTTGCACACAAAAAAAAATAAAATAATAATAATAATGTACGTGGGCTTCCTCAACATTGATTTCAATCGTCTCTGGGTTTATTTCGCTGCTGATTCGTATATCATAGTAATTGTGCATTTAAATGTTTGTTACATTTGTTGATTGGGATTGAGTCAGTTTAAATTAATCACGTTTATGGCATGATGTTTATTTGTTTCATTACACTCTGAATTGAAGTCTGCTTACCACCTATAGGCTGTTTCTTGTTCCTATGCCCTTCCCTCAATTAATCAGATCCAGTCTGACTAAACTGAAAACATATTTTCTGATATTTTCATATAAAATGCTTCATTATCCATTTTAAATGTGGAATTAAATCCACTTCCCATTATTGCATGTTACGCAATCATGTTTTTAGGTATCTTGCTTTGAATTGAAAAAAATGATCTTTGCTTTTTCAGGCAGTGACCAACATGATGAGGAGGACAAGCCAGTTTTGGTGATTGAACCCCAAGCTATTTGTCTGGTGAACATGAAGAGGGAACACCGGCAAGAAGAATTTGCTTCGAATGCTGGAAGTCCAGATGTGAAACTGGTATTTCAATGGGGAAAGGTGTTCTTTATTATTTTTTAAGAAACTCATACAGGTTTGGAACAACATCAGGGTGAGTAAATGATGACAGAATTGTAGTTTTTGGGTGAACTATCCCTTGAAATTGTATTTATTTATTTTTTATTCCAGATTTACTCAATGTTACACCGTGGGCCAGTAAGAGAATGATCATTTCAGAGAATGAGAAATGTTATGTTATTTAATTACATTTTGCTAATAAAGTTAGACAAATCATCACTGAATTGACATGGTAATTGTTGCTACGATCAAGCTCTTGTGGTCAAAAATATGATTTTCTGTGCAAGAATTTGAGCAAATCTTTGACATGGCCTTACTCAGTCAATATGAAAGATATCGAGGTTATATTTTCACAGAATGTTCTTTACATCGTGTAGGATGATTTTATGTAGAAAAAACATTGAATCACAAAAAAAATGATTTTAGCTGGGTTTTCACAGGCAGGGTCACACATGGCTTTGTGTTATTTCAGACAGATATCCGCTGCCTTTGCTAGGGTCAAACCCGTTTCCCTGAGAAGCCTAGCTCTCACGGTGTCATTGTTAACACCACAGACAATGCAACCTTTACTCAAGTCATCAGTTAATCGTCCACATTCACAGTCTTTCGCCTTATTCTTCAAGTGAGTAACGTGTGCATCAATGGTTTGGTTCGGTCCCTGTGCTCTGGTGAACATATGGAGTTAGGAGGCTTCAACTGCTCCATGGTTTTCCTCTGACACCATGTGTTGTTTGTGGACTGTGTATTTTAATAATTCACTGAGACACCAGATTAATGCCACTAACTGTTTTACTCAACTTGTTTATTCACTATTACTTCATTTACAAATTACTTAATGTTTTAAAATGGGATATAAAACTTGAGATTAAATATTAAGTCTGTGCATACAAATGAATATGAAATATATTGCTATGTGAATATAAATATGTATTAAATGTGCAATAAATAATAACAATAATGTAACAGTTGAGGTGTAATGTAATGCCACATGTAAAATCTGAAATATAAAAGTAATCAAGCTGTGCTAGCTGTGTCTCTGTAACAATGGTGACAGAGGCTCATGGGTAATGTGGAGGCTCATGGGTAATGTAGAGGCTCATGGGTAATTACTTAAAAAATATTTAATTTCCAGACTCAAACCTGTTGAGTCTGACTTTGGGAAGATGATAAATCCAATGTTTGTGCTAAAAGTTTAAAAGTGTTCTTTAGAAAGTTCTGGATCTTCCTCCAGCGTGAAGAAGGAAGGGTGTGTGTGTGTGTGTGTGTGTGTGGACACTGTTTCAGATACAGCAGAATAACCCCTGGGGTCAAGCTCAAGCTTTATTAAGCTCCCTTATGCACAAATAGAAACAACTGACATATACAGGACATCTCAAAAGTAACAAAGTTCTACTATCTAAGGATCTAAAGTTAAAAGTGAAGAAAATTTATTTGAAATACTGTGTGTTACTGTTATATTTTTGTTTTTATTTCATTTTTCTTTAATTCGTTCAATCTCAAAAGAGACATTTCATGCAAAAGAGCAAACAAATAGAAAAACACAGTTACCTTTTCATTAATTAGCTGCATTCCAGTGTCTGAGTGGTTAATTAGTTTTATTCTTTTCTTAAGATCATCTTTGCAAATTTTTGCTTTTAAATTGTATTGTTTGGCAGCCGTTACACTGTCCAGTCCATATTAATCACTTTTATCCAGTCTAAAGAACTCCATCATTCCCCTCGGTTCAACAGAAGCACTGCCCACTTACAACATTATGAAACAACAAAACTTCCAAGAACTCAATTATTTATTTATTTATACATGTGTATATGTGTGTATATGTTAATGTATCACAAGCCACCTAACAAATATTGAGGATTTGTTCTGCATGATATCAGCATTGACCAGCAGGTGGCGCTGTGTGCATTCCTAACCTGGAGAAATCAACCACTTTTACACACATCAGGCTGGAAAGCTTTAAAGCTTCATGAAGCTTCATCTCACCATCACTACCTTCAGGTTCACTTAGCTCAACAGTTATACGCTATATTAGCAATAATGATTATTTTGGGAGACATGGATGAGCTTTGATTGGTGGTTCCCATCATGCACTGCAACATTAGGCTTTATGTTTATTTCACCAGTGATGGTTGGTTGGTCAGATGAGAGGAAGTTAATAACCACAGGAGGAGATGATGATGTTTAAAGGAGGAGCTGTAACTATATATAATGAAGAGAAAGAGCTGTAACTATATATAATGAAGAGCAAGACTGACAGAAACAGAAAATGGCTGATAAGTGTGATCTGTGTGTGCTGGGACTGATCATTCTCTCTTCACTTCTCACAGGTAAAGAAATCTGTATTTTCTCTAAAGACATTTAGTGGAATTAGTCTGGAAAGAGTTCATTTGAACATGCTCAGTTTATTCTTGCACACTGTAGCAAATTAGCTCTATGAAATATTAATAATCAATAATTGATTATGAATATTTGGATCAGTTAATATAATTAACTTAATGTTGTAAATTAATATTACAATCAATTAACCTGTTTGTCCTGTGAACTCTCAGGATTAATTGTTTATTAACTCTAAGAAATGTACATTTCCGGGGCGTGGGAAATGTCTTTCTCAATTTACAGTACTACTGAGAGCAGTAACCAAGATCTAAATGATTAGTGACTCCAGTTATGAGCTTGAGACACGGACAACTTTACGTGTGCCATGAACAAGACTTTATTAACTAGACTAAACACGTAAACTACTCTAACATACACACACATACATGCATACAGTTTACCAAGGGAAAGAGAGCTGAAGCAGAATACAGGAAAGCAAGAAGTTATAGCATTGTTTGACATTCAGCAGATCAACAGCCTTGAGCAAACCATCAGTTTAGTTCTAACACACTCTTCTTTAAAGGGGTAAGGATACTTAATGTATTAAATAATGAGACTAAGTTTGATACTTGCACGTCTCGCCCATTTGAATTAAACTGTCCTGATGCAATCTGTTCAGGCTCCAGTTGATCTTTTCTGATGTGGTCTTGATGAGAGAGAACCAGTGGGAGTCAGAGGATCTTTGGTGAATGGAAAGACAAGGCCGCAGCCTGGAACAAACTTGGGGTCCTTAGAGGCTTCTAGTTCAGCATCATCTTCACGTCAGCATTTCAGTAAAGGAGTAAGAGAGAGCTAAAAGCTGATCTTGGGTTTTTAAAGTGTGAAGAAGTAACACTTTCTGGAGGTGCAAGAGCCAATGAGAGGATTTTCCTTTGGAGGGAAATTTTTACGACCTATTGTTCCTTTGAACATGTAATTTGATTGGATGTTTCACACAAGAATCTTTAAGATGCTTATAATACTAATGCGTCACAAAGTTAGCAAAATGTATGTAGATTTACAAATCGGAGACGAAGATTGGATTTTTTAAAGACCAAACATTCCACACATATGATTTTGGTTAACCATAATATGCAAAGTCTGAAACATTAACCCAATAGAGTTTACAAGAATACAAAAGCCACACCACATAAAAGAAAATCATGAGATGGGAAAATTAGATACATGTTTACACATTTCTCAAGTGGTTATATATAGAATATATAGGATTACAGGGTTTATTTCTCCTCTGCCAGAATTTAAGTGAGATTCACAACTTTCTGGACATTCCTTTAGATCGTAAAACTCAGTCTCAGTGTGTGTCCTGTAACAAGACACCACGTCCTGCCAGTCTGTTAGCTTCATTTGGGATGTTAGTTTTTGGAGGATGTTTCACAGGCCTTAGTTGGGAGAGTGAGTTTGCTGGATTATTCATTAAATAAATGAATAATTTGTGTGTGTCTGATTGGTCCAGACGCTACAACACATTCACGTTGTGATCTCAGAGTTGTGTATTGATACACACAGATCATACTGTATTATTCCTGATACTGGACATAGTGTCACTCAAACATCTGATGATGAAGAATTATCTTCATATTAAGAGTGTGTCAGTGATTTGAACAGCTCTCTGATAAAGACTAATAGTTTATTCTGGAGAGTGTGTTGTTTGCTTTAAGTCAGGAAAAATACTATGATTTAAAACTTCTGCTTTTTATGCTGGTGTGTTTTATGTTTCATTTATTAATATATATCATAATGATCACTGAAATATACTGTGTTTCAGGAACCAGTGGAGTGGATGTGTTCATCAGTTCTGGTGAAAATGTCTCTCTGTCCTGTAATAAAGCTCTTTCTGACTGCAAATCAACTACATGGATCTACGAGAATGGATATTCAAGGTTAGTTGAGCTGATTACTGGAGGGATAAAGAATAAAGACACAGAGAGACATGAGAGACTGAGTCTGGAGTCTGACTGCTCTCTGAACATCAAGAAGGTCACAGGAGAAGATTATGGATTTTACAGCTGCAGACAATATGTGAATGGAGGACAAGGACCTGATGCTGATGTTCTTCTGAATGTTCTTCATGGTAAGTTTATGATTATGTGGTCAATTTAAAAAGGGCAGATTCTCCCTTTAAACTCAGATGATGATTGAAGAGTCTGTGATTTGTGTCTTGTGTTCAGTTTCAGTGTCTTCATCATCATCATCGTCATCATCTTCATCATCATCATCTTCATCCTCACAGACTGAGATCAGTCCAGGCCGCTCTGTGACTCTCTCCTGTCAGTTGTACTCATATGATGAATTCTCCTGTGATAATTGGATCCGTTATGAGGGAGTTGAGCTGTTGTGGGTGAATCAGGCTGGTGTTGATCTGAAGACAGACTCCAGATATCAGATATTATCATCATCAGCTCCATCTCGCTGTATCCTCACTCTGACTACAACACTCCTGAATGAAGATGACAACAGAGAGTGGAGATGTCAGCTTACTCGCAGTGATCAACTGGAGACCTCAGTCAGATACACTGTCAAGTATTCAGGTGAGAAAATGAATGAGTCTCATGAATCAGTGTTAAAAGTCATCCTGTGTTTTAACTAGTTAAAATATAATGATACTTTTGTACAGTATGAATCATCTGAACAAACATTCATCCTTTACAGCTCCAGCTGATTCAACGACAGCAGTGAGTCCTTCTACACGAGGTACATGATGATGATGATGATGATGATGATGATGATGCTGATGCTTTTACGCCACTGAGTTTCACTCTCATATAAACCAGGAATAAATTATACAGTAACACAGTTATACAGTAATACAGTAATACAGTACAGTCTCTTCTCAACTACTGCCATTCTCCTCCTGACAGCTTGAGAGTGAAGAAGATAATAGATGACAGACTCGTGCACATATTCATCATTTCTGTGATGTGAAGCTCCAGTATTATGTGATGATGATGTTGTGTATATGTGGCATTATGTGTTGAATTGAACTAACAGACGTGATCCACAGATCCAGCTGATACAGCATCAGAAACTGAAGTCAGTGTGACTGCTGTATCATTATACAGAGGTACGACACGTTCATTTATACTGACAGCTTTATAACATTAAACTATCAGTCAGTCTGTAAATGCTTCATCAATAACTGTTGATAGTTGAATACCCTTGACTTCAGTCATGTACAGTTTCTCTTCTTCCTCTCATGTTTCCTGCAGTGATTGTGATTATTGTTGAGATGGCAGTGTTTGCTGCTCCTACTGTGATTCTTCTTCAGATCATCTGTGCAAGAAGAGCTGGTGAGTTTTGAGCCGCACACAATCTGATGATTCACACTCATCTGATCTGGAACAATCTGCAATCATGATAAAAACACATACGAGAGGTCAGTCAATGCTTTTATTTTGCAGGGAGGAAGGACTCGAAGCACCCAGAGGAAATAGAGATGCCGACAATATTAGAATAAAATACTGATGAGTTTAGAGCCAATCTGCAGCAATATTTACAATAGCAGAAACTTACAGAGGATTGTTCATTGTTTTATTTTCTTCTTCTCAGAAAACAGAGAAAAAACTCTGAGCACTTATAGTGACATAATCATGTTTATATAAAAAAAAAGACAAAATTTATTTTCATTTATATGGTTTTATGGATATATTTGCCTACAGTGTAGAAAGTCATTCTCTTGCGCTTCATATGTAAACTGCTTTAAATATAATATTAATACAGTAATGGACAGACTCAGACTGTATAATCTCTCTCTGTTCTGTGTGATGGAGCTGATTTGAGGATTCTTGGATCTTGTCTGTTCATTCTTGTTTTTAGCATCTTTTTTCATTTTGAATGATTGCTATAATTTTCTTAATAAACCTCTGCAGTTGTGTTTAATAAGTCTCCTTTCCTGAGATGTTTGTTCCCCTTCATGAGCTCGTAATGTATCGTAATATAGAATAGTAAGTAAGATCAAGAAAATATGATCATATAACACCGATTTTATCATCACTGCATTGGTTACCTATAAAGTTCCGTATTAATTACAAGGTATTGCTACTGACTTATAAAGCCCTAAACGGCTTAGCTCCAGTATATTTAACGGATCTTCTATCGCCCTATAATCCATCGCGCTCTTTAAGATCACTTAATTCAAGGCTTTTGGTCATACCTAGGATATCCAGAACCACCAAAGGAGGGAGAGCATTTTCACATTTAGCTCCAAAACTCTGGAATAGCCTTCCTGATACTGTTCGTTGCTCAGACTCGCTCTCCCAGTTTAAAACTAGATTAAAGTCGCATCTCTTCAGCCAGGCATTCATATAATATTTTTAATCTTACAGTTCAAATTACAATCCGGCCTCTAGTTAATAAACGCCAGAGGAGAACTGGCCCCCGACTGAGCCTGGGTTCTCCCAAGGTTTTTTTTTTTTTTCTCCATTGGGTCACCTGATGGAGTTTTAGGACACTATTAGGTCACTTGATGGAGTTTTTCGGTTCCTTGCCACTGTTGCCTTTGGCTTGCTCAGTTGGGGATATTCTGGGGATATCTAATTTGATTTTATCAATAAATTCCACTAGAAACAAACCTTGTTGTATTATTTTAATTTAATACTGTGAAGCTGCTTTGATACAATCTGTATTGTGAAAAGCGCTATACAAATATACTTGACTTGACTTGAATAGTAAGTGTGAGTATTAATGGGTCGAGTGTTGATGAAATATATGTGTTTTCAGCCGTTTCTTGAAGATGGCTAAAGCCTCATCAGCTCAGGTTGAGTTCGGCAGGTCGTTCCTCCAGCAGGAACAGTCCAGGTGAAGGTCTGTGAAAGTGATTCTGTGTCTCTTTGAGATGATGCACCACAAGACACCGTTCACCTGCAGAACACAAGCTTCTGGAGACACATCGGTCTGGAGTAGTGAGTTTAGGTGTAGAGGAGCAGAGCCAGTGGTTGTTCTGTAGTCAAGTCATTGAGAGCATTACAATAGTCCAGGAAACTGCTAAAATAAAGAAGGGAGACTAACTCTCATCCTTCAGAGCTAATATCCATCGTTCAGAGCAGGTGTTTCTTGAGCCAGTGCGGTTCACAATATGCACTTCTCAGTCTGCACTTCTCAGACACACACGATACACAACACTTCACTGTGGGATTGTGTAACTAAACAGAAACTCTAGCAGGGTTTCAACACTCAGTTGTTCAGATGAGAGGAAGTTACACAACCACAGGAGGAGCTGATGAAATCTCTAACTAGATACAACAAACTGTGTTGGTGCTTTGAAGCACCTTTCAATCAAAACTAACTTTAGCTGGAAAATAACTTTAAGAACCGCTATAAAGCCAAAACAATCTTACCTTAAATTATACGTTTATCTCTGTAAAGCTGCTTTGAAACAATCTACATTGTTAAAAGTGTTATATAAATGAAGATGACTTGACTTGACTATTGCACAATACAAGGACAATAAAGACTTTCTGTTCATATTTGTCATTACTCACCTTCTAACTACAATGTTTAATATGCCAATAAATTGGGCCTATGTGATTTTTCATCCCACCATTTTTGGGCCTGCCAGTATTTGAGAGGGTCCTCACT
The DNA here is from genome assembly GCA_021464565.1 of Rutilus rutilus. Taxonomy (NCBI): domain Eukaryota; kingdom Metazoa; phylum Chordata; class Actinopteri; order Cypriniformes; family Leuciscidae; genus Rutilus; species Rutilus rutilus. Next base: position 3,503,296 of record JAJAQA010000001.1, on the reverse strand, counting down.
TCGAGGGAGGTGTGTATCATTGATGTATCTCTTGACCTCTATGGTGGCATCAGCATTAAAGCTTTGATGCCGTTGTGTCTCGCTGACCCAGCTATCCAGGAGCTCCCACAGGTCATCTGAGGATGGTGGATTCGAGCTGCCTGAGATGATGATGCCTCTGCTTGCTCACTGGTTAGCCAGATCACTGAAGCACATTCACCCGTCAGCAGCTTCACGGGCATTATCCTGGCTGCCAAACCCAAGTGTCTTAAATCTAGGCTCCAGCAATGTGGCCAGTGCAAGCACACGGATGGATTGAACATTACATGTACTGCTGAAGAGCCATCCCTAAGAATGAAGCAGATGTATTTCTTGCCAGGGCTGTTTTTTCTGCCACCTTGTGCTGAATCATCCTAATGATTGGGATGATCTTTGAAGCTCATCATTTTCTCCCCAGAGAGCTCTTTAGTGTTATGCTTGAAGGGTGCCAGTACTTCAAGGCTTTCAGAAATGATGTCAAAATCAGCACTTGAAAGTGGCATGATGAAACTATCTATATACGAAAATCTGGAATTTCATTTGAAATGTGGTGTGCTTTTTATTTTGATCTATTCTTATTTTCAACCACTCTTAGTTTCAAGTATTTACTTTTTTATCTAGCATTTGTTGAGAACTGCATTATTATTATTTTTGTCTTGAACAATGATTCAATTAAAATTGATAGTGAATACAAAACCAAATGAGTGAAAAATGTGTTACTGTCTGATACATTCTGAGTGCAGTGTGAATAACTAAATCCTCTGCTGAATGCATATTTACAAACAATTACATTATATAATGTACAAAATACATTATATGGGTTATGTTTTAAAACCAATACCATCATTATTCCATGGTATAATAAAAAAGAATGCATTCATATCTGAAAACTACATGTCTTATTGTACAGTGCCAAGATAGTATTTATATTCCAGTGCCAAGATAGTATTTATATTCCAGTAATGAACAATGTGACTAACACTTTTTGTTTGTGTGGACCGTTTATCAGTTTGGACCAGTGCAGCGCGAGCCTGATCAAGCAACACTGTTACTGCGAGATCCAGTAAATAAAGCATTTGAATTCGCCACTGAAGTAATAACATCGCTGCGAGATCTAGTGAGAAATATTCACATTTCTCCGTTATTAACGGATCAAACAGTGCTGACGTGGAAACCAGGAATAAACATTGTGCAATGAATGAACAAACTATCCAGTGTCCACAGATCAGCAACATTCCCCATGGCTTTACTGTAGTAACACTAACTGCAACCATGGAAGTTTGGCATTTTCCACTAAGGCCCAGTATGCATCCACCTCCCTGCAACACTGACTTTCCTCAGCTGTAAACATTGCCTCGCATTTCCCACACAAGCACCTATGGAACAAAAAATTTATCAGGAATAAATATCTCTCTGTCTCTCGATGAGAAACCGCTAAGTTATATCACGTAACGTTAGTCTGGGCGGATATTAATGAGCATGACAAACGCCTGATCAAAGCTTAGTTTCTGTTATTGTAAGTTCCATTATGTTCTGTCTAACATTAACCCTGGCCTGTCCCTGCTCTCTTGGCAGCCTAGCAGGCTCATAATTGTATGGCTGTGGTTCGTCAACAATTTCCTCAGCGTCCGAAATGTCATTGCAATCCATTTTTCCCTGTTGTTTGAATGGACCGCTCTCCCTCGCGCTACGTCACGACTCTCGCCCGTCACGCCTCACAAAAACGACTCCAGAAGCCACTGTAGTGTATTTATAATTTTTTTTTAAAGAAAATCTAGTTCCTACATTATTTTTCTATACATTAACTTGTTAGGTCTTCTAACCTGCAAGATGCTCTTTAAATGCTTGAACCCCGATAAATGCTGCTTGCAGCTTTAATTTAAAATTGGAATTTCTCTGAAATTAAAAATCTTTGTGAACTTTTGGGATACTGGAAGTACACAACTGCAGGAAATATATCACACTTTGCAAGTGATTTTTGGTCATTTTATAAAAAATAAAACTTACATATTGTAGCTTTAAACACCTTACGTTTTGATTCCCTGTTAACTGTAGTAACAAACTGTCCGAATAATATACCCATTTGTTGACATTTAGCAAGAAACCTTATAATTTAGAAAATAAAATCGTATGTCAGAGGTTATGTCTACCTTCAACAATAGGGGTGTCCTCCCTTGAGATGTAGCCACATCCTCCAGTGTCATATTGCATCAACCAAAACCATTGTGTCATTTAAAGAAATAGTGTATCTTTAAAGACCATTGTTATGCTCTTAAAGTGTTAACCCATTGAGCACAGTAAATCAAACTAAACGGCCCACTTTGCCTGCATTCACCCTACATTTATTTTTAAGAGTGCATTTACTATTGGAAGCTATGGCCAAAAAGCCTCTGAAAAGACCAAAAAAAAACATGGGAATGTTCAGGTTATGAAATATACTTTAATGTAGGACACATACAAAGAATACACAAGGAAAATCATGATTATCCTATTTGAATCTGCCCTTCCACCATATCCGACTCCCTCATCTTTGACTCTCAGTGCCTTCCTCCACATATTTTCTTGGGGGGCACTTCAGTCTTCTGCCACAGACTTGGAGTAGTAATACCAATCACACCGAGAGCAATTATCGGTCCAGCATTCCCACTGAGTTTACTCTCCTCATCTGAACCCATTCCCAGATCATCCTCCTTCTCATGAACCGCCACCGCACGTCCCAGAATGGAATAAGGCCCAAAGAGCTTGGCGTCTGGAAGCGTCAGGAACTGCCTTATAACTCCTTTCTCGGAAGCAAAGTTGCCCAGGTCTCCAGGATGATGAGGGTGGTCAACGCCGTTTGGATTATAATGAGGACCAACAGTGATGCAGCCTTGACTGAGGTCTCCATACTGATGGATGTGCATGGCACGCTCTTGACGATCGATGGCAGGCAAACCACGGAGGTTGATTTTCACTTCTAAATCTCCATTGGGGAAGACCTGCTTGAAGAGGATTTGCCCAAAGATCTTTGGCTGGTTACGTGGCAAATTGGAGCTGGGAGTTACTTCACAAGTGGCATAGATTGTGTTGTCAAACTCCACGACTTCCGGCTGTGGAGCTTCGGCAGGCAAACACTCCTCGTTGTGGAACTCTCCTCCTTGTATATGCAGCACCAGCAATATCAGAGGGAATATTAGGATGATTTTCTCCATGTTGATCTTTAAAGCCTACAATGAAGAGTGGATTCAGTGAAATCATGCCATTTGGTTTAAGAATGTAATATTTTTGATAAAAGGTCAAAGCTTTGTTGCAGGGAACTTTGAGAATGGAAGTTGCATTAGGTAAAATAGCACAACCAGATTAGTTTGCAACGGAAAACCATACAAGAACCCAGACAGCAACCAGATCCGGCCCACATCTGGGCCGTGTGTAATCCATGTGTACCAGATGTGGGCCGACACCATGTTGCTGTCTAGAAAACTATATTTTTGAATTGCTATGTACCCTTGTGAAAAAAAAAAAATTATATATATATATATATATATATATATATATATATATATATATATATATATATATATATATATATATATATATATATATATATATATATATATATATATATATAATTTTTTTTTTTATTTTTTTTTTTTTTTTGGTATTGGATGTGTACCTGTAATATCTTGAAAGTACAATAATAATAATAAAAAAACCTGTAGGTCCACTTGCAGATAATAACACTGATGAATTATAAAAAGCCACTTAAGTGTTCCCACGTACACTTTCATAAGCATCACACCTGCCAGCCAAAGTGCCTATGATACAAACCAATGACATACAGGTGGATGTAATCACACTAAAATGAGTCCAGGCAAAGGTTTATGGAAATGGAAAAGGTCTAGGGAGAAGTGCCCTCTGGTGGCCATGATAGGGCTTCTGCTGGCAGGAGTGACATTAAGTACATGTACACTTTAAAAAAAAAAAAAAAAAAAAAGCCAAACTAAGAGTTTTACTTTAAAGTACATTAGGTTTTAAAAATCTTTTTGTTGTGCTTTAAAGTACACTTAATTTGATCTGTTTTAGCCTACATGTTATTCAATATTAAATATAAAGTTAAGATTTTCTGATTCTGATATTTTTCACAAGGACAGGTAAAATAAAAGACAATATCTATACTTTTGCTTAAACTAAACTTTTTTTAGTTGTACTAAATCAAGTCAGTTGATGGAGAAAATGGAATAAAACAAAAAAACAAGCCTAAAACAGCACAGGTGCACTACCGTACAGCTGAAAAGTTGTCCTCACTCCGTGTGGAGCCTGAATATTGCAGTCACAAAAATACTACAACGCTTAATCCATGTGCAGTTCTGACCTGGGGTTGAAAGAATGTTCCTTTTGGCTGCTCTTATAGGAACTCATGTTGAGCTACAAGTTATCCATGATAGTCTGTTAGTCACTAATTAAGTTCACCTGTGTTTCATTTAGCTTCCTTTGTTTGCCTGTTTATATATAGCACTCAGTTTATTCAGTTCTTTGTCTTGGGATCCAGGCACAGGCATTAAGAGTGTGTAGTGGTGCTTTTAAAACTTCACCAGTACCTGCACTGCAGGTAGAAATGGGAGAAATGCCGTTAGCAATTAGAAGGAGGCAGCTGATGACAAATTATTGGGCTAATTTGCAGGGTCATAATGAGTTCCACCCCACAAAAATAGTGTTGCAGGAGACCTGGGAGAATGCAAGTTACAAAGGAGAGAATTTTAGTAGAATAGGCAACGAGGTAGCAAGAGAATTTGGAGTATTTTATATGAAGATGAGCCCTACTGTAGTATATCCAATGGTGGCTCCGTGGTTACTTGTTTGGCCTGATATTGACTGGTATTTGTTAGAATTAAAAAGGAAAGATGATGGAAAAGATCAAATAGATTTGGTAAATGCATTTAAGTACCTTATAAATAAAGATTATAAAGAATTTGTACATGTGTATACAGATGGTTCTAAGAAACCTGAGACAGGAGTGACAGGATATGGGGTGGCAATACCTGCTAAAGGAATAGGAATTAATAGAAGAACATCTGATTTTTTAGGAGTATATACAGTGGAAATGGTGGCAGTATTAGTTGCGTTAAGGTGGGTGGAAAAAACAAGTCAAGAAAAGGTTCTGATATGCACCGATTCATCCTCAGTCCTTGAGAGTTTAAGGTCTTTTCACTCTAGCCGTCAAGATGTATTATATGAAGTCCTTCAGTCAGTAACAAGAATAACAAATCAAGGAGGACAGGTACAATTTATGTGGGTTCCAGCACATGTAGGGGTGAAAGGGAATGAGCAGGTGGATGAATTGGCAAAGAGGGCTTTAAAGAAGGGAAATATAGAAATGCAAATTAAAATAAGTAAAGCAGAGGTCAAAAGTATCATCTGGGAAAAAACTAACCAAATTTGGCAAGAAAGGTGGGACAGAGAGGAGAAAGGAAGGCATTTATATCAAATTCAAAAGAGTGTAAAAATAAATAGGTTAGGTGGTGGGCACAGGAGAGAGGAAACTGTAGTGACAAGGTTAAGGCTGGGGCACGGTGCTTTAAACAGATCACTGAAAATGATAGGAAAACACGAGACAGGCTTGTGTGAGTGGTGTCAGGAAGAGGAGTCAGTGGAGCACATAATTATAAGATGCAGGAGGTATGAGGAACAGAGAGTAACAATGAGGAATAATTTGAGGGAAATAGGGGTGCAGGATTTAACATTAAAAGGAGTGTTGAGCATAGGTGATAGAGCACAGGTTAGGATATTGTTAACTTTCTTAAGGGAAACTGGTTTGTTCAATAGGTTATGAAGATAAAATAGGGATATGGGTAAGTGTGTTGGGTAATGAATGAAAGTGTTTGTTTTTTTTTTTTTTCTTCTGTTTTTTTTTTTTTTTTTGTTTGTTTTTTTGTTTGTTTGTTTTTTTATGTGGAAACTAGATTGTAAGCCTATTGTCTGATTCACACTCCGGAGCAGAAGGGGGCGGTAATGCACCAAAAGCTGGTTGCCAACCGCCGTTAAAAACAAAGAAGAAGAAGAAGAAGAAGTTCTTTGTCTTGCATTGCACAATGTGTTCTCCAGTGTTTTGTGTTTATTAAAAGAAGTACTGCTATAGATTCCTCTTCTCTTCATTTGGTGGCTCATTTGTGACTCGTTCATTCTTAGTGTACAATTCCACTTGTTCATGCTTGACACCACTTCTTATAGCAGATATTCATCAAACATAAGTGAATAGCTGACAGTTCTTCCTTTTCAAGAAACCATTTCTACAGACTCTGATGTACCAAGCCTGACAAGTCTATATTACACATGCAATTGGACTGTTATTTGCAGTTTTTTTACAATTGCTATGACAGATTTTTCAATACAATTTTCCAAAACTCTTAATACGGTTAGTTAGCACTACATCCGTCTATGTAAGCTATACTATTAACACATTTCGTGTTGCTTTAACACAAAATGCATACAATTAACACAAATTTAAAATGCTTGAACTTCTTTTACACACAAGCGCAAACAAGACCAAAACAATGGATTTGTACTGCCAAATTTACCAATGCTTTAACACTGTATGTCAGAACAGATAACACCATGTTCTAAACCTAACCTTACAGGCTAAAGTCAAGGTAAACAGCTGTTTATATTGTGAATTGAAACACAAATATATCCCCTGTATTTTATCCTATTGTTACTGAGAAACAGCTGATTGAATTATGCAATAATATAAATCACAGCTGATTCCCATCTAGGAAACACACTCAGGTGTTGAGGGTCTTTCAATCGCATGACCATATGGTATACTGTAACCGTACATTCTATAAAGCACTCTGAGATGGGTCTTTTTTTATTGAATTTCTGCAGCAAAAGACCTACAGTAAACCCAACAAAACAAAAATGTAGAGAGGCTTCAAAAGAAACTGCAGTGCAAAACACAATCTATGATCAATACAATATACTGTCTGTTGTATAAGGGCATACCTGACACGTATACAATAATGCAGTTTCTGTAATTCCATCTGATGTTAGTGTTTTTATGACATTGTGCTATGATTGACTAAATCTTCCTGTTGGACGGCTATGTTATTTGATTTTGAGACATGTTTGCAGTGTTTTGGTAGGCATAGTGTATTATTGTATTTAGAAAATTAGTGTTGGAGCTTAGTGTGTTGTTGGTGCGTTAAGAGTTTAGGAAATTTGTTAAAAGTATTGAAAAATTTGTCATAGCGATTGTAAAAAACTGTACTTGTCTTTGAAGGCAGAGGTAAAAATTTCTGAGGGAATGATTCTTCTATGGCATCGATGTTAAAATCCCCTTTTAGTAGATTGAATGCAGGTAAGGTGGGACACTTGTCATTTAGATACAGTACCTAGATGTTTCTTTCTTTTTATTACTTTTGTTAACTTTAAGGTTCGACTTTAATATTTCATTTTGAATACAGTTGATATGTGTTATTTGCAAGGTATATACCAATAAACATTTTGAGATCATGCACTCCAGACAAATTTCTTTTCAGGTAATGTGACCCATCCCTAATTTATCAAAAATGATCCTGGATCTTAAAAACACATGATTTATTAACACGTCACACAAACATATTCCACAGCATATTTAACAGACCCAAAAGCACATAGATAGGCTATGATGAGTAATACTCATCAGTTCACTCAATGCATGTGTAAAGTTCAAAACAACTAGAACATGTTGTGTTGACATGAAATTTTATGAAATTTGAATTTCAGATATCTTAATGAACTCTACAGCAAATTACAAATGGAACTACAACACATGCAACAACAAATAGGCTAACAAAAATTCAATAAGAGGAACATTTTAAATGGTAACCATATTGTAAAACTTTTTTTCTGTCTGTTTTCTCTAAACACTGTAGATGAACTTAAATTGTGTCCATATTTTAAAGCGTTATATTCTGCATCTACATTTTAAGAATAATAATAATAATAATTAGTTACATTTATATAGCGCTTTTCTGGGTAATCAAAGCGCTTTACATGGAAGGGGGAATATCCTCAACCACCACCAATGTGCAGCATCCACCTGGATGATGCGACGGCAGCCATATTGGGCCAGAACGCCCACCACACACCAGCTTAATGGTGGAGAGGAGACAGTGATGAAGCCAATCAGTATATGGGGATGATTAGGCCATGATGGACAGAGGCCAAGGGGCAAATTTGGCCAGGATTTTTAATGACCACAGAGAGTCAGGACCTCGGTTTAACGTCTCATTGGAAGGATGGTGCTCTTTGACAGTATAGTGTCCCGATCACTACACTGGAGCGTTAGGTCCCACATAGACCACGGGTGAGCACCCCCTGCTGGCCTCACTAACACCTCTTCCAGCAGCAACCTGGTTTTCTCAGGAGGTCTCCCATCCAGGTACTAACCAGGCTTGCTAACCTCTTACAATAACAAAGGTGTAGGTTGATGACGCATAAGCGGAATTATGGAACTTGTCGTCATGCCGAAGGATCTAATAATGTTTATGGGTGAGTGAGTACATTGATGTTTTTAACATGACTGTGGTATGAAGCAGGTCGCGATTGCCAATGAGAGACAGATATTAGAGCCACATGCGAGTCCCGCGGATATAAAGGAATAAGGACATTTCATTCTACCGATCTACCCGCAAGTGCTGAATTAATACTCACACATACCCCTTTTCCACCAGCATGAACCAGGTGCCAGTTCAGAGCCAGAGCTACAGTATTGCCAGTCCGGAGTTGGTTCGTCTGACGAGCTTTCTAAGATCCGGTTTGCCTTTCCACAAGGTCACTGTATACATCTCATGTTGCCCAGCAACGCTAGCGTGGCAGCGCCAAACACAAACACACCAGGCTTGTTCGAGATGGTTCGGCTTCTCGCAGACCGATCGGCTCATGACATCAAAGCACTGCGAAAGCAATCCAAAAGCACAAGGACTCGTATGCTCTCCAAACACTCCCGCAGCTCCGATCGGTCCGTGCCGCTCCGATGCATCTCGAACAAGCCTTCCATCAACAATGGAGGTCGTTGCGTTACTACAGTATTGATGCTCATGGCTTTGCGAACCTACATCGGCATCCAAACACGGCGAATCCAACGTGTCTGTGCAGCTCGCCGTAACTTGCATAGACGGAGATTACAATCAAGCTGCTATTAGCTCGATTGGCTGCTGTTTGAAAAATGGCGGTCACAAGTTTCTGTTCGTCTTGTTGGTCACGGTAACCCCGCCCCCAGCCCCTGACGCAAGCGGTTCTTACTTCTAGACCAGCAATGTTTTGGTGCTACTTAAGAACCACTTTTCCTGGATCAGAGCTGGTACTTTGGGTGTCAAAAAAACAAAGAACCCATTTGAAACTAGGCTCTAGCCGTGAACCAGCACCAGCACTGCCTTGGTGGAAAAGGGTTAACAAGTCAGTTTATTTGGCGAATTAAACTTGTGAGGTAACGCAGCGCTGTTTCACTTGGTCTGCACTATCACACTAAACGTCTCGGTTACGTATGTAACCCTCGTTCCCTGAGTAGGGAACGGAGACGTTACGTCGGATGACGACGAATGGGGTTTCGCTTAGAAATCCTATCATCTTCGAGTATTAAAACACGAGCCAATGGCAATGAAATGCCATGGGTCTGCGGAATTTGCATAGCGTAACTCCGCCCCACGCAGGGGGTATATAAGGAAGTGCGCGAGCAACATGCAGACTATGTCTTCGCTGAGGAGCCGAGACTGAACTCAGGCGTTCCAGCGGTACAGCGGAAGTGGCAGGGAGACGTAACGTCTCCGTTCCCTACTCAGGGAACGAGGGTTACATACGTAACCGAGACGTTCCCTTTCGTTGTCACTCCGAGTTACGTCGGATGACGACGAATGGGGTTCCCGTATAATCACGCCACCTCTCGACTGTCTTCCAGTGCCCTGCGTAAGTCTGAGCTCCCTGTCGTGAGACTGGCACGGACGAAGGACTCCTACTTAACACAGGAATACCAAGGTACACTGGGAAGCATATCTCAGTGGAAATATGCAATCATGCCCAACCCGAAGGGGGGGACTTGGAAAACACATATGACCCCGAAGGGCTGCATACGGAGTCACTGGGGTGTCCAGCCGCAGGTGGAATATTTCAACCCCAGGGGTGGCAAGGTGGCTTGCCAAGGGAAAGACACATGCTCAAGAGGCTTACAGTGGAATACACATGTGGGGGTCGCCCGGAGGGGGAACCATGCACATGGAGGCACCTAGCCAAGCGCGAAAGCTGCCGGTGGCATAACTCTGGCGTTGACGTCAACAGTGCTGGAGGAGACTCAGGGCTTATGAGGCTCACCTGAGGAAATATCGCACGTATCCCGTCCGTGGAGAGGAATGGCGAGCAAGCGAAGACACCTGAGCAGAATCTAGCACCGGCTAGTTGAAGCGAGTACATGAGAAGAAACTGGCTCAACTCGGAGATTGTAGAATCTCGCGAAAGTATTAGGTGTCGCCCAGCCTGCAGCTCTGCAGATGTCTGTTAGCGAGGCGCCATGCGCTAGAGCCCAAGAGGATGCCACACTCCGGGTGGAGTGGGCCGTCACACCAAGGGGGCACGGTCGACCTTGCTGCTGGTAAGCCAAAGCAATGGCGTCCACTATCCAGTGAGACAACCTTTGCTTCGAGAGAGCCTTTCCCTTCAGCTTCCCACCATGACAGACAAAGAGCTGGTCTGAGGTCCTGAAACACTGCGTTCTGTCTACGTAAGCACGGAGGGCGCGTACTGGACAGAGCAGTGCCAAGGCTGGGTCTGCCTCCTCCAAGGGCAGCGCTTGCAGGTTCACCACCTGGTCTCGAAAGGGTGTGGTGGGAACCTTGGGCACATATCCAGGCCGGGGTCTCAGGATCACGGGAGAGATAGCCGGCCCGAATTCCAGGCACGCTTCGTCAACCGAGAATGCCTGCAGGTCCCCTACCCTCTTGATGGAGGCCAATGCAACCAGGAGCGCTGTCTTCATAGACAGGAACTTAAGCTCCACTGATTGCAGAGGCTCAAAGGGAGCACTCTACAGGGCAGTTAGAACCACTGAGAGGTCCCAAGAGGGAACGAGAGGAGAGCGAGGAGGATTTAGTCTCCTCGCTCCTCTCAGGAACCTGATGATCAGGTCGTGCTTCCCCAGAGACTTACCTTCAACTGCATCGTGATGTGCGGCAATAGCGGCAACATACACTTTCAGGGTGGAGGGAGACAGCCTTCGCTCCAACCCTTCTTGCAGGAAGGAAAGCACGACACTGATCGGGCATTTCGTGGGTTCTTGCTGTTTAGAAGAACACCAGTTGACGAAGAGGTTCCACTTCAACGCATAGGCATGTCTCGTGGACGATGCTCTAGCGGAAGTGATGGTAGCCACCACCGCTGGTGGTAGGGTACTCAAACCTACCTCCTCCCGTCCAGGAGCCACACGTGGAGGTTCCAAAGATCGGGACGAGGGTGCCAAAGGGTGCCCCGTCCCTGAGAAAGCAGGTCCTTCCTCAGAGGAATTGGCCAGGGAGGTGCTGTCGCCAGAGTTTGCTCTTCTCCCAGTTGACCCGAAGGCCCAGACGAGCTAGGTGCCGGAGCACAAGGTCCCTGTGTTCGCAAACCTGGTCTCGAGAGTGAGCTAGGATCAGCCAGTCGTCGATATAAATCAGGATGCGAACCCCGTGTTCACGTAGGGGAACAAGGGCTGCCTCGACGACCTTCGTGAAGACGTGAGGAGACAGGGCTAGCCCGAAAGGGAAAACCGCATACTGTATGCCTGTCCCTCGAAAGCAAACCGTAGAAACGGTCTGTGTCGAGGAAAAATGGAGACATGGGAGTAGGCGTCCTTCAGGTCGATCGCTGCAAACCAATCCTGCGGCCGCACGCATTCGAAAATGCGTTTGGCTGTGAGCATCTTGAACGGCATCCTCTTTTTTGAAGGGAGCGGTTCAGGACGCGCAGGTCCAGGATTGGTCGAAACCCACCGGATTTCTTTGGTACAATAAAGTAGAGGCTGTAAAACCCAGACTTCATTTCGGCTGGAGGGACAGTCTCGATCGCACCCTTCGCCAGTAGGGTAGCGACCTCCGCTCTCATGACAGGGGCATTGCCACCGGCCATAGTGAGCGGATTCCCCTGAGGCGGGGAGGAGACCGCGCGAACTGAATCACGGAGCCGAGCCTGATGGTTCTCGCGACCCGGCGGGACAGTCCGGAAGCTCTAGCCAGGCCTCCAGAAACTGCGCCAGCGGGGTTATTCGAACCACAGACGTACCGTCGGGGGTGCAGCGAGGCGGAATGACCAGCCCAGGCGAGGGTGGCATAGCGGCCCTGTGCGGGGGCACGGTCATAACCGCGTCCTGCCAGAGGAGGCCGGGGGAGGACCAGCGTCCCACGGGGGCGTGCTCTGGCAGGGGTCTGGCGACAGAGGGGGATGAGAGGAGCGTGGCCCGTGGGCGGCGCGTGCTGTCATCCATAGCCTCTTGGGGCTCAGAGAAAGAGCATCAGTTCTTTTGTAGAGATTCTGCCCCGACCCTCCAGCGGGGGAAGGAGTGGTCCTGCTACCAGCTCCTGAAGAACTGAGCCCTAACTCCAAGCTGCCTGTCTCAGGTTTGTGCTGCTCAGCCAGGTGTTAGCCGGCTAAGGGGCAGAGACAGGCGGTGCCAGCCTCCAGCGACCTCCTTGTGCTCAGGCCAGTGAAGGCTTGAGGGGAGGAGTCGCAAGGAGGCGGCGTCGGCGGAAAGCAGACTAAGCAGACCACACCGACGGATGACCGTCAGTGCAGAAGCCTCAGTCCGCTTCTGGATTGATCGAAGACTGTTGGGCGCAGTCTTCAACCAGCCCACCGACCAGGCTGCCCGCCTCAAGGTGCTGCTTAGGCTGCCGTGGCAGTCTAAGGGGCGGAGACGGGCAGCGCCGCCCTCCTGCGGCTTCCTCCTGCTCAGGTCCATTTTTTGCAGGCCCGAGGGGAGCAGCCGCATGGAGGGGGGCTTGGCGGGAAGCAGACTGAGGAGGCCGCACGGATGGATGACCATCGGTGCCGGACCCGAGTCTGCTTCAGGTGGTCGAAGCCACACCGCCAAAGAGCCCAGCCCGGGACATGGGGAATTTGAGAAAATTCATTCTCAGACCGCCCCACATCAACCTGGCTAAACCCATGTCTGGACCACATTAGTGGGCATCACCTGACCCAGGATCACGCAGGTACCGATGTCGCCTGAGCGAGGTCAGTAGTGTGCGTGGCGGAACAACCAGGCCTGGCATGGGAGGCATAGCGTCCCAGGATGGGGGCGTGGTTAGAGTTTCCGCGTTCTGTCAGGGTTGGCCAGGGAAGGACTAGCGTTCCACTGCGGCCGGTTCGACAGAACTCCCGGGACAGCACTGCATCGAAGGCGCAGGCGACACACAGCACTGCATGACCGTGCCACTATAGTGACAGGGAGCATACAGACCATGATCGCCGTGCGATCGAAAGCAGCGAAGGCGGAGGACACCCGCGGGCCGCGAAAGTCACGTGGAGTCTCGCGCAGCGCAGGCGTCCTGATGCACGTCCGGGAGAAGCTTACAGCGCTCGGGGGGAGGGCGGGGCCACTCCAGCCGATGCTTTCAGCTGCCCGGGAAAGCATGGCTGACAGCTCTGGATCGGTCCCGGCAACGATGGCACTCCCGTGGGAGGCAACGCAGTCGAAACTTCATTTCCAGAGGAATCAAGCCCGCCTTGTGATGCTGTGAGTGCATGGTCTGCGATGTGGAGGGGGGTGTGGCCCGAGGAATTGAATCGTCGGTTGTTGTGCCACACCAAACCCTCAGATCACCCTGGCCACCAGCCAAAGTATCCCTTCACGAGGAAGAGATAAATTGGGGTGTGGCAGAGGGGACTCTACTCACATGGAGATCATTGAGTCTCGATCTATAAACATCGCGATGGTCATGTTCCCGCAATGAAAACATGACTCATCAACGAGCGCTGCCAAGCGTGATAAAGCCCAACACGCAAAACAGCGCTCGCGACCGTTAGGCAGATGACTGACGCACACACATCCAGAAAATACACGGGCGAACCGTCTTGAAAAAGACGTGCCGCGTGCAGCTCTTTTTAGAGAGTGGAAAAGCTCAGCAGAGTGCTGAAGCACCCAGGGAGAAACACACTCACTGTCGGCAGATTACTGCACAAATCAGCAGCAGGAAATGCGATCTCGCTGGAAGCGCCGTCACACCAACACACTGAAGAGCCGCTCGTCTCGAAGAGATTTGAGATGACACTCAAAAGGCTTGTGGAGTGAAGTACTGAACTTGGCTCCGAAGCGAAAACATAGTCTGCATGTTGCTCGCGCACTTCCTTATATACCCCCTGCGTGGGGCGGAGTTACGCTATGCAAATTCCGCAGACCCATGGCATTTCATTGCCATTGGCTCGTGTTTTAATACTCGAAGATGATAGGATTTCTAAGCGAAACCCCATTCGTCGTCATCCGACGTAACTCGGAGTGACAACGAAAGGGAACTGCAGGTCAGGTGTAGATCTTTTGCTGCAGAAATTCAATAAAAAAAGACCCATCTCAGAGTGCTTTATAGAATGTACGGTTACAGTATACCATATGGTCATGCGATTGAAAGAACCTCAACACCTGAGTGTGTTTCCTAGATGGGAATCAGCTGTGATTTATATTATTGCATAATTCAATCAGCTGTTTCTCAGTAACAATAGGATAAAATACAGGGGATATATTTGTGTTTCAATTCACATTATATAAACAGCTGTTTACCTTGACTTTAGCCTGTAAAGTTAGGTTTAGAACATGGTGTTATCTGTTCTGACATACAGTGTTAAAGCATTGGTAAATTTGGCAGTACAAATCCATTGTTTTGGTCTTGTTTGAGCTTGTGTGTAAAAGAAGTTCAAGCATTTTAAATTTGTGTTAATTGTATGCATTTTGTGTTAAAGCAACACAAAATGTGTTAATAGTATAGCTTACACAGACGGATGTAGTGCTAACTAACCGTGTTAAGAGTTTTGGAAAATTGTATTGAAAAATCTGTCATAGCAATTGTAAAAAAACTGCAAATAACAGTCCAATTGCATGTGTAATATAGGCTTGTCAGGCTTGGTACATCAGAGTCTGTAGAAATGGTTTCTTTAAAAGGAAGAACTGTCAGCTATTCACTTATGTTTGATGAATATCTGCTATAAGAAGTGGTGTCAAGCATGAACATCAAGTGGAATTGTACACTAAGAATGAATGAGTCACAAATGAGCCACCAAATGAAGAGAAGAGGAATCTATAGCAGTACTTCTTTTAATAAACACAAAACACTGGAGAACACATTGTGCAATGCAAGACAAAGAACTGAATAAACTGAGTGCTATATATAAACAGGCAAACAAAGGGAGCTAAATGAAACACAGGTGAACTTAATTAGTGACTAACAGACTAGCATGGTTAACTTGTAGCTCAACATGAGTTCCTATAAGAGCAGCCAAAAGGAACATTCTCTCAACCCCAGGTCAGAACTGCACACGGATTAAGCGTTGTAGTATTTTTGTGACTGCAATATTCAGGCTCCACACGGATTGAGGACAACTTTTCAGCTGTACGGTAGTGCACCTTTGCTGTTTTAGGCTTGTTTTTTTATTTATTTTTTTTATTCCATTTTCTCCATCAACTGACTTGATTTAGTACAACTAAAAAAAGTTTAGTTTAAGCAAAAGTATAGATATTGTCTTTTTTTTTTACCTGTTCTTGTGAAGAATATCAGAATCAGAAAATCTTAACTTTATATTTAATATTGAATAACATGTAGGCTACAGCAGATCAAATTAAGTGTACTTTAAAGCACAACAAAAAGATTTTTAAAACATAATGTACTTTAAAGTAAAACTCTTAGTTTGGCTTTTTTTTTTTTTTTTTTTTTTTTTTTTTTTTTTCACAAGGGTACATAGCAATTCAAAAATTATAGTTTTCTAGACAGCAACATGGTGTCGGCCCACATCTGGTACACATGGATTACACACGGCCCAGATGTGGGCCGGATCTGGTTGCTGTCTGGGTTCTTGTATGGTTTTCTGTTGCAAACTAATCTGGTTGTGCTATTTTACCTAATGCAACTTCCATTCTCAAAGTTCCCTGCAACAAAGCTTTGACCTTTTATCAAAAATATTACATTCTTAAACCAAATGGCATGATTTCACTGAATCCACTCTTCATTGTAGGCTTTAAAGATCAACATGGAGAAAATCATCCTAATATTCCCTCTGATATTGCTGGTGCTGCATATACAAGGAGGAGAGTTCCACAACGAGGAGTGTTTGCCTGCCGAAGCTCCACAGCCGGAAGTCGTGGAGTTTGACAACACAATCTATGCCACTTGTGAAGTAACTCCCGGCTCCAATTTGCCACGTAACCAGCCAAAGATCTTTGGGCAAATCCTCTTCAAGCAGGTCTTCCCCAATGGAGATTTAGAAGTGAAAATCAACCTCCGTGGTTTGCCTGCCATCGATCGTCAAGAGCGTGCCATGCACATCCATCAGTATGGAGACCTCAGTCAAGGCTGCATCACTGTTGGTCCTCATTATAATCCAAACGGCGTTGACCACCCTCATCATCCTGGAGACCTGGGCAACTTTGCTTCCGAGAAAGGAGTTATAAGGCAGTTCCTGACGCTTCCAGACACCAAGCTCTTTGGGCCTTATTCCATTCTGGGACGTGCAGTGGCGGTTCATGAGAAGGAGGATGATCTGGGAATGGGTTCAGATGAGGAGAGTAAACTCAGTGGGAATGCTGGACCGATAATTGCTCTCGGTGTGATTGGTATTACTACTCCAAGTCTGTGGCAGAAGACTGAAGTGCCCCCCAAGAAAATATGTGGAGGAAGGCACTGAGAGTCAAAGATGAGGGAGTCGGATATGGTGGAAGGGCAGATTCAAATAGGATAATCATGATTTTCCTTGTGTATTCTTTGTATGTGTCCTACATTAAAGTATATTTCATAACCTGAACATTCCCATGTTTTTTTTCTTGGTCTTTTCAGAGGCTTTTTGGCCATAGCTTCCAATAGTAAATGCACTCTTAAAAATAAATGTAGGGTGAATGCAGGCAAAGTGGGCTGTTTAGTTTGATTTACTGTGCTCAATGGGTTAACACTTTAAGAGCATGACAATGGTTTTGATTTCAGAGAAATTCCAATTTTAAATTAAAGCTGCAAGCAGCATTTATCGGGGTTCAAGCATTTAAGGCCTTTAAGCACAAATGCATAAAAAGACATTAAGTTTTATTTGGCAACCATTTAACCACTGACATCATACATGGAAAAGACCATTTCCAGCCAATTTAACATAGGAAATATATGGTTTTCAAAGCTTTTTAAAAGTTATAGTGCCACCTATGGTCTGATCTCCATAAAATTGTGCATGCTTGTTTACAATGTTATTTCACATATGCTCACCAATTTTCGTGAAGTTCTGAGTTTTCGTTTAGGATTTAAAGGCTTTCGAGTTCATTTTCTAAATGACCCTGTTATAGCCATCCAAATGCAAAAGTTCAACACAGTTTTGAGATAAATAAATAATCAGTCAGCTATAAATAAAGCAATTGTGAGCGATACATAAACAAAAGTAAAGGCAGGTATCTCACAGTAAATGCTTATGCCCTGAGCATTGGTGCAGTGGCACAGAGTTGACACTGCATTCTCAGAAAAAAACATTTTGAAGAGACTCTGAGGAGTGTGTGCGTCAGCAGGACTCAGCTGTGGTCCAGGTTCCCGTGCAGGCAGGAATCCCAGAGTCTGTGGAACCATATCAATGTCAGTCTCTGTTTTCCATGATAGAGTTGACTGCTTGTTGCTTGTCTGAATGTTTGTCTTGGCCCTCTTTGCAACAGGTGTCTGATGATCACCATCATCTTTATAGCTGTAAAACAAACAAACAACTGTGAGCATGTTTATTACACAAAATACAACAACTGTATTTCAATCACTAAAAGTAATAGTGCCCAGATATTGAAAAGATATGGATGGATTTGATTTTTTTTCAAAACTGAAGTGCCAGTGCGAGTTGCAGGTGAAGGTGAGAGTGATGCTACCACATTCCTATAAAAAATATAATATTAATAAAGGTTTAACAAAGTACTATGCCAGCACATGCATAACTGATGGGCAATCAGCATGTTGATAAAACAACAAAAATAAGCTATTTTATGTTAACATTACCAATCACTAATTGTAATATTGTGCATACATGACACCACAATTTTTGCAAAGCCACACAGGCACATGTACATTTGTATCATCACGAAGTATATAAACAAAATTGAACTAACATCTGTAAAATAGTGGGTAAATATGTACTTACTCTTTCTGATTTCTGTCTGTGTTGCTGCATGCCCTCTTAGTGCGAGTTGCAGTGAGAGGTGAGAGTGAGCAACATACATTCCTTTCAAAAAAAGTAATAAACTATTATTATCATATATTTTACTATTCCAGCACATGCACAACTGATGGGCATTATCATGCTGATAACACATTAGCCTATGTAACATTATCAACCAATCTCCAAAAATAAATAATAAAGTCATACAGGCTCATATTTTATTATCTAAGTATATAAACAAAATTTAACTAACATGGGTAAATATGTACTTACTCTTTCTGATTTTCGACTGTGTTGCTGTGTGGAGTGCGCGCCCTCCGAGCTGCAGGTGAAGGTGATGCAGCTACATTCCTTTTTAAAAAAAAGTTGAAAACTATTATTACATAAATATTTCATTGCATTACATAAGTATAGTACCATTAGTCTATATGAATAACTGATGCGAATAATTGTAGACACGTGCTGTATGCCTAGATATTGCGTGTCAATGGGCCATTACCAGAGATAGCACAACGCAAACATTAACACATTTGCAATTCATCAGCTGGGCATATTTACACATTTCAGCACATTTACACACATTTGCAACAGATATTTGCAAGCACTCTTCGTTGATAAGGCAGCATAAACGCTATAGTCAAAATATAATCTAAAATAAACCCTTGTGATAATGAGCTGATGAGTTGAATCAGGCGTGTTTGATTAGGGAGACAAAGAAAACGTGCAGTGTTGGGGTGCCTTCAGGACAGGTTTGGGAACCACTGGTCTAGACCACTCAAATATAACTAAAACCTGCCTATTAAGATATATTTTAAATGTCAATAGGCTACTCTGAATTGCAAGTATGGAAATGGTCCAACCAGTAAAATATGTACATGTTTATATAAAATAGCTTGTCAACTAATGCAAGTAAATTTAAAAAGACTTACTCATCCGAAATATTATCCACGGCTGGATCAAGTCGCTCTTCAAAATGCAAACGTTCGTCGTCAGAGTCCCGCTCTTCTTCTGAGGAAAATTCGAACTCTTCGTCACTATCCAGGACGAGCTGAAGTGCTTCCTCACCAGTAAATCGTGTCATCTTCCAACGGCGCAGGAAAGTGAATGAATGAAACTTACTGGTTTTAAGACAATTGCCTGGGGGCGTTTACCTTATTTTGCATAGATCACCTCAACACATTATCTTATGAATAGCGCGCTCTGCGAGTGGGTGTGAACTCATTACAGATAATTAGGTGAGACGGGAGAAACTGTACTTCTCTTTAGTTTCTTACAGATTACATTGCAGGAGAATATTTGTTTTGAATGTGAATTGTTTTATTTAAAAGTAGAAATTTAAAGCTTTCTTTAGACGCATGTTTCATGGTTGTGATAAGTATTAGCTGAGTTTCAGTTCATTTTCCAGACTTGTTTCAGAAAGATTTTTGCGGAGACAGAGTGAGCTGAAAGCGCACCCTGTTTATTTTATTTATTTAAAAATAAAAACAAGGTTTTGATGTTAATGCGAGTGTACATAAATAAAAGAAGACACTCTATAGTTTTTTAATCATGTATTTATTTTATTTATATGACCTTAAATGACAGTGTATTTTAAGTCTATGTTGCTGCTATGTGAAAAAAATCCAGCAAAACGCGCGGGTGGTTACCCCAGAGGGCTAAAAGAGTGAAGTGAACTTTTGAACAAAAGAAATGGACTGGGGCGTACTCGTCCAGCCACTCGAGATCTAACCCCTCCCCACGGCACGATTTACGACTCACCCCACAGTCAAATACTCCTGATCAACGGGGATGTTCTGCAGAGCCTTAAATAAAACCACTTCCTGGTCTTCTCCGTTAACAACCATTTTCCAGCAGAATGTCTTTATATTGGCCGGCTTGGAGGAATGATTGATGCGGCGGCCAGACGTGTCTGCTAGTGGGTGACAGCTGCAAGGGAAGGTCTGGGCATCAATGCACTGGCCTTTCTCCCCGGATTTACAAAGGTACCCTGCCTCTTCCTTCAGATCCTCCATCATAGCTCTCCCCTCAGATGCTGTGATGATGACCTTGCCGTGGTAATCACAGACAGTGTCACCACTAAAAAAGTTTCTGGTCGCAACCACTCCTGTAATTAGGAGAACATTACATTTCGAGTTACTGAATATACTTTGCATGTGGACAAACGTTTCAGGATCTAATTATAGCTCTTGGTGCAGTAGTTAATGGCTGTTAAAAGGTACAATTTACATTTTTGTATTTTCTTGCCTTGAAAATAACTGAAAGGTTTTCTTACCGAAACCTTTGGGAGGACCACAATCTGTAATAGCAAGACCTGTCCAGGCCTGCTCAGCCACACAGTGCTGCACATAAGGGTCGGTTTCGACCTTCTGCTTGGTGGACGGCTTCCACATCTTGACTACCTCCTCTGCTTTGGGGCAATTGGTCGTCCACCGTAAGATGTACTGTATCTTTCAGCACACCTATTGTTCATTCGTGTTTATTTGCTATTAACTAGTAGTGAAGAGTAAGAGATGATCGGTTCAGGAGATACAGCGATCTGTCACATTTACAAGCACCAAAACCGTATTTATTGTTGAATTTCGTGATAAAATTGACAGAATCTGAGAGCTGAGAGTGTGTTTCATATCAATAGTAACCTTGTCTGTCGGTGTCAGTCCTCTTTGCTTCATGATTTTCCTCTGCGTGAGAAACTGGATGTGTGTCGTGAGAGCGAGTGAAAAGTGTCGATTGCCTGATTCTCAGCATTGGCAGCCCTGCATGAAGTCAAATTAATCTCCATAACACACCACTGAGGATTTGTTCTGCATGATATTAGCATTGACCAGCAGGTGGCGCTGTGTGCATTCCAAACCTGGAGAAATCAACCACTTTTACACACATCAGGCTGGAAAGCTTTAAAGCTTCATGAAGCTTCATCTCACCATCACTACCTTCAGGTTCACTCAGCTCAACAGTTATACGCTATATTAGCAATAATGATTATTTTGGGAGACATGGATGAGCTTTGATTGGTGGTTCCCATCATGCACTGCAACATTAGGCTTTATGTTTATTTCACCAGTGATGGTTGGTTGGTCAGATGAGAGGAAGTTAATAACCACAGGAGGAGCTGATGATGTTTAAAGGAGGAGCTGTAACTATATATAATGAAGAGGAAGACTGACAAGAGACAGAAAATGGCTGATAAGTGTGATCTGTGTCTGCTGGGACTGATCATTCTCTCTTCACTTCTCACAGGTAAAGAAATCTGTATTTTCTCTAAAGACATTTAGTGGAATTAGTCTGGAAAGAGTTCATTTGAACATGCTCAGTTTATTCTTGCACACATTCACGTTGTGATCTCAGAGTTGTGTATTGATACACACAGATCATACTGTATTATTCCTGATACTGGACATAGTGTCACTCAAACATCTGATGATGAAGAATTATCTTCATATTAAGAGTGTGTCAGTGATTTGAACAGCTCTCTGATAAAGACTAATAGTTTATTCTGGAGAGTGTGTTGTTTGCTTTAAGTCAGGAAAAATACTATGATTTAAAACTTCTGCTTTTTATGCTGGTGTGTTTTATGTTTCATTTATTAATATATATCATAATGATCACTGAGATATATTGTGTTTCAGGAACCAGTGGAGTGAATCATCATCATCATCATCATCATCATCCTCACAGACTGAGATCAGTCCAGGCCGCTCTGTGACTCTCTCCTGTCAGTTGTATTCATATTATAGATTCTCCTGTGATTATTGGGTCCGTTATGAGGGAGTTGAGTGTGAGATAAACATCATAACAGCTTCAGTAGCAGGGTCCTCAACACACTTGTTCCGTCTATGCAAACACTCATCTGCCACATCAATCGCCTTATTGAGCCGTATGCAGTAGTCCATTGGGCTCTCGTCCGCCCTAGGCAGGGTGTTATAAAAGTCAGACATAGGCATATTTGAATACATCAACTCACTGAAATTGCGCTTCAGTATATCGAACACGGTGGTGGGGAGCACTGCAGCAGTCGGCCCAGGGAAGCTGCGCAAGGACACTTTGACTACATCTCTCGCTTTTCCAGCTAACCTGCTCAAAATGAGATCAGAGGCAGTTTCATCAGTGCATTTCTTTCTGTTCAAATAACTGTACATCAAATCTTCCCATTCATGTACAGTAAATGAATCACTTTGATCACCTCTAAAGAATGGTGGAGGCGCAACATCATGTTGGACAATGACTTTCAAATTAGAAGCATCAAAACATTCGCCTGAATGCTGTACATTTGACTTAGATTGCACTGGGCTGGGCTGTTGCGTTAAGTTGAGACTGGCTGAAATGCTTTCACCAATTTTCTGTGCCAAATCAGAAATAATACTCCCCAAAGACTCAGGGGTAACTGCACGATCAGTGTTAGGGCGTGCAAAAGGGGTAGAACAAGCAGCGGGGCTCACAGAGGTACCAATTGCTGAATCAGATGGAAGTACATTGTCAATTTCTGCATTAAAGAATGTCCTCCCTCTCCCAAAACATCGAGGTGAAACTCCAGACATATTGTCAGGACGATTAAGAACAGCCCCACTACCCCTGCCTACTGGGAACATGGCACTAGGCCGTTGCACAGGGCTATAATTATCCTGACTAACAGTGTCCTCAAACATGACTCAGTTTGAATAGAGAAAAAAATAAAAATAAAAATAAATCAATGTAATAACAGTTTCAGAAAATGAGAAAGAAATAAGAACAAAACACTGAAATCACTTAATATGCAGATAAGTGTAGTTTGCAGAAATACTCATTTAGACTCTCAAAACAGTTCAGTGTGACGTTTCACGGAGGAAAACAAAGTATGTGACGATCACAAACACTCAGTCATCGAGTGTGCAGCAGCGCAAAAAAAAGTTCAATACAGCTTTGCACGGAGAAGAGGAGAAAGAGAAAAAAAAAATCCAGTTTTGATCACAAAAACACTGTCATTGAGGAGCGTGCAGCAGCAAAAAAATAAACGGTTTTTTTTTCCCTTTTTTTTTCTAACACATCAAAGCTCATACGGCGATCGTCATTAATAAAAATCAAACCAGTTTTTCATCACACCTCGTAAAAGGCAACCGTTCAACCTTTACCGTCTGTGATATGCGCAACAGAAGATAGAACACTGATGACGAGATCGGACGAGATGAAATGAGCTGCGGCCTCCGCGATCAGCGAAACACTCTCTCACATCCAGCGATCTTTCACGGCACACCGTCGTCTGTTGAAGCAGCAGCTCCGGCGATCGGTAATCAGACGATCATGCGAAATCCGAAGGGTTATGGCACCACGTGTAACCGGTGGCTCGCGACACCAGTTGTAAAATCACTTTTCTCTGCGTTGTGAAGACAGACACGAGACAACAGGCGGCGGTTTCACTGGGTTTTACTCTCTGAGATCTGATGTAAAACAAATAAAAGCAGCCTCTGAGTACAATCACCCTTATTTTGCTCTCTTCCATACATTAACAATGTCAAGAGCGAATACAGAGAAAACATACCTGATGTAAAACAAATAAAAGCAGCCTCTGAGTACAATCACCCTTATTTTGCTCTATAAAACAAATGTGACGTAGATTTAATTACCATGTGCTTTTCATCTCCACATATAGGCCAAAGACACAAATATAACTTAAATTGGGCAAAATGACAAAAATAACCACACAGGTAAGTAAAATAACATAATACACATAATTTGCAATGAAGATATAGACATAAAAGCAATGATTAAAATAAAGATTAATGAGGATTAGCAGGAGCCAAAAATAACCCACCTCTTCCATACATTAACAATGTCAAGAGGAAGAGGCGGCGGCAAAACAGGAAATTATGTAGGTTCATGGTGACATCAC
The DNA here is from genome assembly GCA_021464565.1 of Rutilus rutilus. Classification (NCBI taxonomy): domain Eukaryota; kingdom Metazoa; phylum Chordata; class Actinopteri; order Cypriniformes; family Leuciscidae; genus Rutilus; species Rutilus rutilus. The sequence continues at coordinate 3,479,064 of JAJAQA010000001.1, read as the reverse complement.
AGCAATTAAAGGGGAAACGTACTCAACTCACTTAGGCAATCATATCAGGTGCATGTGAAAAACAATTTTGTGAGAATTATAACAATCAATACACATGTTTTAACAGAACACTTTCTGTACCTGTTACACTCTGTCTTTGCTATCTGCTGTCCAGGGTGCATTTTATGGCTTTATTGCAGGGTGCGTTTTGTTTTAGCAGGAAAATCAGTTCTTACAATACTGTGTTTCAGGAACCAGTGGAGAGGATCATGTGTTCATCAGTTCTGGTGAAAATGTCTCTCTGTCCTGTAATGATGAAGCTCTTTCTGACTGCAACTCAACTACATGGGTCTACTCTTACAGATTCAGTGTTTCAGCACCAGTTAAACTGATTACTGGAGGAATAAAGAATAAAGACTCAGAGAGACATGAGAGACTGAGTCTGGAGTCTGACTGCTCTCTGAACATCAAGAACGTCACAGTAGAAGATTATGGATATTACACCTGCAGACAATATGTGAATGGACAGAAACAAGGACCTGGTGCACGTGTTTTTCTGAATGTTCTTCATGGTAAGTTTATGATTATGTGGTCAATTTAAAAAGGGCAGATTCTCCCTTTAAACTCAGATGATAATTGAAGAGATTTGTGTCTTGTGTTCAGTTTCAGTGTCTCCATCATCTTCATCATCATCTTCATCTTCATCTTCACAGACTGAGATCAGTCCAGGCCGCTCTGTGACTCTCTCCTGTCAGTTGTATACTGCATTCTCCTGTAATGATTGGGTCCGTTATGGGAGATTTGAGCTGTTGTGGGTGAATCAGACTGGTGTTGATCTGAAGACAGACTCCAGATATCAGATATTATCATCAGGTCCAGATCGCTGTAATATCACTCTGACTACAACACTCCTGAATGAAGATGACAACAGAGAGTGGAGATGTCAGCTTACTCGCAGAGATCAACTCGAGACCTCAGTCAGATTCACTGTCAAGTATTCAGGTGAGAAAACACTCTTTTCTGACAGATTTGTGAAAACTTCCACAGATTGGCTCTACTCTTTCTGATGGCTTCATACGTTTTGGAGTTGTAAAATATTAGTGGTCAAAGTCATAAACTGCATAACAATCCTCATAATTCCCAATATTGGCCTCCTACATGGGTCATACATGATATATTGCATAAATCAGACGAGTGTATTAAAGCCTAGTATGACCCATGTAGGAGGTCGGCTTTAGGAATTATAAGGCTTATGTCCTTCAAGCTGAAGGTTTATTTGCAGAAGCTCAACTGTGTTTCACTCTCATATAAACCAGGAATAAATTATACAGTAACACAGTTATACAGTAATACAGTAATACAGTACAGTCTCTTCTCAACTACTGCCATTCTCCTCCTGACAGCTTGAGAGTGAAGTAAGAAGATAATAGATGACAGACTCGTGCACATATTCATCATTTCTGTGATGTGAAGCTCCAGTATTATGTGATGATGATGTTGTGTATATGTGGCATTATGTGTTGAACTGAACTAACAGACGTGATCCACAGATCCAGCTGATACAGCATCAGAAACTGAAGTCAGTGTGACTGCTGGATCATTATACAGAGGTACGACACGTTCATTTATACTGACAGCTTTATAACATTAAACTATCAGTCAGTCTGTAAATGCTTCATCAATAACTGTTGATAGTTGAATACCCTTGACTTCAGTCATGTACAGTTTCTCTTCTTCCTCTCATGTTTCCTGCAGTGATTGTGATTATTGTTGAGATGGCAGTGTTTGCTGCTCCTACTGTGATTCTTCTTCAGATCATCTGTGCAAGAAGAGCTGGTGAGTTTTGAGCCGCACACAATCTGATGATTCACACTCATCTGATCTGGAACAATCTGCAATCATGATAAAAACACATACGAGAGGTCAGTCAATGCTTTTATTTTGCAGGGAGGAAGGACTCGAAGCACCCAGAGGAAATAGAGATGCCCACAATATTAGAATAAAATACTGATGAGTTTAGAGCCAATCTGCAGCAATATTTACAATAGCAAAAACTTACAGAGGATTGTTCATTGTTTTATTTTCTTCTTCTCAGAAAACAGAGAAAAAACTCTGAGCACTTATAGTGACATAATCATGTTTAGATTAAAATGTGTTTTTATATATAAGAAGCCAGATTTATTTTCATTTATATGGATGTTATGGATATATTTGCCTACAGTGTTGAAAGTCATTCTCTTGCGCTTCATATGTAAACTGCTTTAAATATAATATTAATACAGTAATGGACAGACTCAGACTGTATAATCTCTCTCTGTTCTGTGTGATGGAGCTGATTTGAGGATTCTTGGATCTTGTCTGTTCATTCCTGTTTTTAGCATCTTTTTTCATTTTGAATGATTGCTATAATTTTCCTAATAAAACCTCTGCAGTTGTGTTTAATAAGTCTGCGAATATGTTAATTCCCCTTCATGAGCTGGTAATGTATCTGTAAGTCCACTGAAGCGAGTTGTAGTTGAGAAGCCGCTTCAATAACCGAGAGCTAGATATTGGGTCTTAAACACCTCACGACACCCTGAAGGACCCACTGAGAGGTCAGACTTGAAGCACTGTTCCTGAGATGCTCTTCTTGGTGGTTAACTGTAAGCAGCAGACAGATCCAGCAAGAGGAGAACTGAGGATTCGGAGGCTCCTCTTGCCAGTCTCAGAGCTTCAATAACCGAGAGCAGGGCCGTCTCAGTTTAGTGGCGCTTCTGAAGCCAGACTGGTTGTTGTCCAGGAGGATGTTCTGTGGGAGAAATGGAGATAGTTGGTCGAAAACGACTCGTTCAAGTGTTTTAGCAAAGTGGTCCAGAAGTTCAGGGAGGCGGAAGTTAAATCAGTGGTGCTTGAGAAATACATCCCAGATCTTCCAGAGCATTTGTAGTGTTGATAAAGGAGTCTGGATCTGATATATTTGTCAAAGCTGGAGAGAGTAAAGCAGAACGTTATAATCCATGTGTAGAAACTCCCTGAAGACAGTTAATATCTGCTTTACAGACGCTCATGTGCAAATGCAGGTTAGTGGAAACCTTTTCAGTAACAAACCAATTTTATCACTAATAATGTAATGATTTTATTTCTACTGTTTAATGGCATGCAGGAAACTGCTCAAATAAAGAAGTGAAACTAACAGTAATGCTAAGAATAGCCTATAAACTGTTCAGAGCAGATGTGTGTTGAGCCAGTGTGATTAACAGTATACGCACGTCTCACACATTTCACACATGTAAAGCAACTCTTCACTGTGGGACACTGTGCTCTCCTGTTCCTCATATGTGCTCTCCTCTCTTTATAATGTGCTTCTTGTGCTACGCTACTGTTTTTGCTAATAGTCTGTTGTTCTTGTTAAAGTTACACTTAGATCTAATCTGTCTATTCTAGTCGAGTTTTGTTCTTCCCGCTGTTCCAGAGAATCCTTGCTATTGTTTAGTATATTTTCACCCTTAGTTTTCTCTGCTTATTCTGGAGTTCTCGGTTTACTTTAGTATTTAGTTTTTTTCCCTTATTATCCATAGTAGTCAGTCTTTATATTAGTTCTTTCTCCTTATTTTGGGTTTCTATGGTTTCCTTATATGTGTATATGTACTTATATAGATGCACGAATGCAAGTTATTTAGTATATTTAATATTTTAATATTTTAGTCCATATTACCGCAATAACTATTTTTAAATAATATATTGAATGTTTTTGACTAGGGGTTGAGTGGCATTGTTTTGGGGTATTGAGTGTGTATGTGGGTATGGGAATTGGAGGTGTTTTTGAATTTATATTAAGTAGGTCATTGTATGGTAAACCATATATATTTGTAATTAATAGATATTCAGATAATTGAGATCATTGATTGATTGTATTGTCTATTTTGTTATGCATGTTGTCTCTGTTGCTGTTGTAACACCTTAATTTCCCCTCTGGGATTAATAAAGAAAGTCTAAGTCTCTTCTAGTGTTGCACGGTGTACCGATACTTCAAAAGTATCGCGATACTCAGAAATTAAAAACGTCACGATACCTAAATTTATCAGTATCGATACTTAAAAAAAAAAAAAAAACCTCCCAATGGACGTCTGTTTTTTTTTTTTTTTTTTTTTTGACGCACGCAGCAAAGAACCTGCCGCTGTCAGTGTCATGTGACAAAACACTACAGAGAGATGATGGCTGCATGTGCGAGCACAAGTGGTCCACATTGTAGAAAAAGATGACGCGAGGAGTGACATATGGAAGTACGTTGCCTACCTTGCTCTGTTGCACGGTGCACCGATACTTCAAAAGTAAATCGGAAATGAAAAACATCACGATTCCTACATTTATCAGTATCGATACTTCTAAGAATGACCGCGTTCCAGATTTGTAAGGCCGGCGACACACTGGCTGCGTGGCGTGTCCGTTTTTATTTCGGCTCCCATGTTAACTGCCTGCGTGACACACGAGTCTCAGGCACAGCTCGAGACGCGCGGAAAACGCGCGCATGCTAGAAATAGAACCGACGCCTATTTTTCACGCGACACGCAAGCGTGTTGGAAGCGTTCCCAGGCAGAACAGAATAGGGAAAGATGTTTCTATGTATTTCTACGAATACATATTAATAAATGACATTTTGATGTTTGAAAGTCTCTAGCTTTTGACATAAATACAATATAAATGTAATTTAAAAAAATATTATCGATTTTTAAATATTGCACCTCTCAATACAGAACGAAATATTCTGTAGCCTATTTTGCCGTCAACACCGACGTTGTCTTTGCTGCTATATATTTATGTTTAACATGAAGTATAGGCCTTCCACAACTCTCTCCCCATATGTCAAATATATCACCAATGAGGCTTATCATATGTTACCAATATTAAACATTGTTTAATATAATCTGCTGTTCATATGTTCATTTATTAGTGTGTTATATGATAAGAATGTTGTCCAGTTTTTAAAATAAAGCACAGCAATGATATTTGAGAGTGTTTCTCCCATTTCAGGAAAAGTATCGAAAAAGTATCGAAATCGCAATACTTGACTTGGTATCGGTATCGAAACAATAATTTTGGTATCGTGACAACACTAGTCTCTTCCAGCATCAGTTCTCCTTTCTTTAGTTGTAGTTCCTTTCTTGCTACTGCTTAGCTTCAGTCTCTGTCATGTTGTGTCTTGTCTCGTGTTTGTTGTGTCTCTTGTTCTAGTCAAGCTGAGCTTTTATACCTGAGTGTAAGTTCATGATGACGTGGTCAATTTAAAAAGAGTAAATTCTCCCTTTAAACTCACATGATGATTAAAGTCTGTCTAAGTTTGTGTTTCAGTTTCTACATCAAGTATTCAGGTTGTACAGCATAAAATAGAGATGATGGTAGAAGAGAATGGAGGGACGCACTTCACCAATGACATGTTTGAGGAAACAGAGAAACACATTCAGTAGATTCAGAAACAGAAGTTAGATGAGAAAGTGAAGCTGTACAAACAGAAACACAAAAGGTCACTCGCATAGAAGTGAAGATATACTGGAGATTGACAGATGAGTCACGAGATGACAGTCAGGTTGAGATCATGAATCTAATATGCAAATATGCTCCTGTCCATCTGAAGAGAAAATTCTCTACAAACCCTGAATTAATTCCTATAGAAGAAGCAAAGTCTATAATAATCAGGGTCATGCAGAGACTTGCGAAAGAGAGAATGTGTGTAATGCAGTGAGAAAAGTAATTCATGATCAAGTTCACTGCAACATTTGTCTTAAAAACGTCATCTTGTAAGAATACTTGTTTGAAATACTATATTGTGACCCTGATAAAAGAGTTGGATTAGTTATATCGGCATACGTTCTTTAAGAAAACTGTGCGAGTTAGATCGAGTTGTTAATTTAAAAGGAAAAGTTTTTTGATTGATGTCAAATTGAGTTAAATACTGGTTTAAACAAACTGAATTTAGTCAATATGTTGTTTATTAAATGTCTATGTTAAAAGAGAAGGGCAATATTTGAGCTAATGCCCAGTATGAGTAATTTGTTTATAAAGGGGTGTGTGTGTGTGAGTATTTTGTGAATCATTTCATTGGTGAATTATAAATGTTGCAGAAAGAAACTTAAGTTGAATTTGATTATTTAGAGGGATAAAACATTGTAAGTGTCACGATTCCCCTGTGTCTGTGTTCATGGACTCTTACTTTGGGACTTTTAGGATATTGGAAATTTCAGTGAAACTTAAGGTGTAACCCCGTACACGTCCAGACACTCGAGATGCACAGAGATGATCAGATACAGGACATTTCTGATTACACACATTAGATGTGTTCAGAGATTTCCAGTATACCAGCAATTGCTGATGTTGTAATTGTACGGACCACCCATTTGCCCAACGACAGAATCCAACGGTGGCTTAAGGACAATGCTGTATGTCTTTTCAGCGCTCCAGTGAAGTTCACTTAATTTATTGGAATTTAGTTTCAATATTAGTTTAGCTCTGCACTTAATCTGACTCCAATTTCAAATGATAATCAAATTTAGATTGTGTTTCTTATTAGAAAATAGTCATAAATATTGATTATGAATTCATTTAGATCTTTGATTATTCTGAGCATCCCATACTTTCAATTATTCATTCATTAAGGGACCTGATGCCGCACAGAGTCACACGCCCCGGGTTTACGTGGATCTCAGGGACACAGCCTCGCCAGTCTGATCTTGGTCAGAGGGTGCAGGGTTTGCTAATACCTCTTAAGTTGGTTGCCTACTGCTCACTGATACAAAAAAGTGTAGTTTATTTAGCCATTTCCTTACAACTTGCCAAGTCAGTGATAGACAGAAATCAAAAGGTCTTCAGATGATGTGCCTACTGCTCCGTTCATATGTGCCTTTAGTTTGACCTATCCTGGACACAGAGCTGCGGTAACACCAGCCTCCTTAAAGTCTACTACAATAATGATTTCAGAAAACTTCAGAATAAATCAAGATGTAACATTTATTTGTCAGGTAAAAAGGTATCATGCCAATTACAGAAGTAAATGATTAAAAGCCAATTCAGAAATAATAAATACATGACATAATTTAGTCAAAGATGACTCTAAAAGTAAGCAATGTATTCCTGACAGAGACACACAGCGGTGTGAGAGTGCTTTCCAACAGGAAAACCCTGAAACAGCACTGAATGGGGGATGATCCTGGTTACAGGGTCCCAAAGACTGCTCTGACACCTTGTCTTAAATACCCAGACCAGAAACAAAGGGGTTATACAAATGTTGTTTAGAGTTGTTTGGGTCAATCCATGTCCCCCAGGGGGGTAGCACCTGGTTTCAGGAGATATCGTAAAGAGATATCAGTGAGAGAGGAGAAACAGGATTCTCCTAAGTTCTCAATCTTTCTCATTAAACCAATGACTGCAATGAAATTAAGACCATTTTACCAATCGCACTGACACACTTAAAATGATACCAAGCATGACAAGGAAAAAACAATAGATTCACAAGATACACCATGTGTGATATATAAACATTCTTAATAAACTCTCAGTGACTTGAGGAGGGAGAGGGGGGATGAGTTGAAGTCAAACAAGGGGACAAGGAGATAAGTTTGGTCAGGGCGAGGTTCTGCGCTCTGTCTTTGCTATCTCCTATCCAGGGTGCATTTTTCAAAAATCAGTTCTTACATAATGTTTAAATCCTGGTAAGCATGAGGCCAAGAAAAGTGTAAATTCTTAAAGATTTATTAAAATCCTAAAGCAATCCAACAGTGCCAGATGTTACATAATGGTCAGCATGTACAACACACTTCAACTCTTACTCTACACCTTTTATAGGTGACAACATGTGGACTACAGCGCCATCTCCTGACTAATACACTAACACTACATTCCCCCATTACTTAAAGGATTAGTTCACATCAAAATGAACATTTCCTGATAATTTACTCACCCCAATGCCGTCCAAGATGTTCATGTCTTTCTTTCTTCAGTGGAAAAGAAATTAAGTTTTTTGAGGAAAACATTTCAGGATTTTTCTCCACACAATGGACTTCAACGGTCACCAAATTGTGGAAGTCCAAATCAATGCAGTTTCAAAGGGCTCTGAAGTGCTTCAAAGGGCTCTGCACGATCCCAGCTGAGGAATAGGGTCTTATTTAGCGAAACGATCACTCATTTTCTAAAAATAAATAAAAACATATATATACTTTTTAACCACTGTTACGCTGTCAAGCCTAATGGGAACAGTATTTGTGCTGCTTTGTGCGGTTGTGTTTCTGTTTCCTCTATAGGTCACGTGACGTCCCGCCGATTGCTGATTATGGGTGGCGGCACCTGTTTTAAGGACGCCTTGTTTGACATCCGGTCCTTCACTCTCGCTTCTGATCTGCTTCTGGTGGCAGACGGAGCGTGCTCCGAGGTGTCTCGTGTGCTCGGCCCGTTATGCCTCTTTATGGAGTCTCTTGTGTCGTCTTCAGGATCGTGTTTCATAAGCACGTTCCCGGAGGGGAATGTACGTTTTGTTAGATTTAGTTTATCACTTGATTTAGAGCTGGTGGTAATTGGTGATGGGTTTTCACGTTATTTAGTTTAAGATTAGTTAGGGCAGCAGTCAGAGGACCCGGAAGACTCACGGAGAACATTGTCTTTTGTTTTCGAATGGGAGGTAGGCAAGTGTTATTTCTCCGGTAGATATGTGTGCGCAGGGTTTTCTTTCTGTTTGTTTTGTTACTTTCGTTTACCACCATGCTCTGCTTATGACAAGTTATTCATCGTTTAAATCATTTATAAATAAAAAAAATTTGCACCGTCACTGAAACTCTGTGGTCTTTATATGTTATGATGTTCCATTTTTAATTCATTTGATGGGCTCGTAACAACCACAATTGTTCGTCTTGTGCTGGTCTGCGACGCGCCAGGCATTACGTAATCACGTTGGAAAGGTCACGCTGGACGTAGGCGGAAGTACCGCCCCATTGTTTACAAGCGTGGAGAACACTTAGCGGGCGTTACCCTCGGTTTGGGACGGGACTGGAGTATTTTGCACCGTACTCCTGAATTCCATGGCTTGGCTTAGTCCTCACTTTAGATGAGCTCACAAAAAAAGTTAGTGTGTCAATAATTAATGGTTAATTCAGGTAGTTATAAAGCATTTAGTTGTGGTCAGTTTAGTAACTATTACTATATGTCTGAATAATAAGATGTATGAATGTACATTTAAATAGTTGATTTACTGTATGTAACCCAGGTCATTAACTCGGGTCACTAATATTAATAATTAGTATTATTTTATTTATATCGCTATAAAACTAATAGTAAGAAAATAACATGAAGAATTATTTATTTATTTTAATATAAATAATCCCAAAAGAAAGAAAAGGTTCCTGAACTGACTCCTGATTGGTGAGGTGAAAGGTTAGCCCCGCCCCCTGTTGGAGAGTTCCAGAAGATCGCGCACAAGCAGAAATGTAGAGAGATTGCGAACGACACGAGAGTGAGAGCAGATGCGATTGAGTGATTTGAGGGAGAACAAACTGTTTAATAATAATAATAATAATAATAATATGTTTATTTTATATAGCGCCTTTCTGAGAACTCAAGGTCGCTTTACAATAATTACAATTACACATAACATAGAAACATGACAGAGACGATACATATAAACTGTGAAGGATAACATAGTAGAGGTATAGTACATATAGAATCAGAACATTCAAGGGTCAGGGAAACAAGTGACAAAAAGATGTGTTTTAATGTGGGTTTTGAAGTCTTGTAGTGATGAGAGATTGCGGATTTGTTGTGGAATTGAATTCCAAAGAGTTGGTGCAGCGGTGCAAAAAGCCCTTCCACCAAATGATGTTAGTTTGTGCCGTGGGATTGTCAACAGACCGGTATCAGATGATCTAAGTGTGCGGACAGGTGTGTATGTATGGATGAGGTCAGAGATATAGTTTGGGGCAAGACCATGGAGTGCTTTGAATGTAATAAGGAGTATCTTGTACTGAATGCGATAGCGGATGGGTAACCAATGTAGACTGCGTAAGATGGGAGTAATGTGGGAAGATTTCTTAGTGTAAGTGAGGACTCTGGCGGCAGAGTTCTGGATATATTGAATTTTATTTAATGATGAGTTTGGTAGACCATAGAAAAGAGAATTGCAGTAGTCAAGCCGTGAACTGATGAAAGCATGAACTAGGGTCTCAGCATCACTGATGGTAAGAAATTGACGTAAGCGTGCAATATTGCGAAGGTGGAAGAAGGCAGATTTAGTGAGAGAGGAGATGTGAGGAAGAAAGGAAAGAGAGGAATCAAAGATTATACCCAGGTTTTTGACAGTGGTGGAAGGTTTAACCGGAACTCCAGCAATATTGAAATTGTCAACACAGACCCGGGATGTAGTTTGAGGTGAACCAATAAGAAGTAAATCTGTTTTGTCTGTGTTGAGTTTGAGAAAATTACTGGTCATCCAAGCATTTATTTCATCAATACAAGTTGATATGGAAAGCGTTGGGAAAGGAGCATTGCGTTGGGAATGGATGTATAGTTGGGTATCGTCTGCATAACAGTGGAATTTGAAGCCATGATGACGGATGATATCACCTAGTGGAAGCAGGTAGATAATGAAGAGAAGAGGCCCAAAACAGAACCCTGAGGAACACCGTGCGGGACAGAGGCAGAAGTGGACTTTGACTGGCGGATGGAGATGTAATGCTGGCGATCAGACAGGTAGGAGGTGAACCAGGATAGGGCAGTTCCAGAAATACCAAGAGCAGAGAGTCGTGAAATGAGAATACTATGAGAGATTGTATCAAATGCAGAGGAAATGTCTAGGAGAATTAGAATACTGGTGGAGCCGGAGTCAGTGGCCACAAGGAGATCATTAACAACCCTAAGAAGTGCAGTCTCAGTGCTGTGAAGGGTGCGAAAACCAGATTGAAAACATTCATAAAGGTTGTTGGATGACAAGTGAGTTTGAAGTTGAGCAGCAACCACTTTCTCAAGCAGTTTTGAAAGAAATGGTAAATTAGAAATAGGTCGGTAGTTGGCCATATCAGAGGGGTCGAGGCCAGGTTTCTTTAGGACAGGAGTGACGGCAGCAGTTTTAAGTTCCAGAGGAACAACACCAGTGCTTAAAAGTTGAGTGATGAGAAGTGAAATCGACGGTGAAATAACGGGTGCACATTTTTTGAGTAGAGTAGTAGGAGCAGGATCAAGATGACAGGAAGATGAGTTTGCTTTGTTAATTAACTCAGAGATATAAGCAGGGGTTGGCGGGGCAAAAGCAGTGAGAGTACCAAATGTAGAAGAGGTGGGGAAGACATGTGTGACAATAGTAGAGGTAGTGGATGGGAAGAGAGTATAGATTCTATCAGTCTTACTTTGAAAGAAGTGTAGAAATGACTCACAGAGGTCTGCGGAGTTACTCATAGCGGGTGCAGGAGGGTTGGTGAGTTTGTTGACTATAGAAAACAGTGTTTTTGGTCGAGAGGATGCATTGTTAATGATGGCAGAGTAGTAACTAGAGCGTGCAGTATTTATAGTAGATTTGTAGAACTGAATATGGTCATTGTAAGCAGTAAGGTGAACAGTTAAACCAGTTTTCCTGTACAGGCGTTCAAGACGACGACCAGCTGTTTTTAGATTGCGAAGTGCAGGGGTAAACCAGGGAGACGTGTGCGTAGAAGGCACAAATCGACTTTTAAGAGGGGCGTGGATATTGAGGGCAGTGGAAATACAGGCATTATATTTGGTAAGGATATCAAGTGAGCTTGTGTGTTCAGTGATGTCAGAGAGATGAGTTTGTATAGATTCAGAAAACAGTATAGGATCAACAGAATTTTGGTTACGGTATGTTATAGTGGATTTCACCCTAAGGCGGGGAAGAGGCATTTCACATTTTAGTTCAACGAGGTGGTGATCAGACAGTCCAATCTGAGAACCAAGCACAGAAACATTATGTAAACCAGTAGTGCAGACGAGATCAAGTGTGTGACCTTTTGAGTGTGTAGCAAAATCGACATGTTGTACAAGATTGAAACATTCAAATACTGACAAGAGTTCGCGTGATTCAGCACAATCGGTATCAACGTGTATATTGAAGTCACCAAGTAATATAACACATTGAGATAAGACAGATGAAAGGGTTAACAGTTCATGTAGTTCACTGAAAAAGTTTGACATAGATTTAGGTGGACGATACAGGAGAATCAAGAGCATTGGAGATGTGCCGGAAACTTTGAGAACTAAATATTCAAAGGTTGAAGTCACATGAAAGTCAATAGTTTTGACAGAAACTGAAACTGTTGCGATAAACAGCAGCCAGGCCACCACCCCTTGATGTCAGACGAGGTTTGGCCAGGTAGCTGTATCCAGAGGGAGTGAGTAGATTAAGGTGGAAATAGTCATTAGGAATTTGCCATGTTTCAGTGAGGAGCATAAAGTCAAAGTTTTTCTCAGTTAGTAGTGAGCAAAGAACAGTAGCCTTATCTGTGAGAGACCGACAGTTAAACAGCGCAACTGCAGGATCGAACGCGCAATTATTGCGTGTATATGGGTTAGTCAGAGACAGATCACAGGAAACCGTTATTAGTGAGGTAAGATGTATACCACGGTGAGTTGACGGCAGTATAGAATTACAGATATCCGATCTGTTCGACCAGATGGAAGGAATGGCTAACGACGATGGGCAGCGCGAGGAGAAATGGCGACGACAGGAACGATGTACATAGCGCGGTCGCCTAGCAACCCCGAGTTCCGTGCAGAGTCTGTATGTAGTCGCATCAAGACGAGGATGAGATTTCAGGCCACGCAGTTGGAGTAATGAATAGTTGAGAGCCATAGGTACACAGTTCAGCAATAAACCCAGAGTTAAAACTCCAAGCAATGCAGAGATGTTGCAAATAATATGCATATTCAGACCGCGGGACAACAGAACATCACTGGCAGTTGAAAACCGTACTTTTCTTGCAAAAAATGCAAGAAAGCAGCAGTAACGTTACTCTCGTTGCTAATTGTGCGCGATCAACACAGCATGACGACCTTTCAGATAAATTGAATGACTGGGGGTAACCAACCATCCAAAAGACTGTCCACGATAGATAAGCGAGGGAGTGGAGACTCACCGGCCACCTATGTAGAAGGTACAGTGGAGTAGTGCGAGGATCGGCAAACAGCAGATGAGTAGTGTGAGTTGGATGAATGCCAGTGATGAGTTGAAGAGTTGTCAGTGTCTGCGTTGTATCCAAAATAATATCCAGAGGTAAGTGACAATCAATAAAGTCAAGGGAAACGTTCAGTTCAGCAGGGAAGATGATGATGACACAGTAGACACGAAACACAGCAGTGTTCAAAACAGACAGACAAAAGTTACAGCGTGTCTGCGTTGTATTCGAATAAGTCCGTGTCTGCGTTGTATCCGAAATAAAATCCAGAGGAAGTGTGAGTCGTGACAGCAATAAAGTCCAAGCAAACGTCCAGTTCAGCAGGGAGATGACATGGTAGACGCGAAACACAGCACAGTGCAAACAAACAAACAAAAAGTTCCAGCGAGAAGCGGCAGCAAAGGCGCGCACAGCGTACTCTCACCGGAAATGGCGAGTCACTCCACAGTCACTTATTCAGATCTCTACAATTCACCACAGATTTACATTGGACTGTGGGGCGCCGTAGAGCAGGGGGTTTAATAATCCAGCAATAGATTATTAACAAGTTGAGAAGTAGATTTATGAGGTGTTAATTCTTTAAAAAGCCCACGCTTTGAGAAGAGTGCGATGTGAATCTGAACGCGGCGAGAAGAAAAGACACTGGCGTGATAGGATCTGAACTAAATCTTTTTCTTTGAGAAAATACTTTTTTTGTCTCTGATTTATATTTCTCCTTGGTGAGTACCAGTTTCTTCATAAGAGATGTATTTAGGTAATGTGGATACTGTTTTTGCACTCTTAATGTGAAAAATACATTTGAAAAAGTGATGAGTGATATAAAAAATTTTTGTAAATGCTTTAAGTGTTTTCTAATACAATCTGTGAGTGCAGATAGTTATGTTTAAATGTTTGAAAGATTATATTTTTTCTGTTGTGAAGTGTGTGCCATGCGCTGCTAGCTTTGCTAGCTCTGTACACAGACTCTAGTGTGTTAATCAAGCACATGGTGACTAGCATGTATGTGTTGCCTATATCCAAATAATTGAAACAGACATTTTGGTCATTAGAAACTGTTTATTTGAATGAGTTACTGATGATTGTTTTGACTTTGTTTTTGCAAGGCCAGGTTTTGTTCTTGTGTTTTATTTTTCTCTTTTGTGAGTGTCTGAAAAATTGCTGCTGTGATCCTGAATCCTGTCCTGGCTGTGGACTCTTATCCCGGGTTTGGACTGGCGAGCCATCCCATCATTTCGTACCTGGAAACAGAGGAAAAGGAGTTGTGAGAAAAGGAGTTTTCTGACTGGGTAGGACAGAACTGCATACATTGCTTTTTTCAAGTTTTCCAGGATTTCCCTGAAGACAAAATTAATTCTCTTCATGGACTGAACTGCGTTAATTTTTGAACAACTTTCCTATTCAGTAATTTTTTGGAATTTGAAAACAAGACATTGACCTTGAAATTGAGAAACTTGAGGTTGAATTTTAGAAATTGATATTGGACATTTTTTATGTCCGTTTTCACACGTACTCCATGTTGCAGTGTGTGTGCGGTGCAGGAGCAGCACACTATAGTGCTTTCACATATGCTGCGTTTGCAGTGACTGATCCGCGGCTGTACCACAAACTAGTGTTGTCACGATACCAAAATTATTGTTTCGATACCGATACCAAGTCAAGTATTGCGATTTCGATACTTTTTCGATACTTTTCCTGAAAAGGGAGAAACACTCTCAAATATCATTGCTGTGCTTTATTTTAAAACCGGGACAACATTCTAATCATTTAACACTAATAAATGAACATATGAACAGCAGATATATTAAACAATGCAATACAATATTAGAGCAATGACATTCAAGGTACATTTTTTTTATAAATTTAACCGCATTATCTCATTTATCATAAGAAACATAAGAGCTTTATCTTGATTCTGAACTTTGAATAAAAATATGAACAGCGATTATATTAAACAATGTTTAATATTGGTAACATATGATAAGCCTCATTGGTGATATATTTGACATGTGGGGAGAGAGTTGTGGAAGGCCTATACTTCATGTTAAACATAAATATATAGCAGCAAAGACAACGTCGGCAGTGTTGACGGCAAAATAGGCTACAGAATAATTAGTTTTGTATTGAGAGGTGCAATATTTGAAAATCGATAATATTTTTTTTATTACATTTATATTGTATTTATGTCAAAACTTTCAAACATCAAAATGTCATTTATTAATATGTATTCGTGTCAAAATGACATAGAAACATCTTTTCCTATTCTATTTTGCCTGGGAACGCTTCCAACACGCTTGCGTGACGCGTGAAAAATAGGCGTCGGTTCTATTTCTAGCATGCACGCGTTTTCCGCGCGTCTCGAGCTGCGCCCAGACGCGTGTGTCACGCAGGCAGTTAACATGGGAGCCGAAATAAAAACGGACACGACACGCAGCCAGTGTGTCGCCGGCCTTACTAATCTGGACCGCGGTCATTCTTAGAAGTATCGATACTAATAAATTAAGGAATCGTGATGTTTTTAATTTCCGATTTACTTTTGAAGTATCGGTGCACCGCGCAACAGAGCAAGGTAGGCAACGTCATCTTTTTCTACGAGTCGTGGACCACTTGTGCTCGCACATGTAGCCATCTCGCTGTAGTGTTTTGTCACATGACACTGACAGCGGCAGGTTCTTTGCTGCGTGCGTCAGGAAAAAAAAACAGACGTCCATAGGGAGGCGTTTTTTTTTTTTTTTTTTTTGTGTATCGATACTGATAAATTTAGGTATCGTGACGTTTTTAATTTCCGAGTATCGTGATACTTTTGAAGTATCGGTACACCGTGCAACACTACCACAAACACATACTCACTATTTTATTTCAAATCCAGAAGTTATCAGAAACTTTTATTTAAAAAAACGTTTTGTCAGCATTGAGATTCTCTTTGTACACATACACTCTTTAATGGACGTATGCACGTTTAAACAATTTAAACAACGTAGGGCTATTATTCCATGCATTACTTCTACTTATATTAAGTTGCTCAAGCAAGTGGTCAAATATTTAACCATGTACTTATATTAAAATTGTATTACTTATATTAAAAAAAATTTAAATTAAAACTTAAAATTGACAAAACCAGCCGACTCTCATGCCTTTTCTTTTGGACTTAAATTTTAATACAATAAATCTTGAATGTCACAAAGAACTTGTTTTTCCACCTCCACGAATGAGACGAGTGTTGTTCATAATGTCGCCTTGTTGAGGTAAATTGTAGTTTTCCTTGCTTTACCCCGGTCTTAAAGTAAGAAGATGACTGTGAAAAATTGTAGTATTTAATTAAATACATTTATGTGCATACGCACTGCAAACAGAGTATGTGTGAAAGGGGCTTTACTCTGTTTTTTATCATTTATTCGAAATACTGTGTGTTACTGTTATCTGTTTGTTTTTATTTCGTTTTTCTTTCATTCAATTTTAAAAGATACAACTCATGCAAAAGAACAAACAAATGGAAAAACACACTTACCTTTTCATTAATTAGCTGCATTCCAGTGGTCTGAGTGGTTAATTGTTTATATTATTTTCTTACGATCGTCTTTGCTAATTTTTGCTTCAGTGAGTCGATCCAAATCTTCTGATTCTAGTCCATAGTTTTGCTAAATGAATGTTGCTTGCCCACTAGAGGGAGACATAGGATAAGGATGGAAACTATGAATGGAAATAATCGCATTGATCTAGTAAACTAGTTATCATGATTTAGTAACATTAACCAATGGAAAATCACAAATTGTAATATTATAAAATAAAAGTCAAAAAAAAAAAAAAATCAAATGTTATAAATGCATGAATGTTACATACATATATATATATATATATATATATATATATATATATATATATATATATATATATATATTATAATTATATGTTATTTTCATAAGTGTTTAAAACACGTATAATAAATACATTTTGCTTGCCCACTAGAGGGAGACACAACATAAGGATGGAAACTATGAATGGCATTAATCACATTGATCTAGTTCATTTTTATAACTTATGGTGTACTGACAGAATTGTTTTATACAATTAGTGTACATAGAATCTGTGAAATGCTTATGGATTATTAAATGTTATAACATATACACTCACCTAAAGGATTATTAGGAACACCATACTAATACTGTGTTTGACCCCCTTTTCGCCTTCAGAACTGCCTTAATTCTACGTGGCATTGATTCAACAAGGTGCTGAAAGCATTCTTTAGAAATGTTGGCCCATATTGATAGGATAGAATCTTGCAGTTGATGGAGATTTGTGGGATGCACATCCAGGGCACTAAGCTCCCGTTCCACCACATCCCAAAGATGCTGTATTGGGTTGAGATCTGGTGACTGTGGGGGCCATTTTAGTACAGTGAACTCATTGTCATGTTCAAGAAACCAATTTGAAATGATTCGAGCTTTGTGACATGGTGCATTATCCTGCTGGAAGTAGCCATCAGAGGATGGGTACATGGTGGTCATAAAGGGATGGACATGGTCAGAAACAATGCTCAGGTAGGCCGTGGCATTTAAACGATGCCCAATTGGCACTAAGGGGCCTAAAGTGTGCCAATAAAACATTCCCCACACCATTACACCACCACCACCAGCCTGCACAGTGGTAACAAGGCATGATGGATCCATGTTCTCATTCTGTTTATGCCAAATTCTGACTCTACCATCTGAATGTCTCAACAGAAATCGAGACTCATCAGACCAGGCAACATTTTTCCAGTCTTCAACTGTCCAATTTTGGTGAGCTCGTGCAAATTGTAGCCTCTTTTTCCTATTTGTAGTGGAGATGAGTGGTACCCGGTGGGGTCTTCTGCTGTTGTAGCCCATCCGCCTCAAGGTTGTGCGTGTTGTGGCTTCACAAATGCTTTGCTGCATACCTCGGTTGTAACGAGTGGTTATTTCAGTCAAAGTTGCTCTTCTATCAGCTAGAATCAGTCGGCCCATTCTCCTCTGACCTCTAGCATCAACAAGTCATTTTCGCCCACAGGACTGCCGCATACTGGATGTTTTTCCCTTTTCACACCATTCTTTGTAAACCCTAGAAATGGTTGTGCGTGAAAATTCCAGTAACTGAGCAGATTGTGAAATACTCAGACTGGCCCGTCTGGCACCAACAACCATGCCACGCTCAAAATTGCTTAAATCACCTTTCTTTCCCATTCTGACATTCAGTTTGGAGTTCAGGAGATTGTCTTGACCAGGACCACACCCCTAAATGCATTGAAGCAACTGCCGTTTGATTGGTTGATTAGATAATTTCATTAATGAGAAATTGAACAGGTGTTCCTAATAATCCTTTAGGTGAGTGTATATATATATATTGTTAAGTGAACATGCAATTTATTCTATTAGAACGCCTCATATATATGGGCTGATATGATATTAATCACCATTGTAGTTTTAGAAGTGAAATATATATGCAATTTATTCTGTATTAATCTGTGACCTTCATATATAAAGTATGTATGTTACTAACTAACTGTATAACCAAGTAGAATAGAGTGTTGTATAAGAAAAGACACTGTAGCTTGTTTTGTAAAAGTCTTTTATTGGTGAATCTGATTTATTAAGAAAGAGACAATGCAAATTGTTTTGTAAAAGTCTTTTATTTGTGAATCCGGTTTATTAAGAACAGACAATGCAACTTGTTTGGTAAAAGCCTTTATTGTGAAATTGTTTTATTAAGAAAGACAATGGAGACGATTTTGTAAAGGTCTTTATTATTGAACCGTTGTATTTAGAGAGACATTGTATCTTGTTATTGTAATAATCTTTATTGTAATAATGCATGCAATAATGTACTCATGTTTAAGCATTTAATCAATAGATAGAAGTAACATTAAGTAATGAAAAGCATGTAACTTAGCAAAGTAGAAATGGCAAGCATTACCCGTTTGATGAGGAGCATGAGACGCAGGAGAAAGGCAGAGGGTCCAGAGCAGCAAACAAAGGAGAACAAAGGAAAGAGCTTTATATATGGAGTTACAAGGGGGTTTCCAGAACGGAGGACAGTTCAACACTTCGGATTGGACAGATTGTCTGTAAAGGACTGAACCTGTGCGGAGGGCGTGTGGACTATAAAAAGTATTGTAAAGAATGTCAAAGTTAGACGCTGTTTCACCAAGGACGGCCTCTCCGGTGTTAGATGCATTTGCCATTGCGCCTCATGAAGATGAAAGCCTGTAAATTATTTGGTTTTGATTTACTTTTATTTTTATTTTATATATGAGTACCCTTTATGTAAACTAGTTAACCTGTATTTAATAAAAATTACATTTAATTGAAATTAAGAAGCTCGCCTGCCTTAAGTCTCTGTTTTACCAAATATTGAGCTGAACTAAACCACGGAGCAGTCTTTCGACTGAATTGTAAGTATGGAAATTTATATACTTATTGTTTAGAACGAATTCGACTGACTTTACCTAACCTGAGAATAAACAAAATAAGGTAGAAGGTGTCTATATTTAATACCCAAACAAGGACTATATATATATATATATATATATATATACATATATATACACACATACATGTACATGTGTGTGTGTGTGTGTGTGTATATATATATATATATATATATATATATATATATATATATATATAACATGAGCAGAAATTGCTAAACAAAAGCTTATTTGATGTGGCAGTATATTCTACAGTAAAAACTGTACCCAAATCTAGTCAACAAAATGTTGTCTTTCATATTTTGCCTGACTGTAACGTTGTTTTTATGAAATATTAGGGCATATAAATGTTAATTTGCAGTTTAATACGTTGCTTATACAAATAGCCTACATTTTATTTCAACATATTTCAGTCGATTTTTACTTATCTCAGTATAGCAATACAGTTTGCTAAAACATCATCATTCATTCACACAGAAACGCGATTTAAATGTTCTTTTTGCGAGCTGTGGTAAACAGCACGCTTCTCTGCGGCTGCCGTTCATTCATTCACAGAAACGCGATTCACTTGAGAAGGAAAAAACACTTACTACAGTATTCCTCAGCTTAGTCGGATCCTTGCTCCTCGAAATACCCGCACTTCTGAGGTAGATTTTCTTATTATTCCTCACAGCGCTACGAGATGGTGTAAACAAGTAGGCTACAATGATATGATTAAACTTGTGTTTTCTCGAGCTGATATGGGGGGCGGGGCGTTCACAGGTTTGCAGGATTGCCTCAGTCATTTGCGTTTGAATAGCACGCGATCTCCGTGGGCGGAGTCACATTAAAAATAATTAGATGAGATGAGAACGACTGACATCTCGCTCTTTTCTTACAGATAACTGAGAACTGAGAATGTTTGTTTTTTATATAAATTACCTCATTTTAAAGAAGAGAATTCAAGCTTCATGCCTGTGTGTCTGTATGTCTGTTTGACTCAGTATTCGCTGAGTTATTGTTTATTTTCGGACGCGTTTCAGAATGGACTTCACTGACAGAGAGAAGGCAGAACTCACATCATGTTTATTTTTCTTTATTTGGCAAAAAGCACAACACTTTGTTTTTATTGTGAATATACACAAAAATAATACACATTTAACAGAATCGATTGATGTATGAAACTTGTTTGTAATATCAAACTCAACAGTGCAAAATTAATCTCGTTTGAACTGATACAAAAAAAAGCGAGCCTATCGCGCCGGCGCGATTGTCGACCTCAGGGGGTTAACCGAACCCTGTTGCGTTCCTCCATACCCTTCGTCAATGGATATGGCGGAGTGTCCAATGCCAGGCCTATCACTCGTATGCACGGGTGGAACCTGTGTTAGGCTGGGTCCATATGTTGTAATCCCTACGGCGATCCCATATGTGTATTCTTCCATGGTACGACTCCCTCTGATGAGCCTGTGTCTTCCCTCGCCAGAGTCCACTCTGCCGTCACTTTAGGTTGATCCTCCCCCCACTATAGGCTGGTGTTATCCCAGTGACATTCCATATGTTGTACTGCCCGGTCATCCGCCCAGTCCATATGTGTATCCTCCACGTTACCTCCCTTCAGGCAGGATGTGGTTCCGCAGCGTCCCTTCCTTCCTTGACAGGGTACGCTTTCCCAGTGGTCCTGTGGAACAGCAGTTGACTTCCCTGGCTTGCCCTTCTCCGCCTCAGAGTTGCGGGGGGTCAAGGGGCTTTCGCCCAGGTACTGGAAGGTGGCAGCTCAAGTGGCGTTTTCCTGGTAAAGATCCCATTCAGTTGAAGTCGACTACGTCTGATGTTTCTCGACTGAAAGAGAACGTCCTGGTTGCGTATGCAACCCACCGTTCCCTGAAGGAGGAACGCCACTAGAGCCAGACCACCGCTGACTCCGAGTTCCGCTTGGCTCCTCAGTAAAAAACAAGTGGTGCGTGCATCCGCTTCCGTATTTATGCCCGCGCGACAGGGCGGAGGGTGTGATGCGTCTCACGCACGCATTGGCTCATTCTAACATGCTCGAAGATGACAGGCTCCCTATAAGCCCATGTTTGTTTCTAAGCATATTATCTCAAGTTTACTGGACTGGAGAAAACTGACAGAACGGAACTAACAAAAATAAACATTTATTTATACAAACATTAGAGAAACATAAACATTACATACACATTTATTTAGCTTCAACTGTAGTTGCAGTTTGATCAGGACTTGGGCTATCAACGAATATTCTAAATTCGAATATATATTTGAATAGTTTTAAAAAACAGAAATTCGAACGTGAAAATTAATATTCGAATGTGAATTTCGAATATGGAAAAACACGCCCGCGGAAGCAGAGGCGCGGCTGTCTGCTTTGCAAGTGGGCGCGCGCGCTGCCTGAGGGACAGGTCACACGAGTTGCACTGTCTAGCACAGCGTCACTGCTGAAAGTTGACAGTGCACTAAAAAGACAATGGAATAAATTGCAGTCAGTTTTTTCTTCCTTTTTTTAATACAAGCACCAAGAATGTAAGTAGCCATTTTCTTTTTTAATAGCACTTTATTTTTTATGAACCTGAGGGTAAAAGTTCTTTATTGTCACATTTCTCGGAATTGTGTGCCTCGTTTTATTTAACATTACACAGAAAAGTTCCATGTTTACCACAGCACAGCTCGCTCGGAGCGTTCAATGTCGGTTCTATACTGTAAAACTTTAATAAATGTTAATAAATTTGTTTCAATCACTGAATGAAGCCTGCTATATTTGGGACAAGAGTCGCGACCTTAAATTGCTTGCACAAAACTCTTGATCAGCACTCAACGTGTGCTTATTGTTGTTGTTAATTTAAACCGTTATGCACAGAGAGAGCGTGAGCGCGAGGGCGAGAGAGAGAGAGAGAGAGAGTGCCTGCGAGTGCGAGTGAGCGAGAGTGAGGTCTGCAGTCTTGGCCATTAGTTTATTTACTTGGTTTTGTGTTGGTAATACATTGTCAAATATGTTTAAACTTAAATTAACCCTCTGGGGACCAAAAACGCGCCTGCGCGTTTTGCTCGTTTTTTTTTTTAGCAATGAAAAATAAACACAAAATGCTCTGTTAATTTTGATCTTTCATTTTCGTGTAATACATCAATCGATCCTGTTCAGTTTCTATTTTTTTTCTGTATACTCACAATAAAAATAAAGTGTTTTGCTTTTTGACAAATAAAGAAAAACTAACATGATGCTATTTCTGCCTTCTCTCTGTCAGTAAACTCCCATTTGAAACGCGTTCGAAAATGATCTATAACTCCGCGAAAATTCAGTCAAACAGGGAAACAGACCCACGGGCATAAAGCTTGAGATCGCAGCTTTTAAATGAAGTAATTTATATAAAAAACAAATATTATCAGCTTCTGTAATCTGTATAAAAAGAGAGCGACTCCAGTCGAGCTCATTACGAGCCATTCAAAAGTAATTTGACCACGCCCCGGAGAGCGCGTGCTATTCAAACGCAAATTCTGAGAACCATTTCAGTCTGTGAAACGCCCCCACATCAGCTGTAAACAAAGAGGCATAATATAGCCTAAGTTACCTTATGGAGAAAAGTTTCCGTGCTGATATGAGGAGCAATATGAGGAGCAGATCCCGCTGAGGAGTGAGGTAGGCTAAGTTATCCTTTCTCAAGTGTTAATGTGGAATAACGTTATGGAATAACGTTAGGCCTATGTAAACAAAAAGATGAATCGCGTTTCTATAATATGAATCGCGTTTCTGTGAGATGAATGAAGGGTACATATTTGTAAAGACTGTTTAGCCTAAATATGAATCGCGTTTCTGTGAGATGAATGAAGGGTGCATATTTGTAAAGACTGTTTAGCCTAAATATGAATCGCGTTTCTGTGAGATGAATGAAGGGTACATATTTGTAAAGACTGTTTAGCCTAAATATGAATCGCGTTTCTGTGAGATGAATGAAGGGTACATATTTGTAAAGACTGTTTAGCCTAAATATGAATCGCGCGTCTGTGTGTGAAAGAATAAACTGCTTTGCTAGAGCCTACTGAGATGAGTAAAAATCGACTGAAATATGTTGAAATAAAATGTATTTGTATAAGCAACGTATTAAACTGCAAATTGACATTTATAGGCTATGCCCTAATATTTCATAAAAACAACGTTACAGTCAGGCGAAGTATGAAAGACAATATTTTGTTGACTAGATTTGGGTACAGTTTTTACTGTAGAATATACTGTCACATCAAATAAGCTTTTCTGCTCATATATATAAAATACTATTTTGTCAAAAATAAAGTCATAGACTAAGATGTTCCAATGTTGGCTATATTCAAACTAATGAATACATATGATAAAATGTAGGCCTATAATCTTTTCTTTTTTTTTTTACAAAGAAAGAGTACTTTTTTGCAGAAATATTGCTGAAATTGTAATTATTGTTGTAATTGTAACCTTTTTAATAAAATAGCAAAACATATTTACAAGATAGATGTAAGCAAAATCTTAAATGGTCAATATAAGTCTTCTTCAAAATATATATTTTGTCCTTGCATTGTGGCTCAGTCAGTGTCACACCTGAATGAATGGCTAATTATGCAGAGTCATTATGCAGAGTGGGTGGGACACTGTAATCTAAGGTGTAAACTACTCCTCCCCCTCGCATATTGGCTTTCCAAGCAAAACCTGTTTTACACCATTTAAATCAATGTATTTTTTTTTTGTGAACGATAAAGCAAGACTATTTTCACATAATTTTGAAGCTAGAACTCGAAGAGAAAACATCCATTAGTCAAAAGTCTTGTGGGCACATATTTTGTATGAGTTTTGTGGTCTTATTTCAGCAACTTTCATTTTTATTTTTTTAAATAACCACGCATAAACATTATTCTCTTAAAAATACAAACATCTACATACATGTTGCTCGCATATTATGGTAGGCCTGTTTGTGCTATATAGAGTGAATTTACACCTTTGCCATTAACATGTTTATAAATAACTGAAAAAAGCACAAATGTCAGAGCATGTCAGAACATCTCAAGGGCCCCAAAAACAGCTTGGTCCCCAGAGGGTTAACTACCTATACAAGTAGTTATGTCTCTTTGTATTAATTTGTCCTGTTATTGACGTAACGCGCGTCATTGACAAAATGCGCAACCAGATGTTCGAATAGTTCGAATATTCGTGTGTTTTTTAGAGGGAATATTCGAACGTCATTTTTGAGCAATTTGACAGCCCTAATCAGGACTTCAGACTTCAATGTAATTGGAAGTAATGTAATTTTATTTTGATCTATTCTTTAATATTTTCAACCACTCTTAGTTTCAAGTATTTACTTTTTATCTAGCCTTTGTTGAGAACTGCATTATTATTATTTTGTATTGAACAATGATTCAATTAAAATTGATTGTGAATACAAAACCAACAAAACCTAACAAAACCTTTACCCGTTGTAAAGTTGATGCCTTGTATGACAGTTACAGAGACTCATTGAAATGTTTTGTTTCAGTGTTAAGGCATATATCAGTTCTGCTTTATTCTTGTGTTCTGTTTCTGTTACTGCTTTGTACAGCACATTGTCTTTCTGTTTTCTTGATGACGGGACTCATAAAATGTTTTGAAATATGAAAATATATATATATATATATATATATATATATATATATATATATATATATATATATATATATATATATATATATGCACTGTAACTAAATGCATTTAATGATATGTTTACTGCTGAGAAATACAGATGAAGCCACTTAATAATTGGGTAATGTAGTCAAGAATTTCCCTCCGTTATGAAATCACCCATTCATTGCAAAACTTCTGTTATTGCTCTGAGAGATCTCATCATCGCTATGGAAAACCCGTCTTTGCTACACTTTTAAAAACAATAAATTGCAGAATGTAAATTAATTATGATTCTTTTCCATGGAGTGCCACCCTTTGCACACACACTGGTATTCCTATCACTATGTTGACTCTCCATAGACGTAATTAGGAAAATAGTCGATTTCCGAATGTGAATGAACTGACTCTGAATTTTAGTATTGTTTGTTATATGAGGATCCTTTTTCAAATACAAGGTCAATATTGATTTTCACTAACGACAAAACAACAAATTATCCGTGAATTTATTTTGAACTAAGCTTTAGGAGCTTTCCATCTTTACTCACTGTTTCTTTTTAGTAAACTCTGTGTACACACAAGAGCAGAATGAGTGGTGGCAACTTCCCATGGTACATGTAAAAAAAAAAAAAAAGTTATACTGGTAATGAGGGACATATGCTTATTTTAATGAACTGAACGTCCCGGGTTACATATGTAACCCTAGTTCCCCAAAGGGACGGACGCTGCGTGTAATCGCAGTGGGAACACCTCCAGCGTAGTGCGTCTGAAGCATGAATGAAATCAGTCAATGGCGAGATGGAACGTAGTAGGCGAGTAGAAACGCAGCAGCTCGAGTTCTTACCAGAACCAGGAAGTATGACCAAATTAGCCCGGTTTTGTCAAAACTGCACTGGCTCCCTATTAAACATCGCATCAATTTTAAAATATTGCTGATTACTTACAAAGCACTAAATGGTTTAGCTCTGCAGTACTTTAGCGAGCTCTTAACGCATTATACTCCTTCACGTCTATTGCGATCTCAAAATTCCAGCCAGTTGATAATACCTAGAATATCAAAATCGACTTCTGGCGGTAGATCCTTTTCCTATTTAGCACCAAAACTTTGGAACAATCTTCCTAACATTGTCCGGGAAGCAGACACACTCTGTCAGTTCAAAGCTAGATTAAAGACACATCTCTTTGACATAGCATTCAGATAATACATTATAGACTTCTATAATTCAAGGTCAGCTGGAACCGGGAACACTTCCCATAAATCCTGATGTACTTGTTACATCATGAGAAGAATGGCATCTACGCTAATTTTAGTGTCTTTGTTTATCCCGAGGTCTTCCCGCAGCCAGCCAGATCCAGGCCGTATCCAGATCTGACGAAGGACCTCCGCTTGTACCCGATGACAACGCAGTGCTGAAGTGCCAACTAGTCTCTCCCTATGGAGGATCCCTTTACCACTCTACAGATAAAGCATCGTCGGGAAAAGATATTTGCGTATCTACCCCGAATTGATCAAATAAAATAAAATTCTTAATCAAAACTATAAGGAAACACCGGTAATTTGTTTAGGCTTGGTTTGTAGGGAATTACAAACCTGCACACATATATTCAAACGCACATAACTATTAGTGATGGGCATTCCGGCTCTTTTTCGTGAGCCGGCTCGTTTGACTCGGCTCACTGAAAAGAGCCGGCTCTTTTTGACTCACAAACGGCTCTTTAAAAAATATATGTTTTAACTCGCTGAAAGTCCACCGCACAACTGTGCAACGTGAATATTCAAATTTTTAATTGTCCATAACAACCCCATAACTAGCCTGCTTGCCTTGCACATCTTATTATTGGGCAAAGTTATGACTGACTATTTTTCTTACCTTCTTTTTTTACTTTTTAATGTGTATATTATTGAGCTTGTAGAAGTTTAGCTCTTGCGTTCTTCTGAACATCTTGCGCTGCAATTGCCCGATGTCATTTCTGAGTCATATCAGACCATAACTCTCTTTTAAATGCATATTCCACAGTAGGCTACGATTGGCTGTTTTAAAATATAATTAATATCGAAACAAAATAACAAAATAACCCAGGCGGTCTCATCTAAGAGACGTTTAGG
The DNA here is from genome assembly GCA_021464565.1 of Rutilus rutilus. Lineage (NCBI taxonomy): Eukaryota > Metazoa > Chordata > Actinopteri > Cypriniformes > Leuciscidae > Rutilus > Rutilus rutilus. The sequence continues at coordinate 3,451,789 of JAJAQA010000001.1, read as the reverse complement.
CCTCCTCCAATAGTAGACAGCTGGGCATAGCTTGCAGGTTTGCTTAGTGGCAAACTTTTTTTATTTGATTGGTTCAACCGCCACCCGCCCGAATTTAATTAAAATATTATTTTTCGTCACGTTATCCGCCTGATCCACGGTTTATCCGCATCTCTAGTGTGTGTGTGTGTGTGTGTGTGAGTTAGCTCGGCCCTCCCTCATGCAGTTTAATTGGTTGACATCGCGTGTATGATTGACAGGAACAGAATGTGAGGCTGATCAGACAGTCGAAACAAATGTGTGTGCGCCTTTAGGCCTATATAATTATGTTTTTGTTGGTTTTTGAATTAGTCAATTATTTTAAATGCAATTAAAATCATGAATTATTTCATTATTAGCCTACATAATGATTTAATTTCTATAGGCAATATTTTTAAAAATAGAGTCGGCTCTTCAGATATGCGAGCCGGCTCCCGTCGTTCACCGACAAGAGCCGGCTCTTAGATCCGGCTCATTCGCGAACGACCCATCACTAATAACTATAGAACCAATTCTTAATGCGCATGTGAACACCATCAGCGTTTCTCACAGGATCGCGTTTAAAGTCTGTGTAGAGAGAATGGTGTCGTCTTAGTGGCCCCTAATTTAATAACAAATGATCGTTGCGACGGAAAAGAATTAATCAAAACTAACTTTAGCTGGAAAATAACTTTATTAAAGAACCGCTATAAAGCCGAAACAATATTACCTTAAATTATACGTTTATCTCTGTAAAGCTGCTTTGAAACAATCTACATTGTTAAAAGCGCTATATAAATGAAGATGACTTGACTTGCGAGTGACGTCACCGACCAGGTAACTATAAAGCACCCCTGAATCACAAGCGTGACAGCTTCTAATGTTACTGAAGCAAGCGATCCAAGGGGATGCCGGGAGCATGGCAGGACACGCAGCGTCCGTCCCTTCGGGGAACTAGGGTTACATACGTAACCCGGGACGTTCCCCTTCAGGGACTACCGCTGCGTGTAATTGCAGTGGGAACGCAATACCCACGTCCCCATACGAGCAACTCCGTAGTGTGTAATCAAGGCGCACAGGCTGATAAAAGAACTTGCGCCCCAGGAGTGGAGCTAAAATTGAGACTATAAAATCTGACGAATGTGTGCGGTGAGGACCAACCTGCCGCATTGCAAATGTCCTGAAGAGAAGCTCCTGAAAGGAGAGCTTTAGAAGCAGCCATACCCCTAGTGGAGTGAGCCCGTACAGCCAAAGGTGACGGCTGACCGGCCGACTCATAAGCAAGTGAGATGGCCTCGACCACCCACTTGCTCATCCTTTGCTTAGATGCAGGGCACCCCTAGTTGGGCGACACAAAACAAACAAACAACTGTTCTGACTTCCTCCACAGGGCAGCTCTGTGTACATAAGCATCTAGAGCCCTAACTGGGCAGAGCAAATTAAGTTTCTCCTGGTCCAACGTCAGAAACGGAGGAGGACAAAAAGCCTGCAGTATGACAGGTCTAACAACAGTAGTTGGAACCTTTGGAACATAACCTGGCCTAGGATAGAGGAAGGCCTTAGCCATGCCAGGTGAGAATTCCAGGCACGAGGGAGTAACCGAGAGTTTTGAGAGTAAGGAACTTCTCGGAAACCTCTTCAAGGGGCTCGAAGGGAGCCAAGGAGAGACCCTCTAAAACAGTGGCCAAGTCCCAGGATGGTACCCTCGTGCGTACTGCTGGCCTCAGCCTCAAGGTGCCACGAAGAAAGCGAGATATAAGTGGGTGTCTCCCAAGAGAAACTCCACTCGAAGGAGCGTGGTAAGCAGCCAGGGCAGCCACGTACACCTTCAGTGTGGAGTGGGATAACCCCGTGGAGAGACGGTCCTGCAGGAACTCCAGCACTGTACCAACCGGACAGTTAACTGGGTCCTGTTGGCGCTCTCCACACCAAGAGGTGAAAAGTTTCCACCTCGCGGCATATAACTTCCTCGTAGCGGGAGCTCTGGATTGGAGAATGGTTTCAACGACCTCAGTGGAGAGACCGGATTCTATGAGCTGAGCCCCCTCAGAGGCCAAGCCCATAGGCAAGGCAAGGCAAGGCAAGTTTATTTATATAGCACATTTCATACACAATGGCAATTCAAAGTGCTTTACATAGAAGAAATTAAAATAATAAAAAGAAATAAGAATAATTAAAACAGTTTAGGAAAATAAAAAATAAAATACAGCACAGTACAGTCGGACGAACATTGGCACAGTGATCATTCATTAAATGCATAGCTAAACAGATGTGTTTTGAGTCTGGATTTGAAATTGACTACTGTAGGAGCACATCTGATCTCCTCTGGAAGCTGGTTCCAGCTGCGGCTGGCATAATAGCTAAAAGCAGACTCGCCATGCTTAGAGTGAACCCTTGGTATTTCTAGCTGATATGATCCTAATGATCTGAGTGATCTGTTGGGTTTATATTCAGTGAGCATATCTGAAATGTATTTAGGTCCTAGGCCATTGAATGATTTATATACCAGTAATAATACTTTAAAATCAATCCTAAAATTAACTGGGAGCCAGTGTAAAGACCTGAGGACTGGTGTGATATGTTCATATTTTCTGGTTCTGCTCAGAATCCTGGCAGCAGCGTTCTGTATGAGCTGCAACTGTCTTATGGTCTTTTTGGGAAGGCCAGTGAGGAGTCCATTACAATAATCCACCCTGCTGGTGATGAAAGCATGCACAAGTTTCTCTAAGTCTAGTCTGGAAACAAAGCATCTTATTCTTGCAATATTTTTCAGATGATAGTATGCTGATTTAGTTATTGCTTTGACATGACTACTGAAACTAAGGTCTGACTCTAGTGTCACACCAAGATTCCTAACTTGATGTTTAGTTGTTTGACCCCTAGAGTGAAGGTATGCGTTCACCTTGAGAACTTCATCTTTGTTTCCAAATGCAATGACTTCAGTTTTGTCTTTGTTTAACTGAAGAAAGTTTTGACACATCCAACTGTTGACTTCATCGATGCATTGGCACAGGGAGTCAATGGGGCTGTAATCGTTAGGCGATAGGGCTAAGTAGAGCTGTGTGTCGTCTGCATAGCTGTGGTAAGAGATCTGGTTCTTTCTCATTATTTGGCTCATTGGGAGCATATACAGGTTGAACAGGAGTGGCGCAAGAATTGAGCCTTGAGGGACTCCGCATGTCATGGATGTCCACTCAGACTTATGGTCTCCTATACTCACATAATAACCTCTCCCATCTAAGTATGACCTGAACCATTTTAGGACTATCCCAGAAAGCCCCACCCAGTTTTCCAGCCTGTCAAGAAGTATGTTGTGATCAACAGTGTCAAATGCAGCACTGAGGTCGAGTAGCACCAGCACTGATAATTTGCCTGAATCAGTATTTAAGCGAATATCGTTTATTATCTTTATGAGCGCTGTCTCTGTGCTGTGGTGCGGTCGGAAACCAGATTGAAAATTGTCAAATTTTCCATTCAAGCTTTAGAATTTGTTTAGCTGATTGAAGACAACTTTCTCAATTATCTTGCCTATGAAAGGAAGATTTGAAATCGGCCTATAGTTGCTTAATATGGTCTTATCCAGATTGCTCTTTTTCAGGAGGGGCTTGACAACTGCAGTTTTCAGGGAGTTTGGAAAACTCCCAGAGAGAAGTGAGGCATTTACCACTTCTAGAAGATCTGCTTCTAAACTGTTTAACACACTTTTGAAAAATGATGTGGGAAGTGTGTCAAGAGCGCAGGTTGATGTTTTAAGGTGCTGTACGGTTTCTTCCAAAATTTTGCCATCAATTTCTTTGAAATCAGACATAGTAACTACTTTCTCAGGTGGTCTGATCTGACTGACCCCAGTGCAACTCAAGGATGTGCTGATCACCTTTCTGATATTATTGATTTTCTCAGAGAAGAAAGCAGCAAACTCACTGCACTTGCTGTCTGAGAGCATTTCACTGGAAATCTGGCTTGGGGGGTTTGTCAGTCTCTCTACAGTAGCAAAAAGAGTGTGTGTGTTGTTTAAATTACTGTTTATAATATTTGAGAAGAAAGTCTGTCTAGCTTTGCCTAGCTCCATATTGAAAGCATGGATGCTGTCTTTGTAGATGTTATAATGGACTACAAGTTTTGTCTTCAGCCACATACGCTCTGCTCTTCTGCATTGTCTTTTCATATTTTGCACTGTTGTTGAGTTGTTGATAGTCTCCATAGCTCTGGGCGGGGGTGAAGTATCGACCCACTCGCCTGAGAGAGTAGGGTCCCTCCTGATCGGAATCTCCAAGGGAGAGCCGTCGAGGAGGGACACAAGGTCCGAAAACCATACTCGGGCCGGCCACAACGGGGCTATCAGGAGTAGGCTGACTCCGTCCCGGCGAACCCTTTCCAGAACTCCTGGGAGCAGAGCAATCGGGGGAAAAACATACAGGCGAGGCCGAGGCGTACCATAGCGTCCAACCCCAGTGGGGTTGGATGGTTGAGAGAGAACCACAGTGGACAATGTGATGTCTCCCTGGAAGCAAATAAGTCTACCTAGGCACGACCGAAATGTTCCCAAAGGAGCTCCACCACCTCGGGGTGAAGTCTCCATTCCCCGGGCCTCGGCCCCTGCCTCGACAGGATGTCTGCCCCCCGATTCAGATACCCTGGGAGATAAATCGCTCTGAAAGACAGAAGTTTCCCCTGGGACCATAGTTGTGACATAGGGACAGTTTATGTGCCACGAGAGATGATGGTCCTGCCACAAACCCTGAGCTGGGCGACCACTCATGATTGCCCCCCAACCTGTGAGAGAGGCATCTGTTGTTAGCGTTACGCGACGACAAGGAGCTCCCAACACAGGACCTTGGGAAAGAAACCAAGGATCTTTCCACATAACCAGGGTGCGAAGACACCGTCGCAAACTCATGATCGTGCGGAGCGGATTTCCCCTTGGGGAGAATCCCTTGGTTCTGAGCCACCACTGAAGAGGGCTCATGTGCAATAGGCCAAAAAGGAATAACGTTGGGCGCTGCTGCCATGAGACCTAACAGTCTCTGGAACTGTTTCACAGTGAGTAACTGGCCTAGCTTGATCTGATTTACTGTAGCGAGAATCGAAGCAATACGAGCAGGGGAAAGTTGTGCCTGCATCGTCGTCGAATCCCACACCACACCGAGAAAAGTGGATCTCTGTACTGGAGAAAGCACACTCTTCTTGGCGTTGAGCCTCAACCCCAATTTCTTGATGTGAGCGAGAACGACATCTCAATGCCGAACCGCCTGAGACTGCGATTGAGCTAAAATCAACCAATCGTCGATGTAATTTAGAATGCGGATGCCCTGTAAGCGCAGAGGAGCTAGAGCCGCATCCATACATTTCGTGAACATTCGGGGTAACAGTGCTAGGCCGAACGGAAGAACCCGATATTGGTAGGCTTCGCCCCCGAAAGCGAACCTTAGGAACTTCCGATGTTGAGGAAGAATAGACACATGGAAGTAGGCGTCCTTCAGATCTATCGTGACGAACCAGTCCTCGGACCTGATTTGTGACACGATCTGTTTGAGAGTGAGCATCTTGAACTTGAGCTTCCCTACAGTGCGATTTAAAAGACGCAGATCTAAAATCTGATGCAACCCCCCGTCTTTCTTTGGAACAATGAAGTACCGGCTGTAATAACCTGACTCCCTGCTGGGAGGAGGAACCCGCTCTATAGCTCCTTTTTGCAGAAGAGTCATAACCTCCTGTTCCATCACCAGAGCCTGCTCGGGGCCCACCACAGTGGGAAGGACCCCTCTGAACTGAGGCGGACGTTCGATTGTGTGCAGGACCCACTGAGACACTTTGGGAAGATTCACGACGTTCTGTTTCTTCTGCGCTCTCTGCTTTGATGAGCTACTCGGCGGCTGGGACTGCCCTCGCTCAGCAGTCCCAGAAACTTTTATTTTGAAGGGGATAAATTTATGAAATGCAGCTGCCTGCTTCTTTTCTTCCTGAAACCTCTCAGTGACAGAATGTAGCGCATGTCAATCTCTTTTGCGCAAGTGAGCGTGGTCAAATTAAAAATAATTAGGAAACTTTTGAGAAGCTGGACGTCTTGTTGGTTTTATACAAATTACTTAAACAGAGAATATTTGTTTTCAGTTTGAATCCGATCATTTAAAAGTACACACTTAAATGTTTATAAAGGTATATGGCTCATAAATGTGTGACAAGTATTCGCTGTAATTCGCCGGCGCGTTTGCCGACCTCAGAGGGTTAAAGATCATTTTAGAGGTCAGATGGTTGGCTTGATGCACAGGATCATCGATGCTGCGTGTGATATGAAAAACGATTGTGTTCGGGATACCAAACGTGTAACAAATCTCAATGAAATGGATGTCGTAAGAGGCCTGACAAATTAATGAACAGATTAGTTACCCCCATGTTTTTTAACAGCAAAGAGCCGATCGGCTTAATCCTCAGAAAAGTTCTGGATATGTTTTTTTGAACATGTATTTATTGAGTTTAACAGTTTACAAAAACATATAACAGTCAAACTATAAAATAATCCACTCCCCCCACCCCAAACGAGAAAAAAAAAAAAAAAAAAAAACACTGGGTAACGACATTATATAATCATACACAGCTTAGGAGGTATCAACAGTTAGGGACATATCACCTTCAGGTTTCCAGAGTATCCTCGACTTCACAGTTCTCCAAGAATGCAAGAAAGGGATTCCAAATCTCTCTGAATTCGGCTGATTTCTTTTTCACTGTGTATGTTAACTTTTCAAGGATGAGGCATGATGATAGTTCTTTCAGCCAGCGACCAACAGAAGGGCTCTTGACATCTTTCCAACAGAGAGAAATCAAACGTCTAGCTTGTACTAAACATAAGTCTGTAATTTTCTTCTCTTTGCGGTTTAACATACAGTCCTTTGGATACAAATTAAGAATACAAAGTGCAGGATTGTCAGGCACTGGATTTAAAGTCATCTTAGAAATACATTTTATAACTTCATTCCAGAACTTTCGTATCTCTGAGCAGTCCCACAGACAATGAAATAAGGTGCCCTTTTCGACATTACATTTAACACAGGTATCAGGAATATTAGGATTCATCTTATTCAGTCTTTCGGGAGTAACATAAGTCATAATCCAATTATATTGAATCAGTTTAACTGGATATGTTTTGTGTATATAGAGACGAGTTCGGAGTCATCGAAATACTCTGTATGTGTACATTTGTAGATCTCTGAGTGTCACAGGTGTCAAAAAATAAAAAAACTGACATTGGTGAAATAGTTGAAAGTCTGGTCAGCTTTACCCTAGAGCAAAACATGATAGCCTGCCAATCATAATTAATTAAAAAACCATCAATCATTTTGACACAAGCTGAATCTTAATACTACTAATAAAACAATCAGGGCGCGCTTTCATGGTCTCTGTGAACTGGAGCGAGTCTCAAAAATAAACAGAAACACAGCCTAGGCTATAGGCTACTAGAAATATATCTATATAAAGCTTGATATTTCAAGCACATAATGTTGTAAGTACATAATGTTAGATGTTCTGTTTTGACTACTTTTTGAATTTTGTATTATAATATAATGTATAAAGATATATTAACAACAAAATCGTATATATTATATAAAACATATAAAATACATATATCTAAAAAAGGGCCTCATTGATTAACTTTGCCTGGGGCCCCCACTCGCTCTATTGGTCTCTTGTGTTACTGAGCACATGCTGTGTATAATGGATCCATGTTTTGTGTGTGTGTGTTTTAATCAATGTAAAATTAAGTTAAATGCTGGTTTAAACAAAGTGCATTTAGTCAATATGTTGTTTATTAAATGTCTATGTTGAAAGAGAAGGGCAATATTTGAGCTAAAGCCCAGTATGAATAATTCGTTTATAAAGGTGTGTATGTGTAATATGTGAGTATTTTCATTTTATATACATTTTTTTTTTTCAGCTCAGACTGGAAACCTGTACATTCTTCTATCCTGCTTCCATTACAAATCTGCAGGGACCAATCACAAACTGGCTCATCCACTTGGCGCGCTATTGGAGGGTTTCATCCAATCCAATTCCTTTTAAGATATTTGAAATTTCACTGAAAATTAATGTGTATAACCTGTGTGTGAAAATCCCGTACACGTCCATACACTTGAGATGCACAGAGATGATCAGATACAGGACATTTCTGATTACACACACTAGATGTGTTCAGAGATTTCAAGTTTACCAGCAATTGCTGATGATGTAATGTTTAAATCCTGGTAAGCATGAGGCCAAGAAACTAAGCATTGTCAGTTCTTAAAGATTTATTAAAATCCTAAAGCAATCCAACAGTGCCAGATGTTACATAATGGTCAGCATGTACAACACACTTCACCCTTTTATAGGTGACAACATGTGGACTACAGCGCCATCTCCTGACTAATACACAAACACTACATTTCCCCATTACTTAAAACTGGTCATTGATATTGTTGGATCTGACATTTTGAACACTACAAACGCCTTCACAGCACTGAGTCTGCTCTTCTAAAAGTCCTCTATGATATCCTCATGACTACTGATGCTGGGGACACTGTAGCCCTAATGCTACTAGATCTGAGCTCAGCATTTGATTTCATTGATCATAAGATCCTTTTATCTCGACTGGCACTCAAACATCCTCAGCGACCCACCTCACCTGTGGTGTGCCCCAGGGATCGGTTCTGGCACCTCTACTGTTCTCTCTGTATATGTTACCCCGGGGAACTATCATGAGTAGATTTGGTGTGTCTTACCACTGCTACGCGGATGACATCCAAATCTACATACCCATAAAACACAAAGATAGCCAAGCATTTGAGAGATTAGATGCATGTCTTCATCAACTTAAACTGTGACTTACAAATAATTTCATGCTATTGAACGATGATAAAACCCAAATCATTCTATTTGGTTCAAATGAGTTCTCCAACAGTAACTGTACTGACCTAGGGACTCACACCACACCTCACAACCAATGTAAAAAAATTGGGGTTTTATCTTGATAGCAGTCTTAAAATAAACAAACAAATGAACAGCACAGTTAGCGCTAGTTTTATCACCTTCGCCGGCTAGCCAAAGTTAAATCATTTTTAAGTAGAGACAGCTTCGAGACAGTCATTCATGCTTTCATTTCCACACGACTGGACTACTGTAACTCACTATATGTCGGGCTTCCTCTGTCTGCAATCTCTCGTATTCAAATGGTCCAAAACGCAGCTGCCCGTTTGCTCACCGGCAGCCGTAAACGTGGTCATATTACAACAATTATGCGCTCCCTACACTGGCTGCCAGTTCGATATCGAATTGTAAAATCTTAACTTTCACCTACAAAGCTCGTTGTAATCAAGCCCCTAAATATCTCTCTGATTTAATTATCAATCACAACCCACCCAGATCACTCAGGTCAAGAGATCAACATCTTCTGTCTGTCCCTCGATCTCGCTTACGATGCAGAGGTGATCGAGCTTTTGCAGTGGCTGGCCCTCAGTTGTGGAATAACCTCCCACTATATGTTAGAACTGCGTCTACACTATTTAAATCTTTGCTTAAAACTCATCTTTTCTCTTGTGCTTTTAATTCTTAGTAATTCTACTGCGTTTCTTGTATTTATTTTTACTTTTATTTTCATTTTTCTAGTCATTTTTGCCTTTTCTGTTTGTTTGTTTTCATGAACTGCACTTTGGAAAACCAAGGGTGATTTTAAATGTGCTTTATACATAAAATTTGATATGATTTGATATAAATCATGGTTTTATCATCTGCAGTGCTTTTAAAACATTTTCAGCTTTTTTTTTTCTCACTTTGTTACAAGATTTATTTATAATTTAAAGGTGCATTGCGCAAGTCTCTGAGTTTTTGCAGAACTATGCCCCCTTCTGGCAACACGCGAAACTGCAACCAGAGTTGTGCACGCGGTTATGTGGAGTTTGCGTTGGGGTTTGGGATGAACTAGAAGGCGGTCTCTTTGAATCCATCTTCTACTTTTGCAAAAGTCACTTGAGTTGTCTTCGCTGATGCGGATAATGGCGGCGAATACACAAACCTGCCAGACATAGCCAGATGAGCGTGAACGCACATGACGTCACGCCCAGTCGATTCCGTCCCGAATCCCTCTTATTTATTTTACTGTACAGGATTATAGAGGCAATCGCAGTGATCATAGAAGGGCTCATTCAGCCCATCAGGCAATTGTTTAAGCATGTATGGGTTAGAAAAACGGGTATTTTTAACATGAAATGTTGCGCAATGCACCTTTAAAGTATTTTTAAAAAAATAATAATTGTATTTGATAAGAGTTTAATTTTTTTGATCATTACTTTCTAATATGGCTTAAAAAAAAAAAAAAAAAAAAAAAGCACATCAAATTGCATTTGTACAAAATACAACAATAGTACACACAACACTGTCATTATTAACAGGAGCGCTAGAGGGCGCTTGACTTTAAAACGTAACTATAGGTGGTAATAAGCTGTTATTACTGTAATAAGCACATACAACCTTCTCTATTAATCACTTTCACCCTCTTTTATCCAGTCTAAAGAACTCTGTTCAACAAAAGCACTGCCCACTTACAAGATTATGAAACAACACAACTTCCAAGAAATCATGTATTTATTTATTTATTTATTTATGTGTGGATATATGTTAATGTATCAAGCCTTTTAAAACCATCTAACACACATGCTGGTGCTGTCCCGCTTGTTGCGGAAATGATCTGTTTAGTGGTGAGACTGCAGTGAAAAGCAAACCCACTTGTCTTTGAAGTACTTTATTCTTGCAAGAAGGCCTTAGTACAGTTAATTCCCTTATAAGGTAATGCTTGGGACTTTCATTAACGTAAGCTTGTGAAAGCACATATTCAGATTATCTACAGATCGTATCACCCTTGTCTTATGCAGCACACAAACCAAAAGCTCTATATGGAAAGTTCCCCTGTTCCCTTTGACCCTCTTCGGCTTCAGACCTTTTCTATCTGTGAAGCAAGAGATGTTCCAAGCTCTCTTCAAAACACATGTGGTTTTAACACCCTGAAACATGTCATGTACCTATAGCTACACACATACACTCTCTCTTCCTATGACCCTTAAGTTTGCAGGCCAAGCTCAAAATAGGCTTTAGGTTGAGCTCGCCCTGCAAATTCAACACATCTTGATTTTATTTAATTTTCAACCAGCTACTTTTCACATATTCTTTTATTTCGAGAACAACTATTGCAACTATTAACCAATTGTAGCATCTATACATCTGTAGAGGAAAGTTGAGTGTCACTCAGAGTCAAGACCATTCAAGACCACAGAGCAAAATCCTCAGTGTTAAAGTACACAGTTCAGAGTCTATATGAGCCCAATCTACAGAGAGGACAAAGTTACACTGGTATAGTGTCACTATATAGCAACGGATTTAAACAGTCAGTTGGTCAGATGAGAGGAAGTTAATAACCACAGGAGGAGCTGATGATGTTTAAAGGAGGAGCTGTAACTATATATAATGAAGAGGAAGACTGACAGAAACAGAAAATGGCTGATAAGTGTGATCTGTGTCTGCTGGGACTGATCATTCTCTCTTCACTTCTCACAGGTAAAGAAATCTGTATTTTCTCTAAAGACATTTAGTGGAATTAGTCTGGAAAGAGTTCATTTGAACATGCTCAGTTTATTCTTGCACACATTCACGTTGTGATCTCAGAGTTGTGTATTGATACACACAGATCATACTGTATTATTCCTGATACTGGACATAGTGTCACTCAAACATCTGATGATGAAGAATTATCTTCATATTAAGAATGTGTCAGTGATTTGAACAGCTCTCTGATAAAGACTAATAGTTTATTCTGGAGAGTGTGTTGTTTGCTTTAAGTCAGGAAAAATACTATGATTTAAAACTTCTGCTTTTTATTCTGTGTTTCATTTATTAATATATATCATAATGATCAATGGGATATACTGTGTTTCAGGAACCAGTGGAGCTCATGTGTTCATTAGTTCTGGTGAAAATGTCTCTCTGTCCTGTAATAAAACTCTTTCTGACTGCAAATCAACTACATGGATGTACTTTAACAGATTCAGACATTCAGCAGTTGAACTGATTACTGAAGGGATAAAGAATAAAGACACAAAGAGACATGAGAGACTGAGTCTGGAGTCTGACTGCTCTCTGAACATCAAGAATGTCACAGAATTAGAAGATTATGGATTATACACCTGCGAACAATATGTGAATGACAGACGACAAGGACCTGGTGCTTTTGTTTCTTTGCATGTTCTTCATGGTAAGTTTATGATTATGTGGTCAATTTAAAAAGGGCAGATTCTCCCTTTAAACTCAGATGATGATTGAAGAGTCTGTGATTTGTGTCTTGTGTTCAGTTTCAGTGTCTCCATCATCATCTTCTTCATCATCTTCATCCTCACAGACTGCGACCAGTCCAGGCCGCTCTGTGACTCTCTCCTGTCAGTTGTATTCATTTGCTGGATTCTCCTGTGAGTCTCTCCGTTCTGAGGGATATGAGCTGTTGTGGGTGAATCAGGCTGGTGTTGATCTGAAGACAGACTCCAGATATCAGATATTATTCTCATCAGATCGCTGTATCATCACTCTGACTACAACACTCCTGAATGAAGATGACAACAGAGAGTGGAGATGTCAGCTTACTCGCAGAGATCAACTCAAGACCTCAGTCAGATACACTGTCAAGTATTCAGGTGAGAAAACACTCTTTTCTGACAGATTTGTGAAAACTTCCACAGATTGGCTCTACTCTTTCTGATGGCTTCATAAGTTTTGGAGTTGTAAAATATTAGTGGTCAAAGTCATAAACTGCATAACAATCCCTATAATTCTCAATATTGGCCTCCTACATGGGTCATACATGATATATTGCATAAATCAGACGAGTGTATTAAAGCCTAGTATGACCCATGTAGGAGGTCGGCTTTAGGAATTATAAGGCTTATGTCCTTCATTCAAGCTGAAGGTTTATTTGCAGAAGCTCAACTGTGTTTCACTCTCATATAAACCAGGAATAAATTATACAGTAACACAGTAATACAGTTATACAGTAATACAGTGCAGTCTCTTCTCAACTACTGCCACTGTAAACTGTGATGATGGAACTGTTGGCAACTTTTTATTCCTTCATCGAAGCAAAAACTAGGAGATGTTGGGATATCGTTCAAGCAGAAGTTCTTTTTTATTGAGCGTGGCTGCAGTCCAACAATCTAACTAATGTAACTTTACATGGTATCTTATAGGCAATTCAGTGGGCTGTCCTTAAAGGTGCTGACCTTACACACAGCCTTAGAGATGACCACTAAAACTAATCATCTAAAGACAATAGAGGCAATTACCCCCAACTGACTTCCCAAAATGGTATAAACAACAAATGGTCACGAGAACTAAGACTATGTAACATTCACACATAGTTCAACTCTCAGTAGGAAGATCAAAGACTAACAAAACCCCTTTCAAGGAAACTATGTTAAATCTAATCAGTAAATGGATGCCCTCATGTTCACCTTGAATGCCCAATACAGTATAGTTCACCTTAGTTTTTTATGTGATGTTATGTAAGGAAGTAGGATCAGCAGATCTAAAACATATTCTTAAATTTGTAATCCTACAGTCCCCTCTTTGAGAGTTCTAATAACTCAGATTACAAATTTAAACACTTAAAAGTTCATTCTTGTAACTTGTGATTGTTACAGTTACATAGCACATGTTCTGTGTTGATTTTCTGTAATTGCATGTTGACACAGAAACAAACATGCAATTAGGGTCCGTGAAGTCCTTACGGGTAATAGTCTTTTCTGGTTGGAACTGTTATTTCCTTGTGCTGGACGTGAGTCATTTGTTGAATGAAACACTTGATACTGTGGACACATAGATAGTATGCCAGTAGAAGAAACAACAGCAGAAATGCTATTTCCTTGATCCACAGCCAGGGTTTACCTAACAAGTTTCCGAACCATGAAGAGTTATCTTCAGTCATCTGGTGTAGTTTTGTTGAAAGATCAAGAATATCTTGTTGGATTTTGTTCAAGTTCTCTGATGGATGACTGAAGTTCCCGTAGGTGAGTCTCTGCATTGTGTATTTTTCTTTTTTTTTTTGTAATAGTTCGTTCAGCAGTGGGTCTAGTTGTCTTCTTGAGGTTGTGGCATCATATGCAGGTGAGACGGTCGTTGCATATGGATCTCAGGACAGCTATCAAGTGGTATCTGCACAGAGGAAGAAAGAAAACAAAAGACAACAGAGCAGTATTTGTTCAAACACTAGGGTTGTATCGGTTTCAGAGTCTGCTGTTGTTGTTTCATTCTTTCCCTATTTTTTTATTGATTTGACACCTATGGACCAGTGAGGTGGAGATAAGAGGGGAAATGAGGAAATCTTCACCACAAGGTTTTGCCCCCGAGGCCTGTTGCACTTTGGTTCTTCCATGGGCTCCGCACTGGTCTGTGTGTCCTATTCTGTCCCTGTTGTGTGCACACTGTACAGTGTGTGAGGAAATTTGCACATTTCCATTCTCCAGTGAAACATCAGTCATAATAGACATCATAATACAGGATTGGTGTCTGACTGGACTATTCTGTTGTATAACATTTAAGGCTGTGATTCTAGTTAACCAGGGTCCCCCAAAGGGAGGCTGAGACAGTCAATTTCCTTTTGTTAAACAAAAATCAGTCTTTCATCTTTGTTGTTGTTTCTGGGGAAATTAAGCACTCACAGCCTAAATGGTTAACACATTATCAAGTTGCCCCACGAGTTTAATGATGGGGGGAGGGGCTGCTTCAGAGTAGCAAGCAGGCTAAGCAAAAGCTGAGTAACCTTGTTAACTTCTTTAAAGTTCTTTTTGTTTTTCCTACACTCTTTCATCCAATGGCCAGGTTTACCACAGTAATTACAGCTGCCCTCTCTCTTAGGACGTTTGCGTTTCTGTTCATTCTCTGTGTTGACTATAAAGGATGCTGCTGCAATTTTTACTCTTGCCTTGACATCAGAGTCTCTTTTCCAAGTAGCTAACCTGTCCAAGTTGTTTTGCAGGGTTCTACTGGACCATGTTAATTCTAAGTAAGGCAATGCATTTTTATGTTCTGACAGAAGACCATGAAACCAAGTGCGAACTAGAAGACCATTATCATCTAGCACCTTCTCTGAAGTGTCAGCAATCCCGCTGTAAGCTGCAGCGGTCTGGCAAAATCTTTCTGTGTACTCACAAACAGTTTCACCCTTCTTCTGTACAGAACTAGTGACCTTCGACCAGTCCACTTTTGGTCCAACAATATTCTTTAACACTTTCAGAACTCCCTCTCTCAATTCATCTTTTCTGACATTTTGAAAATCAGAATTGTTTACATCATTTTCAAAATCATTGAATTCTGACTCAGTCAATATCTGTGATATTAGCTGGGTGATTTCAGCTAGAGACATATCATAAAGCCGCATCTTTTTGGACAACTCTCTCCTAAACTCAGAAAAATGTCTTTGCACTGATGGCAAACTTTCAACAAGTCTCTCAATATCTTTAGGACCTAAAAATGTTTTGACTGCTTGTAGCTGCAGTATGGGGGTTGCAGATGGAACTGTCTCAAACACCTTTTCCCCTACTCTGAGCCTTTTGTCTTGCTCCACACACTTCAACTGCATTTACATCTTTCATCAATCCAGCATTGACATTGTCCTCTATTCTATCAAAAGACTAAATCAGGATGGCTTTCATCTGACTGTTGGTTTTCTGAGTCACATTTGGATGAGGCCTTATGGCCCACCTTTTTCTTGAGACAGTACACTTGAGTGTGCAACTGTTTGTTCTGTTCTTTTAACTTAGCAATACACTGAGCTTGTTCTTGTGCAATGGATAAGCTAAATTATCTGTGACAACAGATAATGGCTTTCACATTGTTCTTGCGAATACTTGCTCCTAGTATCTTTTTACAATCTTCAATTGACCATACTTTTTCTGGGTGAATGCCAAATTTCTTTGTTAAATTCAATCTGACTGACTCAGTCACTATAGAGTCCATGTGCTGTCCTAACAATGATTTGAACTCACTGTCTGTCCATAAAGGAGTCGCAAGACCACCCTTTTCAGTTGTGGGGATTAGTCTAGCATTCCTTCTAACCATTTTGAGAGTTTCTTTGTTACCACACAAACAAACACTAAAAACTGATAAACAGAAGGTACACTTGTAAACTTTCCAATTTACCAACACTTCACACTTAACTTCCCTGCTGACAAGAACAGAGGATAAACAAAATATTAGCAATTTACGCTAATCTTCCCTGCCTGAAACAGAGGATAAACCAAAATATTAGCACATGATGCTAATCTTCCCTTTAACGCAGAGGATAAATCTTTTCTAGCAAGAGGATAAAACAATATAAACATGTAATGCTAATCTTCCCTGCCTGGCAGAGGATATCTTTCATCTCTAAAAGCAAACTTTTAGAGAATAACTTAGTTAACAAAACCCTGCAGCTGTTTGTTAACTTCTTCTCTGTCGGCGCAGAGGAAAACAAATTTGTTCTGGTTTGCAACGGTTCTTTGAATGGAGTGAAAATCACCAAATCTTTTGTGGTTGTCTTGAAGTTTCAAGATTCAGTCTGGAACTCAGTCAGAAAAGTTCATTCTTTGTTTCTTGAAGATTCCGTCCTGAAAAGTTCAGTCTTTGAGATTCTTTGTGCATGAAGTTTCAAGATTCAGTCCTGAAAAGTTCATTCTTTGTTGAGTTTCCTTTTTTTCTCCATCCGGTCACACGGCATCAAATTGTTGGAAACTTTTTATTCCTTCATCGAAGCAAAAACTAGGAGATGTTGGGATATCGTTCAAGCAGAAGTTCTTTTTTATTGAGCGTGGCTGCAGTCCAACAATCTAACTAATGTAACTTTACATGGTATCTTATAGGCAATTCAGTGGGCTGTCCTTAAAGGTGCTGACCTTACACACAGCCTTAGAGATGACCACTAAAACTAATCATCTAAAGACAATAGAGGCAATTACCCCCAACTGACTTCCCAAAATGGTATAAACAACAAATGGTCATGAGAACTAACATTCACACATAGTTCAACTCTTAGTAGGAAGATCAAAGACAAACAAAACCCCTTCAAAGGAAACTATGTTAAATCTAATCAGTAAATGGATGCCCTCATGTTCACCTTGAATGCCCAATACAGTATAGTTCACCTTAGTTTTTATGTGATGTTATGTAAGGAAGTAGGATCAGCAGATCTAAAACATATTCTTAAATTTGTAATCCTACAGAACACATGATCACTGTATAAATAGATTTATTTTTGGTCAATGGCGATAGTCATTCTCCTCCTGACAGCTTGAGAGTGAAGTAAGAAGATAATAGATGACAGACTCGTGCACATGTTCATTTCTGTGATGTGAAGCTCCAGTATTATGTGATGATGATGTTGTGTATATGTGGCATTATGTGTTGACCTGAACTAACAGACGTGATCCACAGATCCAGCTGATACAGCATCAGAAACTGAAGTCAGTGTGACTGCTGGATCATTATACAGAGGTACGACACGTTCATTTATACTGGCAGCTTTATAACATTAAACTATCAGTCAGTCTGTAAATGCTTCATCAATAACTGTTGATAGTCAAGTCAAGTCATCTTCATTTATATAGCGCTTGTGTAGATTGTGTAGAAACAATGTAGATTGTTTCAAAGCAGCTTTACAGAGATAAACATATAATTTAAGGTAACAGAGATTGTTTTGGCTTTATAGCGGCTCTTTAATAGTTATTTTCCAGCTAAAGTTAGTTATGATTGATTCGCTTCCGTCGCAACGATCATTTGTTAATTAACTAGGGGCCTCATTAACTAGGGGCCGCTAAGACGACACCATTCTCTCTACACAGACTTTAAATGCGAACCTGTGATAAACGCTGATGGCGTTCACATGCGCATTAAGAATTGGTTCTATAGTTATGTGCATTTGAATATATGTACGCAGGTTTGTAATTCACTACAAACCAAGCCTAAACAAAGTACTGGTCTTTTCTTATAAATTCTGATACAGAATTAAAAAAAAAAAAATTGTCACTTCGGGGTAGGTACGCGAAATGAATTTTCCCAACAACGCTTTATCTGTTGAGTGGTAAAGGGATCCTCCATAGGGAGAGACTAGTTGGCACTTCAGCACTGCATTGACATCGGGTCCAGGCGAAGGTCCTTCGTCAGATCTGGATACGGCCTGGATCCGGCAGGCTGCGGGAAAACCTCAGGATAAACAAAGACACTAAAATTAGCGTAGATGCCATTCTTCTTATGATGTAACGAGTACATCAGGATTTATGGGAAGTGTTCCCGGTTCCGGCTGACCTAATCTATGCAGCCTAACACTGAATTATAGAAGTCTATAATGTATTATGTGAATGCTAGGTCAAAGAGATGTGTCTTTAATCTAGCTTTAAAACTGACAGAGTGTGTCTGCTTCCCGGACAATGTTAGGAAGACTGTTCCAAAGATTTGGTGCTAAATAGGAAAAGGATCTACCGCCAGCAGTCGATTTTGATATTCTAGGTATTAGTAACTGGCCGGAATTTTGAGATCGCAATAGACGAGAAGGACTATAATGCATTAAGAGCTCGCTCAAGTACTGCAGAGCAGCCTTGAGGTCATGAACGCATGAACTAATTGTTCTGCATTTGTCAATGAGAGCATATGGCGTAATTTATATATATTTTTTAAGATGGAAAAATGCGGTTTTACAGATACTAGACACGTGACTTTCAAATGAAAGATTGGTATCAAAGAGCACACCCAGGTTCCTAACTGACGACGTAGACTTAACAGAGCAGCCATCAAGTGTTAGACAGTATTCTAGATTAATACGTGTGGGAGTTTTTTGTCCAATAATTAGAATCTCTGTTTTTCCAGAATTTGTAGGAAGGAAATTACTAGTCATCCAGTTTTTTATATCAGCTATGCATTCCGTCAATTTTGTGAATTGGTAAGTTTCGTTAGGTTTTGAAGAAATATAGAGCTGAGTATCGTCGACATAACAGTGAAAGCTAATTTCATGTTTCCTAATGATATCTCCTAATGGTAGCATGTACAGAGTGAACAGCAACAGTCCTAGTACTGAGCCCTGTGGTACGCCATACTGAACTTGTGATCGATAAGATATCTCTTCGTTTAATGCTACAAACTGATAACGGTCAGATAAGTATGATTTAAACCATGCTAGTGCAATTCCACTAATGCCAACATAATTTTCTAGTCTATTTAAAAGAATGTTGTGGTCAATGGTGTCAAATGCAGCACTGTAGAATAGTTGAATACCCTTGACTTCAGTCATGTACAGTTTCTCTTCTTCCTCTCATGTTTCCTGCAGTGATTGTGATTATTGTTGGGATGGCAGTGTTTGCTGCTCCTACTGTGATTCTTCTTCAGATCATCTGTGCAAGAAGAGCTGGTGAGTTTTGAGCCGCACACAATCTGATGATTCACACTCATCTGATCTGGAACAATCTGCAATCATGATAAAAACACATACGAGAGGTCAGTCAATGCTTTTATTTTGCAGGGAGGAAAGACTCGAAGCACCCAGAGGAAATAGAGATGCCGACAATATTAGAATAAAATACTGATGAGTTTAGAGCCAATCTGCAGCAATATTTACAATAGCAGAAACTTACAGAGGATTGTTCATTGTTTTATTTTCTTCTTCTCAGAAAACAGAGAAATACTCTGAGCACTTATAGTGACATAATCATGTTTAGATTAAAATGTTTTTTTTACAAATAAAAAGCCAGATTTATTTTCATTTATATGGGTTTTATGGATATATTTTCCTACAGTGTTGAAAGTCATTCTCTTGTGCTTCATATGTAAACTGCTTTAAATATAATATTAATACAGTAATGGACAGACTCAGACTGTGATGGAGATGATTTGAGGATTCTTGGATCTTGTCTGTTCATTCCTGTTTTTAGCATCTTTTTTTATTTTAAATGATTGCTATAATTTTCTTAATAAAACCTCTGCAGTTGTGGTTAATAAGTCTCCTTTCCTGAGATGTTTGTTCCCCTTCATAAGCTCGTAATGTATCGTAATATAGGATAGTAAGTGTGAGTATTAATGGGTCGAGTGTTGATGAAATATATGCGTTTCAGCCGTTTCTTGAAGATGGCTAAAGCCTCATCAGCTCAGGTTGAGTTCGGCAGGTCGTTCCTCCAGTCCAGGTGAAGGTCTGTGAAAGTGATTCTGTGTCTCTTTGAGATGATGCACCACAAGACACCGTTCACTTGCAGAACACAAGCTTCTGGAGACACGTCGGTCTGGAGTAGTGAGTTTAGGTGTAGAGGAGCAGAGCCAGTGGTTGTTCTGTAGGAAAACATCAGGGCCTTGAATCTGGTGGGAGCGGCTGTTGGAAACCAGTGCAGGTTTATGAGGAGAGGAGTGATGTGCGTCTCTTCGGCTCGATAAACACACTCTTGCTGCAGTGTCTGGATCAGTTGCAGAGGTTTGACAGTGATGCTGGAAGGAGAGAGCATTACAATAGTCCAGTCTGGCGAGAACAAGCGCTTGGGCAAGGAGTTGTGAAGCTCCGATAGGAAGGGCCTGATCCTCCTAATGTTGTATTAGGCTAATCTGCAGTTCTAGCACTGTGGTCTGTGAAGTTCAACTGATCATCAATAGCTGAGTGGAGAAGTTGTGATGAAGTGTTGGGTTGGCCGACACCATGAGCAGTTCTGTCTCAGCAAGGTTTAGTTGAAGGTCCTTCATCCAGCAAGAAATGTCTGTTAGGCGAGCAGTGCAAGAAAGAAGAAATTCGATTTCTGATTGGCTACAGCAGTCAGATGACATCACAGGTGCCCTGATAGGCTGTAAAACATCATCAGCTCTTTTGACTTCAGAAAGCTGTTTGTCTGTAAAAGTGTCACACAAATGGCTAGTTGGGTTAAAAAGTGCATCACGTCATGGAAATGCTCCACTACACCTGATGATGTGTGATCTGTTTTGGAGCAAAGCATGCTGGGTTACCTCTCGAGGGTCTGGCTGTACTCAATGCGATCGATTCACAGTGAAGAAGCTCCGCTCCCGCCTGGCACTCTTTAAGAGGGATGGGAGCGAAGCATTTGCACATAGCGGTCCAGTCCCACAGCTTTGTTTATGAGGCTCACAGGTGGAGCCGGCGGAGGAGTTTGAGTCGGATCTCTGCCTTTATCAAAACTCAGCCGCAAGCTCCTCATGCCCAAACCAGAAGCATTGGCAGGCCCATCCGATCCGGCAGAGAGCATGTTGTTGGCCCGGTCTATCTCTGAGGAGAGTTGAGATGGATGTTTTATGTAAGCCTGTCTCCTCCCTTTCTCCAGGAGTTGGACATGACGACCCTTGCCATGGCCGGTGGAAAAGAGGAATCTCCTCCAGATAGATTAGAGGAGTGATTCCTTGCCAGGCATGTGTGGCAGTGGCCCGACTGGAGGCGATTCCTGTTGCACACCAAGGCGATGTTGCAAGACTCAATGAAGGACCTCATCAAGGCGAGGGAGTGTCTCCAGATGCAGTCCTGGAGCTCTGGCGCTCCACAGACCTCCTGAAGTCTTTTTTCTGGAGGTTAGGAGACAAACTGTTCAGCAATCTTTGTTCTGTTTACCCTGTCCAGCTTGTCTTTATGTACATGGCACACAGCAACACTGTTGAGGCGGGTTTGGGTCATGGTGCTGCGTAGCCATGTTTTCAGCCTCCGGAGGCTACTGAACCTCCTTTCTGACTCTGCTGATGACACAGGCACAACTAGGAGGAGTCGGGCAACTGTTTCGACTTGGTCAAAGAGACCACAGACCTCTGGGGTCATCCCTTGAAGAACAGCAACAATTTCAGCATTAGACTGGAAGCCGTACTTCATTCTGAACAATGCAAGATGAACTAATTAGCATTAGTCTAAAAGACGAAATATAATACCGAAATTCTCCACATGTCAACAAAACATATACAAGATTATCTTCCCAAACACATATTAAGCTGATGTAAATAACCATAACCATAAGTTCCCGCCTCCTCAGCACGAGCTGACCGATAAATCTAACACACCAAGAGAGGCGGGACTTAAGGCAGAACAGCCAATCATCAGCCGGTCACACTCAGAGCCGGTGTCATGTTTGAGAGGGAGGGGGAGAGGAGGCAGCGCAGCGAGCGCAGACACAGAGCGGCCAGAGAAACGGAGGAGTGACTGTAGTCAGGCGTTTGTGCAAAACTGCGAAAAAACTGCAGGAAAAGTGTGGTTGTTGAACCCTCTCACTGGGAAAAGTGCGGGTGTTGAACCCTCTCACCGGGAAAAGTGTGTGTGTTCAAACCCCAACATCCCTCATGGGTGCGACGCCCCTGCATATGTAGAAACACTTCCTGAGACAGATTAATCTCTTCTTTAGAGACGCTCATGTAGTGTGTGCATATACTTTCTGTTTGACCAAACTGGAACTGATGCTAATAATTACTTTAAAAATCTTTAAAAACATTTTCATAATTCAGGAGTCATGGATAGTGGATAACTTTTAAGTAACAAAACAATTTTATCACTAATAATGTAATGATTTTATTTCTAGAATTTAACGGCATGCAGGAAACTGCTAAAATAAGAAAGAGAAACTAACAGTAATGCTCTCGTGTGCTAAAGAATATCCTTGTGTTCAGAGTAGATGTGTGTTGAGCCAGTGCGGTTCACAATATGCACTTCTCAGACATGTTTCACACACATGTAAAGACACTTAACTGTGGTATAGTGTCAATAAATATCAACACTAGCATGATTTACACACTCAGATTGTCAGGAGTGTGACAGCGCCAACATGTGTATTACATGGTTCATGATACTTTAACATATACACATGTAGCGCCCTCTCCCTTAGATCTATGTGGGATGGGGTCCTGGGTTAGTTTATTATTAGATCTCTCTAAGTAGCCTCTGAATATTATTAACTTTATTTCAATAAACCCTTATCTCAATATTGGTGTGCTTATGAACAGACTAAAATAACCACAAAGTCTTGTAAGTGAAATAGAAACTTTAAGTACTTTTAAATAAAATAGTGAAATTCGAATAGCAATTGAAAATAAAATAAAAGTCAAGACCACAGACACATACACTGTCAAGAGTTCAGGTGAGAAAACAGACAAAACTTTCAGAGATTAATTTTGACTCTGGCTTCATACAGACTGTCATTGTGAAATAGTTCTGATCTAAGCCATTCAATTCCTTATTTGGCAAAATTCCATTGGCAGATGATGAGAATGTTTATAATAAATAGATTTCTCTTTACAGCGAGGTGTCTGTGGGCTGTGCTCTAAGTGTGACATTACATGATTTCCGTAGTGTTTTCATAGCTGTGATCTCACTGTTGAGGTCTGGAAACATGTTACTGCTGAGCGTGAGAACTCACAGTTTGACCACAATAGAGCCGTGATCATCTCTGAACCCAGTTGATGAATTTAAAGACTGCCCTTCTGCTGGTTCTGGCATCGGTCCAGAGAGTTGGCGATCTGTCTTATCTGCTCTTTCAGTGGACGCATCGTGCCTCAAGTTTGGGCCTAATCTCCAGTCATCCTACCACCTGCCCTCTAGACCCCATCCCCTCACACCTTCTACAAGCCATCTCTCCCACACTTCTACCAGCACTCACACACATCATCAACTCATCCCTCCATACTGGCATTTCCCCTACAGCATTCAAGCTGGCTCGGGTAACTCCACTGCTTAAAAACCCACATTAAACACATCACTCAGAGAGAGTTACAGACCTGTCTCTCTCCTCCCATTCATAGTGAAAACACTTGAACGAGTTGCTTTCAACCAAGTGTCATCTTTCCTGTCTCAGAATAACCAGCTGGATGTCAACCAATCTGGCTTCAAGAAAGGGCATTCAACCGAGACGGCATTACTGTCGGTCACAGAAGCCCTGCAGATCACCAAAGCTGCTTCCAAATCATCAGTTCTCATTCTCCTGGATCTGCTGCCTTCGACACTGTGAATCATCAGATCCTTCTGTCCTCCGTCTCATCACTGAGTATCACAGGTACTCCTCTCCACTGGTTTGAGTCCTATCTCACAGGTAGATCCTTCAGGGTCGCATGGAGAGGCGAGGGATCCAGAGCACATCAGATGATCACAGGGTTTCCCCAGGGTTCAGTGCTTAGACCCCTTCTTTTCTTCATCTACACCACATCACTGGGACACATCATTCAGGCTCATGGTTTCTCTTACCATTGCTATGCTGATGACACACAGCTCTTTCTCACATTTTAACCAGATGATAAGCCACAAAATCACTCTCCAGAACATTCTCATTCACGGTTCCTTGCTGGTGGAATGATCTCCCCACCCTCATCCGGAATGCAGAATCCCTGACAACATTCAAAAGACAGCTGAAAACTCATCTCTTCCGTGAGCAAAATAATTATTTTATTTTCCTTTAATCTTCCCTTGTCTGACTTATGCTACTCTAAGCAGTGCCTGAACTTTGTATTTTGAGCGTTGTTTTTGCCTCTTCATGATGACTCGCTTGACACGATGTCCTCATTTGTAAGTCGCTTTGGACAAAGGCATCTGCAGTTATGGGTTGATGGATCCAGTTACTGTGTTGATGCAAAACGACATACTGAATGGGCTGTAGTGGAAGCTGATGGAACTGTTGTGAAAGAGAAAGGAGCTCTTTCTGGGCAATTTCAGCACAAGTAGCTGAGCTCATGGTGCTTACGTAAGCTCTTGAACTATCGGAAGGAGATCGAGTCAACATCTACACAGATAGTCGTTATGCTTTTGGGGTGGTCCATGACTACCTGGCTCTGTGGAAAAGACGTGGACTTATCACTAGTAAGTGCACTAGTACAACATGCTTCCATAATTCGTTGTTTGATTATAGCATGCCACTTACCCACTTACCCAGAGAAGCAGCCGTGATCAAAGTAAAATCACACCAATCTGACAAGTCCAAAGAAAGTCAAGGTAACACGTCAGCAGATGCAGCAGCTAGAGAAGCAGCTCTACTCCCTCTTACTCCTGTTACCCTGGTAAAGGAAAACAGCAAAGATAATCCTGAGCTCCATCTTCTGTCATATCAAATGGAGACAGATAAAGAGAAAGAACAATGGATAAAAGCAGGAGCGAGTATCTGGAGAATTCCAACAGGACAAGTGGTGATGCCTATCGGAACAAGAAGAGAACTAATGCAGCTGTATCATGGAAAAGTGCATGCTGGAGCAAAAGCAATGAAAGCTCAAATCAGCGAGACTTGGTGGTGGCCACGAATGATGAGAGACATTGATGATTACTGTAGGAGACGCTTGATTTGCATGAAAGCAAATGTGGGAAAATCTGTAAAGGTGCGAATGTCACATGCACCCAGACCAACAGGTCCATGGTCCCATCTCCAAATCAATTTCACAGGACCTTTGTCACCCAGTGGAGGGTACCAATATATTCTAGTAATCATGGACAGATTTACTAGGTGGGTGGAAGCATTCCCTACGAGAATTAAGGATTTAATTGTTACCGCTTTTATCCAGCGCCGGCTTTGGAATGAACAATGTCCACAGACAAGGTCAGGTGAAATCATGGTCATGATTTCATGAAAAGGTGCATGATTTCATGAAAGCATGATGTATTGCGACATCAGAAACGAAGAAAAACTAAATAATGACTGTAGCTAAAAATCATTTTCATGCAAAGCTAATTTAACTCGCTAAATTAACGTTAAGTGGCTGACACATTTGTATTTTCGACTTGTGAACTAAATATAAACATATATTATCAGAACTCACCTTTCAATTTCGTCTTCTTCAAGTTTGATATTTAAAATAAACTCTGGGCCTGCAGTCGTGTAACGATAGCATGCTTCCCGCTGTCAGATTTCGACCAATCAGCGTCTTGTTGCTATGCCAAATACTCAACACAGCAACCAATCATGAATTAAATGGTAATTTGACCTATCACTGTACCCTTGATGTGAGAACAATTATGTAACTTAATAATACAAAAAATATATAATAATTATCTTAATTTCAATTGTACCTTAAAAGTTACCAAACAGTATCATCAGAGGTCTTTCCTTTCCTGAGAGTTTTGTAAAAACCATGGTTCATTTGTAGTTACTATGGTTTTACTGCAAAAACCATAGTTAAACTATGGTTACTACAAAAAAAAACATGGTTAAAGGTATAGCGGAGGATTTTTTACTTCCGGGTGGATCACCTATACTATTGGTCCTCCTAATTGTCAATCATTCTGGTGAATCAATCAAACTTATTCAAAAAGTGGAGAGGGCGGGTCTTATCTAAAATTCGGAAAGATCCTCCGCTATACCTTTAATTTACGTAAGGGAAATGCGGACGTAAGTGGACGTTTGGAACGAGCTTGTTTGCTGGGATGACTGGTTACGGTTTTTATTATTGCTTGACACAAATTTCACGATTTCATTTCAATTCTTGTGATTTGAATACGATCTTGATTCGATAAATATATTAGCTACAGAAACATGTACATTTTTCTCAAGAAAAAAATATATCTCCCCTAATGCTGTAAATATACAGAGAGCCCTGTCAGCTTTTATTAAAAATAACAACTCAAATTAAATATAATAGGGTTTTTATTATAATACTTTAATGATATATGTAAAAGAATATATAATAAATATGTAACATAGTGCACATATTTAGCACCTTCCTCGGTAACACTTTATAATAACTGCACGCTATTAATGATTAGTTGAGCATTACTAAACAGTTAATTCATCATTTATAAAGACATTAATAGACATTAATAAGCAGTTTACAAATACAGTTATAAATGCTTTATTCTTGATTTATAAGCATATCTATAGTGTATTTAATCATTTATTTTCATACTTTATTAATGATCAATTTATCATTTCTAAATGAAGTATTGCATTATTTACCATTATTTACAAACTAGGTGTTGTCATTGATTAATAAGATCACTTAGAAAGTGTAAGTAAATGTAGTAGATTCAGGTATAAAGCATTTAGTTGTGGTCAGTTAACTTTTTTTGTGAGCTTGTAGCGTCACGTGTAGGTTATAGTGTTCTCCAGCTGTTATTGAGCTCTTCCGCAGGTGAAAAACACTGATTATAGATATTATGTATGAGGGATATACATTTCGGTAAGTTGTACTGTATCTTTCAACACACCACTTTGTTCATTCGTGTTTATTTGCTATTAACTAGTAGTGAAGAGTAAGAGATGATCGGTTCAGGCGATACAGAGATCTGTCACAACACATTTACAAGTGCCTAAACCGTATTTATTGTTGAATTTCGTGATAAAAGTGACAGAATCTGAGAGCTGAGAGTGTGTTTCATATCATCAGTAACTGATCTGCTGTCTGTCGGTGTCAGTCCTCTTCTTCGTGACTTCAGTAATACTGCAAATCTCAATTCCCTCCTGAACATTTGATTGTCTTTTACTTTAATCTAGTGTTTATCTCTCTCTCTTATAGTAATACTATAATTGTAGAATCTTTTTTAAATGTGTCCTGTAAATAAATAAGGATCCTGAAGTCTTTACACACAGACTACCAAGTTTTGTTTCTGAGTCTCTTCTGCTCACCAGTGACCAAAAACAGAGTAATATTATCATGTAAATCAGCTGTTTTCTATGTGAATATACAGTAAAGTGTAATTTGCTCATGAAACATTTATGATTAATATTTCTGTGTAAACCCCATCATACATTTTATTTCTCAGAATTATTTGATGAACAAAATTCAAAGAAACAGCATTTATTTGAAACAATCTTTTGAAACATTATAACCGTCACTATCTGAATAAAAGTGTGTTTCAGTAACAGCACAGGAACATGTGGTAATGAACACGGCAGAGAGACAGCGGGTATAAACCAAGATCTTTACTGGAGAAAGAAAGAGTTGACAGAGAGGTTAAAAGCGAACACAAACAGGGGTCATCTCTGAGATGATGATGATGACGGGGTTATATCTTGATGCGGAAGGCGGTGGCGTGCGCTCCAGCCCCAGTCTCCGCTCCTCCAGTGGTGCCGCTGGGGCCACTGGTGCTGCTGGGGCCACTGGTGCTCTTGAACAGGGCCCTCAGGATGGTCTGCGGATCCACCTCGGCCCCTGCGGGTCTGGAGCTCGAGCGAGACGATGACGACGAGTCCTTCTGGGCCGAACCAACCGCACCGGGGGAGTCGCTCAACCTCCTGGAAAGTCACCATTATGATGATCATTATTATCATTATCATCATCATCACAGACCACAAATCCATCACAGAACAACTAAACACATCATGCTTCACATATCCTAATTATGACGTATAAAGTCGAAATAATTACATCTAAATCTAAATTACCACATAAATTGAAATTAAGACACTGAAATAACGGCATGTTGAAAATTGTCATAGAAATTGAAAAAGTATAAAGTCGAAATTATGATGTAGTAAGTCTTAATTACGATGAAGTCAAAATGATGAGGTTTAAATGTCGAAATTGACATACCAAGTCAAAATTATGACTAATTGAAATTATGATATAAATTGAAATTATGACGTTGAAATTATGTTAAAAAATATGACAAATCAAAGATGACAAATCGAAATGAAGACAAAATGATGACAAATTGAAATTATGTTGAAATCATAACTAATTGAAATTAACACTGAAATTATGACGTAGAAATTGACCAATTGAAATTATGGCAAATTGTAATTGACATAAATTGAAATAATGACGTAGAAACTGAAAATGTAAAATGACAAATTGAAATTATGACATAAATTGAGATTATGATCTAGCGATTATGACAGAAATTGACATTTAATTTACGCCAAACTGAAATTGACAACTTGAAATTATGACGTTGAAATAATGACGATGTAGAAATTGACTAATTGAAAATTGACAAGACATACTAAGTTAAAATTAACAAAAAGTTAAAATTAGGACAGTAAAAATGGACAAATTGAAAATATGACAAATTGAAATTAAGACAAAAGACAAAATTATGATGTTGAAATAACGGCATGTTGAAAATGTCATAGAAATTGAAAAAGTATAAAGTCGAAATTATGATGTAGTAAGTCTTAATTATGATAAAGTCAAAATGATGAGGTTTAAATGTCGAAATTGACATACCAAGTCAAAATTATGACTAACTGAAATTGATATAAATTGAAATTATGATGTTGAAATTGTTAAAAAAAGATGACAAATCAAAAATGACAAATCGAAATGAAGACAAAATTGACGAATTGAAATTATAACAAATTGAAATGAACACTGAAATTATGACGTAGAAATTGACGAACTGAAATTACGCCAAATTGTAATTGACATAAATTGAAATAATGACCTGTTGAAATAATGACGTATTTTGATTTTGATGTAGAAATTGACATTTAATTTATGCCAAACTGAAATTGACAACTTGAAATAATGACATGTTGAAATTATGATGTAGAAATTGACTAATTGAAAATTGACAAGAAATTAAGTCGAAATTAACAAAAAGGTCAAATTAGGACAGTAAAAATTGACAAATTGAAAATATGACAAACTGAAATTAAGACAAAAGACAAATTTATGATGTTGAAATGATGACAAATTGTGACGTATGTCAATATCAATTTAGGATTCGCAGTTTCTCAGAGAATGGCCAGTTCGTACAGCGTGTTCAGATCGGATTGTGTGTACAGTGTACAGTGTGAACCCGGATCGATGTTCAAAGGGACCGTCAAAAATTACAAACTGAAATTATGATATAAAAAGCTGAAATTATGATGTTGAAATTATGAAACAAGTAAAAAATTATGACAAATTGAAATTAAGACATACAAAATTGTCTACATTTAAAAGTTCGAAATTGACAAAATAAAAATTAGAACAAAATGTTGAAATGATGAAACTGAAGTTGTAGTAGTGTGTCAGTAATGAGAGTGTGTGTGATGGGAACTCACAGGAGGATGGGCTGCTCTGACGTGATCACACTGCCCTGCATGTGCAGGTTACACTTCATCGGCTGACCTGAACACACACACACACACACACACACACACACACACACACACACACACACACACACACACACACACACACACACACACACACACACACACACACACACACACACACACACACACACACACACACACACACACACACACACACACACACACACACACACACACACACACACACACACACACACACACACACACACACACACCATCAGGGCATGTTCTTCACTTTCACTTATACAAATTATGACTGAAAATATACTGTATTGTTCAGAATATAAGACCCTTTTCAAGATGTACTTTCTTTTTCTATTTTATTGACATATGAAAGTCTAGACCTGAATATAAGATGAACATGTTTATACAGATGAATTTCTGTCTTATATTCGGAACAATACGGTATATATACACATAATACACAATAATATTTACAATATCATAATAATAATAATAATAAACATAAAATCACAGTGGAACTTGAATTATTTTATTATTATTATTATTATTATTATTAACTCTTCCCCTGCCATGGAGTGAATGTTCGGCCTCAGTGTTTCCACTGTTATACAGTAGGGGGCGCTACTGGACTCGATCGACTCCAGCTGTGTTTATGATCATCCTTCTGAATCTGATCTGGACCAAGTCTTTCACAAAAAACACCATTTTATCAGATTTTTGCTCAAAACGTTTAGCCTGACGTCATCATACTCAGATTCTAGTCAGAATATGAGACTGCTCCATTGGGCTGTGATTATGGGCCGTGTTTCAACCGAACCAGGAAAGAAAATGCCTCTGCACTCAATTGGATAGACCTACAGCCAATCAGAGCAACGGAGTAAGTGACGCATGTTCGACGCGCGGCTGTCTATTCCTCTTTTAAAATGAATGCGCTGTCGCCATCTTCTATAACAGACGCGATGGCGGAATCTACACATCTCAACTCTTCAGCGGCAGCCATCTTTGTTGTTAACGAATTCAACCCAAGCGCTCGTTGGTGACGTGGATAAAGCCTGCCCTGACAATTTGATTGGTCCGAACAGCTCTGGTTCGAGCATAGTTGCTCCACAACGGATCAAGCCCAGACCGAACTTCCCGACCTCGAATGTTGTGGGCGGGGCTTAGTTCAGCTAGCATCCAGGCTAACAAATGTTGCTTTTTTAAGTAAAATAAAACTGTTTTTTTCTTTCGATACACTGTTCATATATTCATATAATATAATAAGCCTTACCATCCAGGCAGCGGTTGTTGTACTTCCTGTAGGCGCTGACCGCATCATCCTTACGCACGAACACCACCTCGGCCACGCCCACTTTCAGCAGCCGCGCACGCTTCAGCGCGCCACACACACAGAACAGCTCCTGCACACACACATTACTGTGACATCTGTACACGACACACACACACCCACTACACACTGCTGATCTACTGGTGTGTTCTGACATGTAACTGCGTCATGATTGGTCTCATCTGACAGATATTACAGTATCATCATGAGCGATCTAAGCACTACTGCTGAAACACATGTTCATGTATCTCGATCACACATTCGCCTTATCTTTTGGTGTTAGTATTCCACTCATGCTGAAAGGCTTTAACCCTGTCACTCACACACACACACACACACACACCAGTGCATAACCTCATATTATTACATACCTGCCAACCTTGAAATAATTTTTTGCGTACCGACGGGGGGGGTGGGGGGGCTGAGGACGACGGGGGGGGGGGGGGGGGGGGGGGGGGGTGGGGTGTTCTGGTCGACGACGACACACATGCATTATATTGCATTGCATAAAATGTGTGCTGGTCAACTAGTCTAAAATTAAGAAACCCATAAAAAACTGTAAAAAAAAAAAAAAAAAAACATTGTACAATTAAGATAGGCTACTTAATGTATTATTCGAATATCAGAATATGACAATGATTAGACAGGAGTCCAATAATAGCAAAACGAATCACTTATTCTAAAAAGAATATCAAGTATACCGTCAAGTTAGACGAATCCGACATATAATCGAGGGCTGTGTTAACAGTAAAACGTTCGTCATTTAACGAATTTTAAAAACAAGGATGGATAATACAAAATGCTTTCTGGCATTTTCACAGAAAAAAAAACAAAAAACAAAAACAAGCAAGAACAAAATTTAAACTTAGCCCGTCAAATTTAATTTTACAATTATCTTCTCTCTCTTTGTGCGCGCGTCCGTGTTTGTGAGAGAGCTCGCGCAGCACTGATACAACGGTACTTTTTAATCCATAACTAACGCGCTAGTTTTCATACAAAATAAATATGTAACATAATAAGGTACTTTAGCTATTATTAACACAATAATGTAACACATGAAGGCTACGTTTCTTAGCACTGAGAATTAATTAATAAACGCCTGTTTCTCCAGACTCGCGTTTATCAATCCACAAATCACATCACTTTCATAATCACTAAGCCATAGCGATTTCAAGTTTATTAAGATTTATTGTTCAGCATTTCTTGAGCATTTTATTATTTGCATGGCTGAATGATGTCTTCCTCTTTTCTGAGTGACCATGAAGAACGGAGTATTTTAAGATAATCCATGCAATCCGTGTGATCATCGAACCCATAGGATTAGGTTAACTCAGTACAATATTTCAACTTTCCACATCGAGCCCAGCCCGTTTACCTTCAGGAGTCAGATGTACCGTGACTACTGTACTGTCCTCGCTTATGACATCAGACGGCGGCCGCGGGAGTGGAAGGCGGATCGAGCGGGATTCTTTATTGGTGGCATCTGTCAATCATCCCCGCTTGCTATTTGGGGAATGAATCCAGCGCTATGATGATTGGTCGAACTCTTCTTCTTTTGCTGTCGCTTGATTTGAGGACTGCGCGTGCAGAGGCGTCACCAGGTTTTTGCGTAGTTTAGACTAGGGCTGCACGTTTTCAAGTTTTTCATTAACCGTTAACCGAGGCCCTTAGCGGTTAATACTCGGTTAACCATAGTGTGCGCGCCGCAACCCCGAGATAGGCGTAATTTGCGGGTGAGACATATCCCCACGACCCCACCACTATTTTCTAAGGTCGATATTGTATTGTCCCCACCACTTTTGAAACATCTCGCGGCAGGAATACCAATACAAATAAACAAAACATCTCCAGTTAACTAGCAGAGCATTCATTTCGTTCGTTTTTTTTTTTTTTTTGGCGATCTAGCGCTGAAATGTTTTGTTTTTTAAATCAAGTGATCAAAGTGCTCGTTGCCGCTGCGATCGAGAAGGGTCTTGTAAAACGTGCGGAGGTATTATTAATTCGTGGCCACGAAACAATTCACCTGAATATTCACCCGTTCACACCATAGACTGTAAAAAAAATGTATTACAATTGCAATACAAAAATGTATTACAACTAAATTCAGTGCACGCCATTGACGCCACTTAACCGAGCAAAATGTTTCACTCGGTTACGCAATTTTTAACGGTTAATCGGTTAATCGGTTAACCATGGACACCCCTAGTTTAGACTAACAAATCGTACCAGCGTACTTTGAAGTCAAAATGCGTATCCGCTACGCAAAATGCGTACAGGTTGGCAGGTCTGTTATTATTATATTACAGATCTGATCACTGATCTCAGTAAACTCACCACTATGTCCTCCTCCGTCACTCGAGGATGAAGATTGTGGACCGTGATCTTAGTTCCCTCCAGTGGACTGAACACAGGCTGAGACACACACACACACACACACACACACACACACACACACACACACAGGTTAACCCCTTCATCAACAGCACACAGGTAACAGTGCTGCAACCACACAATAATAATCCATTAATCTGAGCATTATTCTTTACATTCAACAAATATTGAAAAAAAACTAAAAACCTATTTCAATTAAAACATTAGATTTAACCCTTAATTGAAAGGAATTCACACACCACTCTCAGCAGCTTGTCAATCTATTCACAGTGTGTGTGTGAGAGAGAGAGAGAGAGACAGAGAGAGAGAGAGACAGAGAGAGAGAGAGGGAGAGAGCGCGAGAGAGAGAGAGAGCGCGAGAGAGAGAGAGAGAGAGAGCGAGAGAGCGAGAGAGAGAGAGACACAGAGAGACAGAGAGAGAGACAGAGAGAGATGCGCAGAGAGTGAGAGAGAAAGAGAGAGAGAGAGAGAGAGAGAGACACAGAGAGAGAGAGAGAGAGACACACACAGTAGGGCTGCTCGATTATGGAAAAAATCATAATCACGGTCAGTATTGAAATCACGATTATGTAACAATTATTTCACATGACTTTGGGAACGTGTTGCATTTATTAAAAAGACACAGTAACACTTTACAATAAGGTTCATTAGTTAACATTAGTTAATGTATTAACTAACATGAACTAACAATGAGAAATACATTTGTTACTGTATTTATTACTATTTTTTAATATTAGTTAATAATAATCCAGCTGTTCATTGTGTGTTCATGTTAGTTCACAGTGCATTGACTAATGTTAACAAATACAACCTTTCATTTTAATAACATTAGTAAATGGTGAAATTAATATTAACTCAGATTAATAAATGCTGTAGAAGTATTGATTATTATTAGTTCATGTTAACTAAGGTAGTTAACTAATGCTAATTAATGAACCTTACTGTAAAGTGTTACCAAAGACACCAAATCTGAACATTGATTGTACTTTTTGAACTATTAAAATAAATAATATAACAGATAATACTTCAATGAGTATTTTAATAATTCCCGCAGGTCCACCACTTATAATGCGGGAAATTCCCCGCAATCATTGGTTCACTTTAGCATGTAGATTGTATGAATAGCCTAAATTAATCCACACAGATTATAAAGTCAAATCTATCATTTTAAAACTTTCTACAAGACGCAATTTCACGAAACGCGTGAGTGTTCAGCGGCGCCGCGTCCTCTCTCTCTCTGTCTCTCAACACGGGTTGGACAAGGCAAGCGTCGAAACCACACTCTCGCGTTCAGGAGTCGGGACATGACGGAGTTGTCACTTGCACTATCGGGCCAGTATTGCATCGCAACTAAAGTTGATCATTTTCACTTCTTTTTAAGTCTTATCAGTTTAAACAGTCAAGCTGAGAGAGTTCACGGCTTCGGGAGGGGAAGTGCGCGTGTCATTCAGAACACAAGACACAATTAGAGCGTTCTTGCAAAACAGAACATGGCAAAATAATCGAAATTCAATTAATTGCACAGCCCTAAGACACAGAGAGATAGAGAGAGATAGTGAATGAGTGAGTGTGAATGTGGGTGTGTGAATGAGTGTGTATGTGAGTGTGTGAATGCGTGTGTGTGAATGACAGTGTGTGTGTGTGTGTACCTGTGGGGGTGTGTGTGTTTGTCTGCTGGCATCTCCACTCGGCTGTTGCGTGGCGGCGGTCGTCCTGGAGACAGGCTGCAGGGTCTGTGTGGGGGGGCGGGCCGTCGCCGTGGAGACGGAAGGGGGCGTGTACGAGTCGTTCTTCACCACCTTAGTGAAGGGAGTCGAGAGAGAGACCGGCAACGGCTGCAGAGAGAGTGTTAGATATATGAGAGAGAGACAGGCAATAAGACAGTGTGTGTGTGTGAGTTGGTGAGTGAGTGAGTTGGTGAGTGAGTGAGTGAGTGAGTGAGTGAGTGAGTGAGTGAGTGAGTGAGTGAGTGAGTGAGTGAGTGAGTGAGTTGGTGAGTGAGTGGGTGAGTGAGTGGGTGAGTGAGTGGGTGAGTGAGTGGGTGAGTGAGTGGGTGAGTGAGTGGGTGAGTGAGTGGGTGAGTGAGTGGGTGAGTGAGTTGGTGAGTGAGTTGGTGAGTGAGTGAGTGAGTGAGTGAGTGAGTGAGTGAGTGAGTGAGTGAGTTGGTGAGTGACTGAGTGAGTTGGTGAGTGACTGAGTGAGTGAGTTGGTGAGTGACTGGGTGAGTGACTGGGTGAGTGACTGGGTGAGTGACTGGGTGAGTGACTGGGTGAGTGACTGGGTGAGTGACTGGGTGAGTGAGTGAGTGAGTGACTGGGTGAGTGACTGGGTGAGTGACTGGGTGAGTGACTGGGTGAGTGAGTGACTGGGTGAGTGAGTGACTGGGTGAGTGAGTGACTGGGTGAGTGAGTTGGTGAGTGAGTGACTGGGTGAGTGACTGGGTGAGTGACTGGGTGGGTGACTGGGTGGGTGACTGGGTGGGTGACTGGGTGGGTGACTGGGTGGGTGACTGGGTGGG
Organism: Rutilus rutilus; assembly: GCA_021464565.1. NCBI lineage: Eukaryota > Metazoa > Chordata > Actinopteri > Cypriniformes > Leuciscidae > Rutilus > Rutilus rutilus. Next base: position 3,415,590 of record JAJAQA010000001.1, on the reverse strand, counting down.
TGACTGGGTGGGTGAGTGACTGGGTGGGTGACTGGGTGGGTGACTGGGTGGGTGACTGGGTGGGTGACTGGGTGGGTGACTGGGTGGGTGACTGGGTGGGTGACTGGGTGGGTGACTGGGTGGGTGACTGGGTGGGTGACTGGGTGGGTGACTGGGTGGGTGACTGGGTGGGTGACTGGGTGGGTGACTGGGTGGGTGACTGAGTGAGTTGGTGAGTGAGTTGGTGAGTGAGTGAGTGAGTTGGTGAGTGAGTGGGTGAGTGAGTGGGTGAGTGACTGGGTGAGTGACTGGGTGAGTGACTGGGTGAGTGACTGGGTGAGTGACTGGGTGAGTGACTGGGTGAGTGACTGGGTGAGTGACTGGGTGAGTGACTGGGTGAGTGACTGGGTGAGTGACTGGGTGAGTGACTGGGTGAGTGACTGGGTGAGTGACTGGGTGAGTGACTGAGTTGGTGAGTGAGTTGGTGAGTGAGTTGGTGAGTGACTCACTCGTGTCTGCAGGTTGTTGGCTGTGGTGAACTTCATCTGTTTGTTGGGCATCACTCCTCCACCATCCTCATCTTCATCAGCAGCAGACACACCCTACAGAGAGAGAACAGAGAGTGTGTTCAGCGTGTCGTTCACCATAACAGTGATGCGCGAGTCATGTGACAGACCCTTGCAGTGAGAGACCAGAGAGTGTGTGTTCATCATAAGAGTGATGCGTGAGTCATGTGACACTGACCGGAGCCGCTCGGCTGGGAACGTTGATGCGGATCCCACTGGTCATTCCCACAGGCCTCTGCTGCACACACACACACACACACGAACAACATCAGTTACCTGTCAATCACAGGTCAGAGCGCTCTGATTGGCCAGCTACAGTAACAGCTTACAGGAAGTGACGGATCAGCGCTCCTTAACTAATATTACTGAACATCATTTCTACACATCAATTTGAACCGAATCAGGTTTTATTTCAGTTAACATTTATTTCAAGTAACAATAAAGCTTTTGTCATGGTTTTATTTAACCCGTGTGCACTGTTCAGGTCTTTTTGGACTCCAAATGACATTTGCTAAAAAAAAAAAAAAACTTACACCTTTTTTCTCCAATCATATTTCAAGCAATTCATAATCATCATGTTGAACAGTGCACATCTGAAGCGTCTCAATAACAATAACCCTGATCTGAACCATCGTTTGGGTCACACGATGTTAATCTTGCTTGTGATTGGCTCACCTGGATGGTTTTGGTGATCTTCAGAGCTGCTGCAAGCTGATTGGATGTTGGCGGGACGCTCCTCTTTAAGCTCAGCCTATCGCGTGCGTCGATGACTCTGGTGATCCCGCCCCCGGGCTGCAAGGCCACGCCCCCTCTGGGTCCGGTGTTGTGGATGTGTATGTGTGGGACGACGGGTTTGGCGGGTGACGGCGGGACCGAGGCGATCGCGGGCGTCAGCTGGTGTTTGCGCGAGTTGATGGTCTGCCGCGCGTCCTGTACCACTGCGCCTGCGCTGCCCCCTCTGGCCCGGATGCGGAACCGTGCGTCTTTCTGCGCTAGCTTCTCCCGCGCATCCTTCTGCGCTAGCTTCTCCCGCGCGTCCTTCTGCGCTAGCTTCTCCCGCGCGTCCTTCACCTGAAATGCTGGACGACAGACAGAAAACTAGAGTCTGCAGCACTGTAACCCGAATCAGTTGGCAAAACTCAAAAAATATAAGACAATCAGTTGCATTAAAATTTGTAAGTTTAGAAATTCAAAGATTTTTATTTTGTACTCATACATTTTACTTGTTCTTAACTTGAAATGTTTGAGTACACCAATTCAGACATTTAAAGGCGCAGTGTGTAATTTTAGCGGCATCTAGTGGTGAGGTTGTGAATTGATGTGAGGAAGTGATGTCGTCAATTGAGACAGCAGAGAGTAGCCAAACCCTGTCAACAGATCCTCCTAAATATTACACACTGCACCTTTAGCTTAAAATGTTCATGTTACCTCAATGAGAGAATTTGTATTAGTTTAAACTTAGCTAGCTAACAAGCTAGTTCAATAAATGTTAACTTGCTAATTTGCTAACATGTTAACGGTAGCATAGCATAGCACTTGCTGTATGAGTGCAGCAATATAAAGCTTTTAACATATATTTGCTCTTGAACCCTCAAGCTCATGCACCACTTCCTAAAAACAACATCAACAAAAATTATTCTAAATTAGCATAAAAAAAAAACATTAAAATAACATTAATCTTGCACAAAAAAAAAAATGATATTACACGTAATTTTAGCATTTACTCTCCCTTTCGAGTGCCATGGGCAAAGCATGCTGGGAAATAGAAATCCCAGCCCAGTTTCAGTTAGACTTAACCCTTTAACTGTCACCCCCATTTTTTTCCCGCATAGACAAAACAAAAACACTATACAAACTTAAATGGTTGTAATTCAAGAAGTGAAATAAATTATGAAAGTGAAACAGAAAAAAAGTTATGTAAGTTTGAGTTTATGAAAATGTACAATGTAAAAATATAATTATTTATATTTTATATAAAATATATATATTACAAAATATATTTTACTCTAAAACTGCTAGAAAATGAAAGCCAAACATCTAAACAAGTTGTGTTCCAAATTTTAGGTTGATATCTCAAAAAATGAGCTTTCAGTAAGATTTTATTTGGGCGCAGTACCAAACTTTTTCACTAGATGGGCAGCCAGCTTCCTTACTGACCATATAAGGGCGCCTCCATTTTCATATTATGTTTTGAGTGATCTGAACCATGTATTTCCATAATTTCATACAATTTATGAAGTATACATCCTATTCAGAAATAGTATGGGTGTTTTGGCAGTATTTAATTTGATTTCAACCTCTAATAAACATAAAAAGAGCACATATGCGCGTTATAGCTCGCTGCCGCATCACAAATCGAGAATCCATAATATTTTTCTTTATATTCAAAACATTTTCAGACCTTTTTTTTCTCATAAAATTGAATTGGTGTTATCTTTTGAACTCCTGGCATGAAAACAAACTGAGGTTTCTACCAGTCTTTCGTGATTTTTCATGTTTATTTCTATTTCAAAATAAAGGCCTAAACACGCCTAATGAATATGAAATATTCTTGTTGCAAATTGATAAATTACTGCTCCTCTGTAATTTATTTTAAAAAAAACAGCCACCAAATATGAAAACTAGAGATTGTAAGCTTTCAAATGATATATAGTTGGTCAATATTACTTTAGGTTTTTACTAAGATATTATTGTTCTAAAAATATATGGGCAAACGTCCCACCTGTGGGACGGTGACAGTTAAGTTCGTCTAAAATAAAATAAATAATTTCCTAAAACTCAAAACCATGAAACAGTTCGGTTTACTTAAAATATATCAGTTCTGTGACCTTGAAAGAAAAAGAAAGTGCTAAATACTCAGTTAATTTGACTGAACTAATTAGTTTAAGTTTGTCCTACTCAATCGGTTATTGGAGCGTTAGGGTTTACAGTGAGGGAATAACAGCTTGATCAGGGCGTTTACCTCCTGTGGCTCCGCCCACTCCCAGCCGCTGTTTGACATCACTACTGCCGATCTTCTGCCGCGCATCGAAGGTCCTGCCCACCGACCCCGCCCCTCTGCCATATACGGGCCTGTGGGCGGGACAGACACACACTCGCTCATGAATATTCATCAAGACAACATGCAAACGGCTTTTCTTACTCGTGTGTGTGTGATTCTCACATCAGTCAGAATAAACATTAGCTTTATTTTCCAGTGTTAGCCTAGTTCTAGTGGTCGACCGATATATTGCCAAGGCCGATATAGCGAACGATATTTGGCATTTTTTAAATGTTTTTATGTTTTTCTGATTGGTCGATGTGTTGGCAGCGGGACTTCTATTTTGACGGCGCTGCAGACTTTTATTTTGACAGGCGGCGCTGAGAACACCAGCGCCTGCTCACACAGCACTCGCTCACATTCTCCTTCTTCATTAGTTCACGATCTCTGTCAGTCGTATCTAATAGCCTACTTCGTTAGACAGAACTGGGGCCGGTTTCACACAGATAGACTTTGACTATGGCTTAGATATAGTAGATAGTCAGACTTCAGATAGACCTCTAAATCAGACCGTAGCACAAAGCACTTAAGACTCTGACTATCTTAAGGCTGAATCCCAATTCTCTGTCTTACCCCTTCCCCTACCCCTACCCCTTGTCCCTCGAAACCGAGTGGTAAGCGCTAGGGTTGAAAACATACCCCTATGAAATGAGACGCCACTTGGTTACGTCATCATACATCATACTCCGGCGTCCCTGTGTGATACAGGACAGTATATTGTAACGAGTGGAAATAAGTATGGCCCCTTTAAGAGCTGCGCGCTCTCTGTTGAACGGGCTGTAATGGTATTCTGCCGTGCGACTCGAACAACCCCATGTATGTGGGTCATTTCTGTGTTGATGCTCATTATTCTTGCTTTGTTTTATTGAGTGACGCTGTGGAAGGCAAGGTGGAGCGTGTGGCAGACAGTTGCAGGAGTTTGATTTGTCAATAAATTGCGAGTGAATAATCGCCTCTGTGAGTCTGTCTGGCCTAATACTTCAGCTGCGAGCTATCCTTATTTTGTTTCCCTCCTAACACAACGCGTTACAATATGTACAGCACGTATCTTTTTCCTGGACATGTCGCCTGGATTTCGGGATCACCCAAAATGTCCAGGATTCGGCTTTTGCTTTCTGCCGTCGCTATTCATTATGCACAGAGAGTGTTGTTTCAATCGGACTGAATTCATTCAAATCGGTGAATCTGAATGTAGTGTTTAACGTACATGAACGCTAAACAAGTGATCGGTTTATGTGCGTTTTAGCATTGCTTAAATTCCTGTGTTTTCGTGTCAGTCGGGATCCGTTTGAAGCTGAATAAATGACCTGCAAAGCTGGCACATACGTGTCAGTGTCAAATAATGAAACGTTACACATAATGAATGGCGACTGTAGAAAACAAAAGCCGAATCCCGGACATTAGTCAGAGAAATGCGGGACTGATTGTGCAAACCAGCAATGGATCGTTAGCATAGCCTAGCGTAGCAGACCAGCGATTTTTAAAAACGTTTAAAAACGTTTCAGTTAACAACATGGTTGCAAATATATATGTACATGACTGTGTAGAGTACAAAACACGACTGTCATAATTTTTCAATCAATCATTTAAGCCGAAAATGAGACTTTCTTGATGGTATGCCCGCCCTTGTTGCCGGTTGCGCAGTGCATTCTGGGTACCCCTTGGTTTCAAGTAAGCTCGCGAAAATTCTTGGTTTTAAGGGGTATCTACCCCTTCCCCTTAGCCCTACCCCTTGATCAAAATGAGAATTGGGATAGCCCTTACTCTCACGTGAACGTGCAAAACTAAGGGGAAGGGGTAAGACAGAGAATTGGGATTCAGCCTAAGTAGGACTACACTGCAATGCATTCTGGGTAAAATAAGACACTTTTCAAAACAAAAAACATGGCGGATCGAGTAAGCGCATTCAACCGCTCAGTGCAGTGTACCCCAGCGGAAAACATGTGTTTGTTGGAGGAGTATAACAGTTACAAGGACATTTTACTTGGGATATTTAGCGGAGAATGAAGTAACAAGAAGAAATGTTTAAATTATGAGCCATTTCCCCTTTTCTTTTGGCTGTTTGTAATGTAACTGATTGTTACTGCTGGTTGCCAAGGTAACAGAGTCTTAGACCTGAGTTAGCATGTCAACATTCAGCAAACTCGCATGTACATCATTTAAACAAATCTCTGAATATCTAATAAGCATTAAATATCACAAAGCTTGCAGAGATAATGGAGTCCAGCTGTGATATCTTGTGAAGAGTGTGTTTATGCGGTTTTCGAACCTGAAGAACGCGTTAGGTGTGATCGGGGCCTCATATAGCAGAGCACCTGAAAGACCGACGCCCAGATCTGCATAAATGATTTCGAGAGGTTGGTAACGCCTCTTATTTTAACATTTCTGAAGCATTAACTAAGATGGCCTAGTACTGCTGTTGATATGAGTGTGTGCTGTCTCGTTTTTTCACCGTAATTCTTAAAGTTAATATAATCTGACTGAGGAATCGTAGACAAGTAAATATTTTAACTGTGGTCGAATGTAAATGAACTTGTGCTTATTTAACTTTATTCAAAAAATTATTATTTAATCCTTGCAATTTGCCTTCATCAGCGATTATCATCCATTTGATTACATAATTAAACTAAACTGAGCTAGACAATGACATCTCTGAATTCAATAATGAAATGCCTTTAACTGAAAAGTGAATGTGTAATCTTATTATTATACATTACTGACACTCTATCCTCCAGTGTGATACGGTTAAGTGCTTTGACACGATCTGTGTTGTTAAAAGCACTATATAAATAAAGGTGACTTCATGTTTTCGCGTGTGATGCACGTTTGCGTTTAAATCTGTTCATCAAATAACGTTAATGAATTAACCAGCATTTTTAAGTGCACTACCTCAGGACATTTTTGTTCATGTAAAATATTCCTCATTGTCATGTTCTAGACTTGTTATATTTAGCTTTAAATTAAAAAAAAAAATACCAGGTTTTTTCTCCGTGGTAAAATCTATATTTTTCAAGATATCGTATCGAAGATAGAAACTGTAGTATCGTGACAACACTAGTGTGCTGTATGTAATATTAGCGGTACCTTGTCTTTATTTGAAAAAAATATGATTACCAGTGCGCACAAAATTACCAGATTACTGAGTGCCGTTACAGTGTTTACTTACTTTTTATTCACATATTCATATATTTTCAAACAATAACTTATTTTTTGAAAAATACTGTAACAGGATTGCAGATTCAATAAGTTGCCATCTAAAGTATAAGCATGTTTATTTTAAAGATTTCTTCTCTAATTTATAATTTAACTATTGATACGGATTATAGTTACTTTGAGTCAAGAGTAGATATATATAAATGCCTCATTCTCATTCTAAGAGTGTGTGATTGTAACGTTACGCACTTCTGTCGATCGACGGATATCGGCCGATACATCGATCAATGGCTGATGCAGCGTGTTTCTGTCACACAGCCGTGTACACACACCCGCGTTCAGCGATATACAGTAACGCTCGCAGAGTGAGATAATTTGAATGTAAACGAGAAGTTACATTAGTGGAATGTACGGGGTTTGTTTGTACAAACAGCCTCATAAACGCGATGGACGCCATGAGCCACGCGCGTCAGCCAATCACAACACGACAGCGGCCATCTTAGCCAATCAGCGGCAGGGGAAGGCGGGACGTCTCGCGCGCTAAGAGCCTTACACGACTGCGTTTATAAAAGCAGAATAACGCTAAAACACCGCAGCGGTTTATAGTATCGCTGTTGGGAGCGAAAGTGTTGGGAAAGGTTTACCTCTTACTGACTCCCCGAGGGTTAAAACTGCGGCGACGAATCACTTCATCCAGAGAGAGATCCGCCATATCTACCGTTGCTGGATTCCGTATAGACACCAGTGCGCATGCGCGTGACGCACATATGGGTGGGACGAAACAATGCGTGACGGCCAGCAGAGAGGGTCAAAACACACACATGAAACGCGAAGACGCAAGACGGGTTCAATCACTGTTCGTTGTTAGTGATTGTTTACATCCACAATTATAAGTATTGCGTTATTCAAGAGATAAAGCATTACAAATAGAAACATTTTCAAAGCTAATTTGTACTGTTTTCAAATTACTTACGCAATGGAGTAAAACGATGTATTTCTATTTACACTACCAGTCACAAATCATTCCAATATGATGATTTGATGCTCAAGAAACATTTATTATTGATTATTATCAGTGTTGAAATCAGTTATTTACATTTGTGTTTCAGGAGTCTTTGATGAATAGAAAGTTCATAAGAACAGCATTTATCTGAAATAGAAAGCTTGTGTAACATTAAACACGACCGTTCAAAAGTTTGGGGTCAGTATGAATTTATATTTTATTTTTGGGGGGGAAATAAATAAAATAAATCAATACTTTTATTCATCAAGGATGAGCTAAACGGATCAAAAGTGACAGTAAAGACATTTATAATGTTAGAAAAGATTACATTTCAGATAGATGCGCTGTTCTTATGAACTTTCTATTCATCAAAGAATCCTGAAATACACATGTAAATAACTGATTTCAACACTGATAATAATCATAATTGTAATATACAGCGATGAAATAGCCCATGGAACGCAAATTAATAATGTATGATATTACATTTCCAAATATTACATGTTAATGTAGTAAAAGATCACGAGAAAACACTTTTACAAACAAGAAGTCTGAACATGCGAAACCAACCCCCACAACCAATCAGAACAGCGAAGCGCCGTGACGTCACCCTCGATCCCACAATGCACTGTCTGAAGACCACATTCACATCATAAAGTGAGCTTTTTTTACCACCAAATGCTAATAATTGAATGGTATATGATAACAATGTTCAAGTGAAGTGTACTAAGGAACATCTCCTGACTGAGTGAAACACTGACCTCTCCTCACCGTCACTGTGCACAGCGGCGCGCGTGACCCGTACTGAGAGCGCGCGCTTTGATAAGTTATGCCTTAAACTGATGAGTAAGGAAAATAACGACGCGGGGTGACGCCCGTGTCCTCGCTCATTCTCGCGAGAGAAATTTTTGAACGGGTACAGGTCCGTCTGCTGAGGTGACTCACCTACTTCGTGAGATGCCACGCGGAACCAGGATCTGCCCCGAAACACCCAATCGAATGTAAACAATGAAAAAGATTAAATCGTCTAATCGATTCTGGAACCAGGATCTGCTTGAGAATCCATAAGCTGTGGAAAGAGTTAGTGATCGAGTGTGTGATACTTGTATTCAGGAGTTTTAAAGCTGCGATTCCTCAGGGAGCCACAAGGGAGCGCTAGAGGTCCGTGGAAAACTCGAGAGAGGGGTAAAGTAAAGTAAATTAATAACGTGATTAAAATAAAAAATAAATAAGCACATTAGGTTAAAATATAGTTTTGTTTAAATACAAAAAAAACCCATTGATTAAAATATGTAAATGATTAAAATAATTAAATAACATTTGATTAATTAAATAGTAAATACTTAAATAATAAAGTAAATAATATTTTACTAGATTTAAATAAATACAGAAAACTCGATTTAGATCAATAAAAATGAAGAAAAGCAGTGTAAAAATATATATATATAAAAAAAAAATCTGTGGTTTCATCATTTGAATATGCAAATGAACTGAATCGCGGTTTACCTTTAACGAAAGTGTGAAGCCTGATTTATTTAGCCGGTTCATGAAGAATTGTTACAGTAAAAATGTTCAATAGTTTGTTTTAGAGAGCAAATTTATTCTACAATAACCTTATAAGGATGCTATTTTCATTTATTTATACACGTTACATTATAAACACAATTTGTGTAAAATAAATAATATCAACCAAACGGCAAATGTCACAACCTGAGTTCAGCTGGCAATAACTATGATAACTATAACAATAACTGTAATGATGACAATAACTGTAACAAAAAACTAACTGTAACAATAACTATATTGATAACTGTAAAGATAACAATAATTGTAAGGAGCATCTCCTGACTGAGTGACACACTGACCTCTCCTCACCGTCACTGTGCACAGCGGCGCGCGTGACCCGTACTGAGAGCGCGCGCATTGACAGGTCATGCCTTAAACTGATGAGTAAGGAAAATAACGACGCGGGGTGACGCCCGTGTCCTCGCTCATTCTCGCGAGAGAAATTTTTGAACGGGTACAGGTCCGTCCGCTGAGGTGACTCACCTACTTCGTGAGATGCCACGCGGAACCAGGATCTGCCCCGAAACACCCAATAACTGTTCATTAAGAAAGAGTTTTTAATCGATTATGAGAGTTTTGAAGTTGCGATTCCTCAGAAAGACACAAGAGAGCGCTAGATGTCTGGGACAGAAATAAATAACGTGATTAAAATATTATATATATATATATATATATATATATATATATATATATATATATATATATATATATATACATTAGATTAAAATACAGTTTTATTTAAATACAAAATAAATAAAACAAATGAATGATTAAAAAGTAAATAATCATTATATTATTAAATTAAAACATTATATTATTATTATTATTAATAATAAAATAAATAAAATAATTAAATAAATAAAAAAGTAAATAAGATTTTTTATTAGATTTAAATAAATACATAAAACTTGATTTAGATAAATAAAAATAAGAAAAGCAGTGTAAAAATATAAAAAATAATCTGTGGTTTCATTACGCTAAGCAAATTTGAACAGAAGCGCGAAAGTGTGAATCCCATTTTAATGAAGAATTATTAAAGTAAAAATGTTTAATAGTTTGTTTTAGAGAGCAAATTCATTCTACAATAACCTTATAAGGATACTATTTATTTTAAAATTACACGTCACATTATAATAAACGCAAATTGTGTAATATATATGTCACAACCTGGGAATCTTATATTCACTTGGCAAAATAAATGTTTGGTTGGTTGCTATTCTGTTTGATGCTTCCGGTATCGGAGAAGACTCAATTTCCCGTGATGCATCTCTTCAGCGCGGCACTGCAGCGGCACACGCGTCGCGTCGCTGATAACATCTCGCGCAATGGCTGCAGCTCTGTCTCGAGCGCTGAAATTACCGGGTAAGTCGAATATTAATCTATATTATCTTCAATAAGCGGTCGAATGAATGACAGTAATAACCCGCCGTTCAGATGCAGGGCGCGCGCTCGCGCTGCGTGTGTGTTTTGCTCGGTGACGTCAGTGATGTGATTATCAGACGCATCTTCACTCCGTTATACTGTATTCAGATGCGACATGCAGCTATGACCGTTATCAGCCGGTTACACAGATCAACCTGCGCTGAGAACGACGTCAAAACCAGCGCGATTATATCATATTCAATTATTAAATTCGCTGCAGATCGGCACACAAATAAGACCAACACCGACCACCGTACATGTACAGTACCATGGTGAATGCCTACGTCACGCGACCACAGTGTTTTTTTTTTTGTAAAAAAAACAAACATCATTTGCTATTTTCTCAAACAAGAGAATCTGTGAATTTTCTTCAAAAATGTTTTAATTTTAATTACACTCTAAAAAACCCTAGGTTAAAAACAACCCAAGGGCTGGGGAAATAGGACGGAACACATTTTACCCAGCAAATTGGGTTGTTTATTTAACCCAGCATAATGCCTTGATTTAACCCAGTATAGTTGATTAATTGTTATTATAATACTAGCTTTTCTTTCTTTTTTTTACTTTATACATGAATGAATGTCTACGGATTCACTTAAATCCTCTAAACTTAAAAAAAAAATACTCGATGCAACCACTGGTTTGCATGATACTTCCTTTATTTTTGATCATATTTTACAGTATGGCATATTTTATAGTTCTGAATACATCTTGAATACATTTAAGCTCGTTTAACAAAAATTCGAAGTAAAAAGTGAAACATTTATAAGTAACTCAAGTGTAATGTCCCAGTCTCTGTTGTGCCGCTTCCACTGTAACGCGCTGGATCTCGTGCCGGATCCTGAGTCGTGTTCAGCGGAGGAACTTCAGACCGCAGAAATATGCTGTGACTCCATAACCTGTCCATAAACAATCAGTGTACAGTTCTGACAACATATGTTAACATCATACGTATTTATATTCTGTATCTTTTTGAATAAAATCATAAAATGTCATGCAAGGCATCGCACGAAAAGACAGATGCGACACTCGTGACTCACATCGCACCCCTGTATGTTGCTTTGCATAAAATAAACAATATACAGAACAATAACGTATTTACAGATAAAATAAAATGTACACAAACCTGTATTTTACCGAAGACACACACCAATTTGACGGAGCTGCACTGCTCTCTCCTGAAGAGGTCGCAAAAAGCCTGCGATAAATAACTCTGGGTTGTTACGTCTGACTCAGGATCTGGGTTACACAAAAACTACCCAAACACTGGGTTGTTATGTCTGACTCAGGATCTGGGTTACACAAAAACTACCCAAACACTGGGTTGTTACGTCTGACTCAGGATCTGGGTTACACAAAAACTACCCAAACACTGGGTTGTTATGTCTGACTCAGGATCTGGGTTACACAAAAACTACCCAAACACTGGGTTGTTACGTCTGACTCAGGATCTGGGTTACACAAAAACTACCCAAACACTGGGTTGTTACGTCTGACTCAGGATCTGGGTTACACAAAAACTACCCAAACACTGGGTTGTTACGTCTGACTCAGGATCTGGGTTACACAAAAACTACACAAACACTGGGTTGTTACGTCTGACTCAGGATCTGGGTTACACAAAAACTACCCAAACACTGGGTTGTTACGTCTGACTCAGGATCTGGGTTACACAAAAACTACCCAAACACTGGGTTGTTACGTCTGACTCAGGATCTGGGTTACACAAAAACTACCCAAACACTGGGTTGTTATGTCTGACTCAGGATCTGTGTTACACAAAAACTACACAAACACTGGGTTGTTACGTCTGACTCAGGATCTGGGTTACACAAAAACTACACAAACACTGGGTTGTTACGTCTGACTCAGGATCTGTGTTACACAAAAACTACACAAACACTGGGTTGTTACGTCTGACTCAGGATCTGGGTTACACAAAAACGACCCAAACACTGGGTTGTTACGTCTGACCCAGGATCTGGGTAACACCAAAACTACCCAAACACTGGGTTGTTACGTCTGACTCAGGATCTGGGTTACACAAAAACTACACAAACACTGGGTTGTTACGTCTGACTCAGGATCTGTGTTACACAAAAACTACACAAACACTGGGTTGTTACGTCTGACTCAGGATCTGGGTTACACAAAAACTACACAAACACTGGGTTGTTACGTCTGACTCAGGATCTGTGTTACTCAAAAACTACACAAACACTGGGTTGTTACGTCTGACTCGGGATCTGGGTTACACAAAAACTACCCAAACACTGGGTTGTTACGTCTGACTCAGGATCTGGGTTACACAAAAACTACCCAAACACTGGGTTGTTATGTCTGACTCAGGATCTGGGTTACACAAAAACTACCCAAACACTGGGTTGTTACGTCTGACTCAGGATCTGGGTTACACAAAAACTACACAAACACTGGGTTGTTACGTCTGACTCAGGATCTGTGTTACACAAAAACTACCCAAACACTGGGTTGTTACGTCTGACTCAGGATCTGTGTTACTCAAAAACTACACAAACACTGGGTTGTTACGTCTGACTCAGGATCTGGGTTACACAAAAACTACCCAAACACTGGGTTGTTACGTCTGACTCAGGATCTGTGTTACTCAAAAACTACACAAACACTGGGTTGTTACGTCTGACTCAGGATCTGGGTTACACAAAAACTACCCAAACACTGGGTTGTTATGTTTGACTCAGGATCTGGGTTACACAAAAACTACCCAAACACTGGGTTGTTATGTCTGACTCAGGATCTGTGTTACACAAAAACTACACAAACACTGGGTTGTTACGTCTGACTCAGGATCTGGGTTACACAAAAACTACACAAACACTGGGTTGTTATGTCTGACTCAGGATCTGGGTTACACAAAAACTACACAAACACTGGGTTGTTACATCTGACTCAGGATCTGGGTTACACAAAAACTACACAAACACTGGGTTGTTACGTCTGACTCAGGATCTGTGTTACACAAAAACTACACAAACACTGGGTTGTTACGTCTGACTCAGGATCTGGGTTACACAAAAACTACACAAACACTGGGTTGTTACGTCTGACTCAGGATCTGTGTTACTCAAAAACTACACAAACACTGGGTTGTTACGTCTGACTCAGGATCTGGGTTACACAAAAACTACACAAACACTGGGTTGTTACGTCTGACTCAGGATCTGAGTAACACCAAAACTACCCAAACACTGGGTTGTAACGTCTGACCCAGGATCTGAGTAACACAAAAACGACCCAAACACTGGGTTGTTACGTCTGACCCAGGATCTGGGTAACACCAAAACGACCCAAACACTGGGTTGTTACGTCTGACCCAGGATCTGGGTAACACCAAAACTACCCAAACACTCGGTTGTAATGTCTGACCCAGGATCTGGGTAACACCAAAACTACCCAAACACTGAAAAAGAACCACAAAAATGACTCAAAAGACTCAACCCAAGGATTTGGGTAGAGAAAATAACCCAAGATTAAGAAGTGTTAAACTGGTTAAATCCCTGGTCATGCAGGTAAGAAGGGCTCGGACCTGGGCGAGTACGACCCGCTGACACAGGCGGACAGCGAAGATGAGACGGAGGACGACGATCTGGTCCTGAACTATCCTCGTAACGGCCTGAGCCCGGCGGCAGCCGACCCACGGGACGAGGAGGAGGAGTTTGAGGAGGAGGGGGAGTGGCCGCAGAGAGAGGGGGTGGGGCCTGATGTGGAGGTGGGCGGAGCCTGTGAGGGGAAAGATCGGTGTTTGACTGAGGCGATTTGGACCGCATCGTTCCTGCTGCCGCTGGGCTGTACGGCGCTGGTGGTGCTGATGTGTGCGTTTCTCCTGCCCTGCCCAGAGGGGGCGCCACACCTCACGCACTGGCAGCGAGCGCTCGGAGACGCCAGCGGTGAGTGATCACGCTACACCTCGTCAACACTTCACCTCATTAACCTGCAGACTCAACATGTGCTCTTCCTCTCAGGCGTGGCCTCGCCTCCGCTGGCGCTGTGGGATGTGGACGGAGACGGGCTGGAGGATGTTCTGATTGGCGTCACCAGCATCTCTAACGACACACAGCCAAACAACGCGCAGAGCAAAGGTGAGCGGACCAAATGACGGAAAACGGGAAAACTCCCCATTACAGTAGAAGAGAGCGCAACAGTCGGTTAAGGAAGTTAAATCTCTAAAAACTAGAGTGATAACGGTAACAATTACTATTACGATAACTGTAACGATAAGTAATGAGAACAGTTACGATAACTGTAACAATAATTATAATGTTAATTGTAATGATATCTAATGATAACTGTTTCTATAACTATAATGAGAAATGTTACACTAAGTGTAACAATAACTATAATGAGAAATGTAACAAAAAAAGTAACAATAACTATAATGGTAACAATTACCGTAATGTTAACTGTAATGATGTCTATAACGATAACTTAAACGATAACAACAATGAAAATTGTAACGATAACTTAAATAATAACTATGATAAATATAATGATAAATGTAAGGCTAATTGTCATGAAATCTGTAACGGTAACAATGACAGTAATGGTAACTATAATGAAAACTAAGAATAACGGTAACAGCTACTGTAAAGATGATGAACAGGAGAAATACTGGCGTCACTGTGGGCGGGCACTAATGCGCTCTCTTCCAGTAGAGTGGTCAATGCGGCAGTGGCTGGTCCAATCAGAGTGCTCCGTGTGTGTGTGTGTGTGTGTGTGTGTAGAGTTCAGCGTGTGGGCGGTCAGCGGGGTCAGTGGGCAGCTGCTGTGGACGAGATCCCTCAGGGAGCCGCTGTTCTCCGTTCAGTGTGGACTGCAGACAGGAAGTGCTGATCCGCAGACAGGAAGTGCTGATCCGCAGACAGGAAGTGCTGATCCGCTGGGAAGGAAACAGGAATCCTCCGCCTGCGTCCTGATCAGCTCGGGTCACATCATCGCTGTTAACGCCTCCACAGGTCTCTCTCACACACACTCCCTCATGACAGCTGAACACGTGTGTGTGTGTGTGTTTTGATTATCAGTGTGTGTTTCAGGCCGCACGTGGTGGACGGCAACCGTCAGTGACGTCGAGTCTCACGCGGTTCTGCTGCCAGATCTGGACAGAGACGCGTTTCCAGACCTACTGATCGCAACTCTACCAACAGACCAGGTGACCTCACACATACACCCACACACACACACACACACACACTCTCACAGAGACGCGTTTCCAGACCTGCACATCATCATCATCTTCATCATCTACTGTCCTCAGCTGTCTGATCTGGCTCTGGTCTTGATCTCCGGCCGGGCCGGAGCTCTGATTGGCCGACCGGTGAACTTTAACCTCACGGCTCAGGGGAAGCTGATTGGTCCGCTGCTGCACGAGACGCAGGCGGGAGCCTATTACGTGCTGTTTGGCCTGGGTGAGTCTCATTCCCCGGCGGATCTCGTGATCACAGCTGTGGTAGTGGGAGGAGGGAGGAAACATGGACAACCAAAGTCCAAGTTATTAGACTCTAAAAGTTGAAATGATCATATACTAAGTTGAAATTGTGACTGAAAAAGTAAAAAAATTACATAAAAAGTTGAAATTGACACACATACTAAGATGTCATGTCATAATTGTGACAACGACATGACTTGTGTAATAACTCCATGATGTGTTTTTCTTGTGTTCGTGTGTGTGTGTGTGTGTGTGTGTTCAGGCACGGTGGAGGGCGTCTCTCTCAGCCTGATTTACAGTCAGGCCACAGGCAGGAACGCCTCGGGTCGGGTCCTTCTGAAGGAGCCCAGCTGGGAGCGTCTGAGGAAGAGCAACTCGTCACGGCTCATTCACATCAGCAGGTGGAGTTCACACACACACACACACACACTCACTGACCCCTGACCTCATGTGCTAGTCAAGTAAATTAACTTTAGCTTAACTTAAACTTAAAAGTTACTTTAACTGTAACGGCCTGGGGTGGAGTTAATCCTCTGGATTCGTGATCTTTTTAGAATAAGTGATTTGTCCAGCTATTATTGGGTCATGTGACAGGATTCACTGTCAACTGTTTTCTATAAAAATGTTTTGTGTTGGCTAACATTTATTCAGCTAATGCGTGTCCTGTTTAAAACAGACCTTGATATCACAGTAGGTTTGGATGTCAATGCAGTGTGTTGTGAGGATATGTCAGTTAGTGGCCATAAGTGTATCTTTTTTTATCTTTCTGCCATCGCTGACCCCCCTTGTCAGAAACGTCTGACACAATCGCGCATTATTACGCAAACAACTGTTGAGCAATGTATCTCTCGGGTTGACTGTGAACTTGGGGTTGTAGCAATGATGTTGAGCTCTTAATGTAATCTTTTATCAACTCCTGCCCTTCTGTGTTGGTGATTCCCACTCTACATCATCACCCCTGTTCTGTGGTGTTCCACAGGGTTCAGTGTTGGGTCCAGTATTGTTTACTCTATACTTGTTGCCTCTGGGTCAGATCATTCGTGATTTTAACATTTCTTGTTTTAAGGCCTCTCTCTCTGTATGCAGTCGAGCTCTCTCTCCATGAAATAACTGTTCCGCATTTGTCAATGAGAGCATATGGCGTAATTTAGATATATTTTTAAGATGGAAAAATGCGGTTTTACAGATACTAGACACGTGACTTTCAAATGAAAGATTGGTATCAAAGAGCACACCCAGGTTCCTAACCGACGACGAAGACTTGACAGAGCAGCCATCAAGTGTTTTTTCAGACGTCTGGGCTTGAAGCTTTATATTTTGTTAGTTTAGCCACCGTTTCAAATACCTAGGGTTTTGTTTATTTTCTTCTAATAGGGTTGAAAAATAAGCAGATCTAGCAGCTTTTAAAGCCTCTCTGTAAGCAGTCAAACTCTCCTTCCATGAAATGTGAAATACCTCTAGTTTTGTTTTCTTCCAGTTGCGCTCCATCTCTCTGGCTGCTCTCTTAAGGGCCTGAGTGTGCTCGTTGTACCACGGTGTTGGATTATTTTCTTTAATCTTCTTTAAGCGCAACGGAGCAACTGTGTCTAAAGTGCTGGAAAAGAGAGAGTTAAACGTTTCTGTCGCAATATCTAGTTCTGCTAAGCTATCCGGGATGCTGAGATGATGAAACTGATCAGGAAGATTATTAATAAAGCAATCTTTAGTGGCAGAAGTGATAGGTCTAACATATAACACAGAGTCGACTTTGCAGCCTTGGCTAAATGAAGTTTACACGAGACTAGATAATGATCTGAGATGTCATCGCTCTGCTGCAGAATTTCAACGGCATCAACATCTATTCCGTGTGCTAATGTTAGATCTAGAGTATGATTACGACGATGAGTAGGTCCTGACACGTGTTGTCTAACTCCAACAGAGTTAAGAATGTCTTTAAATGCCAGTCCCAATGCATCTGTGTGTGTGTGTGTGTGTGTGTGTGTCAGTGAGCAGGTGGAGTTCCTGCTCCCTCTAGTGGCGGGTCAGTGCGCTCAGCACAGTAATCTGGACAGCGTGTCGGTGGTGAACTCGAGCCGCAGCGACTGGATGCTGGTGTGTGGAGCCGAGGGCCGTGTGTCCGTGCTGAGAGAGAACGACACACACACCGCCTGGAGCCTCGGCCCCGCCGCCATACACACGTCTGTACACTCACTCATCTCGTGCTCTTGTTAATGCTTCACATTTTATTTTCTGTTTAAGTTTAAGGTTGTTTTTAATTCGTTTTTGTTTAAGTAGTTTTTATGTAGCTATTTTGAGCTATTTAAGTAAGTTAATCTAGGGCTAGCTAATAATCATAAGTTTAGGTCTTTAATTTCAGTCAAGCTTTATTGTTTTAATGAGTTAATGTGTGTGTGTGTGTGCAGTCGTCCGGCGTCGGGTCTCTTCAATGACGACAATGTTCCTGATCTACTCATTCATCAGTCGGCCAATGGCGTCAGGAAGGTGCGCATCTCATTAGCATCTCATTAACGCGAATGCACACAGCGAGCTGACTCTGTGTGATCCGCAGGTGCAGATCCTCGACGGCGCTCGGGGGCGGAGCTTGTGGGAGGCGGGGTTTGTGTGTCCTCGTCTGGCGGTGGAGGATTCGTCGGTTCTCACCTCCTCCGGCCAATCCGTGTTCCTCTTCTGGGCGGGAGATCCGCTGTCGCCGGCGCTGAACGTCACCAA